>JASAUF010000101.1:3709467-4945957 GCA_030180095.1 Magnolia changhungtana | reverse complement strand
AGGTCTCAAGAGGATCTTCAAAAGATGTACTCTTAAGGAGTCCTGCATTAGACTCTCGATCATGTCCACTTCAGATATGTCATCCAAATCATGGATTGTTGTCTCGCATTAAAAACATTGAGTTTAATATTCATGTTACCAAAGGACAATTTCATAACTCCATTCCTAGGCAATTTATAATAGCATTAGATGTGGCAAAAATGGACGACCCAGATGACTGGGATCCGACTATGAGGATTCTCGGACAAAGCCGAGTATCTATAACTATGAAATCCACCGGAAAATAAAATTTATCAACCTGAATTAACACATCTTCAATAACACCCCTGTACCTCGACAGATCTATCGCCTAGTTGTAATGTTATTTTAGTGGTTTCAACTCACCAAGTCCTAACCGCTCATAAACCGAATATGGTAACAAATTGGCGCCGCCCCTAAATCAAGCAATGCCTTCCCGATCTTATGATCTCCTATCAAGAAATGGTGGGAGCTCTGGATCCCTAAATTTAGGAGGGGTGTTATGTTGAATCATGGAGCTGAGTTGCTCTGCAAGGAAGACTTTTTTATGAACATTCTGCTTACGCTTTTGAGTGCATAAATCTTTAAGAAACTTAGCGTACGGAGGGACTTGCTTGATAGCGTCAAGCAATGGGATGTTGACTTGCACTTTTTTAAACACGTCCAGATTTCATCAAAATTGTTTCTTTCTTCATTGGTGCCAGACGTTGAGGAAAAGGTGCTTTGGGCACGTGGGTGGCACGTCAGCGGCTCTTGGAGAGTCAGAGAGTTTTTGGACTTTGGATGCGTTGGTGTGTCTCTCTGCTTCACCTTGATTTGATTCATCCCTAGGTATCTCTATTTTGTTGTCAATCTGTTTGCCTGACCTAAGGGTAGTGATTGATTTGGCTTGCTCGTAGTATTGCCCTTGGTTGGAATTAGAGCCAATCTCATACTGTCCCTTTAGATTAGCCACAGTGTTGGCCAGGGAACTTGCCCTTCTCTCTCTCACTCAATGTGACAAGTTAGTTGACCCATTTGTACTTCCACTTGGAATGGATTGCGCATTTGCATGTAAGCTTTCTTGGTTGGCTAGTAAGGCTTTGTTGGGTGTCTTTTTGGAATTGGAGAGAACTCTCTGCATAAAAGATGGAGTGTATCCTCAAGAGATGGTTTCCTTGATTGTGTGTGCAGTTGTTGATATTGTGGAAATCTGATTGAGGTGCATAGGAGGATTTTCGATGGTCCTCCTTGTTGTGGTCCTTTGCCCAAGAGAAATTTGGATGCTAGCCCACCTGGGTTGTACGTGTTTGAGTAAGGATCATTCCCGAGTGTTTCTCGAAAGGTGTTCAAAGCATGAACTTGTTGAGAGGAGATTCGGGAAATGTTGTACCGATGGGCAAGATTATGAGGATGGGTAGAACTAGAACATATGGCACAAGCCCTCGGCTTGAGTCGTTTGTGGAGGTCCATTATGTAACATCGAGCATCGACCTTCTTTGTCGGGCCATCAATCTTGGCATGAGATCCAGTGTGACTCCTATCTCATATATGCCACCTCTCTTTTGTGGTTGGGAACTTCTTTCACCTCTATCCGAATAGTCCCATTCTTTGAGTTTTCACACAAGGTTTCAAAGAATTTCCATGCTTCTCAGTATCGCTTTTGGTCATGAAGGACCCTCCATCGTGGCATCAACTATGCTGACGATTTGCTCCGGGTGTCGACCGTCATAAAAGTATCGCACTTGTTGCCACTTCTCAAAACCGTGGTGTGGACATTTAAGAAGCAAGTCCTTCCATCTTTCCCAACATTCATGAAAGTGCTCTCCTTTTTTGTGTGAAATTAGTGATTTCTCTACTTCGGAGAGCATTAGTTTTGTGAACAGTGGAAGAACTTGTTTAAGAACTTTCTAGACAATTGGTCCCATGTAGTGATAGACCCAACTTCTAGAGAATTCAACCATGCTTTCGCCTTATCCTTCAAAGAAAAAGGAAACAGCGTAGGCGGATCGAATCGTCTCCGAGAAGTTTTAGAATTTAAAGGTGGAGCAAATGTCTAGGAATTCTTTCACATGATGATATGGGTCCTCCTTGTCCAACCCATAAAAGGAAGGCGAATCGTATGACCCAGCCTTGAGTTCAAAGTGTGTCATGCCGTGGTGGTGGGCAACACTATGCATGAAGGCGCATTGAATTGGACAGAGCTGAATAATCTCTAAGAGTTTTAGTTCCATTCTCTTCTCGCCATTTCAACTGGGATGTCTTTCAATCTTCTATGGAATATTCTTTCTATTTCAGGATCAAAAGGTGCTAGTTCTTTATCTAGAGATCTACGTCCCAGCATAAACTAAGTAACAACCTAAGAGAAAGAAAACTAGAACTAGAAATTATGCTATTCAAAAAAAAAAAAAACAAGTTAAAACTATGTGAATAAGAATGGGAAGAAAGAACCAGGAAAAGGAGATGATTGATGGCAGAAGATTTAAGAAGCTCCTCCTTCACTTAGTAGCTTCCTTCCTCAATTCCTCAGAAATAAAAACAAAAACAAATCAAGTTCCCTAAAATAATGATAGAAAAATCCTAAGCAACGGTTAATTTCTAAAAAGAAAGTTTCTAAAACTAGAAAATAGAAAGTTACCAAATCCAAAGTTAGAAAGTAGAAAGTTCCTAAAAATTGAAAACCTAAATCTCAAAATAGAAAGTAGAGAGGATTTGGAGAATTTAGAAAGATGTTACCAATTGTAGATCTATGTTAAAATCCCGCAAAAGAAAACAAAACAAGTTAGTTTCTAAAACAGAAAATCTAAAATTAGAAATTTTCTAAAGAACTAAAAAAAAGAGTTAGTTTTTAAAAGGAAAGAAATCCTAGAATTAGAAAGTTCCTAAAAATAAAAAGCTAAGTTAGTTTCTAAAAGGAAAAAAAAAAAAATTTCTAAAACTAGAAAATAGAAAGTTACTTAAAAGAAGAATCTAAATCTAAAATTAGAAACTAAAAATTTCTAAAAATAAAATCCTAATTCTAAAAATAGAAATTAGAAAAAGTAAGAAACTTAGAAGGGATTACCAAATTAGAAGTTTATTTCAGACCCTACAAAGCAGGAAATAGGTTAGTTCTAAAATAATGAAAAAAATTCTAAGTTAGTAAAATCCTAAGCTATGAATTATGATAAGAGAGAATCTTAAATTCAATTTGGAACGAAATTGTCACCAAGAACGGCCAAAAACTTGGTCACTCCCAAGTATAGGGTTGTGATGTAGTAATAAACTCTGGTAAGATCGAGGTCGAATCCCACGAGGACCGGTCGTCACAATTTAAATACGTGATTCTCCTTAACTAATCCAACAATTAATGTAGCGAATTACTAACACAAATTTATGGAAAATAACTATTGAGAATAAGGAAGAAAATTCAATCAGAGAGAGCACTAGGACTTTCGAATCCACCCCTAATTATCCTAACCCTTGTTTTGTCTGTTAATTCACTTTAAATTAGATTGATCTAACTTATCTAGAGAAAGCACAATCTGTGTCCTTAATCTGGCATACAGATTGTCTAATTCCTTCAAGCAATGCCATGAATAACATATCCCATGTCCAAATCTAGGGCATATGGAATATGCAGATTCAAGAAAGCACCCTATTTCTTCCTCTACAGAACCTGTTCATGATCGATACAAGCACCTAGAATAAGCATCCAGACCACATCCATCCATAGACTCTGATCAAGTTCATAGATGGAGAAGTATAGAATTTAAAGCAATCAAGCACACTAGGGAAAGAAACAAACCAATCTAATTAAAGTAAAATCAACATAGAAAAAAGGGTGTTTAAATTAGGGGTTTCATCTCAGCCCTAGCTGAGAGATTAGTTACCCATAAAATCCATTAAACAGATGGATAAATAAAAATAAAAATTCATAAAAGAAAAGTCAAACCAATTTCTCTCTCTCTTCTTTCTTCTCTCTCTTCTCTTTCTTCTCTTTTCCTCTGGATCTGGAATTCTCTTGCTTCTCTGGATGCCCTTCCTCATGTTTTGCAACTCTTTTTATAGCTGATGGAGTGGCTGGAGTGGTGAAATTCGGATTTGGGAAGCTTTGTATGCGCAGCAAAAACCTTTTCGCAGCCAAGTTCGGGACCTTGAAACACCATACTTTCCTCGTTCAAATTCCAACAAACACCGTCCCTTAGGACTTTCTTGGGTCCTCTACATGATGGACGGTTCAGATCTGCCATATGATCAAAGATGGTGGCCCACAACTGCTTGGAAAACCGAATTTCCAAATTGTGCGAAACCTTTCGCACCCTTTTCATTGTCGTGATCGGTGGGCCCCATGGAAGTGTTTTCTGGAAAATCCACCCCGTCCATTGGATTCGGACGAAATTTCGACCAAGAATAGGTAGTTTTGAACGTCCAATGATGCGCCCGAGAAGAAAACACAAAAAGATCAGATTTGGACGTTGCAGGACAGCCCTTTTGTGGCCTCTGTACCGCACACGTGTGCATGCATGGGAGTAAAGTAGAAACATGGTTTTATAGTATTCGCAGCTGTCTACACGGTGGACGGTGCAGATTGGCTGGATGGGACACGTGTGGGGCTCACAACCGGCCGCAAAACGGACAGCGGTCCGTCCGTGAGGCGTGCGCAAATCCGCCGTTCTTGGCGGTGGGAGCGGATTTGGAAGGCGCGGTGGCCGGGCCCGGCAACCGACTGACTTGGTTTGGTGCAACGCCAGCACACGTGCCTTTTTTTGCACACTCTCATGCATGTGGGGTCCACTGAAATGTTCTGGAGAAATTTTATCCGTCCATCCTGCTTCCCGTATTATTTAAACCATCGAGACCAATTTTTAGGCAGTTCCAGATATCAGGTGGGCCCCAAATTGAAGATTAATGGGCTGATCTGTCCGTTGGACCACTTCCCGAGATCTTTAATGGTTGAAATTTAATATGTACGGTTAATTAACGGCCCCATCACATGTATGAAGTTTTGAGTCAATCGGATGGCGGGAACCATGTGATCTTGCATTTTGTACCAATTTCAGGCCTCTTTAAACGTGAACGGCTTGATTTCCTCGGGTCCCTGGTATGTAAATTCTTCAATATTAGTCCTCTGAGGTTCATCCCGTGCTCTTGTAATTTTGGAACGTCAAATCCATCCTTTTAACATCATTTTTCAATACACGCTCCTGATTTCATCCTGTAATAAAAACATAATTAAAATATGGCATTAAGCATTATCATGTATGTAAAATCAGGTAATAGTCAGTCTCGATATGCAATATTCGACCCTCATCACAACCCCCAACCAGCATTTTGCTAGTCCCGAGCAAAACATGCGAAACATAATTCCAGAAATAACAGACAATTCCTGTAAACTCAAGTGACTTGTGAACAGATAGTTGAGATGTGAAAATTCTAAAATTCATGAATGGTGAGAAGATTTTTCTCCTGAAATCAAGCTTACAGTAAACTACATAATCAAGTTTAAAATATTAATCCATTAATTAGAACAATTTTAAACATTGAGTTCCATGAGTGTTTAGTGTAATCTCGGCTTACAATCATTAAAAGATCCAATTGTCAATTTCATGATATCATTAGTAATTCGTGACAACCAACCTGAAACCAACACTAACATTTAGATCATCTTTTCGTTCTATCAGCCTTTGATTTCCTTTATAAACAGTGGTGCCAAGGAGAGGAATCAAATCCGCACCTATAGGGAGCAAACCTATGGTGAAAACTTGT
Organism: Magnolia changhungtana; assembly: GCA_030180095.1. Lineage (NCBI taxonomy): Eukaryota > Viridiplantae > Streptophyta > Magnoliopsida > Magnoliales > Magnoliaceae > Magnolia > Magnolia changhungtana. The sequence goes on along the minus strand of JASAUF010000101.1, from coordinate 4,940,212 downwards.
CGCCTAAATCTTTTCTCATGTCAACTATGAGGAATCGAATCTTCATCTATAGGGAGCAAACCTATGATGACGATTATGCGACTTATTCTTTCAATTCTTCTTTATAGATCGATGCTAAAAATTTTGTTTTTCAAATGTGTCGTTCCTTTCATGCTTAGTGATTACCAAGTTACCATTTAATATCGAACTGAAAACTTAATGTGTAAACGAGATCTGATATGTGAAATCATGGCTCAATCAATGTTTACAACTTCTAATCATGGATTAACCATTCAAACTTCAGTGTGAAATCTGCCAGACAACCAAATCCAAGAGTCATAAATTTCTCACATTCTGAATCTTGTAATTTCAAAATCACAACTATCCTTCAAAATCACTTTGAATTCAATAGAAATTCGAGAAAATTTTAAAAATTTTCACAATTTTTCGCTCAAGACCAAGAAAATACTGATTAGGTAACCTAATCTCCCACCCCAACCTAAAATCTATATTGTCCTCAATGTAAAAGAAATAAGCATGCAATGCACATGAGACAACGAAAAGAAAAGAGGAGTGAGGGAAAGATAGTACCTGGATGGAGAATCAAGAGGCGTTCTCAAGAATATCAACATAAAAGCGAGTTAGCACAAGAGAGATATCAACAAAAATAAAACAAAAAAATAAAAATAAATAAAATCCTAAAAAGAAAATCCTACCTATACCACTTTCGCAGGTGCTCTCGATTGCATTTAACGTATGCAACAAGCCTTTAAACCCCTAGGTTACCCCTAGTGGACGAGTTGTAGTCTCGTGAGGGTTTGCAGTAATGTTACCCACAAACATTGAAGTAACTAACTAAAAAAAATAATATAATCAAACAAAAGGCTGGGCCTACCATGAGCGCTAAGTTTAACGTCTTCAGCCAGACAAAAACGGACCATGAATGACTAATCATTATAACCAGGGTCCGCCAAAGAAATTACCTCATCCTTAATTAACCGATCCCAGACAAGTGATGTGAGTTCCCATGAGTTGTGCTATCTGAAAGGAGGTAACTGACACTGTCGTCAAATAATTTCAGGACTTCTGCTCGAACGACTTCTTCCATGTTAGGATCACGCTTCCTTTGCATTTCACGTGACATTTCCACAGCATGATTCATACATACAGTGGGGCATACTCCCTGTATTTCCGCTATCTTCCTTTCAATTGCTGCCTTATATGCTTTAAGAAAATTAAGCAGCCTGCTCGCCTTTGTCTTCTCAGAGTTAGAAACTGTGCTGTCAGAAAGAGTCTCAGAGGGATGAAAAGGTTCCACTTTTGCTTTCCATTTTTCAGTCTCCAATATAGGAGTAGAGTCGAGCATTGCATTGACTTCGTGGATGGGACTATCGATGTCAAAATCCATGCCATATTGTGCTAAACAGGTCTCAAGAGGATCTTCAAAAGATGTACGGAAGGAGTCCTGCATTAGACTCTCGATCATGTCCACTTCAGATATGTCATCCAAATCTGCGGATTGTTGTCCTGCATTAAAAACATTGAGTTTAATATTCATGTTACCAAAGGACAATTTCATAACTCCATTCCGGCAATTTATAATAGCATTAGATGTGGCCAAAAATGGACGACCCAGGATGACTGGGATCTGACTATGAGGATTCTGGACAGGCTGAGTATCTATAACTATGAAATCCACTGGAAAATAAAATTTATCAACCTGAATTAACACATCTTCAATAACACCCCGGGGCACCTTGACAGATCTATCAGCTAGTTGTAATGTTATTTTAGTCGGTTTCAACTCACCAAGTCCTAACTGCTCATAAACCGAATATGGTAACAAATTGACGCTCGCCCCTAAATCAAGCAATGCCTTCCCGATCTTATGATCTCCTATGCCGCAAGAAATGGTGGGAGCTCCTGGATCCCTAAATTTAGGAGGGGTGTTATGTTGAATCATGGAGCTGAGTTGCTCTGCAAGGAAGACTTTTTTATGAACATTCTGCTTACGCTTTTGAGTGCATAAATCTTTAAGAAACTTAGCGTACGGAGGGACTTGCTTGATAGCGTCAAGCAATGGGATGTTGACTTGCACTTTTTTAAACACGTCCAGGATTTCATCAAAATTGTTTCTTTTCTTCATTGGTGCCAGACGTTGAGGAAAAGGTGCTTTGGGCACGTAAGGTGGCACGCAGCGGCTCTTGGAGAGTCAGAGAGTTTTGGACTTTGGATGCATTGGTGTGTCTCTCTCTTGCTTCACCTTGATTTGATTCATCCCTAGGTATCTCTATTTTGTTGTCAACTGCTTTGCCCCCTAAGGGTAGTGATTGATTTGGCTTGCTCGTAGTATTGCCCTTGGTTGGAATTAGAGCCAATCTCATACTTGTCCCTTTAGATTAGCCACAGGTTGGCTGGGAACTTGCCCTTCTCTCTCTCACTCAATGTGACAGCTAGTTGACCCATTTGTACTTCCAGCTTGGCAATGGATTGCGCATTTGCATGTAAGCTTTGCTGGTTGGCTAGTAAGGTTTGTTGGGTGTCTTTTTGGAATTGGAGAGAACTCTGCATAAAAAGATGGAGTGTATCCTCAAGAGATGGTTTCCTTGATTGTGCAGGCAGTTGTTGATATTGTGGAAACTGTTGAGGTTGCATAGGAGGATTTTCAGATGGTCCTCCTTGTTGTGGTCCTTTTGCCCAAGAGAAATTTGGATGCCTAGCCCACCCTGGGTTGTACGTGTTTGAGTAAGGATCATTCCCAGGTTTCTGAAAGGTGTTCAAAGCATGAACTTGTTCAGAGAGGAATTCTGGAAATGTTGTACCAGATGGGCAAGATTGCGTAGGATGGGTAGAACTAGAACATATGGCACAAGCCTCGGCTTGAGTCGTTTGTGGAGGTCCATTATGTAACATCAGAGCATCGACCTTCTTTGTCAGGCCATCAATCTTGGCATGGAGATCTGGTGTGACTCCTATCTCATATATGCCACCTCTCTTTTGTGGTTGGGAACTTCTTTCACCTCTATCTGAATAGTCCCATTGCTGGGAGTTTTCACACAAGGTTTCAAAGAATTTCCATGCTTGATATCGCTTTTGGTCATGAAGGACCCTCCACCGGGTGGCATCAACCATGCGACGGTTCCTGGGTGTCGACCGTCATAAAAGTATCAGACTTGTTGCCACTTCTCAAAACCGTGGTGTGGACATTTAAGAAGCAAGTCCTTCCATCTTTCCCAACATTCATGAAAGTGCTCTCCCTTTTTTTGTGTGAAATTAGTGATTTCTCTACGGAGAGCATTAGTTTTGTGAACAGGGAAGAACTTGTTTAAGAACTTTCTAGACAATTGGTCCCATGTAGTGATAGACCCAACTTCTAGAGAATTCAACCATGCTTTCGCCTTATCCTTCAAAGAAAAAGGAAACAGGCGTAGGCGGATCGAATCGTCTGAGAAGTTTTAGAATTTAAAGGTGGAGCAAATGTCTAGGAATTCTTTCACATGATGATATGGGTCCTCCTTGTCCAACCCATAAAAGGAAGGCAAAGAATCGTATGACCCCAGTCTTGAGTTCAAAGTGTGCCGCACGTGGTGGTGGGCAACACTATGCATGAAGGCGCATTGAATTGGACAGGAGCTGAATAATCTCTAAGAGTTTTAGTTCCATTCTCTTCTGCCATTTCAACTGGGATGTCTTTCAATCTTCTATGGAATATTCTTTCTATTTCAGGATCAAAAGGTGCTAGTTCTTTATCTAGAGATCTACGTCCTAGCATAAACTAAGTAACAACCTAAGAGAAAGAAAACTAGAACTAGAAATTATGCTATTCAAAAAAAAAAAAAAACAAGTTAAAACTATGTGAATAAGAATGGGAAGAAAGAACCAGGAAAAGGAGATGATTGATGGCAGAAGATTTAAGAAGCTCCTCCTTCACTTAGTAGCTTCCTTCCTCAATTCCTGTAAATAAAAACAAAAACAAATCAAGTTCCCTAAAATAATGATAGAAAAATCCTAAGCAACGGTTAATTTCTAAAAAAGAAAGTTTCTAAAACTAGAAAATAGAAAGTTACCAAATCCAAAGTTAGAAAGTAGAAAGTTCCTAAAAATTGAAAACCTAAATCTCAAAATAGAAAGTAGAGAGGATTGGAGAATTTAGAAAGATGTTACCAATTGTAGATCTATGTTAAAATCTGCAAAAGAAAACAAAACAAGTTAGTTTCTAAAATGAAAATCTAAAATTAGAAATTTTCTAAAGAACTAAAAAAAAAAGAGTTAGTTTTTAAAAGGAAAGAAATCCTAGAATTAGAAAGTTCCTAAAAATAAAAAGCTAAGTTAGTTTCTAAAAAGGAAAAAAAAAAAAAAATTTCTAAAACTAGAAAATAGAAAGTTACTTAAAAGAAGAATCTAAATCTAAAATTAGAAACTAAAAATTTCTAAAAATAAAATCCTAATTCTAAAAATAGAAATTAGAAAAAGTAAGAAACTTAGAAGGGATTACCAAATTAGAAGTTTATTTCAGACCCTACAAAACAGAAATAGGTTAGTTCTAAAATAAAGAAAAAAAATTCTAAGTTAGTAAAATCCTAAGCTATGAATTATGATAAGAGAGAATCTTAAATTCAATTTGGACAAACAGTCCGCAAGAATGCTACAAAAACTTGGTCACTCCCAAGTATAGGGTTGTGATGTAGTAATAAACTTCTGTAAGATCGAGGTCGAATCCCACGAGGACTGGTCGTCACAATTTAAATCTGTGATTCTCCTTAACTAATCCAACAATTAATGTAGCGAATTACTAACACAAATTTATGGAAAATAACTATTGAGAATAAGGAAGAAAATTCAATCAGAGAGAGCACTAGGACTTTCGAATCCACCCCTAATTATCCTAACCCTTGTTTTGTCTGTTAATTCACTTTAAATTAGATTGATCTAACTTATCTAGAGAAAGCACAATCTGTGTCCTTAATCGGGCATACAGATTGTCTAATTCCTTCAAGCAATGCCATGAATAACATATCCCATGTCCAAATCGGGCATATGGAATATGCAGTTCAAGAAAGCACCCTGTTTCTTCCTCTACAGGAACCTGTTCATGATCAGATACAAGCACCTAGAATAAGCATCCAGACCACATCCATCCATAGACTCTGATCAAGTTCATAGATGGAGAAGTATAGAATTTAAAGCAATCAAGCACACTAGGGAAAGAAACAAACCAATCTAATTAAAGTAAAATCAACATAGAAAAAGGGTGTTTAAATTAGGGTTTCATCTCAAATTTCTAGCCGAGAGATTAGTTACCCATAAAATCCATTAAACAGATGGATAAATAAAAATAAAAATTCATAAAAGAAAAGTCAAACCAATTTCTCTCTCTTTCTTTCTTCTCTCTCTTCTCTTTCTTCTCTTTTCCTCTGGATCTGGAATTCTCTTGCTTCTCTGGATGCCCTTCCTCATGTTTTGCAACTCTTTTTATAGTGATGGAGTGGCCGAGTGGTGAAATTCGGATTTGGGAAGTCATTGTATGCGCAACAAAACCTTTTCGCAGCCCAGTTCGGGACCTTGAAACACCATACTTTCCTCGTTCAAATTCCAACAAACACCGTCCCTTAGGACTTTCTTGGGTCCTCTACATGATGGACGGTTCAGATCGCCATATGATCAAAGATGGTGGCCCACAACCACTTGGAAAACCGATTTCCAAATTGTGCGAAACCTTTCGCACCCTTTTCATGTCGTGATCGGTGGGCCCCATGGAAGTGTTTTCTGGGAAATCCACCCCGTCCATTGGATTCGTGGACGAAATTTCGATCAAGAATAGGTAGTTTTGAACGTCCAATGATGCGCCCAGTGAGAAGAAAACACAAAAGATCGATTTGGACGTTGCAGAGACGACCTTTTGTGGCCTCTCCGTACCGCACACGTGTGCATGCATGGGAGTAAAGTAGAAACATGGTTTTATAGTATTCGCAGCTGTCTACACGGTGGACGGTGCAGATTGGCCGGATGGGACACGTGTGGGGCTCACAACCGGCCGCAAAAACGGACAGCGGTCCGTCCGTGAGGCGTAAACGCAACTGCCGTTGCTGGCGGGTGGGAGCGGATTTGGAAGGCGCGGTCAGCGCTGCTGACCGACTGACTTGGTTTGGTGCAACGCCAGCACACGTGCCTTTTTTTGCACACTCTCATGCATGTGGGGTCCACTGAAATGTTCTGGAGAAATCTGATCCGTCCATCCTGCTTCCCGTATTATTTAAACCATTGAGACCAATTTTTAGGCAGTTCCAGATATCAGGTGGGCCCCAAATTGAAGATTAATGGGCTGATTTGTCCGTTGGACCACTTCCCAAGATCTTTAATGGCTGAAATTTAATATGTACGGTTAATTAATGGCCCCCATCACATGTATGAAGTTTTGAGTCAATCGGATGGCGGGAACCATGTGATCTTGCATTTTGTACCAATTTCAGGCCTCTTTAAACGTGAACGGCTTGATTTCCTCGGGTCCCTGGTATGTAAATTCTTCAATATTAGTCCTCTGAGGTTCATCCCGTGCTCTTGTAATTTTGGAACGTCAAATCCATCCTTTTAACATCATTTTTCAATACACGCTCCTGATTTCATCCTGTAATAAAAACATAATTAAAATATGGCATTAAGCATTATCATGTATGTAAAATCAGGTAATAGTCGGGGTCTGATATGCAATATTCGACCCTCATCACAACCCCAACCAAAGATTTTGCTAGTCCCGAGCAAAACATGCGAAACATAATTCCGTAAATAACAGACAATTCCTCAAACTCAAGTGACTTGTGAACAACGATAGTTGAGATGTGAAAATTCTAAAATTCATGAATGGTGAGAAGATTTTTCTCCCGAAATCAAGCTTACAAGAACTACATAATCAAGTTTAAAATATTAATCCATTAATTAGAACAATTTTAAACATTGAGTTCCATGAGTGTTTAGTGTAATCTCGACTTACAATCATTAAAAGATCCAATTGTCAATTTCATGATATCATTAGTAATTCGTGACAACCAACCCGAAACCAACACTAACATTTAGATCATCTTTTCGTTCTATCACCTTTGATTTCCTTTATAAACAAGTGGTGCCAAGGAGAGGAATCAAATCCGCACCTATAGGAGCAAACCTATGGTGAAAACTTGTCGCCTAAATCTTTTCTCATGTCAACTATGAGGAATCGAATCTTCATCTATAGGGAGCAAACCTATGATGACGATTATGCGACTTATTCTTTCAATTCTTCTTTATAGACTGATGCTAAAAATTTTGTTTTTCAGGCTGGTTCCTTTCATGCTTAGTGATTACCAAGTTACCATTTAATATCGAACTGAAAACTTAATGTGTAAACGAGATCTGATATGTGAAATCATGGCTCAATCAATGTTTACAACTTCTAATCATGGATTAACCATTCAAACTTCAGTGTGAAATCTGCCAGACAACCAAATCCAAGAGTCATAAATTTCTCACATTCTGAATCTTGTAATTTCAAAATCACAACTATCCTTCAAAATCACTTTGAATTCAATAGAAATTCCAGAAAAATTTTAAAAATTTTCACAATTTTTCGCTCAAGACCAAGAAAATACTGATTAGGTAACCTAATCTCCCACCCCCAACCTAAAATCTATATTGTCCTCAATGTAAAAGAAATAAGCATGCAATGCACATGAGACAACGAAAAGAAAAGAGGAGTGAGGGAAAGATAGTACCTGGATGGAGAATCAAGAGGCGTTCTCAAGAATATCAACATAAAAGCGAGTTAGCACAAGAGAGATATCAACAAAAATAAAACAAAAAAATAAAAATAAATAAAATCCTAAAAAGAAAATCCTACCTATACCACTTTCGCAGGTGCTCTCGATTGCATTTAACGTATGCAACAAGCCTTTAAACCCCTAGGTTACCCCTAGTGGACGAGTTGTAGTCTCGTGAGGGTTTGCAGTAATGTTACCCACAAACATTGAAGTAACTAACTAAAAAAAATAATATAATCAAACAAAAGGCTGGGTTGCCTACCATGAGCGCTAAGTTTAACGTCTTCAGCCAGACAAAAACGGACCATGAATGACTAATCATTATAACCAGGGTCCGCCAAAGAAATTACCTCATCCTTAATTAACCGATCCCAGACAAGTGATGTGAGTTCCCATGAGCTGTGCTATCTGAAAGGAGGTAACTGACACTGTCGTCAAATAATTCAGACTTCGCCGAACGACTTCTTCCATGTTAGGATCACGCTTCCTTTGCATTTCACGTGACATTTCCACAGCATGATTCATACATACAGTGGGGCATACTCCCTGTATTTCCGCTATCTTCCTTTCAATTGCTGCCTTATATGCTTTAAGAAAATTAAGCACCGCTTTCGCTTTTGTCTTCTCGAGTTAGAAACGTCTTTGTCGAAAGAGTCTCAGAGGGATGAAAAGGTTCCACTTTTGCTTTCCATTTTTCAGTCTCCAATATAGGAGTAGAGTCGAGCATTGCATTGACTTCGTGGATGGGACTATCGATGTCAAAATCCATGCCATATTGTGCTAAACAGTCTCAAGAGGATCTTCAAAAGATGTACGGAAGGAGTCCTGCATTAGACTCTCGATCATGTCCACTTCAGATATGTCATCCAAATCATGCGGATTGTTGTCCCGCATTAAAAACATTGAGTTTAATATTCATGTTACCAAAGGACAATTTCATAACTCCATTCCTAACAATTTATAATAGCATTAGATGTGGCCAAAATGGACGACCCAGATGACTGGGGATCCGACTATGAGGATTCTCGGACAGTGGTGAGTATCTATAACTATGAAATCCACCGGAAAATAAAATTTATCAACCTGAATTAACACATCTTCAATAACACCCCGGGGCACCTTGACAGATCTATCAGCTAGTTGTAATGTTATTTTAGTCGGTTTCAACTCACCAAGTCCTAACTGCTCATAAACCGAATATGGTAACAAATTGACGCTCGCCCCTAAATCAAGCAATGCCTTCCCGATCTTATGATCTCCTATGCCGCAAGAAATGGTGGGAGCTCCTGGATCCCTAAATTTAGGAGGGGTGTTATGTTGAATCATGGAGCTGAGTTGCTCTGCAAGGAAGACTTTTTTATGAACATTCTGCTTACGCTTTTGAGTGCATAAATCTTTAAGAAACTTAGCGTACGGAGGGACTTGCTTGATAGCGTCAAGCAATGGGATGTTGACTTGCACTTTTTTAAACACGTCCAGGATTTCATCAAAATTGTTTCTTTTCTTCATTGGTGCCAGACGTTGAGGAAAAGGTGCTTTGGGCACGTAAGGTGGCACGTCAGCGGCTCTTGGAGAGTCAGAGAGTTTTTGGACTTTGGATGCATTGGTGTGTCTCTCTGCTTCACCTTGATTTGATTCATCCCTAGGTATCTCTATTTTGTTGTCAATCTGTTTGCCTGACCTAAGGGTAGTGATTGATTTGGCTTGCTCGTAGTATTGCCCTTGGTTGGAATTAGAGCCAATCTCATACTGTCCCTTTAGATTAGCCACAGGTTGGCCAGGGAACTTGCCCTTCTCTCTCTCACTCAATGTGACAGCTAGTTGACCCATTTGTACTTCCAGCTTGGCAATGGATTGCGCATTTGCATGTAAGCTTTGCTGGTTGGCTAGTAAGGTTTGTTGGGTGTCTTTTTGGAATTGGAGAGAACTCTGCATAAAAAGATGGAGTGTATCCTCAAGAGATGGTTTCCTTGATTGTGCAGCGGTTGTTGATATTGTGGAAATCAGGTTGAGGTTGCATAGGAGGATTTTCAGATGGTCCTCCTTGTTGTGGTCCTTTTGCCCAAGAGAAATTTGGATGCCTAGCCCACCCTGGGTTGTACGTGTTTGAGTAAGGATCATTCCCAGGTTTCTGAAAGGTGTTCAAAGCATGAACTTGTTCAGAGAGGAATTCTGGAAATGTTGTACCAGATGGGCAAGATTGCGTAGGATGGGTAGAACTAGAACATATGGCACAAGCCTCGGCTTGAGTCGTTTGTGGAGGTCCATTATGTAACATCAGAGCATCGACCTTCTTTGTCAGGCCATCAATCTTGGCATGGAGATCTGGTGTGACTCCTATCTCATATATGCCACCTCTCTTTTGTGGTTGGGAACTTCTTTCACCTCTATCTCGAATAGTCCCATTCTTTGGGGAGTTTTCACACAAGGTTTCAAAGAATTTCCATGCTTCGGATCGCTTTTGGTCATGAAGGACCCTCCACCGGTGGCATCAACCATGCGACGGTTCCTGGGGTGTCGACCGTCATAAAAGTATTGCACTTGTTGCCACTTCTCAAAACCGTGGTGTGGACATTTAAGAAGCAAGTCCTTCCATCTTTCCCAACATTCATGAAAGTGCTCTCCTTTTTTTGTGTGAAATTAGTGATTTCTCTACGGAGCATTAGTTTTGTGAACAGGGAAGAACTTGTTTAAGAACTTTCTAGACAATTGGTCCCATGTAGTGATAGACCCAACTTCTAGAGAATTCAACCATGCTTTCGCCTTATCCTTCAAAGAAAAAGGAAACAGCGTAGGCGGATCGAATCGTCTCGAGAAGTTTTAGAATTTAAAGGTGGAGCAAATGTCTAGGAATTCTTTCACATGATGATATGGGTCCTCCTTGTCCAACCCATAAAAGGAAGGCAAAGAATCGTATGACCCCAGTCTTGAGTTCAAAGTGTGTGCAGTGGTGGTGGGCAACACTATGCATGAAGGCGCATTGAATTGGACAGAGCCGAATAATCTCTAAGAGTTTTAGTTCCATTCTCTTCTGCCATTTCAACTGGGATGTCTTTCAATCTTCTATGGAATATTCTTTCTATTTCAGGATCAAAAGGTGCTAGTTCTTTATCTAGAGATCTACGTCCTAGCATAAACTAAGTAACAACCTAAGAGAAAGAAAACTAGAACTAGAAATTATGCTATTCAAAAAAAAAAAACAAGTTAAAACTATGTGAATAAGAATGGGAAGAAAGAACCAGGAAAAGGAGATGATTGATGGCAGAAGATTTAAGAAGCTCCTCCTTCACTTAGTAGCTTCCTTCCTCAATTCCTGTAAATAAAAACAAAAACAAATCAAGTTCCCTAAAATAATGATAGAAAAATCCTAAGCAACGGTTAATTTCTAAAAAGAAAGTTTCTAAAACTAGAAAATAGAAAGTTACCAAATCCAAAGTTAGAAAGTAGAAAGTTCCTAAAAATTGAAAACCTAAATCTCAAAATAGAAAGTAGAGAGGACTGGAGAATTTAGAAAGATGTTACCAATTGTAGATCTATGTTAAAATCCTGCAAAAGAAAACAAAACAAGTTAGTTTCTAAAACAGAAAATCTAAAATTAGAAATTTTCTAAAGAACTAAAAAAAAAGAGTTAGTTTTTAAAAAGGAAAGAAATCCTAGAATTAGAAAGTTCCTAAAAATAAAAAGCTAAGTTAGTTTCTAAAAAGGAAAAAAAAAAAATTTCTAAAACTAGAAAATAGAAAGTTACTTAAAAGAAGAATCTAAATCTAAAATTAGAAACTAAAAATTTCTAAAAAATAAAATCCTAATTCTAAAAATAGAAATTAGAAAAAGTAAGAAACTTAGAAGGGATTACCAAATTAGAAGTTTATTTCAGGACCCTACAAAACAGGAAATAGGTTAGTTCTAAAATAATGAAAAAAAATTCTAAGTTAGTAAAATCCTAAGCTATGAATTATGATAAGAGAGAATCTTAAATTCAATTTGGAACGAAACAGTCCCCGGCAACGGCGCCAAAAACTTGGTCACTCCCCAAGTATAGGGTTGTGATGTAGTAATAAACTCGGTAAGATCGAGGTCGAATCCCACGAGGACTGGTCGTCACAATTTAAATCATGATTCTCCTTAACTAATCCAACAATTAATGTAGCGAATTACTAACACAAATTTATGGAAAATAACTATTGAGAATAAGGAAGAAAATTCAATCAGAGAGAGCACTAGGACTTTCGAATCCACCCCTAATTATCCTAACCCTTGTTTTGTCTGTTAATTCACTTTAAATTAGATTGATCTAACTTATCTAGAGAAAGCACAATCTGTGTCCTTAATCGGGCATACAGATTGTCTAATTCCTTCAAGCAATGCCATGAATAACATATCCCATGTCCAAATCGGGCATATGGAATATGCTGATTCAAAAGCACCACTTTCTTCCTCTACAGAACCTGTTCATGATCGAGATACAAGCACCTAGAATAAGCATCCAGACCACATCCATCCATAGACTCGATCAAGTTCATAGATGGAGAAGTATAGAATTTAAAGCAATCAAGCACACTAGGAAAGAAACAAACCAATCTAATTAAAGTAAAATCAACATAGAAAAAGGGTGTTTAAATTAGGGGTTTCATCTCAAATTTCTAGCTGAGAGATTAGTTACCCATAAAATCCATTAAACAGATGGATAAATAAAAATAAAAATTCATAAAAGAAAAGTCAAACCAATTTCTCTCTCTTTCTTTCTTCTCTTCTTCTCTTTCTTCTCTTTTCCTCTGGATCTGGAATTCTCTTGCTTCTCTGGATGCCCTTCCTCATGTTTTGCAACTCTTTTTATAGCTGATGGAGTGGCTGGAGTGGTGAAATTCGGATTTGGGAAGCTGTCGTATGCGCAAAAAACCTTTTCGCAGCCAAGTTCGGGACCTTGAAACACCATACTTTCCTCGTTCAAATTCCAACAAACACCGTCCCTTAGGACTTTCTTGGGTCCTCTACATGATGGACGGTTCAGATCTGCCATATGATCAAAGATGGTGGCCCACAACTGCTTGGAAAACCGAATTTCCAAATTGTGCGAAACCTTTCGCACCCTTTCGCTGTCGTGATCGGTGGGCCCCATGGAAGTGTTTTCTGGGAAATCCACCCCGTCCATTGGATTCAGGACGAAATTTCAGTCAAGAATAGGTAGTTTTGAACGTCCAATGATGCGGCCCAGAGAAGAAAACACAAAAAGATCGATTTGGACGTTGCAGGACGCCCTTTGTGGCCTCTGTACCGCACACGTGTGCATGCATGGGAGTAAAGTAGAAACATGGTTTTATAGTATTCGCAGCTGTCTACACGGTGGACGGTGCAGATTGGCCGGATGGGACACGTGTGGGGCTCACAACCGGCCGCAAAAACGGACAGCGGTCCGTCCGTGAGGCGTAAACGGCAACTGCCGTTGCTGGCGGGTGGGAGCGGATTTGGAAGGCGCGGTCAGCGCTGCTGACCGACTGACTTGGTTTGGTGCAACGCCAGCACACGTGCCTTTTTTTGCACACTCTCATGCATGTGGGGTCCACTGAAATGTTCTGGAGAAATCTGATCCGTCCATCCTGCTTCCCGTATTATTTAAACCATTGAGACCAATTTTTAGGCAGTTCCAGATATCAGGTGGGCCCCAAATTGAAGATTAATGGGCTGATTTGTCCGTTGGACCACTTCCCAAGATCTTTAATGGCTGAAATTTAATATGTACGGTTAATTAATGGCCCCCATCACATGTATGAAGTTTTGAGTCAATCGGATGGCGGGAACCATGTGATCTTGCATTTTGTACCAATTTCAGGCCTCTTTAAACGTGAACGGCTTGATTTCCTCGGGTCCCTGGTATGTAAATTCTTCAATATTAGTCCTCTGAGGTTCATCCCGTGCTCTTGTAATTTTGGAACGTCAAATCCATCCTTTTAACATCATTTTTCAATACACGCTCCTGATTTCATCCTGTAATAAAAACATAATTAAAATATGGCATTAAGCATTATCATGTATGTAAAATCAGGTAATAGTCGGGGTCTGATATGCAATATTCGACCCTCATCACAACCCCCAACCAGCATTTTGCTAGTCCCGAGCAAAACATGCGAAACATAATTCCAGAAATAACAGACAATTCCTGTAAACTCAAGTGACTTGTGAACAGATAGTTGAGATGTGAAAATTCTAAAATTCATGAATGGTGAGAAGATTTTTCTCCTGAAATCAAGCTTACAGTAAACTACATAATCAAGTTTAAAATATTAATCCATTAATTAGAACAATTTTAAACATTGAGTTCCATGAGTGTTTAGTGTAATCTCGGCTTACAATCATTAAAAGATCCAATTGTCAATTTCATGATATCATTAGTAATTCGTGACAACCAACCTGAAACCAACACTAACATTTAGATCATCTTTTCGTTCTATCAGCCTTTGATTTCCTTTATAAACAGTGGTGCCAAGGAGAGGAATCAAATCCGCACCTATAGGGAGCAAACCTATGGTGAAAACTTGTCGCCTAAATCTTTTCTCATGTCAACTATGAGGAATCGAATCTTCATCTATAGGGAGCAAACCTATGATGACGATTATGCGACTTATTCTTTCAATTCTTCTTTATAGACTGATGCTAAAAATTTTGTTTTTCAGGCTGGTTCCTTTCATGCTTAGTGATTACCAAGTTACCATTTAATATCGAACTGAAAACTTAATGTGTAAACGAGATCTGATATGTGAAATCATGGCTCAATCAATGTTTACAACTTCTAATCATGGATTAACCATTCAAACTTCAGTGTGAAATCTGCCAGACAACCAAATCCAAGAGTCATAAATTTCTCACATTCTGAATCTTGTAATTTCAAAATCACAACTATCCTTCAAAATCACTTTGAATTCAATAGAAATTCCAGAAAAATTTTAAAAATTTTCACAATTTTTCGCTCAAGACCAAGAAAATACTGATTAGGTAACCTAATCTCCCACCCCCAACCTAAAATCTATATTGTCCTCAATGTAAAAGAAATAAGCATGCAATGCACATGAGACAACGAAAAGAAAAGAGGAGTGAGGGAAAGATAGTACCTGGATGGAGAATCAAGAGGCGTTCTCAAGAATATCAACATAAAAGCGAGTTAGCACAAGAGAGATATCAACAAAAATAAAACAAAAAAATAAAAATAAATAAAATCCTAAAAAGAAAATCCTACCTATACCACTTTCGCAGGTGCTCTCGATTGCATTTAACGTATGCAACAAGCCTTTAAACCCCTAGGTTACCCCTAGTGGACGAGTTGTAGTCTCGTGAGGGTTTGCAGTAATGTTACCCACAAACATTGAAGTAACTAACTAAAAAAAATAATATAATCAAACAAAAGGCTGGGTTGCCTACCATGAGCGCTAAGTTTAACGTCTTCAGCCAGACAAAAACGGACCATGAATGACTAATCATTATAACCAGGGTCCGCCAAAGAAATTACCTCATCCTTAATTAACCGATCCCAGACAAGTGATGTGAGTTCCCATGAGTTGTGCTATCTGAAAGGAGGTAACTGACACTGTCGTCAAATAATTTCAGGACTTCTGCTCGAACGACTTCTTCCATGTTAGGATCACGCTTCCTTTGCATTTCACGTGACATTTCCACAGCATGATTCATACATACAGTGGGGCATACTCCCTGTATTTCCGCTATCTTCCTTTCAATTGCTGCCTTATATGCTTTAAGAAAATTAAGCAGCCTGCTCGCCTTTGTCTTCTCAGAGTTAGAAACTGTGCTGTCAGAAAGAGTCTCAGAGGGATGAAAAGGTTCCACTTTTGCTTTCCATTTTTCAGTCTCCAATATAGGAGTAGAGTCGAGCATTGCATTGACTTCGTGGATGGGACTATCGATGTCAAAATCCATGCCATATTGTGCTAAACAGGTCTCAAGAGGATCTTCAAAAGATGTACGGAAGGAGTCCTGCATTAGACTCTCGATCATGTCCACTTCAGATATGTCATCCAAATCTGCGGATTGTTGTCCTGCATTAAAAACATTGAGTTTAATATTCATGTTACCAAAGGACAATTTCATAACTCCATTCCGGCAATTTATAATAGCATTAGATGTGGCCAAAATGGACGACCCAGGATGACTGGGATCTGACTATGAGGATTCTGGACAGGCTGAGTATCTATAACTATGAAATCCACTGGAAAATAAAATTTATCAACCTGAATTAACACATCTTCAATAACACCCCGGGGCACCTTGACAGATCTATCAGCTAGTTGTAATGTTATTTTAGTCGGTTTCAACTCACCAAGTCCTAACTGCTCATAAACCGAATATGGTAACAAATTGACGCTCGCCCCTAAATCAAGCAATGCCTTCCCGATCTTATGATCTCCTATGCCGCAAGAAATGGTGGGAGCTCCTGGATCCCTAAATTTAGGAGGGGTGTTATGTTAATCATGGAGCTGAGTTGCTCTGCAAGAAGACTTTTTTATGAACATTCTGCTTACGCTTTTGAGTGCATAAATCTTTAAGAAACTTAGCGTACGGAGGGACTTGCTTGATAGCGTCAAGCAATGGGATGTTGACTTGCACTTTTTTAAACACGTCCAGGATTTCATCAAAATTGTTTCTTTTCTTCATTGGTGCCAGACGTTGAGGAAAAGGTGCTTTGGGCACGTAAGGTGGCACGTCAGCGGCTCTTGGAGAGTCAGAGAGTTTTTGGACTTTGGATGCATTGGTGTGTCTCTCTGCTTCACCTTGATTTGATTCATCCCTAGGTATCTCTATTTTGTTGTCAATCTGTTTGCCTGACCTAAGGGTAGTGATTGATTTGGCTTGCTCGTAGTATTGCCCTTGGTTGGAATTAGAGCCAATCTCATACTGTCCCTTTAGATTAGCCACGGTTGGCTGGAACTTGCCCTTCTCTCTCTCACTCAATGTGACAAATGACTAGTTGACCCATTTGTACTTCCACTTGGCAATGGATTGCGCATTTGCATGTAAGCTTTCTTTGGTTGGCTAGTAAGGTTTGTTGGGTGTCTTTTTGGAATTGGAGAGAACTCGCATAAAAAGATGGAGTGTATCCTCAAGAGATGGTTTCCTTGATTGTGCGGCGATTGTTGATATTGTGGAAACTGTTGAGGTTGCATAGGAGGATTTTCGGATGGTCCTCCTTGTTGTGGTCCTTTTGCCCAAGAGAAATTTGGATGCCTAGCCCACCTGGGTTGTACGTGTTTGAGTAAGGATCATTCCCGTGTTTCGAAAGGTGTTCAAAGCATGAACTTGTTCAGAGAGGAATTCTGGAAATGTTGTACCAGATGGGCAAGATTGCGTAGGATGGGTAGAACTAGAACATATGGCACAAGCCTCGGCTTGAGTCGTTTGTGGAGGTCCATTATGTAACATCAGAGCATCGACCTTCTTTGTCGTGCCATCAATCTTGGCATGGAGATCCGTGTGACTCCTATCTCATATATGCCACCTCTCTTTTGTGGTTGGGAACTTCTTTCACCTCTATCTCGAATAGTCCCATTCTTTGGAGTTTTCACACAAGGTTTCAAAGAATTTCCATGCTTCGGTATCGCTTTTGGTCATGAAGGACCCTCCACTGGTGGCATCAACCATGCGACGGTTCTGGGGTGTCAGACCGTCATAAAAGTATTGCACTTGTTGCCACTTCTCAAAACCGTGGTGTGGACATTTAAGAAGCAAGTCCTTCCATCTTTCCCAACATTCATGAAAGTGCTCTCCTTTTTTTTGTGAAATTAGTGATTTCTCTACGGAGAGCATTAGTTTTGTGAACAGGGAAGAACTTGTTTAAGAACTTTCTAGACAATTGGTCCCATGTAGTGATAGACCCAACTTCTAGAGAATTCAACCATGCTTTCGCCTTATCCTTCAAAGAAAAAGGAAACAGGCGTAGGCGGATCGAATCGTCTGAGAAGTTTTAGAATTTAAAGGTGGAGCAAATGTCTAGGAATTCTTTCACATGATGATATGGGTCCTCCTTGTCCAACCCATAAAAGGAAGGCAACATCGTATGACCCAGTCTTGAGTTCAAAGTGTCTTTGCCGTGGTGGTGGGCAACACTATGCATGAAGGCGCATTGAATTGGACAGAGCCGAATAATCTCTAAGAGTTTTAGTTCCATTCTCTTCGCCATTTCAACTGGGATGTCTTTCAATCTTCTATGGAATATTCTTTCTATTTCGGGATCAAAAGGTGCTAGTTCTTTATCTAGAGATCTACGTCCTAGCATAAACTAAGTAACAACCTAAGAGAAAGAAAACTAGAACTAGAAATTATGCTATTCAAAAAAAAAAAAAACAAGTTAAAACTATGTGAATAAGAATGGGAAGAAAGAACCAGGAAAAGGAGATGATTGATGGCAGAAGATTTAAGAAGCTCCTCCTTCACTTAGTAGCTTCCTTCCTCAATTCCTGTAAATAAAAACAAAAACAAATCAAGTTCCCTAAAATAATGATAGAAAAATCCTAAGCAACGGTTAATTTCTAAAAAAGAAAGTTTCTAAAACTAGAAAATAGAAAGTTACCAAATCCAAAGTTAGAAAGTAGAAAGTTCCTAAAAATTGAAAACCTAAATCTCAAAATAGAAAGTAGAGAGGACTGGAGAATTTAGAAAGATGTTACCAATTGGAGATCTATGTTAAAATCCTGCAAAAGAAAACAAAACAAGTTAGTTTCTAAAACAGAAAATCTAAAATTAGAAATTTTCTAAAGAACTAAAAAAAAAGAGTTAGTTTTTAAAAAGGAAAGAAATCCTAGAATTAGAAAGTTCCTAAAAATAAAAAGCTAAGTTAGTTTCTAAAAAGGAAAAAAAAAAAATTTCTAAAACTAGAAAATAGAAAGTTACTTAAAAGAAGAATCTAAATCTAAAATTAGAAACTAAAAATTTCTAAAAAATAAAATCCTAATTCTAAAAATAGAAATTAGAAAAAGTAAGAAACTTAGAAGGGATTACCAAATTAGAAGTTTATTTCAGACCCTACAAAACAGAAATAGGTTAGTTCTAAAATAATGAAAAAAAAATTCTAAGTTAGTAAAATCCTAAGCTATGAATTATGATAAGAGAGAATCTTAAATTCAATTTGGAACGCAAGCAGTCCCAAGAACTGGCGCCAAAAACTTGGTCACTCCCCAAGTATAGGGTTGTGATGTAGTAATAAACTCGGTAAGATCGAGGTCGAATCCCACGAGGACTGTCGTCACAATTTAAATCACGTGATTCTCCTTAACTAATCCAACAATTAATGTAGCGAATTACTAACACAAATTTATGGAAAATAACTATTGAGAATAAGGAAGAAAATTCAATCGGAGAGAGCACTAGGACTTTCGAATCCACCCCTAATTATCCTAACCCTTGTTTTGTCTCATTAATTCACTTTAAATTAGATTGATCTAACTTATCTAGAGAAAGCACAATCTGTGTCCTTTCGGGCATCTGATTGTCTAATTCCTTCAAGCAATGCCATGAATAACATATCCCATGTCCAAATCGGGCATATGGAATATGCGATTCGATAAAGCACCACTGTTTCTTCCTCTACGAGAACTGTTCATGATCAGATACAAGCACCTAGAATAAGCATCCAGACCACATCCATCCATAGACTCTGATCAAGTTCATAGATGGAGAAGTATAGAATTTAAAGCAATCAAGCACACTAGGGAAAGAAACAAACCAATCTAATTAAAGTAAAATCAACATAGAAAAAAGGGTGTTTAAATTAGGGGTTTCATCTCAGCCCTAGCTGAGAGATTAGTTACCCATAAAATCCATTAAACAGATGGATAAATAAAAATAAAAATTCATAAAAGAAAAGTCAAACCAATTTCTCTCTCTCTTCTTTCTTCTCTCTCTTCTCTTTCTTCTCTTTTCCTCTGGATCTGGAATTCTCTTGCTTCTCTGGATGCCCTTCCTCATGTTTTGCAACTCTTTTTATAGCTGATGGAGTGGCTGGAGTGGTGAAATTCGGATTTGGGAAGTCAGTCAGTATGCTTGAAAAAAACCTTTCGCGACCCAAGTTCGGGACCTTGAAACACCATACTTTCCTCGTTCAAATTCCAACAAACACCGTCCCTTAGGACTTTCTTGGGTCCTCTACATGATGGACGGTTCAGATCTGCCATATGATCAAAGATGGTGGCCCACAACTGCTTGGAAAACCGAATTTCCAAATTGTGCGAAACCTTTCGCACCCTTTCGCTGTCGTGATCGGTGGGCCCCATGGAAGTGTTTTCTGGGAAATCCACCCCGTCCATTGGATTCAGGACGAAATTTCAGTCAAGAATAGGTAGTTTTGAACGTCCAATGATGCGGCCCAGAGAAGAAAACACAAAAAGATCAGATTTGGACGTTGCAGGACAGCCCTTTTGTGGCCTCTGTACCGCACACGTGTGCATGCATGGGAGTAAAGTAGAAACATGGTTTTATAGTATTCGCAGCTGTCTACACGGTGGACGGTGCAGATTGGCCGGATGGGACACGTGTGGGGCTCACAACCGGCCGCAAAAACGGACAGCGGTCCGTCCGTGAGGCGTAAACGGCAACTGCCGTTGCTGGCGGGTGGGAGCGGATTTGGAAGGCGCGGTCAGCGCTGCTGACCGACTGACTTGGTTTGGTGCAACGCCAGCACACGTGCCTTTTTTTGCACACTCTCATGCATGTGGGGTCCACTGAAATGTTCTGGAGAAATCTGATCCGTCCATCCTGCTTCCCGTATTATTTAAACCATTGAGACCAATTTTTAGGCAGTTCCAGATATCAGGTGGGCCCCAAATTGAAGATTAATGGGCTGATTTGTCCGTTGGACCACTTCCCAAGATCTTTAATGGCTGAAATTTAATATGTACGGTTAATTAATGGCCCCCATCACATGTATGAAGTTTTGAGTCAATCGGATGGCGGGAACCATGTGATCTTGCATTTTGTACCAATTTCAGGCCTCTTTAAACGTGAACGGCTTGATTTCCTCGGGTCCCTGGTATGTAAATTCTTCAATATTAGTCCTCTGAGGTTCATCCCGTGCTCTTGTAATTTTGGAACGTCAAATCCATCCTTTTAACATCATTTTTCAATACACGCTCCTGATTTCATCCTGTAATAAAAACATAATTAAAATATGGCATTAAGCATTATCATGTATGTAAAATCAGGTAATAGTCGGGGTCTGATATGCAATATTCGACCCTCATCACAACCCCCAACCAGCATTTTGCTAGTCCCGAGCAAAACATGCGAAACATAATTCCAGAAATAACAGACAATTCCTGTAAACTCAAGTGACTTGTGAACAGATAGTTGAGATGTGAAAATTCTAAAATTCATGAATGGTGAGAAGATTTTTCTCCTGAAATCAAGCTTACAGTAAACTACATAATCAAGTTTAAAATATTAATCCATTAATTAGAACAATTTTAAACATTGAGTTCCATGAGTGTTTAGTGTAATCTCGGCTTACAATCATTAAAAGATCCAATTGTCAATTTCATGATATCATTAGTAATTCGTGACAACCAACCTGAAACCAACACTAACATTTAGATCATCTTTTCGTTCTATCAGCCTTTGATTTCCTTTATAAACAGTGGTGCCAAGGAGAGGAATCAAATCCGCACCTATAGGGAGCAAACCTATGGTGAAAACTTGTCGCCTAAATCTTTTCTCATGTCAACTATGAGGAATCGAATCTTCATCTATAGGGAGCAAACTTATGATGACGATTATGCGACTTATTCTTTCAATTCTTCTTTATAGACTGATGCTAAAAATTTTGTTTTTCAGGCTGGTTCCTTTCATGCTTAGTGATTACCAAGTTACCATTTAATATCGAACTGAAAACTTAATGTGTAATCGAGATCTGATATGTGAAATCATGGCTCAATCAATGTTTACAACTTCTAATCATGGATTAACCATTCAAACTTCAGTGTGAAATCACACCGGACAACCAAATCCAAGAGTCATAAATTTCTCACATTCTGAATCTTGTAATTTCAAAATCACAACTATCCTTCAAAATCACTTTGAATTCAATAGAAATTCCAGAAAAATTTTAAAAATTTTCACAATTTTTCGCTCAAGACCAAGAAAATACTGATTAGGTAACCTAATCTCCCACCCCAACCTAAAATCTACATTGTCCTCAATGTAAAAGAAATAAGCATGCAATGCACATGAGACAACGAAAAGAAAAGAGGAGTGAGGGAAAGATAGTACCTGGATGGAGAATCAAGAGGCGTTCTCAAGAATATCAACATAAAAGCGAGTTAGCACAAGAGAGATATCAACAAAAATAAAACAAAAAAATAAAAATAAATAAAATCCTAAAAAGAAAATCCTACCTATACCACTTTCGCAGGTGCTCTCGATTGCATTTAACGTATGCAACAAGCCTTTAAACCCCTAGGTTACCCCTAGTGGACGAGTTGTAGTCTCGTGAGGGTTTGCAGTAATGTTACCCACAAACATTGAAGTAACTAACTAAAAAAAATAATATAATCAAACAAAAGGCTGGGTTGCCTACCATGAGCGCTAAGTTTAACGTCTTCAGCCAGACAAAAACGGACCATGAATGACTAATCATTATAACCAGGGTCCGCCAAAGAAATTACCTCATCCTTAATTAACCGATCCCAGACAAGTGATGTGAGTTCCCATGAGTTGTGCTATCTGAAAGGAGGTAACTGACCTTTGTCGTCAAATAATTTCAGGACTTCTGCTCGAACGACTTCTTCCATGTTAGGATCACGCTTCCTTTGCATTTCACGTGACATTTCCACAGCATGATTCATACATACAGTGGGGCATACTCCCTGTATTTCCGCTATCTTCCTTTCAATTGCTGCCTTATATGCTTTAAGAAAATTAAGCAGCCTGCTCGCCTTTGTCTTCTCAGAGTTAGAAACTGTGCTGTCAGAAAGAGTCTCAGAGGGATGAAAAGGTTCCACTTTTGCTTTCCATTTTTCAGTCTCCAATATAGGAGTAGAGTCGAGCATTGCATTGACTTCGTGGATGGGACTATCGATGTCAAAATCCATGCCATATTGTGCTAAACAGGTCTCAAGAGGATCTTCAAAAGATGTACGGAAGGAGTCCTGCATTAGACTCTCGATCATGTCCACTTCAGATATGTCATCCAAATCTGCGGATTGTTGTCCTGCATTAAAAACATTGAGTTTAATATTCATGTTACCAAAGGACAATTTCATAACTCCATTCCGGCAATTTATAATAGCATTAGATGTGGCCAAAAATGGACGACCCAGGATGACTGGGATCTGACTATGAGGATTACAGGCTGAGTATCTATAACTATGAAATCCACTGGAAAATAAAATTTATCAACCTGAATTAACACATCTTCAATAACACCCCGGGGCACCTTGACAGATCTATCAGCTAGTTGTAATGTTATTTTAGTCGGTTTCAACTCACCAAGTCCTAACTGCTCATAAACCGAATATGGTAACAAATTGACGCTCGCCCCTAAATCAAGCAATGCCTTCCCGATCTTATGATCTCCTATGCCGCAAGAAATGGTGGGAGCTCCTGGATCCCTAAATTTAGGAGGGGTGTTATGTTGAATCATGGAGCTGAGTTGCTCTGCAAGGAAGACTTTTTTATGAACATTCTGCTTACGCTTTTGAGTGCATAAATCTTTAAGAAACTTAGCGTACGGAGGGACTTGCTTGATAGCGTCAAGCAATGGGATGTTGACTTGCACTTTTTTAAACACGTCCAGGATTTCATCAAAATTGTTTCTTTTCTTCATTGGTGCCGACGTTGAGGAAAAGGTGCTTTGGGCACGTAAGGTGGCACGTCAGCGGCTCTTGGAGAGTCAGAGAGTTTTTGGACTTTGGATGCATTGGTGTGTCTCTCTGCTTCACCTTGATTTGATTCATCCCTAGGTATCTCTATTTTGTTGTCAATCTGTTTGCCTGACCTAAGGGTAGTGATTGATTTGGCTTGCTCGTAGTATTGCCCTTGGTTGGAATTAGAGCCAATCTCATACTGTCCCTTTGGATTAGCCACAGGTTGGCTGAGGGAACTTGCCCTTCTCTCTCTCACTCAATGTGACTGACTAGTTGACCCATTTATACTTCCACTTGGCAATGGATTGCGCATTTGCATGTAAGCTTTCTTTGGTTGGCTAGTAAGGTTTGTTGGGTGTCTTTTTGGAATTGGAGAGAACTCGCATAAAAAGATGGAGTGTATCCTCAAGAGATGGTTTCCTTGATTGTGCGGCAGTTGTTGATATTGTGGAAACTGTTGAGGTTGCATAGGAGGATTTTCAGATGGTCCTCCTTGTTGTGGTCCTTTTGCCCAAGAGAAATTTGGATGCCTAGCCCACCCTGGGTTGTACGTGTTTGAGTAAGGATCATTCCCAGGTTTCTGAAAGGTGTTCAAAGCATGAACTTGTTCAGAGAGGAATTCTGGAAATGTTGTACCAGATGGGCAAGATTGCGTAGGATGGGTAGAACTAGAACATATGGCACAAGCCTCGGCTTGAGTCGTTTGTGGAGGTCCATTATGTAACATCAGAGCATCGACCTTCTTTGTCAGGCCATCAATCTTGGCATGGAGATCTGGTGTGACTCCTATCTCATATATGCCACCTCTCTTTTGTGGTTGGGAACTTCTTTCACCTCTATCTGAATAGTCCCATTGCTGGGAGTTTTCACACAAGGTTTCAAAGAATTTCCATGCTTCGGTATCGCTTTTGGTCATGAAGGACCCTCCACTGGTGGCATCAACCATGCGACGGTTCTGGGGTGTCAGACCGTCATAAAAGTATTGCACTTGTTGCCACTTCTCAAAACCGTGGTGTGGACATTTAAGAAGCAAGTCCTTCCATCTTTCCCAACATTCATGAAAGTGCTCTCCCTTTTTTTGTGTGAAATTAGTGATTTCTCTACGGAGAGTATTAGTTTTGTGAATAGGGAAGAACTTGTTTAAGAACTTTCTAGACAATTGGTCCCATGTAGTGATAGACCCAACTTCTAGAGAATTCAACCATGCTTTCGCCTTATCCTTCAAAGAGAAAGGAAACAGGCGTAGGCGGATCGAATCGTCTGAGAAGTTTTAGAATTTAAAGGTGGAGCAAATGTCTAGGAATTCTTTCACATGATGATATGGGTCCTCCTTGTCCAACCCATAAAAGGAAGGCAACAATGTATGACCCATCTTGAGTTCAAAGTGTCTTTAGCTTGGTGGTGGTGGGCAACACTATGCATGAAGGCGCATTGAATTGGACAGAGCTGAATAATCTCTAAGAGTTTTAGTTCCATTCTCTTACTGCCATTTCAACTGGGATGTCTTTCAATCTTCTATGGAATATTCTTTCTATTTCGGGATCAAAAGGTGCTAGTTCTTTATCTAGAGATCTACGTCCTAGCATAAACTAAGTAACAACCTAAGAGAAAGAAAACTAGAACTAGAAATTATGCTATTCAAAAAAAAAAAAACAAGTTAAAACTATGTGAATAAGAATGGGAAGAAAGAACCAGGAAAAGGAGATGATTGATGGCGAAGATTTAAGAAGCTCCTCCTTCACTTAGTAGCTTCCTTCCTCAATTCTGTAAATAAAAACAAAAACAAATCAAGTTCCCTAAAATAATGATAGAAAAATCCTAAGCAACGGTTAATTTCTAAAAAGAAAGTTTCTAAAACTAGAAAATAGAAAGTTACCAAATCCAAAGTTAGAAAGTAGAAAGTTCCTAAAAATTGAAAACCTAAATCTCAAAATAGAAAGTAGAGAGAATTTGGAGAATTTAGAAAGATGTTACCAATTGTAGATCTATGTTAAAATCTGCAAAAGAAAACAAAACAAGTTAGTTTCTAAAATGTAAAATCTAAAATTAGAAATTTTCTAAAGAACTAAAAAAAAAGTTAGTTTTTAAAAGGAAAGAAATCCTAGAGAATTAGAAAGTTACTAAAAATAAAAAGCTAAGTTAGTTTCTAAAAAGGAAAAAAAAAAAATTTCTAAAACTAGAAAATAGAAAGTTACTTAAAAGAAGAATCTAAATCTAAAATTAGAAACTAAAAATTTCTAAAAAATAAAATCCTAATTCTAAAAATAGAAATTAGAAAAAGTAAGAAACTTAGAAGGGATTACCAAATTAGAAGTTTATTTCAGGACCCTACAAAACAGGAAATAGGTTAGTTCTAAAATAATGAAAAAAAATTCTAAGTTAGTAAAATCCTAAGCTATGAATTATGATAAGAGAGAATCTTAAATTCAATTTGGAACGAAACAGTCCCCGGCAACGGCGCCAAAAACTTGGTCACTCCCCAAGTATAGGGTTGTGATGTAGTAATAAACTCGGTAAGATCGAGGTCGAATCCCACGAGGACTGGTCGTCACAATTTAAATCTGTGATTCTCCTTAACTAATCCAACAATTAATGTAGCGAATTACTAACACAAATTTATGGAAAATAACTATTGAGAATAAGGAAGAAAATTCAATCAGAGAGCACTAGGACTTTCGAATCCACCCCTAATTATCCTAACCCTTGTTTTGTCTGTTAATTCACTTTAAATTAGATTGATCTAACTTATCTAGAGAAAGCACAATCTGTGTCCTTAATCGGGCATACAGATTGTCTAATTCCTTCAAGCAATGCCATGAATAACATATCCCATGCCCAAATCGGGCATATGGAATATGCGATTCGATAAAGCACCCTGTTTCTTCCTCTACAGAACACATGTTCATGATCGAGATACAAGCACCTAGAATAAGCATCCGGACCACATCCATCCATAGACTCTGATCAAGTTCATAGATGGAGAAGTATAGAATTTAAAGCAATCAAGCACACTAGGGAAAGAAACAAACCAATCTAATTAAAGTAAAATCAACATAGAAAAAAGGGTGTTTAAATTAGGGGTTTCATCTCAGCCCTAGCTGAGAGATTAGTTACCCATAAAATCCATTAAACAGATGGATAAATAAAAATAAAAATTCATAAAAGAAAAGTCAAACCAATTTCTCTCTCTCTTCTTTCTTCTCTCTCTTCTCTTTCTTCTCTTTTCCTCTGGATCTGGAATTCTCTTGCTTCTCTGGATGCCCTTCCTCATGTTTTGCAACTCTTTTTATAGCTGATGGAGTGGCTGGAGTGGTGAAATTCGGATTTGGGAAGCTGTCGTATGCGCAGCAAAAACCTTTTCGCAGCCAAGTTCGGGACCTTGAAACACCATACTTTCCTCGTTCAAATTCCAACAAACACCGTCCCTTAGGACTTTCTTGGGTCCTCTACATGATGGACGGTTCAGATCTGCCATATGATCAAAGATGGTGGCCCACAACCGCTTGAAAACCGAATTTCCAAATTGTGCGAAACCTTTCGCACCCTTTATTGTCGTGATCGGTGGGCCCCATGGAAGTGTTTTCTGGGAAATCCACCCGTCCATTGGATTCAGGACGAAATTTCAGTCAAGAATAGGTAGTTTTGAACGTCCAATGATGCGGCCCAGAGAAGAAAACACAAAAAGATCAGATTTGGACGTTGCAGGACAGCCCTTTTGTGGCCTCTGTACCGCACACGTGTGCATGCATGGGAGTAAAGTAGAAACATGGTTTTATAGTATTCGCAGCTGTCTACACGGTGGACGGTGCAGATTGGCCGGATGGGACACGTGTGGGGCTCACAACCGGCCGCAAAAACGGACAGCGGTCCGTCCGTGAGGCGTAAACGGCAACTGCCGTTGCTGGCGGGTGGGTGCGATTTTGGAAGGCGCGGTCAGCGCTGCTGACCGACTGACTCGGTTTGGTGCAGCGCTAGCACACGTCCCTTTTTTGCACACTCTCATGCATGTGGGGTCCACTGAAATGTTCTGGAGAAATCTGATCCGTCCATCCTGCTTCCCGTATTATTTAAACCATCGAGACCAATTTTTAGGCAGTTCCAGATATCAGGTGGGCCCCAAATTGAAGATTAATGGGCTGATCTGTCCGTTGGACCACTTCCCAAGATCTTTAATGGCTGAAATTTAATATGTACGGTTAATTAACGGCCCCCATCACATGTATGAAGTTTTGAGTCAATCGGATGGCGGGAACCATGTGATCTTGCATTTTGTACCAATTTCAGGCCTCTTTAAACGTGAACGGCTTAATTTCCTCGGGTCCCTGGTATGTAAATTCTTCAATATTAGTCCTCTGAGGTTCATCCCGTGCTCTGGTAATTTTGGAACGTCAAATCCATCCTTTTAACATCATTTTTCAATACACGCTCCTGATTTCATCCTGTAATAAAAACATAATTAAAATATGGCATTAAGCATTATCATGTATGTAAAATCAGGTAATATTCGGGGTCTGATATGCAATATTCGACCCTCATCGAGTGTGGCCAAGAGTCGCTACGTTGTTCTTGGTCTTTGCATCTCGCTATTTCTTCTTACATCGCCAACATCATCCACTCGAACCTATTAGTAGGTGGAGCCATCTAAGGCACGTGCGACGTCGAAGAAGATGCATGGGCCTGCTCAAGGGCTGGTGGCGCAACGGGTGGTGCCGCAGATGGTGCCACAGGTGGTGCAATAGATGGTGGCACGGGTGTCGGCCCATTAGTGGGGCCAGTGGCCGGCTGAGAATCCGGAATAGTGTTAGAGGGAGACGGGCCCAAAATGGGATCTGTATGGCTATCACTTAGGGGAGGTGCCCCGTCAAACTACCCACCAATAGTGTGGTATGTTGTAGTCAGTGCAGCCTTAGGTGGCATACCCTATATACAACATAGGGTGCAACCCGTGTCAGATATAGCATAATAATACTCAATTCTTTAAGCTTTCAACACACCTTATAGCAAAAGAAACAGTATGCATTTCATTTAACAAAATTTGTCACAATACACGGAACAGTTTATATACTTTATATATCTCTCACAGTTCTTTTGCTTGCGTAATTTAACTGTCTCTGGAGTATGATATGCTGTTTTGGTGTAATCCCACTCATGTTTAATGCACTAACATAGACAACATTTAATCATCATTTTCTATGTTGCATAAGTGATGCGTTGGAACTCAGGAGTGGAGCTTATGCTCGACCCCCGATTTTCAGGGCGTTACATAAGCAGATCCACCACCACGCAAATGATATCCTTCGATATTATTCCATTTATGGCAGTTAAGCATGGTAAGTGGGCCGCACCTGAGAAATGTCTCAGTGGGCCTCACCAAGCCGCACGCTCAGTGGACCACATCACAAACCACAGTGAGCCTCACCACGCTCCGGGCCACATAGTCTCGGCTATGGCCCAGCCTTGAAACCATATGATGGGCCAGCCCTTGTAGTGGGCTAGCCTTTTGAGACCATGTAGTGGGCTCAGGCCCTTTGCAACAACGAGTTGGGCCAGAAAATAGCCCAGCTAATTCTCCCACGAGTTGTGTTGTGGCTGGGCCCACTCACAGATGATAAGCCATTGTTGGGCAGAAATGAATCGACCCAGCTAGCCATGGTGGATGGAAGACATCCGCTGTTGTGCCATAGTCAGCCCAGCACCTCAGTTTAGGCCAAATGCACAGCAGCTTGGCTAGGGTGCAGCCCCCCATGTGCGCAGGTTTGCTGGGCCAGCAACAGCCCAGTTTCCTGACAATTTGTTGGGCTAGGACGTGCCTGGCCCAGTCGGTTAGCCTTTGGGCCTCACCTTCACATCCACTGCTGGGCTAGAAACGGCTTAACCGATCCTACTCATGATTGCCTTGTAAGCTGGGCCAGGACGACCCAGCCTAGCTCACTTTGGCTGTCAACGTACACTACCTTAGGGCGATGATGGGCCGAGACAGCCAGCCTAACTCATGGGCTGGTGCATTTGGTTGCTGGGCTAAGAACGGACCAGTCCAACCCAAAAATTTTGGACATTTATCAGGTTTAGCAACTGGCCCAGTCGGGCCCAGTTCATGCCTTAATTATGGGTGGATTCCAGGCCTAATCTAGGCCACTTGTTGGACAAAATATGATGCCTTGGTCACTCTAATATAGGCCCAAATGACCTTATCCCCCCCTACACACACAACTTCAATAAGTTAGTTAGATAAAACCTTAAGAACACTTGACTAAAACAAGCTATGACTTTAGGAGATTCCTTGTGTGATTTTGGCCCTCAAGGTACTCACGAGAACTTGGATCGAAGACGGGAATACGACCCTACAGGTGATGACTTCTCCCTTTGAGCTTTCCATCTCTAAACTAGACTAATGATAGTTTTTATAATAACTACGGATGATAACCCAGAAATGGTTAATCATTAGGTTAGTTTACTTGAATACATGCCTTATAATTGATTTGATCATTTGGTTAGTTTACTTGAATACATGCCTTATAATCGATTTGATCACTTGGTTAGTTTACTTGAACACATGTCTTAGAATTGATTAAATCACTTGATTAGTTTACTTAAACACATATCTTAGAATTGATTAAATCACTTGATTAGTTTACTTGAACACATGTCTTGGAATTGATTAAATCACTTGACTAACTTACTTGAATACACGCCTTAGAACTGATAAGTTATGATCATATGAATGTTAGGACTTGATTACTTAAGTGACTCTTGAATTATATGGATACATGAGTTCTACTTTGATTATTGAATTATGCCTTAGTCACTTCAGATAGTTCGCTACTTAATCTCCATGTCATCCTCTCATATTATTGTATTGGTTGCAAGACACATATGACTAGACATCTCTCTAAGGGAACCTTTATTTAAAGAGAGTCCGTACTTAGGGTGTAACGAGATTGATTGTGATAAGACTAGACCCTTAACATGGAGGTTATGTTAGTGGCAGTTAAATTCATAGGATTTACCATCTATGGAGTGATTCCACCTACCGGACTATGGAATGAACCTTTCAACATTTTTATCGCCGTTGTTTATTCGCATTTGAATCATACATACCGACTCATTTTAATCAATGTATTTAATATCTTCAACACTTCATTCCTATTCTGCATACAATGGCAGTTTCCCATACATTGAGAGTTGATTGGCCACGTGTTGATGGGTTCTATCCACACCCTAAGGCAGTAGACTCATGGGCCAGAGATGGTGGAATGAGACATTATGCCTAAGCCGTCGGCCTACACTGGGTGATGAGCTGTCTGATTGTAATTGGATTAATAATGGCTTGGATGTTGTAGCACGTGCCTCTGAGTTATTGGGGTATCGTTTCGCTAGCTGTCAAACTACCAACTATCGATTTACATATGTGATGTACGATAGGTAGTCATTATGCAGTATGTGATGTGCTTCGCTAATGGCTAGCCTTTGCATGGGTGACGATCCCAACTGCCGATTGGATGAGCATCCCCAGGTCAATGATGCATTCACACATCCATGCATGTAATAAGACTGCATCTTGTTATGTTTTATTTACCTGTTTGTTTTCATACTATACTTGTCTAAGGCGACGATGTGTAATCTTAAGGGGAATTCACACTGAGTTAGTCATTCATTCATCAATGTTCAACTATACAGAAGACACAGGTGCAGGTATGAGTGATTATGGCGCGGATCTCTGGATTGTTGCAGCTGGAGTAGATGAGGAGCTGTACAAGGAGGAGCCGCATCAGGAAGCGGTAGAATATTTTGGACTGAATTAGTAAATATAAATGTTGTTGTTTATTTACTACATTTATACTTAAGGTTTTGTATTTTGGGTCCCCAGCTGAGCGGACCAGGATATTGTTACTATTTGGTTGCGGCTTATACTACGCTTGGTTTTGCTATTTACACTTTGATTTCATTTTGATTGTCACTTATTGAATTATTAACTCTTGGGTTTTTAGGAAACAAGTTGTATACTTGGGTTCTGAAAATTGGGGCGTTACAAGTACACCCTTCTACTTTCCTTTCAAATTTGCCTCGTCAACACAAAATCTTTCGAAAAAACTACTGAAAGATTCTGATAGATTGTCTGAGTGCAATGAAACATATCTCAAATATGTTCATTTCTTTATTTATTTGTAAATCCGTTGCAATTTGGTTGTTTTCCTTTGTCGGCTCGTGAAGAGAGACTAGGAGAACGGCATATGATTCTTCAAACGATCTCATTACCTTGAACATTGCAATCTCCTTACCCTTTCATGCTTTCATATAAAAAAATTGAACTCCATATTTCTCAGATGTTTCATACATAATATTACTTGGCCTGCATATTACACCCGACTTTATGTGACTAACGACAAATTTGCTGCTTATCTTACTGCTCGCTTAGTGACGATATCTCCTTATCCCCTTACGTTGATCACTCCCCATTCCCTTAGAAGACACGCTACATATGTGTTTAGATATGTATATCTTTATTTTAAAAATCCTAGAGTTGTTTAGTCTCAATTCAGACACCCTTAAACCATAATTTTCTATAAGATATTTAACAATGTATCTCTACTTGTTTAATTTCAAGATTTTGTATTAAAAGTGATTTCACATCATAAACTTGCTTAGAATAATCTTTAGTCAATTTTTATCCTTAAACATTTGTCCAACGGCTAGGTCATTGGGATCGCCGACCACATTCGAATATCCCGAAAGATCTATGTTAATGAATGCAGTATCATTTCATTGCATATCCAGTGGCACCATTTCGGTTGGTGCAACCATGACATCTAATGGAATATAACTTGGTTAAATTGATAATCCAAGAATATCTGCATTTTCTTCACTAATCAGTAAGCTAAAATTTAGGTTAAAGTTGATGGTTGCTTACAACTATCAACCATTAAATCATGTCTCAGTGCATTGGTTAATGGCGTAGAGATATCTGTACAGTCTTCACTATCCAACAAGTGAAAATATTATGGCTCACAACTCTCAACACTTGGATCATGTCTTAGTGCATTGGTTAATAGCTCAAGAATATCTGCACAACTCATTCAAATTTACAAACTGCTCATTCAAATCTACGAACATGGTTTCTTGGACAATAACTGTAGACTTCAATTTCTCTATAAACAATGATATATGAAAATTGAGGTTCTAATCGGAGAAAAGTATATACAGCAAGACATCTTCACTATCTCTGATAATATATGGAGGTAATGATACGTGACCCTATCCAAAGCACACAACCTTTATTTTATAACATTATATTCTTTGAGTGTTATCTTTGTAATCTTATGCATTTTAGTTATGAGCTCCATGTATGGAATTTTAATGCTCATAAAGATACATTTAGATTCACTGACATTATACGAGAACCTCTTTGTCATTTACGCACTCCCCATTATAATAGCATATAATGGGTTGGAGAGCCATGATCTTCAATATTGGTATACTTGAGCAAGAAAAGGTGGGGCTATTAGGTTTAGAAAAATAATATTAAACACATACAAAAAATAAAGTTGAGCGCCATTGTGATTTTTAGTGGGTCACCTCTGTCATATACAATGGATAGCAATTGTCTTGTACAATTGCTCGCTATTGTCTTGTACAACGGGTCGTTGTTGTCATGTGTTATGGATTGCCGTTGTAAATTTCAACGAGTCCGATGTCATGTACAACTGGCCATCATTGTGATTTTCAACATGTCACTGTTGTCATGTACAATGGGTCAACATTAACATTTGTGCAACTTCATTTTCTTACTACAATAATACAAGTTACACCTATCTACATTCTTTCTTTTTATGACGATATTGTACACGGAAGGTTGGTGAGTAGTCAGCTGGAATAGAGAAGACCCTAACATGCATTTCTTGTAGCGAAATAATATTAGATAATGGAACGCAAGTCAATGAATTGTAAGAGAATTGAACAGGAACGCTGAAGAATGTAATAATCGAAGAATAGTGGTGGGTCACATCAAGAAAACTTTGAATGAAGAAAAAGGGTTTATTTCCCTCCTAGAACTAAATCTAAAATAAAAAATAGGGTCTTCTGCAACGGCTTAACCCCATAAAAGGGTATTCAAATAACTTTTTTGGGGCCACCATGAGCTATGTGAAAAATCCTTGCCATCCATTCAATTAGGGTCTTCATTTCAAGGCATGTGCCTAAGAAAGTGAGTAAACCACATCAAAAGTGGACCACACCATAGAAAACAATTATAAATAAACTATTTTTGGTTCCAAAAGGCTCAGATTACAATGAAATTAATGCTTTTTTGGGTCCACAAGCAAATATAATGAGTGGGTTGATGGACCTACTCCAAATATCTTTGGAGGGCCCTCTTTACTTCTGTAACACTTAAATATCGTGTAGGTGTTGGGTATGCAACATGGGTATTTTGGTCCTTTGAAAATTTCAAAAGTTGTCTGAGACAAACAAATAAAAAAATAAAATGGACGAGGAAAAAGAAAATGGAAAAAAAATGAAAAAAAGAAGAAGAAGTGAGGCTGAACACCAGCATTAGCTAAGGGCCTGTTTGGGTGCCTATAACTTTACTAAAATGTAAGTAAGTTACAGGTGACTTAGTTACAGTTGGCGTTTGGGGGAGGAAAGTCACCTGTGACTTTCTCTCAACCTGTAACTAAGTTACAGGAGAAAGAGCTAAAAATCTTACAGGCAGCGGAGTCGTTTTTCAAGTTACCTGTAACTAAGTTACAAGTAACAGTCGAAAATTTTGAAATGAAATCGGTTGGGAAGAATCGCACTTGCATTGAAGAAGTCGTACCTACCTTCTCAGACGGAGTAAAGGCTGAAGGGCCATTGAAGGCTACAAGCGGCCATTGAAGGCGAGGCTACAAGAGGCCATTGAAGTCTATCAGGCTACATGTGGGCGCAATGAGGGCTACGAGGATGACATTGGGGAGAAACGAAGCTCTGTATTGAAGAAGGTTGGTGGCCATTGTTGTATAAATAGACATCCATCCCTTTCCAATTTCTTCATCTCCCTCTCGCCTCTGTTTCCCTCTCTCAAGTCTCCTTCTCCCTCTCTCAGTCAACTTCTCCCACTCCCATCGAGCTTCTGCAAGGTACGAAACCCCTTTTCTCTCCTCTGCATTTTCCTTTCTTTCCTTTCTTTCCTTTATTTATTTATTTTTTTCCTTTTGCGTTGACGAAGGCAGTTGGGTGAAGTGGCGTGGCTAATGCATATGATCTGTGGGGCCCACCATATTGTATTTGTTTTATCCATGTCGTCCATCCATTCTTTTGGATCGTTTTAGGGCTTGATTCCAAAAACGAGGGATATCTAAATCTCAAGTGGACCACACCACCGAAAACAATAACGATTAAAAGTCCACCATTAAAAAACTAGTAGGGCCCACTATAATGTTTGTTTCAAATCCAAGCTGTTGATTAGGTCATAAAGACCTGGATGAAGGGAACAAAACAAAGATCAGTTTGATCGAAAACATTGGTGGCCCACGAAAAGTTTTTAATGGTGGGTGTTCAATCAACATTATTTCTAGTGATGTGGTCCACCTGAAATTTTGATGTACCTTATTTTTGGGCTGATGACTTAAAATTTTCTAGAATAATGGATAGATGGTGTGGATGAAACAAATACATCATAATGGGCCACCTTAACACGTTTAGTCCCTGATCTATTAGACAGTGTTTTGAGGGAGGGGCCCCACAGAAACCATTTTGTCCTATTAAAATCAATGTTACAGATCATCAAACCATGGGCTAAGCTAGCATTCACAAATATGTTTCCTCATAGGAAACGTGGAAGCGAAATGCCAGGGTGATTGCATGGGAGATTGGTGAGGCTATTACCAGCACACGTTAGACTCAGGCCTGGTGGATTCCACCAGAGAAGCTGTGATACTCATCTCTCATGTGAATCGCCTCCCCCTAGCAGAGATTAAAAAAGTAAAATCCAACTGATTGCTAGTATTAGTTGTCCAGAGACTCGCTACCCTCAAAATATCCATGACTGATTCGAGTAAGATTTCTTGAGTCCTGATGGCCCATGTAGTTGTCACAGCTGCTGCTCGAGAGCCTTTGGATTGAGACTAAATTCAGAAACTCAAGGTCTTGTTTACCCATCCGCTGTACTTCTTGGGGTGAGAGGATTTTAATACACCAAAAAAAAAAAAAGTTGCCAGCAATTTTAATGTGCACAGATGGTTCTCCTGCACAATAGGAAAAAGACTGGAGGATTTTTTGAATGTAAATACTAAGGACCTGTTTGGGTTCCACTTAAAAATGAATTCATATCTTTTTAGTCAATCTCTAATTCATATCTTATAATTACATGAACTTGGATTACACTCTAAAATTCGGTTTATGTAATTCACATTTCGGATCTGACATTAATAGAGATGCAGAACTTGTACAAGCACTTCTGCAGAAATTTGTCTGATATGTGCTCATGCATAGTATCTTTGAGCTGACTGTTCCAAGATTGTATCCCTCCTGCCTGTTCTTGGCAATGCTGGGAGCAATACATTGAAATCATACATGACAAACAAGGTATAATATTTTCTGGAAGTTCATTGAAGCAGAAGTGGCAGTGAGTTTCGCGACATTGTTTCAATGCAATCTGCAAAACACTATAACAAGAAGCATACACAGATTTAGTGTACTAGGTCTTAACCAATCAGACATTTTGAGAACTGTACAATGTTTGTTTTGTTATTCATCCCTTAGGAACGAAATGAAAATACATATAAAATCTTAAGGAAATGAGGATTTGCAAATGATATTGATTTTCTGCTATTGTATACTCGTTCCTTGCTCATTCTATTGCCTTGGTTAAGGAAATGAGTGCAGATTTTGCTGATTGGTTTCTCTTGTGTTAATATCTCGATTGATTTTGGTTAAAAAATGAACTGTGTTTCTCTGTACGCTGTTTTTCTTGTTGTTTATTCATGTTTTACCTAATATGATTGGATTTTGTTGTAAGCAAGGAGATTTGAGCTATTTTTTGTCCTCATGAAGAATTGCTTAATCAAACTGTAGAATCTGGAGTTAGCTCTTCTTCTTCTTCTTCTTCTTTTCTTTTTTCTAATCGGTAATGAAAATTCATTTCTCAAAAAGAAAAAGAAAAAGGAGGTACCTATCCATTGAGGCAACTGATAGGACAACAGAAATGGATCGAACATGACCAGTCATAACATTGCTTACAATACAACCTTCCACCACAATACTGAAAAGAATGGGAAAGAGGATCTCATTTCCTCAGGCCCCTGGAATTATTGAATGTTCAGCCAAATGTCTAAATGGACCTGAGATCTCTTTGCTTTTCAGAGGCATTGGGTAGATTTTGGTATAAAACAGTCACCAAACTCATCAGTATACATGTTCATTTAATGTGGACTGGCAAATTTTTGACACCATCAATTGCTTTATCACTCTACCTGATGATTTGACCCACCTGATCACCAAACATTAGGCACCCCTGATGGTTTTCTTAGATGACCCAGACATGTGGCTATGCGTTGTATTCGTACAGCTCTGTATATACAGAAAAAAATTTGCATGGTTGTCCTGTTCAAGATGTTATTTTCTGGATACATATAAATGTGATGTAATTAGTAATTGCAAGATTTTTCTTGACATCACAGTGTGACTTTTTCTTCCTTTATCAAACTGATCTGAATCCGATTGGTTCATGGAGATCCTGGTCAAGTGTCTTTATTTTCAAGTTCTTTAGCTTTGTTGTACATTCTAACTGGAACACTGTTAGGACTTGAAAAAAAAAAAAGAAAATACAAAAAGGGCTGCTTTAAATGAAATGTTTAACCCGGCCTGGATCCTAAGAAAAATAGCTGGAAAGTTATGGGGATCTTTGAGAGCTACTGTGCTTGCATGTTGTACATGTATTAGAGAAGATGTGGACGCAAATTGGAGCCCCACGTAAAGGACCGTGTTATGCAGCAAAATGTTCAGATCTTTATTTCTTACCTTTATGTGCCTTTTATGTGGGACAGTTGGTTATCTGTAAAATTTTATCCAAACATGGCGGATTCAGATCTCATGATGGAGCTAAATACCATAGTTGCAGCAGCCGCGGAAGTGTACTAATGATCTGTTGGCTTGAGCAAAATAATATGCTAGAAGAGCCTCATGAACAACAACAACCATGGAATTGGACAGGTGCTCAAGCTGCAGATGCAATTATTAATGGGCTGGGGCTAACGTGCTTCAATTACATTCGTATACACAAAGATGCATTTTTTCGCCTTTGCGACATTATATGAGAGAAGAGTCACTTGCAAGGCACATTTGGCATATCCTTAGAGGAAGGATTGGTGATTTTCCTTCATACACTTAGCCATCACGTAAAGAACCATATTATGCAACATCATTTCAACCATTCTGGGGAAATAGTCGTCAGCTTAATGCAATCGTCGGGCTACATTCTGAATTTCTAAAATTGCCCGGGAATGGGTTGCCTCCTGAGATATTGAATAGTACGAGGTTTTTCCCTTATTTTCAAGTTAGAAGTACATATTTTGCATTTTTATAAATTCAATCCTAAAGTAAGGAAAAATAAGTTATACTTCTTTTCCTTTGGGTTGTGTTGGAGCCATAGACGGCATACACATTCCAGCCATGGTCGGTTTGAAGGAACAAGCTAAGTGGCGTAATCGAAAGGGATATATCTCCCAGAATGTCCTAGCGAGTTGTTCTTTTAATTTAAAATTCCAATATATACTAGCTGGGTGGGAGGGATCAACCTTAGATTCACGAATGTTAGCAGATACTGTAAGCCGAAATAATAAATTGATTATCCCAACAGGTATTAATTCAAGTCAATCAATAAATACATATTAATTAGTTAATATGTACCTTAAAATTAAGTGACTTCGGGCTTATGTTTCTTGTAGGCAAATATTATTTAGTTGATGCCGGTTTTGTAAACATGCCCGTTTTCCTAGCACCATTCCGTGGAGTTCGATATCACCTTAAGGAATTCAGACAGGGTTGCGAGCCAAGGACGAAAGAAGAATTGTTTAATCTTCGTCATTCCTTGTTACGGAATCCTATAGAACGTGCATTTGGAGTATTAAAAGCTCGATTTCCTATATTGAAGACTGTCCCGGCCTATCCTATGCGCACACAAGTGAATATAGTTTATGCATGTGTTATCCTGTACAATCACATTGTGAATGAAAATCATGTTCAAGATCTTGAGTTAGAGTATAATAATGATAATAACGACGACGATATGGGAGAAGATATGGACGCAAATGGAGATATTAATGGAGAATTCGAAACTAGTGATAATGAGGATGAAGATGATTATGAGAATGAATCCGTCATAGTTAGAAGGGAGAATAAGCGATGAAAAGATTTTAGATTTGTAGTTGCATCTGATATGTGGGCAAACTATAATCTACGACGCAATGATAACTAAATGCTTCTTTTTAATTTTTTGTAACGAATATTAATGCTCATATCCTGATTTTAGTCTTCGTATACAAATGTAATATTGCACGGATGCAATTTAAAGTAATGTTTTTTAATTTTATTTTTTATTTTATTATTATTATTATTTTTTTGCAATTGATATATCTTAAGTACTTACAAATGTGATATCTTTTTAAGGAATAACGCAACCTTTAAATCCAAGCAATAGAGGCTAAAAGACAGATAAATTGGACCGACTATATGGCTAATATACTAGTTGATGAAGTATTATTAGGAAGAAAAGCTGATAATGCTTTTAGAGAGGTCACTATCAACAA
Source organism: Magnolia changhungtana (assembly GCA_030180095.1). Classification (NCBI taxonomy): domain Eukaryota; kingdom Viridiplantae; phylum Streptophyta; class Magnoliopsida; order Magnoliales; family Magnoliaceae; genus Magnolia; species Magnolia changhungtana. The sequence goes on along the minus strand of JASAUF010000101.1, from coordinate 4,900,807 downwards.
AGTGTGCAAAATGGTGGAAGAAATATTTTTTGTGTATGTGAGTAGTGAGAACTGCAGGAATCAATTACGACTGTTGAAGAGCAAATATCTGTTGATTAAGCTTGCGCTGAGCAAGAGTGGATTAGTTGGGACGATGAAAGAAAATACTTGACTGCCGAAGCAGTGGTTTGGAAAGAGTTAATACAAATAAAACCTGAGATAAAAAAGATTAGAAATAAGTCATTCCCACTGCTCAAGCAGTTCGAGTCTATATACGGAGACGATTCTACCACGGGGAGTTATGCACGAACTCCAGCTGATCCTGATGAAAAAGATGTCGTGCCAACTCATGCCTTTGATGATATTCAGTTGTCTCCAGGTAACTCTGATGCATATACACCGTTTGCGTCCATGGACTCTTCATTTTGGGATGAGACATAATCTGAAACTCAACAATCTGAAGGAAGTAGTAAAAGGACTACAGGAACTTCAACTCTAAGGCCATCGAAGAAAAAAAAGGCTACTATCGGATCAACTGTCGTAGAAAGATTTAATGGCCTTTGCGGGTCAATAGATAAATTTGTTGCTCTCAAGTCAACAACTGATGCTGCACTTATGACAACGAAATTATGGGAGGAGTTGGAGAACATGACAACTATCGATGAAGACATGATGTATAAGGCTTTTAGATTCCTTTTAGATCGGCCGAATCTTATACATCGGTTCCTTCATAGTGTATTCCCTGCCTAAAGACATGTATGGTTGGAGAATATGGTTTCTAGATAGATTACTTTAGTTTGATGTTATTTGTTTTTTTACTTTCTTTCCCTTAAAGTATTATAAACATATCTTGTGAAGAAAATAAAAATTTTTGTTTGAATATGTTACCTCAAGTTTTTTGCCCACATTACTTGCATTTTGAAAACACGGGACCACTTTTATGGTCCACTTGTTGATTAGTTTAGCCTAAGAATCGGCCAAACTATTCATTTACATGGGCTTAATAAAATGGATTAATTTTATTCCAATCTTTTTCATGTGTCAATCTGATTTTTTAACGATTCTCTATTTCAAACTCTATCTAACGTGAATATCCAACTTATTATCTGTAACAAAGTTACAGGTTATCCAAATATAAAAACAAAGTTACCTGTAACTAAGTTATAACTTACATTCAAACAGGTTTACCTGTAACTTACTTACACCTGACTTACTTACAACTTAAAAAAGTTACAGGCATCCAAACAGGCCTGAACCTCAGCCAAGTTTTGTAAAAATCCCTTCCTCCTCCTTTGGTCGCTATTTGAGTTTCATTGTTTCCATTCTGTTTCTCCCGCGCATTGCAGAAAGACCTGTCGGCTCTCATATGCCCAACTGCCAGAGCTCTTATCTGCCTCTCCCTTTCTCCCTATGCCGAAGCTCTAGCCGCCGAATCCCTTCGTAGCCGGCGACGCGGCACCTCTGACCCACGGTAATCTCTCTGTCTCTCTTTATGTAAGGTAATCAGGTCCATTGATTTGTTGCGCCCCACAGTGGGTGGACCGTGCCCCTCCCCACGGTTCAGTAATCATGACCATTGATTTGTTGCAACCCGTTGTGAGTGGAACATGCCCTAACTCCCAGATGGAAGATGCCAATAACAGCGCCCCAAAAATCTCCCTCATTAGGGATACTTTTTTTTTTTTTTTTTTTTTTTTTTTTTTTCAAGTTGACTGTGGACAATTGCTGTATATCTTGTCTGATCACAGTGGCTCCTCTTCGCACATTTGTGTAAGATATGTGGTCATTCATTGGTTGGCCCAACCTTGTATCTTTTGTCTAAAACATGGGTTTGGTCATAGGGTGCGCCACACATTTTGTGGAAATGGACTGTTACAAAAAGCAGCGTCCACTTCGACGTGCTTATGTGACCCACTCAATGATCAGATTGGCCTGTTTTTTGAGCTATGACACATAGATTGTGGGGTCAGCCTAGTGATTGACCTGTATGGGGAACTCTGGTGGACTGTGATTTGTAACTTACCTATAAAAATGGTTAGCTCATCAGGTGGGCCATGCATTTTTATAAAAATGGGCTGTTAAAAACCAACATACATGTGTGCCCCACCTGATGACTGAATTGGACCGATTTTGGAGCCACAAGTAGTGAGGCCAATGTGGTGAATGACTTAAAACACAAGCATGGGGAGAGCAGCATGAAACTATGTATGTTCAAGTTCTAGTCCTTGTCTTTGTAGCACTTTGTTTTCTTTTGAGAAAAATAAAATAAAATTCCAGATTGAGTATCAGATTCTAACACCGCTATTAGTTTTCCAGTGAAGCAACGGGCTTTTCTACCAAAACTCTACCAAAACTAAAAAAGAACACAATTTCAGGTAAAATTTCAAGATCTTAATAACTTTGGGCCTATAAATTGGGTTGTCTGGTGAGGAGCCTATCATCATCTCAGCCTTATCCTAACTAATTGGGGACACAACTTGCCCCTGCAACACCCTATCACACGAAGTTCTTGCGCTCAAAAGCTAGGTTGGCCCCACTGTGATGTTTGTGAGAAATCCACCCCGTCTATCCATTTTGCCAACTCCTGTTAGAACATGAGCCCAAAAGTGACCAAAACTCAAACAGGCCACATGATAGGAAAAAGTGGGTAGGGAAATGACCACCATTGAAACCTCCTTGGGGTCCACCGTGATGTCTATATCCCATCCAAATCGTTCATAAGGTCATTTCTACTGGGATGAACTGAAATAACAAATATTAGCTTGATCCGAACCTTCTATGGCCCAACGAATGTTTCAATGGTGGACCTTCAATCCTCATTGTTTCCTATCATGTGCCCCACTTGAGTTGTGGATCTGCCTCATTTTTGGGCTCATGTCCCAACATGATTTGGCAAAATAGAGGAGTGCTTGGCGAACCAACCCCTTTCCTTCACACCATATTTACAAGCTACTAATTCTCTCCATTAGTGCTTGGCTTGGAGTCAAAGCGCCATAATTATTTTCCTAGAAGAGTCTCGTTGACATTGGCTAGAACTCCAATAATATCGTGCTATGATCGATATTGTTGTTGACAATTTGAACACTTTATACAATCATGTGCCCATAAAAAAATGTAATGAAAAGTCTTTTAATAAACAAATTGAAAGATGAGCTACAGATGTCCTAGAGAGGGGGGTGATTAGGACAATACCAATTTCTTATAATAAGATGTGGAAAATATGTTATCAATCACACAATGTATTGAAACCTTGATTCCAACTAATTCTTAGGACAACCTTCAACTATTATTTTAGGCAGGGCAACTTTATTTCACGATGTCCTTGGAATCAATCTTTCAAAATAGTAAAAGGCAGAGAATCAAATAATTCAATTACTACAAATGCACAAGGAGTTATAGTGGTTCGGTGTTTAACACACACCTACTCCATTCCCAAAATTATTACCCTCGTAATTTTGGCTTTCTACTAAATCAAGGTTTTCATAAGTTCACCTTAACAACCTTTATAGTTCTTGTGATTTTCATGGGCTTACCACAAATTAACCCACTTTGTGATTTTCACGGGCTTACCACAAATCAACCCAAATGAGATTTCCAGTCTATCTCAACAAACCCAAAATGAAATAAAATAATAATAGTACTTATCTTCAGAAGACAATGTCGCTTTGAAGATGTAGTCGAGGCTTCGAGCAGTGATATTCTTTCTTGAGAGTCGATGAAGCAGTATATGCTCAACCAGAAAGAATATAGGGATCTAATATATTTCAAAGAATATAAACCCTAACTGCTGCAAATTCAATTCTCTATTTCTCAAGTAGAGTATATATTACTCTCTAATTGTATTTAAAACCAACTTGAGAAAGGGAATTGAATAAGCTAAATAAGAATAAGAATTACCACACAGATAACTTTGGGAGGACCCGAGTTTCTCTCTAACTTAAGGAAGGTTTACCACCAATTTTCGTTGTAAAAATGAATGAGAGAATGTTTCTATTTATAGCCAAAGGATTTGGAAATTCGGTTAGCCTAAAAATAGGTTTGGCTGGTTGGATTCCAACGATTCTGTTTCAACGGCTATAAAAAATTCGATTGGCCCGAGCCAAAATTCGGCTGGCTAAATCCCTTTGAAATCTAAAAGTTCCATTTCATTGCTGGAAACTTGACCCAAGACACCTTCGGGTTGGCCGAACCTAAAGTTGGGCTGGCCGAATTTGTAGTAGATTTTCCGTTAAATCTGGAAACTTTGCCAAATCTGAAGCTGGGTTAGCTGAATCTGAAGCTGGGTTAGCCGAAGTAAGTCGGGCCGGCCGAACTTCAGTGAATTTAACTTGCACATTAAGCATATTAAACATTTTTCAAAAGGGCCTAATCTTAAGGTCTTTCTAGGGTTATTCAACTTGGTGGTTGGCATATACATTGATCTTTATCTTGAAACCATGCCAGTCCTTAAGTCTTAAGATTTTGAGCCGATCTTCATGAGGTGCCGTAGAGGACTGAAGTGAACTTGAGATCTAACCATTATTTTGTCTACAAAATTTGACAAGTCCAAGTGTGCTTTAAATACAAGCACTTATAAAATTTTTGTACGATATCAATACATTGATGATATTATCAAAATATTGTCGATACACTAGCTATACAAGTGGCACTTGGAATTTACATGGTAAAAAGTATTGGCGATATCGATACATTAGTGATACAAGCAACACTTGGAATTTACACAATTGAAAATATTGGCGATACTTAGCAATACATCTTGATACTTGGAATTTCTGAGACTACCAATGTTATCAGTATCGCTACCATTGTTATCGGTATCGCCAAAATGGAGAAACGGATAATATTGAGGATATTTTGATAATATCAGGATACTCCGAACAATGCATGTGATGATGTTTAGATTCGGCAGCCTTGTACCCATGTGTGGGCTTAGCAAACCTCTTGTTCAAAAGGTTTGTCCAAAGGTCTGATGCAGCAAGGATCTAGGCAGGTGTTAGCTGTTAGTACTCTCACTTAGCCGTCTAGGAAGACCAACTTGGTAAAATTCAACTGGATAGTTTTGAACTTTGGTTTGGCTGGTTGAAATGGGATAATGGCAAAATCAGGTTTATTGAAATCTCATTGCTTCAGAATCCCATGGAAATCAGATATTCTTGGATATCTGATGGCACAATAAAGTTTAAAATCCTCCTGTTGAGGAGATCTATTGGACATGGTCCATCTAAGGTGGGATGTGAAAAAGCAGCAGCGATCTGGATTTGTAATCAGAGCTGAAATCCACATGATCTATGCAAAGTCTGGAATCAGTTTTCAGAGTTGGGCAGTAGCAAGCACCTGGTAGGGTGCTAGGTTCTTGTAGATTTGAAGCATGGCCTACTTGTCAATTGTCATAATAAAAAACCTGGATGCACTGTTCAAGGGCTCAGGTCACGTGTCCTAAGTCCTACATAATGCTTGCCTACTAGTTGCTACTACCCAACTCCGGAAGCTGACTCCGAAAGGGACCTCACAAAACAAATTTTGCAGCCCAATCAAGGTACTTCATATTTTGGTGTTAATGCTTTTGGCATTGAAATCAATATTTTATATCAATGAACGCATGTTACTTTTTTGCTTTCTCAATCAAATACAAGAGATGTGGTTTTTAAAATATTTTTGCATGAAAAATCCTATTTATTTAGTTTGCTAATAAAAGTTGAGAACATGTGGTCTTCTAAATCCTCTTTATTGTCTTTTTCCTAACAATGAAGGGGCTACAATTGGTCTCTCCTCCCTCTCTCTTTCTCTCTCTTGTAGAAACTTTGTTCAGGCAAGGCCTTTAGAACCTTGTTTCGGTCATGATTCAATTGGATAGCACCAAAGAAACCCGTCTTCTCATTGCCCATTGTAAGTGCATACTTCTCCTTTGTTCTCTGAAATGATCAAATATATTTCATGTTTTCTTATTTAGTTGAAAAGCTAGAGTTTTCATGGTATTTGTGGGATAAGAAATTCAGGGATCTATGAAACTTTTTCGTTCTCTTATTTTCATTTGGCTTTTTGACCTTAAGCCATTGCAAGAAAATTTCTGATGCACAAGCCACATGATTCAGATCTAGAAGTGTCGAAGCTAGGTTTGGCTCCGAATGTCTCTGATGTGGTTCTGATCTTTCAGTGAACTGTAATAGTCTTATATCTGCCAAAATAAAAGTAGACTGGGAGTGAAACAGTCCACAAGCCTAAACTGCAGTGGTTGCAGCAAATCCCCACTATTCTACTACCAAATAGCCACCCATGCTAAGAAAACATTTTCTTTTCCTCAAATGATCATCATAACATACATCTCTCACTGTAGGCCTCTTATAGACAGGTTACAAATAAATCTAAGAAATCTAGAAGATTTGGCCTGCCTTTGATGGACAGGTTACAAATAATTCCAAGAAATTTAAAAGATGTTGCCTCTTCTCTATTTTTAAACTTATGACATAACATAATAAAATAAGTGGAGCCTTTCAAAAAAAGAAAAAAGAGAAAAAACAAAATCAAATAAGTGGTTGGCACTTGTATTACTAAATCTAAAGGGGAACTTAACAGATAATACTTAAAATCTCTAAAATCATTTTCCATGTCTTACTTATAGACTTTAATACAAACCTCATAGGCTTGTGGGGCCCATGGTCCACATGTATAAGTGTAAACAAGGACATCCTATGAACCATATGATTTGTGTACATCTGAAAAATCAAGGAATGTCACATGGTCGATGTTTGGAATAATCTGTGAACCATCAAATGGGTCTTGTGGAGCTCATAGTCCATTGGGTCACATATCAACCTTGGTCTGTCACATGAATTGATCCATTAGGGCCATCCAATTGGGTGTATTGGCTCCATACAGACCACCCCTTAATCAGGCTGATCAAGCTCAATCATCAGACCAATCTCGATCACTGATGTGATGTGGTCCAAATCGTCAATCTAGATGGTGGGATCTCTAATCAATATCTAGATCTTCAACCTGGTTGGTTGTATCTTTAATTAGGATCCTCTGATGGGCCTAATCTGGGCTTGATTAGGGATCTAATGGCTGGATCTTTAATCTTCCATTCTGTATGGTTTCTATGCATCTTATAATTGAAGTATTGAACCACATGGCTCTAGATGTATTTACCAGCTTTGAATAGAACACGTCCTCTAGTTCAGACTTCAGAGCCAATATCAACTTATCACAATGATTTGCCTTTGTAATGCGTCTTCTTTTGCTTTGGCGGAAGTTGATGGTGAAAATCTACGCATTGGCTCGTCATCTCGTGTATAGGATGGTGCTGGGGATCACGCCATCTCTTCTTTCACTTCTTAGCAGTTCTTGATGCCATGGGTGTCTATGTCCACTTCTTTTGCAATAGTGGATTCGTTGTCTTTGAATGTTGATTGTCGATTGTGGATTTTTTGTTGTTGCTGTTGATCAATTCTCGGGTGTCGCAATGTCATCTAGGTTGTTGTTGGCTTCTGATATGTGCTCTTTGATCATGGTTGTGATGGCATTGGGATGTTGATTGCCATAGAGCTTGCCAATATGATCATGAAGTGGTCCATATTTATCTATATCCGCCAATCCATTGGTCCCTTCTACCTTGTCATCCATTAACTGGTTTTCTAGTTAAGTAGGAATTCCTCTAATATGGTCAGTGATCTAATAATAAATCCATCAATGGATCCATCGGGCAATTTAATGGCAGATTCCTCATTATCATCACCTTGGATTGCAACATTGTCGCTAGGAACCTCCTTCTTAGGAGTTCTAGGTCCTGCTTCCGTAGTCTCATTGCTTCCTTTTGTTCTTTGTCAATTCTAACTTGTCTTCTTTTGAAGATTTGGAGGGTGACCATAGCTCTTCAGGCATCGACAAATTGTGTTTGCTAGGTCCAGGTCTGGCATGACCTTTTGGGAGCCCTAATTATATTTATCATAGAACATGTATTATTATTATTGTTTTTTAGAAGATTGAATATTATTGAAAGAAAACAAAAACAAACACAGGCAACCCAAGAAGGGAAAAACAGCGATTAGAAAGGTAAAAACAGAAAAGAAAAGAAAAGGAAAACAAAGAAGAAACCTAGGAAAAAACTATACAACTTGAAACAGAGGTTGCAAATGAACTTGCCAAAACCTAAGCGAACAGAATTAGCCTAGGATTGTGGCAATGAGGGATCTGTCTTTGAGAGGAAGACTGATGGACCATTCTTGCACGTCCCTGACAATATGAGCAACAACAGGAGTAGAGTTGGAAGTGTTCTGAAAGCAATGAAGATTCCTTTTGCTCTAGATTGCCCATAGAGAAAGCCATCCTGGACAATCTCCATAAGAAAGATGAGTCTCCGTGGAGACTAGAGCTGTTCCATGCATGTAAGAAGCTTGAAATGCTGGCATCACCCATTTAACAGAGAATTTGGAGGGGATGTCTGCCCAAATGGCTAACGAATAAGAGCAATGGAGAAAAATGTGAGAGATTATCTCCACATCCTTGAGGCAAAAGTGGCAAATGTTAGGAAGGATCATCTTGCCCCTCTACAGGTTGTCTACGATAAGAGTTCTCCCTCTAGCAATCGAGGAAGAGGCAAAGAGATGGCTGTAGAAGGTCTTGATGGAGAATCTCTTGGAGGGGGAAGGAGACCAGGAGAGACTATCATTTGTATCTGGGGAGGGCCGAGTCCCTTGCAAGAGGTGAAGGAGATTAAGCAAAGCTTCAGTTTTAGCTTCAGAAAGATCTCTTATGCATGGGGGACACTGGATTTCTGTTCCAATAGGAGAACCAATCAACTACAAAAAAAGGGAGATGTTGGCTAGATTGGGAAAGGCATCAACAAGGGGTCTAACCAAGATCCATTTGTCCAACCAGAACTTGATCTTACTGCCATTTCTTAGACTAGAAGAGACTCCCTCAAGGAAGGACTCCTTAACACTGGAAATGGCTTTCCAAATGCTGAAAGCCCCATAGAGGGAGGAAATTTTAGTAAACCAACCACCTTTCTCAACACCATATTTATCAGCAATAGCTTCCCTCCACCTACTTACCTCCTCAGATCCAAAACACCACAACCATTTCCCCAACAGGGTGGAATTGGCATATGAGAGGACTTTAATTCCAGCCCCTCCCTCGGTATAGGGTTTATACACCCCTGACCAACTAAGAAGATGAAATTTGTGGTAAGGGAACTACCATTCCAGAGAGAGTTTCTTCGGATCTTTTTTATTTATTTATTTTTATTTTTTATTTTTTAAATAAAAAATAAAATCGTGAATAGTGTTGTAATTTTTTTTCTTCGGATCTTCTCTATCTAGAGGATAATGGATTTGTGGCATCATAATAGAGAAAGGAAGTAGGAAGGAAGTTTGGAGAGGAACGATTTAATAAGAACAAGGCGAGCCCACAAGGAGAGGTGTCAGCTCTTCCAAAGGGCAAGCTTTCTTTCCATTCTTTCTATAACAACGTGCCAACATCCCATAGGTGATTGGCAGGCTTGCTAATGCAAAGAGGAAGGTCTAAGTATTTAGAGGGGAAAGATCCAATTTTAAAACCAAAGACAACTGCAAGGGAAGAAGAGAATCATTAGAAATGTTTATGCCCAACATTTGACTTTTATAGAGATTAATCTTGAGCCCAAAAATGGCTTCAAAGCATCTAATAACCATCCTCAAACTAATTATAGTAGACTTTGAGGCTTCATAGAATAACAGAGTATCATATGCAAATTGTATGTGGGAGATAGGAGGGGAGGATCTAGCTAACTTTTGAAGTAGCCTACAACGGCCTCTTTGGACAGCATACGAATAAGTCCATTAGTTGCAATGACAAAGAGAAAGGGGGATCCCCTTGTTTAAGGCCTCTGGAAAGCTGAAAGAAACCTTTTGGGGAACCATTAATGAGGACATAGCAAGCTGCCGAAGAAAGGCAAACTCACTAGTCTACCTGCTGATAAATGTGCTGTTCGTTATTGGTGGGTGTACACCATTAAGTTTCACCCTGATGGTATAGTTGAACGTTTGAAGGCTTGCTTGATTATATTGAGACCCTCTTTCCTATTGCCAAGTTGAACTCTATTTGTGTTATCCTCTCCGTGGTTATTAATCTTGGCTGGCCTCTCTTCTAACTGTATGTAAAAATGCCTTTCTTCATGGTGATCTTGCATAGGAGGTTTATATGGAGCAACCATTTGGGTTTGTTGCTCAGGGGGAGTCGGACTAGGTATGTAAACTAAATAAGGCAATTTATGGCCTAAGTAGTCACCATATGATGGTTTGACAAATTTAGTAAGGTTGTGTTGAACTATGGTGTTGTTCAAAGTCAGAATGATCATTCCCTCTTCGTGCGGAAAGGCACCTTAGGTCTTATTGTGTTAGTGGTGTATGTTGATACTATTGTGTTATAAGAAGTGATAATAGGGGGATCGAGGATGTTGTCAAGTATCATCCAGTGTTCGAAGTATGGGTATCGCTACAAGTTTCGTTGCCTGGGGATACAGAAACAATATCAATATCGCCGATAATATCGCTGATAACCGGAAACACGGGGAAACATGGGAAAAACGGTGGAATTTTCAGCGAAACTTCAGGAGATGTTAAAATGTACATATTTTCATATTTAAAAATAAAAAAAAAATTGCAAAAAGAATGCATACATAACAAGTTTCCATTTAATGGGGCCTTAAAAGCATGTGTTGTTGTAAGAAATCAGTCCAACCATCCCATCCGACCTATTTAATCATCCAAACTTCCATCCAAACATCCATCAATATTGCAAAATATCAATAACACGAAACTTCATCAAGAAATCATCAACAATTGGAAAGCAAACGAAAGATTGTGGTCTCAATATCGTGCATGTTGCTATATCAATAATATCGAGACATTATCAATGAGAAATTGAACACTACATACAACCATATGCCCATGAAAAAAGACATGAAATATATATTTTTTTTAATAAACAAACTTTTGATGATATCAATACGTTGGCGATATTATTGAAATATCATTGATGCACTTATGATATAAGCATTACCTAGAATTTACATAGTAAAAAATATTGGTGATGCATTGACAATACAAGCGACACTGATGGGGACATTAGAGGACCTACTCGGATATATCAGAGACGAAAACGACCACCCACATTAGCGCAACTTTCTTTGTGGATGGGAGGCGAGTTCCAGATGGGGCCTGCCAGGCCATTTTGAAGACCCCACATGCATTGGACGTGCATCTGGAAGACCCCACCTTGGGATGATGCATGTGAGCTACTTAGGAGATCATTTTAGTTATAGGATTTCTATTTCGTGTCGATCCGACCGTTGGATCTTGTTGATCAGGTCATCGGGCCAATAGATCTTTTAGATCTGGGCCCCTTGGACTATAATCTTGCTTTCTTTATGGTTTTTGTTATTTTTATGAGTTATTTGATGTTTGAGATTAATAATATATGTTTTAGTTTTCTTATTTTGGATGATGGGCCACTTTTCTTAAGTGAGTGACATAGTTGTAATTATACTGGATTTTAATTTCGAATTTTTAATTATAAAAGCACAGGAAGGGTGAAGTTCCAACCCTAGTGGTGTTATTGAGAAGAAAAAAGAGAAGAGTGGAGCTCTCTTGTGTGGAGGAATTTTCCTCCTTATTTCTAGGGTTTTTTTTTTTTAAATAAAAATAAAAAAAACCCTAGAAAAACCCTCCCTTCCAATTAAATTGTGGAAGGGTAGAAGCTTGTTTGGTGGTGGATTCCAATGTACATCCTTCCTCTTCCTCTTTTTCAAAAGGTATTCTTCGTCTTACATCCTTCCTCTCTTCTCTTCGAAAGGTATTCTCTTCTTCTCTTGTCTTCCTCTTTTCCCTTCCATTACAACCTTTTAAACCCTAGATCTTCAATTTCCTATTTTCCCCAATTTCTAAAAAAACCTAATTCCAAAATCCCCAATTCCCATAAACTCTAATTCTCCATATTTCAGCTTTTCCCATTCTTAACCCTAATCAGAAAACCTACAAATTTGTCCATTGAGTGTGGGACATTCCTATGCTAAATTAGAAGTTCTATCATTCCATCAGTCCTAGTTTTAATTGATGTATGTGATTTCTTAGCATGCAGGCATGTGATTTAGGTTAAATCAGATTTTATTTCTTATTGTTTACTCTTAATTAATTGGTAGGTTAGCATTTTTTTGTTAATTGAATTTCTTTATGAACTCTTTCATAATCTCCACGTTACATGCTAGCATTAAATTATGTGTCCTACATCAAATTTGGTATCAGAGCATAGGTTTAGCATAGGATTTTTGTGTTGCATCTAGGTTAGAGTCACATCTAGGGTTAGTAGAACATTCATTGCATATAGGATCATATTGCTGATTTTTTTTTTTTTTTTGGAGTACCATATTGCTGAATTTTCAGCTAGCATTTCCACTTATACCATTGCTGAATTTTCAGCATAGAAATCTCAAGGTATCACATTGCTGAATTTTCAGTTTGGCACCCTTAGATTACTACCCTGCTGAATTTTCAACATAATATTTGAGGGTAGTGACTTGCTGATTTTTTTTTTTTTTTTTTTGTTAGTGTATCTAGCGTGATCTCTAGGTTAGTACTATTATTGTCATCATATTGTCCTAGGACCTAGGGCTTCCTTTAGAGTGTCCTTGTGTATGCCCACTCGTTTAAGACGTGATTTTGGCCTACATTCCACTATGAATCTAGAGTAGATTGATGAGGCCCTTGACGCTATCAACAATCGTCTGACGGCTATTGAAGTGCACAATAGGACCACTACAACTTAATTGACCGTGATTAATTTGCGTGTCCATCGGCTTGAAGCCTCCCTTCAGGCAAACCTCGACACTCAGGAAGATGTCCAATCACAAGTCAGGGATCAAGTTGAGACTATGCCACTTGCAATTATTAGCCGCGCCTTAAGCCAAATTGTAGAAAGTGATGATTGGCGCAGGGATTCAATTTTCCACACTAATGCCAAGTGCGGTGGCAAAAACTGCAAGGTGATCATTGATAGTGGCAGTTGCATCAATGTGGTATCTACTCGCACCGTGGACCACTTTGGTATGCTAGTCGTTCCTCACCCTCAGCCCTATCGAGTCTCATGGGTTGATGCATCTTCAATTATTGTTTCTTAGCGGTCTTATTCCCATCCAATTTTGCCTATGGATATAGGCCACATCATTTTGGGCAGGCCTTGGTTGTATGACACTGACGTAACACTATTCGGTCGCTCGAATACGTGTTTGTTTCTGTATGGAGGCAAAAGGATTGTCTTGAAGTCTCTCCCGCCTAAAAGCATCCCTAAAAAGGAGGACGTCAAGACATGTGGTCTTGAAGATGTGACGAAACTCCAACTTGAGTCTCTTTCTATAGTTAATGCCAAAGAGTCTGAAAGAGAGACTAAAACTGATTTGACATTGTATGCACACGTGGCAAGTGAGGTCACACCTAAGATTATTATGGAGATGCCACTTGAGGTTACACCCAGGGTTAGTGTAGAGTTACCATCTGAGGTGGAGTCCGGTATTGGAGGAGTCTAGTGTTGTTGTAAGACCCGAGGCCCCGAAATCTGGTTCGTACACTGGATAGCCGTTGACTGTAGGTCCATTGGCCTCGAGATTGTTTTGACTTGATCATAATGTTGTTCTGTTATCGAGTCGCAAGCCGTATTTCAACCCGATGTCCGAATTTTAATATACGGACTTAAAATTAAACAATCTAAGAAATGACAATTATGTCCTTATTTTATCTGGCGGGGCTCCATCATCGAGTTTTCAAAATCTGTTAAGTCCGAGAGCCTAACTGTTGTGACCGTAGTCGAGTTACGAAGTTACTGGCGAAGACGGCATGTCAATAGAACACCCGGCTTGTAAGTTATGAATAGATATGCACATGTATATTTTGATAAAATACCTCAAATGACCTCGATGTTTTTAAAATCCTTGGAATACTTTAGTTCCAATTACTTAAATAACATTGTTATATTGTTACCTTAAGCTTACACTTCTCAAAAACATCACAAAACACCTCCCAAACCTTCTTTTTAGACAAAAAACTAATTTTAAAACTAGTTTCAAGTCCATACACATAAAAACCCTCTTTCAACAACCTATTTCCAGCACTCTCTTTCTTATTGAGTTTGAAGTTGAGAAGAAGAAGAAGAAGAAAAAGAAATAAAAGTTGAGTTTGAGAGTCAATCCGCTGATAGTTACAGGTGAGTGCATAGATTAGGAGCACGCATATATGTGCGTTGGGTTTTCCTTGAAAACCCTATCGCTGAATTTTATGGTTTAGTTGGAAACCCTTTGAAAACCCTATTACTGGATTTTCTGTGTTAGTTGGATTTTCCTTGAAAACCTTATTTTTGAATTTTATGGTTTAAGTTGGAAATCCCTTTGAAAACCCTATTGCTGGATTTTCTGAGTTTGTTGGATTTTCCTTGAAAACCCTATTGCTGAATTTTATGATTTAGTTGGATTTTCCTTGAAAACCCTTGAAAACCTTATTGCTGAATTTTATGGTTTAGTTGGAAATCCCCTTGAAAACCCTATTGCAGATTTTCCTTGAAAACCCTATTCATGTGGCCTAGACTTTTCCCCCCGCTACTTGTTTGACAAAATGTTTGAAAGAGCTATCCTTTCTCCTTTTGATGTAGTTAACTCTTGAGAAAAAGCATACTTGTGGCATGAAGTCTTATAGCGGAAATGAATCTCGGATTGGATTTAGAGTGGTTAAGTCATGTGCATATCATATGCATGGTTCATAGTTATTGTATCATTGTATGTTTGAGAGTGACTGATTCATATCTTGGTATGGTGATTATAGTGGGTTGTGTTGCGAGACACGATGTGTCTACCCTATGAGAAACTTAAATTCATGAGGAGACTGCATGAGGAAGGTCATCCTATGCTTCCCTTGAAAAGCATGATATATTGTGATTGTGTGTGGTCTCATGCATATGGTGATTGTAAATGTGATGAAACATACTTTGTTATGACTTGAGTTGGACACTACACCGGAAAATCTGTAATTCAACAGGACATGATTAGGGGGTCCGTGGGTGAAAGTCCCTAAACTTCGATTGGTACCATTGAGAGTAACCAATGCCTAGACCGGGTGGAAGAACAGAGCGCTGGAATGCCGAAATACCAAAGTAGGCAGCGACTCCCACCGACGCGTGTCGATTAGTTGAGAGGTTTGACCTGACCTGCTTATGGGCAAACAAAGATAGGTTGTGTGTGACGAGCTCGTAAAATGTCCGCTATCGTTTTGCCAGACGACTTATGACTTCTTCCTGTTAGGCAGATAGTGAGGTTCAACACAAGTGGGTTAGACTAGTTCGGTCCGTGAACTATGTAGTCTCACCTTTGTCGTTGACCACGGTGGAAAAATTCTATACAAGTGGGTAGCAATTATATGCGAGTCCCACCTCTGTTTCAGACCTTGGTGATCTAATTGGGAAATGTGGAAAGTTGTGGAAACGTTGAAAGAGTAAGTACGTTACAAGTGGGTAAAAGTCCCACCTCTGTATATAAAAATGATTTGGAACATAAAAAGTGGTATAATGCATTGTATCTTTATTTTATTGTTATCCATCCAGCAGGCCTGTGCATTATATGAGCATGACATGAAACATGCATTTTTACTGCACACGCATTCACTGGGCTTAGTAGCTCAAGCATTTTTATTTTTTTTTATTTTTTTAAATATTTTATAGGTGAGAGTAGGGAGTTGCAAGAGTAGAGGCTACAGACTCCAGTTGTCCTTTTTGTTTTGTACATATCAGTGTATATATATTTTTGTAATACCCTAAATATGTACATAAGGTATAGTAAATATGACATGGTTTATGTTTTGGTTTTGCCTTGACGTGCTCAGTTATACACAGTAACATATGTTGAATATGATGAAATTTTGAGAAATGATACGTGTTTGTCGTCTTTACTTTCAGAAATCCTCCTTGTGGAGCCCAGCTTATTGGACTTAGTATGTGATAGTTGGAAGTCCCAGAATCGGAGTTCTACAGAGGCTGTCAACCTAAATTTGGTGTATAGTAATCATGGATTACCAACACTAGATTTATGGACGTGATAGTTGTTATTCCAGAGGGCATACTGGATGAGCTTATACCCATGCGAGACATTCACACATTGACTCTATTAAACCTTCATCACGATCAAATGAGTCCTGGGGAGGACGTAGACTTGGAAAGGCAAGTAGATGAGCCTAGAACCCCTATAGATCGCATACCCATGTCTGTATTCCATAGGCCTTTAGAGTTTGCATATGCATCTACACAACATACGCATGACTTGCATGTGGAGATTAGAAAAAGAATCAATATAAGTAATGAAACATACAAAATGATTGCCGTCTTACACCATAAGTTTAAAGAGTTTGTTATGATGGGTGATGAAGTCATGATTAAAATACGTCAAAAAATGTTTCCACAGAGAACCATAAAAAAATTACAGGCCCATAACACTAGACCATATAAAATCTTGAAAAGACTGGGTTCGAATGCTTACTTGATAGATCTTCCACCTAACATGGGTATCAGTTCCACATTTAATGTGGAAGATTTTGTACCATTTCATGGACATTCCCCTAACCCTCACATGAACTTTGATGATGATGCCCCGGACCTGTCCCAAAACCCATGGTCATTGCCTGACCCATCTTCTCAACATTTACCATCCTTACCATCCATACCTATGAGTAGAGAGGAGATGAAGGATATCTTAGATGAAGAAGTGGTTTCCACACGATATGGTGGTTACCAGGAGTACCTTGTCAAGTGGAAGGGCAAACCAAAATTAGACAATACGTGAATCACAGAGGCAGAGCTTCTCCTCGAGCATCATTGCAACTTTATTTTGCCAGAGGCGAAATCTCCTCAGCCGATGAGAATTGATGGGGACATCAGATGACGTACTCGGATGTATCAGAGACGGATACGACCACCCACATTAGCACAACTTTCTTTGTAGATGGGAGACGAGTTTCGGATGGGGCTCGCCAGGCCATTTTGAAGACCTTACATGCATTGGACGTGCATCAGGAAGACCTCACCTCGGGATGATGCATGTGAGCTGCTTAGGAGATCATTTTAGTTATAAGATTTCTATTTTGTGTTGATCCGACCGTTGGATCTTGTTGATCAGGCCATCGGGCCACCAGATCTTTTAGATCTGCGCCCCTTATACTATGATCTTGCTTTCTTTATGGTTTTTGTTATTTTTATGAGTTATTTGATGTTTGAGATTAATAATATATGTTTTTGTTTTCTTATTTTGGATGATGGGCCACTTTACTTAAGTGAGTGGCATAGTTGTAATTATGCTGGATTTTAATTCCGAATTTTTAATTATAAAAGCACAGGGAAGGTGGAGTTCCAACTCTAATGGTGTTATTGAGAAGGAAAAAAAGAAGAGTGGAGTGCTTTTGTGTGAAGGAATTTTCCTCCTTATTTTCTAGGATTTCTTTATTCCTTCCAATTAAATTGTGGAAGGGTAGAAGCTTGTTTGGTGGTGGATTCCAATGTACATCCTTCTTCTTCCTCTTCTTCAAAAGGTATTCTTCGTCTTACATCCTTCTTCTCTCCTCTTCAAAAGGTATTCTCTTCTTCTCTTGTTTTCCTCTTTTCCCTTTCATTAAAACCTTCTAAACCCTAGATCTTCAATTTCCTATTTTCCTCAATTTCTAAAAAAACCTAATTCCAAAATCCCAAATTCCCATAAACCCTAATTCTCCATATTTCAGATTTTCCCATTTTTAACCTAATCATAAAACCTACAAATATGTCCATTGAGTGTGGAACGTGCCTATGCTAAATTGGAAGTTCTATCCTTCCATCGGTCCTAGTTTTAATTGATTTATGTGATTTCTTAACATGCGGGCATGCTATTTAGGTTAAATCAGATTTTATTTCTTATTGCTTACTCTTAATTAATTGGTAGGTTAGCATCTTTTGCCAATTGAATTACTTTATGGACTCTTTCATAATCTCCACGTTGCATGCTAGCATTAAATCATGTGTCCCGCATTAGACACCTAGAATTTACATAGTTGAAAATATTGATGATTACTTTAGTGATATTGATACGTTTGCAATACTTAGTGATACATTGCTAATACCTATAATTTCTGATACTACCAGTGTTATCGGTGTCGCTACCAGTGTTATCGGTATCGCTAAGCTGGAGATAAAGATAATATCCGAGGTATTTCGATAATATCGGAGATAATTCGAACACTGGTTGATACACAAATGGATCCGAATCACAGACTGGTTGGCGATTAAGGGAGTATATTTGAAGTAGTGTTTAAAATAGCGCTTGTAGTGTAGCTAAATAGTGTAAATTCCCTGTAGCGTATGCTACAGGGGTCGTAGCGTACACCAAAACTACGTAGCTTGTAGCGTTTGTAGCGTATGCTACAATGTATTTTTTGTTTATTTTTTTATTTTTGAAGTGTGATGAGAACATTTACTTTTATTTTTTTCCGTTTTGTTTGTTTAAAATGATGTAAAATTCATATTATAAAAAAAAGAAAAAAAAGCTTAAAATGTAAAGTTAAAACCAAACCTTTCTTTGTTTACTTTCACTTAAAATGGTGGTGATCCTTTATTAAAGTTTCTTAATGAGGGTGAGTTTCTTGAACTCTCTTCTTTGCTTCTGTAAGTGCTATAATGTATAAAGCACACTCTTGTTTGTCAAATTTCGATGAGACAAAACAACTTATGATATGGTTCAGACAATGTGAATCAAGATGGAAAGTTCACCTTCAAGAGAATCAAGAAGATGGAAAGTTCACCTTCAAGAGAGTCATGAAGTTTGAAAGTGCAAGCTTAAGTACAAGTCATGAAGTTGGAAAGTGCAAGCTTAAGTACAAGTCATGAAGTTGGAAAGTTCAAGATAAAATGAGTTCAAGTTCTACTACACTTCTAGTAGAAGATCAAGCTCCACCTACTACACTTCAAGTAGAAGATCAACTATGCTTTATTGAAGATTCAAGAAGAAGAACAAGCTTTACACTTCAAAGGCCAGTCTTCTCAGGTATAACAAACCCTAGAAAGACCTTAGACTTGGGTGCTTTCAAAAGACAAACTTATATAGGTTTTTATACTTTGGTTAGGCTTAAGTTCGACTAGTCTAGGCCTTGGTTCGAGTAGTCTAAGCTGTGGCTCGACCAGTCTAAGATAATCTTCGATCAGTCCAAGTTTGAAATCCAAAAAATGGATACTTCTGGTGCTTTCTCAACCAGTCGAGCAGACTGCTCGACCAGTAGAAGAGGGTCCTTCGACCAGTCGAGGGTTGCTCAACTCGAAGTCTAGCAACCATATTTTGGCTCCCTCGACCAGTTGAAGCCCATGCTCGACCAGTCGAGCAGGGCCTTCGACCAGTTGAAGAACAATTTTATCTGATCGCGCCCAAAATTTAAAATTTTGTTAGATCTTAGACGAGTCGAAGCAACAACATTTCTAACTATAAATAGAGGCCTTCTCTTATTCCGAAATTATTCATTCAAGTTAAGAAAAGCCTTCACCAAGAGAGAAAGAAGTCCCCACTATCTTCAAGCTATTGCATGGTATTTTAATATTTTGTTTATATGGCCTTTTGTTTTAATTCCTTGATCTCTTTTCATGAATTTTATTCTTTCAAGAGAGTAATTGCTCTTCTTTAAGATCTTGAAGAATTCAAACAAGTAGCCTTTGGTTTTTATTAATTTAAAATCAGTTTAGAACCTAGAACCCTTGTTTGTGTTACTGGACATTGAACATTCTACTTCAAGCGAAGTGGTTCTACAGGCTACATAAAAAACGTCTTCAATGAGAAGATAAGTATTTTTTGTATTTTGGTTTCTTTGAGATAGCCAGAAAATCTCATGTGTTGGTTTTGACTGAGATAGCCAGAAAATCTCAGCGTGGGGTTTTTGTTTGTGATAAGCCCTTTAAAATCACAACTGTGTAAGGTTTTAAGGTGAACCTGTGAAAACCTTGTTTTTAGTGAATGCCAATATCACGTGGGTTGTGATTATTGGGAGTAGAGTAGGTGTGGCTGTTTGAGAATAGTTGGTGTACACCAAACCACTATAACTCCTGGTGTTGTGGTGGATGTTTAATTTTTGTATTTGTGGTGAATGATTGTAACTTTATTTATGCACTGGTGAATGATTGTAATAGATAGGTTTATTATCTCTTGCTTGGTTTGAAGTCTTGATCCTTACAAACGTTCGTGAAATCAGGTTGTCCTACCTAAAACTTTGTTTTTGGTGTAAGGTTGTCCTACGAACTAAGGTTGAATCAATTTTTCAACACTAGTGCTATTGAGATTTGTCATTTATTCTGATTTATTTATTATTTTAGTACTCTAAGTTTTTAGCTCTTAGTCAAGTCTTTGTTCAAGGTCTTAAGTGGTGGTAACTTATAGGTTGAGGCTTGTCCAACAATGCATTTATGGCACTACAGTGCTCCTCCGAAGGTTGCGGTGTTTGCATGGCTAGTAGGTTGCAAGAAGGTTCTTACAATTGATAATCTCCAAAGGAGGCTGGTCCTCCCGAATGTGTGTATTATGTGTTATCAAAATGCGGAATCAGTGGATCATCTTTTTCTTCGCCGCTCCTTTGCAGGCAAGGTTTGGGAGGGTTTCTTCAGTCTATTTGGAGTGGCCTAGGTGATTCCAAATTCGATTGATAGCTTCTTCTTGGCGTGGCACAGTAGGGGAAGAGGAAAGGTAGGGAAATTTGTTTGGCGCATGCCGTTGCTGGCAGGCTTGTGGTGCATATGGTTAGAAAGGAACAACCGTTGCTTCATGAATAAGCAAAGGAAGGTGCAAGCGATCTTTCTAAATGCAAAATCCCTAATTAGGGGATGGGTTTATGTGTCCAAGTCAGTCGATTAGTTTCCTCAAAGTTGGGTTGAGTTGTAATTTTCTATTTTTGTTTTCGTTTGGCTGCGGCCATTTAATAAAATTATAATCATTAAAAAAAAAATCCTTTGTTATAGTTAGTGTGAAACTCACATGCTAAAAAACCTTTAAAACTAAACTTAAAAGAAAAAGGGTTTCGAAAGAGGGTTTTTGAAAACCCCTCTTTGGATAGATGACATCTATATTGTATTTAATATTGTTAACCTATGGGATTTTTATTTCTTTTCGTACTTGTAAGTTGTGACTTGTGGTTTCAATTAGACATTATTAACTAAAGTGGTTTGATTTAAAAAAAAAAATTAAAGTGGTTTGCTTAGAAAGTTGTTGATGTGATAATTATTTGATTTGGTTTATGACTTTATTTGTGGATTGGCTTTTGATAAATGATAATTTATAACTCATTTGAATATGCTATACTTGAAAAAATTAATTATCCTTTAGGCATTCTTATATATTATATATATATATATATATATTTC
This sequence comes from Magnolia changhungtana, assembly GCA_030180095.1. Lineage (NCBI taxonomy): Eukaryota > Viridiplantae > Streptophyta > Magnoliopsida > Magnoliales > Magnoliaceae > Magnolia > Magnolia changhungtana. Next base: position 4,879,402 of record JASAUF010000101.1, on the reverse strand, counting down.
TAATTATTTATCATATTTTCCTATATTTAAATTAAAAAATAGAAGTATCGTGTAGCTTATGCTACACGCTATGCTATTTACGCCATAAGTTATAGAGGGTTGAATGCTACGCAACACGCTACCGCTATTTAAAATACTGATTTGAAGACCCTGGGAGATTGAAAATTGGTTGGTGATCTCATCTATTTAACTATCAGTCAAGTCGGGCATATCTTATATTGTGAGTGTGGTGATTTACTTTATGAGTTCTTTGAGGTTACATCACATGGATGCAGTTGCTTGGATTCTACGGTATCTTAAGAAGCACTAGGACAAAATTTTATACAATCTACATACTAAACAATCATCTTCAGATCATAGGGTACTCTGATGCAAACTGAGCAAGTTCTTAAACAGATAGATCATCTATTACTGGGTATTGTATGTTTGTGGGAGGAAATCTATTCTCCTAAAAAAAATAAAAAGAAGAGTTTTGTGGCTCTATCAAGCACTGAAGCATAAAATAGAGCAATATCTCATACTATTTATTGCGTTAATGTGGATTAGGAAATTGTTGTAAGAAGTGGGGTTTGCAGTGAATCTACTTGTACAATTGTTTTGTGATAATCAGATAGTATTCCATATTGCAAACAATCTAGTCTATCATGAGAGAACTAAACATATTGAAGTCGATTTTCACTTCATACATGAGAATGTCTCTAGTAGAGAACTATCTACGCCGTATGTCCAGTCTCAAGCTTAACTTGCTGATGTGTTCGCCAAGGCCCTTAGTTACGGTTAGGCTACATGCATATACTCTAAGCTTGGCATTGATGACATCTATGCTCTAGCTTGAGGGAGTATTAAATAGATACGGAGATGTGGGCCATACCACTATACGTCCCACCTAGATCTTGTTTTTAGTTATTTCTTCTTGTTATTCTTTTTTTTGGTTTGGGTTTGGGAAGCGTAGTGTATTTTTGCTTTGTTATTAAGGATATTATTGTTATATTGACTTTTTATTATTAATATGAAGGGGAGAAGGTGGGCGTCCAACCCTAACTCACATTTCTTCTCTTCTCCCAACTTTCTTATCTCATTTGTCTTCATTTGTCTTCTTTTCTTCTATCTTTAATTTTGTCTTCTCTTCTTATGTCTTTAATCTATATTTCTACACAAACAATACCCAACCTTCGTCCTTTTTCTCTAGAGTCAATACACTTACGAGTGATGAGCAACAAGACCCCCATTGAGAATGTTTCCCATATGGAAAGCCCCCAATGTTTTGGATATGCCATTACTGAGTGCGCGGATCTTTGTCAACATTTTGTATGGGCACCACCTATCAAAGCTAATAGGCCTAAACTATTTCGGGCTTTTGTTCCTTTTTACATATTAACTTAATAAAGGAAGGCGGTTGAAGAAAGTAATGATAATAACAATAAACGGTAACTAAGTTCTATGAACTTATTCTCTCCTTTCCCTCTGATAAGACATAAGCAAGCAAACGCTCTTTATTTGCAGATTAGATAAAGAGAAATGAAAGAATGAGTGAACATTTATTGCAAACGGACATGGAAGAGCAATTATAAGGCAAAGAAAACCAGAGGAGCAATCATCTAACAAGGAAAGCTACAGATATATTAATTCTTTTATTTTCTTGATAACTCAACTATGAAGAAATGAAATGGTGGTCCAAAATACAAATATGGTGGTCCAAAATACAAATATCTTTCTCACATGATGTTCTATGATTAGTCGTTTAAAATGCTACATTTATTTATTATTTATTTTATGCCAGTTAGTCCCATGAAATCTATGGTTTTTGCTTATGCTCTGATACCACGAAAAGAACCTTAAATTTGTTAGCCCCTTTGATTTAGTGATATCTATGTAGTCATATGGGGTAACATTCAAATCTGATACTCCAAGGTCTTGAAAATCGCAAAATGACTTAAATGTGCTATTCATTAGTTAATACTATAAAGAAATTATGCTTATCATTTTTATCATAATCTGTCACATAATTACTTTGATAAGATATGTTGATGTTGAAAAATTGAACTCTTTTTCATGGTAGTGAACCAATTTGTCAATTTTCATGTAGTATCTGGCACTAGAATTTTGGAACATGCTCAAGTTCAAAATTTGGATGGATCTTTATTGTCGCTACGTCATCCAAAATCAGGTAGACAAATAAATATGTGCATTTCCATTTCTTGAATTGCATTATATATATATATATATATATATATATATATATATATATATATATATATATATATATATATATATATATATATATATATATATATATATACCACCATTTTTGTAACCAATCTTGACAATCTAAATTTATGTTCAAGTTATTTGCGCTTGTGCTTCAGGATGTGGATAGGTGAAGCCATTGAGTGATCTAGCTGAGGCACCCAAATCTTTATACGTTGCATTGGTTTAGTGATCTACATTGTTGACTTTCCCATTTTTGATCCCAAGATACTTTTTTTTTTCTTTGAATGGAAATTTGCCAATAGATTTTGTTAGATTGGAAGTGTTACTAGCCATCCACTATTTTGCCTTTTTTTTTTTGTTCAATGCGAACCTTCTCTCTCTCTCTCTCTCTCTCTCGATTCTTATACAGACCCATTGGTCGATCCATGGGTGCATTTCTCAGTTGATCTTTCACTTGGGAATGATATCGTTCTCCTCGGAAACCCACTTCTCCTCTTTTTGAGAAAAGTAGCAGCCGCAAAAATCAATTTCCATTTCCATATCTTTCGTCAAATTTTGCAGAACTGTCTTGAAAAAGAAGTTAAATCCTCATTTCCACATTTACGGGAGACCTCTTGCCATTTGACCACTAACCTTTCAACATTTCCATGAAATTCATTCTTGCAAAACCAACAATGTAAATTAGATTAATGTTCACGGTTTTCCCACCTATTCCAGTTGGGTTTTCCGTATCCACATTTTCAATTCTTCCAAAACAAACCTAGGAAAAACCCCGTTTCTTTACTCATTTGGGTTGTCATCCTCTTCACTCTCTTGTCGCATCCATGCTCCCAACCAATGTTCTAAATATCGGTATTGCGTTATGTATCGCATCCTTGGGATATAGATATGTATCAGTTATTGCACGGGATATATCGTTTGTATCAGGTAATTTATCGCAGTTTTTGGGAAACATGGGGAGGCATTGCGAAAATGGTTGAATTTTTTAACGCAACTTCAAGGATTGTTGAAAAAGGCCTTAAAACACACTTTTAAATCATAACATCTCAAAAAAGAAGTGCACATAATAGGTTTCCTTTGTATAGGGTCCTAAGTTATGCGTTGTTTGACTGAATTATTGCAACTATATTCAAATTGAATGCATGAAATTTAGAGTGTATGCAGTGTTCGAATTATCTCCGATATTATCGAAATATCTCCGATATTATCTTTATCTCTAGCTCAGCGATATTGATAACACTGGTAGCGATACCAATAACGCTAGTAGTATCAGAAATTCCAAGTATTAACAATGTATCACTAAGTATCACCAACATATCAATATTGCTAATGTAATCACCAATATTTTCAACTATGTAAATTCTAGGTGTTGCTTGTATTGCCAATGCATCAATATCGCTAATGTATCGCCAATATTTTCGACTATGAAAATTCTAGGTAATGCTTGTATCATAAGTGTATCGACAATACTTTACTATTTCAATTTTTTTCCATGGGCACATGGTTGTATGTAGTGTTTAATTTGTCATTGATAATATTGATAATATCTCGATATTATCGATATCGCAACATGCACGATATTGAGATCACAATCTTTCGTTTCCTTTCCAATTGTTGATGATTTCTTGGTGAAATATCATGCGTTGTTGATATTTTGTAATATCAATGGATGTTTGGATGGTTAATAGGCTGGATGGGATGGTTGGACTGATTTCTTACAATAGCACATGCTTTTAAGGCCCCATTAAATGAAACCTTGCTATGTATGTATTCTTTTTACAATTGTTTTATTTCTATATATGCAAATATGTCCATTTTAACATCTCCTGAAGTTTTGTTGAAAATTTCACCTTTTTTCCGATGTTTCCCCGCATTTCCGATTATCAGCGATATTATCGGTGATATCGATATTGTTTCCGTATCCTTGGCTAGCGAAACTTATAGCGATACCGATACTTCGAACACTGAGTGTATGTGACGATCATTTCATCAAACACTCCTAGATACTTCGAAATTAGTCTTAATTGCTATTTGGTTGAAGGGAAATTTCAAAAAAAAAAATATTTTAATAAATTTTTTTATTAAAAATTGATTTTTATTTTTTAAAAATTGACTAGGACTTAACAAATCAGTAGATCAGCCCTCATACATGCTTGATTTCATGTTTGGAGTGCAACATTGCAAGCGATTTGGGAGAAATTGGGGAAATTTCGATTTTTTTTACCAATTTTCCCCAAATCGGACCACCTGCACTCAAATTTCAAAATTGGAGTGTATGTGATAATCATTTCATCAAATACTCCTAAATACTTCGAAATTAGTCTCAATTGACAGCTAGTTGAAGGAAAATAATAATAAAAAAAACATGGAGAACATGAAGAACCAATAGATATCGAAATCAAAGTTCCAACACCATGTTTTTCATGCAAAATATGAAGAACCAATGGATTAGTAACTGTTTAACACTGATTTAATATAACTTCAACAAAAAAGGGATCAGAAATTGAAAATGCTCACCAGATCGAACATGTGGGATATATCGGCACTACATGTGTGTTTCGTCTTGCACAGGTGGGATACAAGATATATCGTGGTATATATTGGCCGATATCGTCGATATTTAAAACATTGCTCCGAACCTTGCTAGCCTTTTGTGTTCATCTCTTGACTTGAACTTCAACCAGATCCTTTCAATCTTCAAAAAGATAGAAATTGGACATGTAACTTTCGAACAATTCCTGTAACAACTCGTGTGTCTGTTGCCAGCCATAGTACTTGTCATTATGAGTAGACGTCTCTACCAAAAAATCTTTAAAATGCAAAGGAAAAGAAAAATAATAGACAAGGTAATTCTCTTTCTTGCTCTTTGGAAACCTACCAGTACAGCGGTATTGTAGGCTTGTAGCGACTATGGGAGCAGTCCTTTTATTAGTATGGAAATATGGGTTTTGAAGATGGCTTGGGGCTTTAAATGTATGGATTTTGGGAAGGATGGGTTATGTGATGGGTCTCAGGAGATACATTTTTGAAATTCAGGATTTTAGCGACAAAAGGAAGAAAAGAAAAATATGTTTTGTTTATGGATTGAAGGATGTGTTTAACAAAATTAGAGCTTTTAGGAGATTGTTAGGTACTTAGGTTACGGTTTCCAAAGGAAAAAATGACTCGATGTGAACTAGTAAAGAATTAGAAAATACCCAGGAATAAATCCAACCACAACTTGCTTTGGTACCAAATTAATGCTGGACGAAAAAATGGATGACGGAATTTGTGAAAGGATACATTGGATCCTTGGGTTAATCTCACCAACAATTTGATGGATACTTTGAAGCTCAGAATTGAGAGGAAAACTCACTGTAATTAACCTTTTCTATAATCTCAAGAAAAGAAAGATAAAATAGTAGGGTGTTTAATCAATGGCAAATGTACTCAAAAGTCTCTACAAGAACTCTTTATATAAGGAGAGTGTTTCAAACTAACCAAGGCTGCTAACTAGACCAAATAATCATGTTAACTTGCTAACCAAGTAAGCAAGCAAAACCTAAGAAATAAAAGACCAACACAAATAAAAGATAGAATCATGCATGTGCACCATGGGCCATGTTGGTCTATATGAATGAACAGTGCAGGTGGATCAATAGTGCACATGTGAACATAGCAGAGATGAACAGTTCACATGCGTGAACAGTGCATGTGTGGTTTCCAGAATTTGATTGGACCCCCTGTCGGCCCTGCTGGTCTGATTGGACAGGTGTATATGTACGTGTAGTCCTCTTTTTTTTTTTTTTTTTTAATTTGTAAATCATCTGCAAGCAGGCTGATAGAATATCTGGGGGCCTGATTATCAACCGGATAGGCTGTGTGCCTGCCTTGACCTTTGTTGGCAGATCTTCGTGATCGGGCGGGCCTGGATTTATCAACATCCTACATAAACAGTTACAAATGGGAAAATTTGCAATTGTTCTCAGGCCAACTATATATGGACCAATTGATGGATTCATCTGCATTGAAGGCCTATGGCTGGTCGCTGTTTTCATGAGCCCAAAATTTGGTATTATTTGTTCACTTCTGAGGCAATTTTCTGCCAAAAATGGTTGGAATTTGATGCTTTTTCTCACTAGCTGCATATTTGGCTAGTCTCCATTTCTTATTGGCCAATTTTCTTATAATGGTCTCTTTTAATGGTGTATAATTCTTATCTCTAAATCATCATCATCATCATCATCATCATCATCACCATAGTCTATGCAGCTTTTTGGGGTTGGCTTAACGATACCTCTGAATATTATGTATTTCTCATATCATTTTGTTGAAACTGCAAGTTGATGTCTAGATACTAAATTTGTAAACACTGACTGAATGATTTCTTTGTTAAGCATGTAACGCTTTGCGAAATGTCTGTGATCCTTATTAACTTCCCTTTCAGTTATTCAACATGAGCCTGGTTTATCAAAACATAGTTAGCTCTCATTGCAAGTTAGCAACCAATATGGTCTTTGTTTGTAGAACTTAGGAAGGTATTATCTGATTGTACAGAAATGCTAGCAATGCTTTATCAATTGAAATAAAGACAATATACTAATGCTTTGTAGTCCGTTTATATTCTTTTAATCGATTTTTCAATAATTGAACAGGACACCCAACATGTTATGCCTTCATCAATGAATCTCTTCAAGAACTTCACTGGTTTAAGCAATCTTATGGCTCTTGGTTCCAAGGGAATTATGTTTGTGAAGGTAAATATTTGATTTGTTATCACATATAGTTTCTTTCTATTGATGCTGTAATTCTATTTACCAGGGGGAACCTCATGGCTATTGAAGTTATTCACACACTAGGGTAGTCTTTTGGATCCCACGATTTTGATGCACATTGGGGTTTATAACTTTATACACAGCCTAAAAAATCTCCTTGCTGTGGGTGTCAAATTCAAAGAAAGAGGGAAAAAAACACAGATTTTCCCTCTAGGTTGTGTCACTATGGCATCATCTTGATGTAATGCTGATGTCATCCTAGGGAGACCTACAAAACTTGTTTGTCTCTGCCTAAAATCAAGGGAAGAAGAGCATGCTTCCGGTCTTTTAGTTGCTGTTTTGGGAAGCCTTAACTAATTCCAAGTGACACAAATGTCATCATAAACTGGTATTCTAACTCCAATCTTTAGGTCGCAGGACTGATTTCTGTGTATGGTTAAGAGTTATTAGTTACTGGAAACCTCTTATGGGCTAGTGAAGTATTGTTTAGGGAATAAAGAACTAAGAGATGACAAGGACCGTTTTAGAGAAATCAAACGCTAAGATCAGTTAGGGAGGGAAGGCTGAGATTTTTCTAGGTTTTTGCTTTGTTTTAGGGCTTTATTTAAAGAGTCTGTTACAGGTGCTTTCAAATACATTTTCACTGGGATGTTTGGTGCAAATTGGGATGCATTTATTCTTCTGTAATAGTTTCTTCTGTTCCCACTATTCTTGTTATTGTGAGTTGGTGTTTCTACTTGAGTTTATACATGAAGTATAGGATTGATTATGATAATCAGCCCCCTACTTTGCACAGACACTGACATCATTTATCATGCAAATGCAAAATCAGAAAGACAATTGTTAAAAATGGACTTGCATATGAAAGTTTGATCTCATTGTTTGCAACCTAAAAAGTTTTGGATTGATTTGCTTAGACTGCCATTGCTCAAAGAGAATCATTTGGATGAGTCTTGAACTTTTCCATTTGATTGACTTAGTTAGGAAACAACCAAGAGAAGGAAAAATATAGAGGGTGGTCACGTAAACAAATGCATTATAGATTGGTATAAGTTACATAGTTTGAGTCAATAGTAAGGAACTAAATCAAAACAATCTATACATATCTGAAAGGAAAATGTATCATACATACAATCATCTCTCACATAACCACAGAGTCCACTCAGCTGGGGACTCGAATATATACATGTTCAAAAATAAATGTAATTGACTATCCATACATTCTGCTCTCAAAATATGGTGCAAAAATGTGAACTTGTCAGCCTACAACTGCTCATCGATGAACTGAAAATACGACCCACTGAACACAAGGTCCACAAACTCATCCTCCCCTTCAGTCGCCTATATAGTACCTACGACACAAGTATTTGGTTGGTGTTTTAAAACGCGATCTCAGGAGGGAGTTAGTGATCAACTCAATGTTACTATTCCCTAAATTACACATGTTATTAAAATAATTCAGTACATGTAATGAGGTGGTGAAATTCCACTAGCATGGTAGACTCTCAGGAGTTTCAACTCCCAGTCAAGGGTTCAAGTACCCATAGGTGGTGAAATTCCACTAGCGTGAGTGTGTGGGGGTGTGTGTGCGTGTGTAGTAAAAAAAATAAAATAAAAATAATTCAGTACATGTAATGAGGCATTACCTCGCAAATAGTTTCGTAATCTAGATGATTAATGCATGCCAAGAGGAATGAAAAATGATGGGGTTGCCAAACTTGCCACTCAAAACAGTTTTAGTGGGGTTACCAAATGCATCACTCTATGTAATATGATGGGGTTACCACTTACCAAACGCAACACTCAAGTAGAATGAAAGCATCATTATTCAACCTTTATTAATTCGTATTCAATCAGCAGTATTGGTGAAGCCAAAACACCACAATTGCATCACAAATTAATATGCAGGAAATAGGTGGCTTGTTACCAGTGTCCGCTTGTCCATTTAAGGTTCATCACCCGGTGTCTTTAGATCAACAATTTCATATGTATGGGCATTCACCCAAGACAATAATTTAATATGATTCGGGTCGTCATCCAAAATCAATGATGGCAGGCTTGTCTCTTCCAACGGTGCTCAAGACTCTCCGTAAGATTACCTAGTTAGTACAGGTCAAAGACAACGCACACACGGTGTCCAATATCACCGTGCTTGTCCCATGAGCTATATTTGAACGCATTGTAATTGTGTGCATTATTCTATTCTATTGCTACGATATTTTGGTCTATGAAATTTTAAATATTTTTGCCACTAACATGTTAAACATAGCATCTTTAAGAAAAAAGGAAACAAAAAGAAAAAAAAGAAAACATATTAATTATAGTGAGAGGAGATCTAGTTCAACTAGTTGGATAAAATATTTCGCCCTTCACTTTCTATAATTCGTGTGTGGTATGCGTCTGCTGATCCAAACCATCTAATCATAGGGGATAATCATGAATGGGTCGCAAACAAAATTTCAATGATTGGACATTTCTAACCATTTTAAAAATTGACATAGAAAAATCACTAAATTTGTTTAAGTGATTTCAACATTTTTACATGGTTTGGATTGTCTGATCACTGTGACTTTTGGTCTCTTGTGAATTTATTAATCCTTCCGATGAATGAATGGTTTGGGTTATCATTCACATATGCTATGTGTAGCGTACAAACCTTGGAGGATGAAAATTTCTCACTCCCTGGTTAGCTACATCACCTCCCAATTATAATATATGTTGAAAGATGAGCTACAGATGTCCTAGAAGAGGGGTGAATAGGACTAAACCAATTCTTGGTAATAAATCGCGGAAAATATATTCCCAATCTCAAAAAAGTATTGAAACCTTGATTCCAATTAATTCGTAGGACAACCTTCACCTAAAACTTTAGGCAGGACAACCTTATTTCACGATGTCCTTGAAATCAATTTTTTAAAACAGTAAATGCAGAGAATAAGATAAACAATCACCACAAATACACAGAGAATTATAGTGATTTGGTGTTCAACACACCTACTCCACTCCCAAAATTACTACTTCACGTAATTTTGGCTTTACATTATTTTTAAGGTTTTCACAGAATCACCTCAACAACCTCTTACGGTTCTTGTGATTTTCACAGTCTTACCACAATAAAACCTCTTATTGATTTTTACGGGCTAACCACCACTCAATCCGATGAGATTGCCGAGCAATCTCAACAAACCCAAATGATAGAAATATAATCAAATAAATACTTATATTTTGAAGACGAAATGTTGATGCAAAGATACTGATGAAGTTGAAGTTTCAATCAATGCAGCGATCTTCTTTCTTGGATGATGATGAATCAATGTATGCACAACCAGAAAGGATCTAGGGATCTATAGTTTCTCAAAGAATAAAACGCTAAAAGCTACAGATTCAATTCTCTAATCTCAAGTAGAGTATTACTTACTCTCTAATTGAATTTAAATCTAACTTGAGAAAGAGAATTGAATAAGCTAAAACAAAATAGGAATTATCACACAAATAGCTTTGGAAGGACCCGAGTTTCTCTCTTTGTTTGAGGATGTTTTATCACACTTTTTCTTATCTAAAACAATGAGAGAGGGTCTCTATTTATAGCCAAGGGATTTGGTTATTCGTTTAGCCCAAAAATAGCTTTGGCTGGCTGAATTTCAAAGATACAGTTTCAACGGCTATCAAATTTTGCGGGATAAGATTTCATAAAAAATTCGGCTGGCTGGAACAAAAATTCGGCTAGTCGGAGTAGCCATTCGGCTAGCCGAATACAAGGTTCGATTGACCAAATTCCCTTAAAATCTGAAAAATTTAATTGTTGGAAACTTGACCCAAGACACATTCGAGCTGGCCCGAGCCAAGTTCTGCTGGCTGAACTTGCAACAGATTTTTCATTTTTGAGTTGTTGTCATTTTTGAGTTGTTGTAAACTTGGCTGAGGCTGAAGTTGGGCTAGCCGAACAGAATTCGGCTGGCCAGAGGTTGGGTTGGCCGAACATCTTCAATTTTACACAGTAATCTTTCACATTTTAAACATATAAAGGCCATGATAAAATCCTCTATCCTATGGTCTTTTCCTATGGTCATTTTACCTGAAGGTTTGCATACATTTGATCAATCACTTGAACCCTTTCCGAACCTCTCTTCTTGAGATGTTGAGTCGCATTTCTTGAAGTGTTGTAGCAGACTAAAGTATGCTGAAGATTTAACCAAAATTTTGTCTATGAAATTTGACAACTACATGTGTGCTTAGAATACTAGCACTTATGATGCGGACACAAGCACATTCAAGGTGTACCAACGAAGAAAGCGCCAACCACAAGTGCCGTCCTTGTGGATAGACGACTATTGAGGAGCCGAAGACCTTTCACATGTGATTGGACATATAGAAGACCTCACTCAGGGAAGACACATGTGAAAGAAGATTGGAGAAAGAAGACCGAGCGCCCGAACTTTCCCGTACTTATATTATTTGAGCGTTTTTGCTTAGTTAGGGGTATTTATTTGCTTATTTAAGTGGGCTAAAGCCCTAAACTCGAATATTTAACTATTGATTAATGAAAAGCAAACTCTTTGGTTGCCTCCTTCCTCTCTCCTCTCTAATGGTGCTTCTTCTCTCCCCTTGATCTTCCTCTTCTAATTTCTTCTTGTGCCTCTCCAACTTCTTCAAGGTAATTATTTTCTTCTTTCTATTTTCCAGTTTTGGCTAATCTTTCTTCGATCAAAATCTTGAGAACCAATCTAAACGTTAAACTCCCAAATTCTTAAATCCCTAATCCGAGAAACTTCTTGGTTCTTCGGACTAGTGATCTTCATTGATCGATTGGGTGTGACCATGCAAGATCGGGAGGTCTCATCCCTCGCCGGATCCAACCTAAGTAATAATTGAATGCCATACTCCATGGTTGTGATGATGGCCCGCTCCATTGCATGTTTCCTTTATGATTTTCTTAGTTATGATGATTACTGCTAGAATTTTAGATCATTTATTCATTTTATTTCCGCTGTTTAATTATGTTCATGAGCATGCATCATTATTAGGGCTGTCCGACGTCAAATTTGGTATCAGAGAATAGGCTTGCATGGTTTTTGTCTAGATCGAGTTATCAAATTAGGGTTTTGATTTTTAGGTTTAATTTAGGAAAGTTCCAGATTTAGAAAGTTTAGAAAGTTTTCAATTTTAGAAACTTTCTAATTTTAGGAAGTTCCCAATCTGGAAAATTTTCAGATTTGAGTTGTTTCCTGTTTCTACTTAATTGTGTCAGTTCATAGTAGTTTTACATTCATCGCATTCATCTTGAAAGTCATAACACCTAGTAGTCTAGTTGAGTAGAGTTTGGTTCAAGTGTTCATTGTATGCCCACGAGAAGAGGTAGAGGTTTCGGACTTCAACCTACCATGAATAACGAAAGCGATTATCTCGAGCAACTTGCTCAATTGATACAAAAGATAACCGCCTTAGAAGCGGGTCAAAGGCGTGAGTTTGCCCGCCTTGAGAACCAAATTACCACTACCATGACTAAGGTCGAGCAACTAGAGGCGTCCCTAAAGGAAAACCTCGCTGTAGGGGATGATGCGCACTCCCAAGTGGGAGGAATCGTTGAAGAACGCACTGCCACACGTGATGGTAGTGAGGATAGAGATCGTGGTAACGGTCGTGGTGTGGTGCGAGAGGCATGAGCCACATGTGATCATCAAGACCGCTATGATCCAGATGAGTGTGCGATGAAGAGTGTGGGAGTTGAGGCCCCGAGTTTTGATGGGCGCTTGGATCCCAAGGCATTCCTTGACTGGGTTGCTGACATGGACCGCTACTTTGAGTAGTATGGCATGTCGGAAAACCGTCAAATGCGGTTTACTAAGATGAAGCTTGTGGGTCAAGCCAAGCTCTTCTTGACCAACACCGAGCGTAGGATAGAGAGAGTTAGTAGAGCCCCTATCACACATTGGTATGAGATGAAAGAGAAGTTGAAGGAGAAGTACCTTCCTCTCTCATACCGTCAGAAGCTCCTTGACCAATGGCAATCCTTATGTCAAGGGTCAATGTCTGCCGCTGACTACATCGCTAAATTTGAAGAATATGTGATGCGATGTGATATCCGAGAAGACTCTCGGATATTGGTAGTCACATCGCTAAATTTGAAGGGTCAAGTCCGTTTCAAGACGGGCCTTCGTGCGGATCTTCAGCGCAAGCTTATGACTCGGCCCTTAACGGACTTGGATGAAGCATATCAAGTCGTGCAGGAGTTAGAGCAATATCTGAAGGCTCCTGTCGTTCGTCGTTTTGAGTCCCAAGACTCCAGTGCTAGATCTAGTTCCCAGGGAACTAGACCTAATATTGGTAGTCAACCTAGGGCACAGGCGACCATTCCGCCTAGGCCTAGGGAGGACAAGGGCAAAGGGGTTCTTGGTGCCGGTCCTAGTAACATGAGCCAAGTGAGGTGCTATGAGTGTGGCAATCTTGGCCACATGTCTAATCAGTGTCCTACGAAGAGTCGTGGGAGAGCCTTAGTTATAGGCGAGTCCCACGAGGGTGGAGATGACCAGGGTGATTATGAAGTTGAAGAGTATCACCCTGAAGGAGGACTTACTGATGAAGAAGTGGATGGAGAAGCAATGTTTGCAGTAGTCAGGCGTGTGCTAGCTCAGTCTAGAAGTAGTGCTGACTGGCGTCGAAGCACTATCTTCTACATTATTGCTAAGTTTGGTGAAAAGAATTGTAAGGTGATAGTGGACAGTGGAAGTTGTCAGAATGTGATTTCCACTAGCACTCTAGATCGCTTAAAACTGAAATTCACACCTCATCCAGACCCGTATAAAGTTTCTTGGGTTGACAAGACATCCCTACCTGTCACCCAGAAATGTCTAGTCCCCATCGAGTTTGGGTCATACAAAGAGTCCCCGTGGTATGAAGTTTTACCTATGGATGTGGGACATGTTATCCTAGGTAGACCGTGGCTATTTGATAATGATGTCACGATCTTTCGCCGTTCGAATGCGTGTACTTTTATGTATAACGGTAGAAAGATCAAACTTAATCTCATGCCACCTGAGAATACACTAAGGAAGAAGAAGGATGAGAAGGCAAGTGAGCCTAGAGTAATGGGGAAATCCAAACCTAAGTCTCTACATATAATCAGCGCAAGAGAGTTTGAAAAAGAGGCTAAGGAGGATTCTATGGTGTATGCCCTTGTGGCTAGAGAGATTACACCTGAGGTTCCATCAGAGTTGTCCCGTAAGGTGACCTCGGTCCTGAAGGAATACAGTGATGTATTTCCTGAAGACTTACCGAATGAGTTGCCACCTATGAGGGACATACAACATGCCATTGATCTTGTCCCAGGGTCTACTCTACCGAACCTTCCTCACTACAGGATGAACCCCACAGAGCATGCAGAGTTGAAGAAACAAGTTGATGAGCCCGTGTGCCGTGCCTGCATTGTTGGCGCCAAAGAAAGACGGCACGTGACGCATGTGTGTGGATAGCCGTGCCATAAACAAAATTACTGTCAAGTATAGGTTCCCTATACCTAGACTTGATGATATGCTTGACGTGATGGCTAGGTCCTCTATATTCTCTAAGATAGACCTCAAGAGTGGATATCACCAAATCCGTATACGCCCAGGAGATGAGTGGAAGACGGTGTTTAAGACGAAAGATGGGCTGTATGAGTGGTTGGTCATGCCCTTCGGCTTAACTAACGCACCCAGTACCTTCATGCGGGTGATGACACAAGCTTTGAGGCCGTTCATGGAAAAATTCCTAGTGGTGTACTTTGACGATATTCTTATTTATAGTACCACTAAGGAATCACACCTTGAACATTTAAAGAAGGTCTGTAGTGTCTTTAGGAAGGAAAAGTTGTACGCTGATCTTAAGAAATGTGCATTCGTGTCTAGCCAAGTTGTGTTCTTAGGATTTATAGTGTCATCTGAAGGGATGTGCGCAGACCCTGAAAAAGTCAGGGCCATAGTTGAGTGGCCAGAACCAAGGAACATTCATGAGGTGCGAAGCTTTCACGGCCTAACAAATTTTTATCATCGGTTCGTTAGGGGTTTTAGCACGATCATGGCTCCCATTACCGAGTGCATGAAAAAGGGAGAGTTCGTGTGGTCTAAAGCCGTAGTCAAGGCTTTTAAAGAAATTAAGGGCAAGATGGTGGAAGCTCCTGTCATGCGTCTACCTGACTTTTCTAAAGTCTTTGAAGTAGCGTGTGATGCATCTGGTGTCGGTATAGGTGGAGTGTTGAGTCAAGAAGGACACCCAGTGGCCTATTTCAGTGAGAAACTGAATGAGGCAAAACAAAAATACTCCACTTACGACAAAGAATTTTATGCGGTAGTGCAATCCCTGAGACATTGGCGACACTATCTCCTACCGCAAGAATTCGTTTTGTTTTCTGACCATGAGGCTTTGAGATATTTGCATTCTTAGAAGAAACTCAACCCAAGGCATGCCAAGTGGGTAGCATTTCTTCAGGAATATTCGTTTGTTTTGAAACACAAGGCCGGGGTTGAAAACAAACCAGCGGATGCCCTTAGTAGGAGAGTGGCGTTGCTCAACTCCTTGAGTGTAGAGGTAGTCGGATTTGAGCAACTGAAAGATGAATACCCCATATGTCCTGATTTTGGGGGGTACTTACGTGTCGCTCGCTAGTGACCAGCATATTATGGGTGAATATGTTCTTAAACATGGTTTCCTTTTCAAGGGAGACAGACTTTGTATTCCCCGTATGTCCCTTTGTGAATTCCTCATCTGGGAGCTTCATTCAGGAGGGATAGCTGACCATTTTGGTCGTGATAAGTCCATTGTCCTCTTGGAAGATCGTTTCTATTGGCCAAGTCTCAAGCGAGGCGTAGCCAAAGTTTTAGGGCAGTGTCGAACATGTCAGCTGGCAAAGCAAAGAAAGCAAAATACCGGGCTGTACACGCCATTGCCAGTGCCACATGCTCCATGCATGGTGTCCCGTATCGGTTACGTATTAATGGCCGATACGCGATACGGTCGTATTAGTAGTTACGTTTTTGTACCGTGATCGGCTACCCCGTAACGGTCAGTAAGTAATTGTCAGTAACAGTAATTCGGTCCGAAAACGGCTATTTTTTTTTTTTTCGTTTTAATAACTTTTTTGCTGTTTTTTTCAAAATTCTTGCTTCCAAACCTGTTTTTCATACCTTCTAATAGTAATTTCACCAACCTTAATGGTTATTTAGACAAAAACACGCGTTATATTACTGATTTGGTTGAATCAAAGCTTCGGTGGGCCATTTTTCTAAATTACGTCAAAAATAGGTATTTATTTATTTTAATATGTTTTACTGTTTTAATCATGCCATATGATGTGTTAATCATAGTAGAACATGATAATGTGCATTTTACAGATTTGGGGTGTCATTTAATATTTTTTAAATATTTTTTTCTATTTACGCATGAATTTTTTTTTTCAAATTCAAAAAATCAATTTTTAATGGTTGTTTTTCTGTTTTAATCATGCCATATGATGTGTTAATCATAGTAGAACATATTAATGTGCATTTTACAGATTTGGAGTGCCATTTAATATTTTTTTATATTTTTTTTCTATTTACGCATGAATTTTGACCCTTTTTTTTTTTAAATTCAAAAAATCAATTTTTAAGGGTTGTTTTGTTGTTTTAATCATGTCATTTGATGTGTTAATCATAGTAGAATATATTAATGTGCATTTTACAGATTTGGGGTGCCATTTTATATTTTTTTTCTATTTACGCATGAATTTTGACCATTTTTTTTAAAATTCGAAAAATCAATTTTTAAGGGTTGTTTTGCTGTTTTAATCATGTCATATGATGTGTTAATCATAGTAGAACATATTAATGTGCATTTTACAGATTTGGAGTGCCATTTAATATTTTTTTATATTTTTTTTCTATTTACGCATGAATTTTGACCTTTTTTTTTTAAAATTCGAAAAATCAATTTTTAAGGGTTGTTTTGCTGTTTTAATCATGCCATATCATGTGTTAATCATAGTAGAACATGTTAATGTGCATTTTACAGAATTGGGGTGCCATTTTATATTTTTTTATATTTTTTTTCTATTTACGCATGAATTTTGACCATTTTTTTCAAATTCGAAAAATCAATTTTTAAGGGTTGTTTTGCTGTTTTAATCATGTCATATGATGTGTTAATCATAGTAGAACATATTAATGTGCATTTTACAGATTTGGAGTGCCATTTAATATTTTTTAATATTTTTTTCTATTTACGCATGAATTTTGACCCTTTTTTTTTTTTAATTCAAAAAATCAATTTTTAAGGGTTGTTTTGCTGTTTTAATCATGTCATATGATGTGTTAATCATAGTAGAACATGTTAATGTGCATTTTATAGATTTGGGGTGCCATTTTATATATTTTTTTATTTACGCATTTATTTTGGCCATTTTTTTTAAAATTCGAAAGATAAATTTTTAATGGTTGTTTTTGCTGTTTTAATCATGTCATATGATGTGCTAATCATAGTAGAAGTGTAAAACATGTTAATGTGCATTTTACAGATTTGTGGTGTCATTTTATAAATTTTTTTTTGTATTTTCAAATTAGTGACTTTATATTTTTATTTGCTTATATTGACAAAGTTTTGGAGCTTCTTAGGGTTTAGTTAGAACATAAAATTATCTTTATTAACATAGGTCATACACTTATACTCATATCCTAAACCTAAAGAAATGTCTGGGTCTGGCCAACAACAAGTGAGGATATTGGATGGCAACATTGTGAGAGGGTTGGTGGTACTAGGCATCAAATGAAGTGCAAGTATTGTGATAGACTAGTGACTGGTGGAATTACCTGTCTCAAATAACATTTAGCACATCGAAAGGGCCAAGTTGCGCCATGTGTCAAAGTACCGAAAGAGATAATGCTTTTAATGCAAGCTAGTTTGGATGAGTCGAAGGGTAAACGTGCTGCTATTATTGATTCTGACGAAGATTCAGATCGGGAATTAACTATAGCTAGGAGAGAGAGCGTGCGTCTAGCTCGTGAAGAGGAAGAACGTCGCCGCATGTTTGGCACGCATGGGTCAGTGCGTGATACGGGAGGGGGGGGGGGGGCAAAGGGGAGTGAGAGTGGGACAGGGGAGTGCAATCGGCTTCTCAGTGGGGACCGAGGGTGGGGGTAGGTTTGGTGGGTTACGACGTATGTTTGGGAGCCGACGATGGTACATCTTCACGTGATGCCCCATACGTTTGGATGAAGAAGTAAATGAGCCTGGGAGACTCTCTATTGATCCAATCCTATTTAGGAAAGAATCAACTAAACAAAAAAAAAAATAAAACAAATGTGGAGTAGAACTTCCGTTGAGAAATTATGTGAAGCGTGAGAAAGAAAGTTATTTATAGATGCCAACATACCTCCTAACGCGGCCAATTCTCCATAGTGGCAGGTGGTAATCGATGCACAGAAGCAGGTGAAGGAATAAAAGCTCCCACGGCTAAGGAGATTAGGGGAAATGGACAGATGCGAGTATGCGGATGTGAAAGCATACATGGCTACTTTTAAACCCGTATGGCAAGCCGAGAGGATGCACGATCATGTGTGATGGTTGGATGGCCCAACCAGACGTAGCATGATCAACTTCATGGTGTACTGCCACTTAGGAACTATATACCACAAGTCAATTGATGCCTCAGAAGCAACAAAAGATTCTCAATATATTATGGGCCTAATGGATAAAGTTGTGGATGAGATTGGAGAAGAGAATGTAGTGCAGATTGTGACAGATAATGAAACATCATATAAGCTTGCAGGACATATGTTGATGAATGAGAGAAAACATCTTTTTTGGTCACCATGTGCTGCCCATTGTATTGATCTTATATTGGAAGATATTGGGAAGAAGAAGAATGTTAAGGAAATGGTCGAAAGGGCAAAGGAAGTGATGACGTTTATTTACAACCATAATCAAGTAGTCGCAATAATGAGAAAGTTCACGAAAGGACGAGAGTTGTTGAGGCCTGCGACGACTAGATTCGCAACAAACTTTATAGCATTAGAGAGTTTATTCCAGCATAGGGGAGAGTTGAGTGAGATGTTTGCTTCCCGAGAATGGCTCAACACAAAACATGGGAAGAAGACATCAAGCACACCGGTCGACGTTGTGAATACCATACGGGATAAGAAATATTGGAAGAAGGTTAAGGCGATCCTAAAGGTGATGGAGCCACTAATGAGGGTACTCCGTCTTGTTGAAACCGATGAAGCACCTACCATGGGCTTCCTATATGATGCCATGGATAAGGCAAAGCTTGCAATTCAACGTGATTGTAGAAGGCCGGGAGACCTATTGGAAGATGATCGACAGGAGATGGACAAAGCACTCCATCACGATCTTCATGCGCAGTTACTACCTAAATCCTAGGTATAGATATGCCCAATCATTTGTTGAGGATGATGAAGTTCGTGTCGGGCTAAAAAATGTGATAAAGAGATTAGAGCCTGACTTAGATCTGCAAATAAAGGCGTTGAATGAATTAGATACATTTGGAAATCGCCTTGGTAGCTTTGGAGATGTTCTTGCACAACATGCAGTGTCTAGGTTGCAATCGGCCGAATGGTGGATTAATTTCGGAGAGAGTACGAAGGCTTTCCAAAAAATTGCAGTAAAAGTTTTGAGCCAAACAACATCTTCCTCTAGCTGCGAAAAGAATTGGAGTTGTTATGCGCTCATTCATTCAAAGAATAGGAATAGATTGCAGACTAGAACATTAGATAGACTTGTCTTCATGCACTATAATATAAAACTAAGAATGCGACGACATCATAGGAGCATTACAACTTAGATGATGGAGACTACTGTCCCAATAAACTTGGACAATATTTATGAAGATGACCCACTTCTACCTTGGTTGGAAACAAGGGAAAAGCAAATTGAAGAGGATAGTGAAGAATTGGAAATTGATGACCCAGAAATACGCAAAGCGCAACAAGAGAGTCGTGCAGATGTGTTGGACCCAGTAAGAGGGGCAGCGTTTATGCCACGTACGGATACGGCTCAAGTTCAACAAAAGAGTACGAGCAGTGGTAGCGTGACCGTGTCGGATGATGACGACCCCCCTGCCCCTGGTGCTGGCACTTCTGGTGTTGCTTACCCCCCTATACAGCCGTCTACAGATCGCGATGGCGATGAACATCGACGACATGGTACACGAGGTCGGACTTACGAGTATACCGAGTCACGATACAGCCAGCCGGATGAGGGTACATCTAGTGGTGCATGGGGTCCGGGAGGTCCGAAACATCAGCAGGCTCATGGTCTTGGTTATTATGATGGATATTCTTATGGTCAATGGATTATGATTATGATGGTTATCCGAGCTGTTCCATCACATTCATGTTGGAGTAGCCCTCCCGATCAATATCCATATGATTATATATATCCGCATCCAAATCCAAGTTACTCATCGCAGCAGACGACTCTCAATCTCAAGATTCTCAACAACAGAGTATGGGCACCCCAGATGGCTATTCGACGCACCGGTGGATATCCTTACTCGGGGTCGAGTTGTTGCTAGTCGGATCGGTCATCCTCTGGTTTCGTTGTGATCTAATATTTCCTTCCTGGCACCGGATATTATGGATATACAAAGACCTACACCTATTGACAAATTTCACTGATGGTGACGATGACGATGATGTGGAGGTCGAGCAACCACAAAAAGCGATTTTCATTTTGGTGGTGACTTGTGATTGTGAGTATATATTTGTATTAAGGTAGTATTTGTAGTAGACGACTCACAAAGCCCATTATTGCAAGAAACCATGCAAATATGCACACACTTGACAACTCGTCGAACTTGTATTTAAAATAACTCCCCGACAACCAATCAAGTAATCCTTAATCAAGTTGCGGGGAGTATATCGACACTACTAATTTATTTATTTTTAATATTCGACTTGAGGATGACAAAGTTAATAGACAGAATCACAAATCACGTGCACAGGACCACAGTATGTTCGAGAAATTCCTCAAAAATAATTGCAAACACCTAATGTAAGATATTTTCATATTACATTCATTCTAATATATCTATCATTGATAGTAGAAGGTTAGAAAATTAAAAATATGAATTTTGTAGTCAAATTTAGGTTATCTGGTTCATAAATTCATCAGATAGTCCGATACAACTTCTCACCAAAGAGTGGACCGTTACACCACCATAACCATGTTCCAATTTATAAATGAATGCATATTTGGAATGCTTAGAATATTCCGGATTTAATCCATATTTTTTCATATTTTTTTGGCAAAAAAATTTTTTTGCGCCGTTACGGGCCGTTACGCCCCCGTATCCGTATCGGTTTTGGAGGTCACCATTACGCCAACCGATACCGATACGGGACATCTTAGCTCCATGGCAGGGCATTAGTATGGACTTCGTGTTTGGGCTTCCCAAGACTATAAAAAAGCACGATTCCGTTTTTGTCGTTGTAGACCGTTTTTCTAAAATGGCGCATTTCCTCCCATGTTCGAAGACGTCAGATGCGTCTCATGTTGCTCGTTTCTTTTTTGATGGTGTGGTGCGTCTCCATGGGTTACCTAAAACCATGGTGTCTAATCGTGATGTTCGATTTACTAGCTATTTTTGGAAGACACTGTGGCACATTATGGGAACTCGTTTGCAATTTTCTACTGCTTACCACCCACAAATAGATGGTCAAACTGAAGTAGTAAACCGCAGCCTTGGAAATCTTCTACGTTGTCTAGTGGGTGAACATGTTAAGACTTGGGACCTAATTTTACCAACTGCTGAACTTGCTTATAATGGGTCAGTTAATAGATCTACAGGGTTGAATCTTTTTGAAATTGTAAGTGGTTATAAACCTAGAATGCCCATAGATCTCTTACCTATGTCTGTTACCCAAAGGTTTTCTGAGTCAGCTGATGCATTTGCACGCCATATTCATGATTTGCATACACATATTAGGCAACGGTTAACTAAGAGCAATGATGATTATAAAGTTTCAGCTGATTCTCATCGTAGAGTGCAAGAATTTCAAGAAGGAGACTATGTAATGGTGCAAATAAGGCCAGAGCGATTCTCTTAAGGATCTGCTAAAAAATTACAAGCGCGTAGTGCTGGACCATTCAAGATATTACAAAAGGTTGGGTCCAACGCGTATCGGATTGACCTTCCACCTGAAATGAGCATTAATCCAACTTTTAATGTGGAAGATCTAGTCCGTGCCCATACTCCCATTGTTGATACATCGTCCATTTCATGGCATTTTTCTCAGTTTACTACCCAACCCCTTCCACCCCCTCCTCCACCCATTTCCCATAAAGAAGAAATTGAAGAAATCTTGGATGACGAGATAGTATCCACGAGAGATGGAGGTTTCCAAAGGTATCTTGTCAAGTGGAAGAACAAACCATCGTCTGAATCTACGTGGCTGTCGGGCGACGCATTGCAGGGTATTGATCCAGATCTACTAGAGCGCTACAAAAGTTTCAACTCGTTGGAATCGAATTTTTCCCACTCTAGGGGAATTGATGCGGACACAAGCGCATTCAAGGTGTACCAACGAAGAAAGCGCCAACCACAAGTGCCGTCCTTGTGGATAGGTGACTATTGAGGAGCTGAAGACCTTTCACATGTGATTGGACATATAGAAGACCCCACTCAGTGAAGACTCATGTGAAGGAAGATTGGAGAAAGAAGACCGAGCACCCGAATTTTTCCGTAGTTATGTTATTTGTGCGTTTTTGCTTAGTTAGGGGTCTTTTAGTAATTTTATGTCTTTATTTGCTTATTCTAGGGGTATTTTAGTAATTTTATGTCTTTATTTGCTTATTTAAGTGGGCTAAAGCCCTAAACTCGAATTTTTAACTATTGATTAATGAAAAGCAAACCCTTTGGTTGCCTCCTTCCTCTCTCCTCTCTAATGGTGTTTCTTCTCTCCCCTTGATCTTCCTCTTCTAATTTCTTCTTGTGCCCCTCCAACTTCTTCAAGGTAATTATTTTCTTCTTTCTATTTTCCAGTTTTGGCTAATCCTTCTTCGATCAAAATCTTGAGAACCGATCTAAACCCTAAACTCCCAACTTCTTAAATCCCTAATCCGAGAAACTTCTTGGTTCTTCGGACTAGTGATCTTCATTGATCGATTGGGTGTGACCATGCAAGATCGGGAGGTCTCATCCCTTGCTAGATCCAACCTAACTAATAATTGAATGCCATGCTCCATGGTTGTGATGATGGCCCGCTCTATTGCATGTTTCCTTTATGATTTTCTTAGTTATGATGATTACTGCTAGAATTTTAGATCATTTATTCCTTTTATTTCCGCTGTTTAATTATGTTCATGAGCATGCATCATAATCAGGGCTGTCCGGCATCAACTTACATATGCCATGCATTTTATAGTTTGTAGTTGTACTATAAGATTATTTATTTATGTTGCATAAACACTAATGCAATTTTGGTTTGACATCTGTAGTGACTGTCGGATTCACTGAACCCCCCAAAATTGGATTTTCGTGGCTTTGACAGTGGAGCATTGAGAGTTGGTGCATACGTCCTACCACTTCAGGGTGTCTTGTGGGTAGGGGTGTCAATGGGTTGGGCTTGGGCCTTGCCAAAAGCAGAATTTTGAATAGGTTCGGCCCAAATAGTTCAAAACTGGGCTGAGCCCAACCCTAGGCCTGGCCCGTTGATAGCCCTACTTGTGGGAATCTAACAAGCATTTCAAAATTTAAATTTCAAACGTGCATTTTCTAATGCTTGTTAAGGTTACCATTCACCATTATTGGATGGTGAAAGATGTGTGCATGGCATCTTGGTGCACCAATATCCCCACACAAAATTTTTAGCCTTTTTTTTTTTGCTCAATAAAAAATAAATAAAATAAGTATAAACAAATAAAAAAAAACAAATGTCCTTTACATTGGAGCATGTCTAAATCATCATTAACATGCTGGTCAAATTGGCTTTTCTATTAAAAAAAAGAATTATATGATACGTGGGTATTCCACGTGCAATTGGTTCCATAATGATTGAGTTTAATATTTCACCTGTAGCATAGGTGGGTAGATTTATGTGATCCATTGGAATGTCGCTGAAAATTGTGTCGCTCCTTGGAAGAATCCATGTGATGTGTTGCTTTTATCATATACTTCACATACTACAAATGGTTGCTTGGAATAATTTTGCGGTGTCTTAAACCTTCTACAATGATATTACTTACTGTAATATGAAAAAACAATATCATGTAAATGAAATTTATCTTGTATTTTTCATCCATTTAAGTGTCTTAGGACAAATAATTTGTTATATTACATGAAGTGTTTAATAAATTAAATTTGTGTTTGGATTGTAAGCTGTTTTGCTTCAGCTACTTTTGCCTCAAATAGCTCGGTTTCCACTTATTGAGTGTAGAAGTATGTTTGGTAGGATCTCTCTAAATAAGCTTGAGAATATTTCTAAAATCTTCCTATATAGACTTGAAGAGCCTATAAATACCATATCTTTTATTCATTCTATTGATTCAATCATGAAAGCAATTCTATTCTCCAAAGCTCTTCTTGGTATCAAATAGAGTCCTTTGTTATTATCTTTTCTCTATTTGCCTAGCCCAATGATTTAGTAGCCTCCATCCTCTAGCATTCAAAATTTGTTGATCTTCGATCTTGCGGCCTACTAATCTCATCCTCATTTTCTTCCTCTTTCCTTGCCTCTTCTCCTATAAATCTAATCTTCTCCTAATCTATTCTTCGCCAATCTTACTCTTTCAAATATCGATCTCTTTTGTCAAGGAAAATAAAATAAATTCTTCTATCTCATATACTGCAACAAAACCCAACCCTGGCTCCAAGCCTTCTTTCCTCGCTAAGAAAGAAAAAGAAAAAGAAAAGAAACCTTTTCTTCATCTCTCTCAAACCAATCACTCTCTCTCTATTTTAAAAATCTCTTTATTTTTCTTTTTGAAATCTTAGACTTGTTTTAATGGTTGAAAAAAAGAAGAAAAGAATTTGTTCCATCCTTTAAAAAAGTAAGTAGAAAACCTCATCTCTTCTTCTTTCCCAATATTTCATCCCTTGTTTTTGTTTGATTTAGTGGCTTTAGCAACTTTCTTTGGAAAAGCCAACTTTTCTCTATGCTCCGGAGCAATGATCTCATGGGCTATGTTACAAGCTTTATTCTTCCACTAATAATTCCTCCCTAATACCATATCCATTATATCACACTTAAAAAACATTCCACAAGTATGATTATGCAAGTAAACAAGAGATATTAGATCTTTTCCCTAAATCCAACGAAGAAGTGGAAGTTCTTGCCCGGTCCCTTAGGCTCCGTGAAATTCGCCCCAAATGCTCAATTGAAAACAAGTGCAAGAAGAAAGAAGGTTCCATGGTCTTCCATTTTTATATTTTTAATGCAGTTTTGAATGTGTTTGGCCCCTTCATCCCTGCATATGCTCAATGTAAAATGTCAGTCAATACACAATATGGATGTTAGCTCCGGATGCTCTAGGTTACTTTTAAGAAGTGTTCAAGTAGAATCCCATTGTGTTAGATTCTTTATTGCTGAAATATCATGCATTCTTGTCATAACCATTTTCACATTTTTATAAAAAATCACATGTTTCATCATCTCACCTTTCCACATTGACGATTGCCATCGGTTGTGAAAGAGAATTCTAGATTTATCAAATCCTCTCCCTCTCTCATGGTTCAAATCAAATCCTAGATTTCTCAAAACTAGTATAGGGAAAATTAATTAAATCAATCTTCACTTCCATAATTTATAGAAGAAAGATCTTTACAGAGAGAGAGAGAGAGAGAGAGAGAGAGAGAGAGAGAGAGAGAGAGATTCTAGAACTATAGATTTTCAAATTTCTCGTTGACATCGAAAAGAATGAGAACAAGAAAGATTTTAGCACCATTGGTTTTCATATTTCTCTTTGTCACCATAAAGAATGAGAAGAAGGTGATCTTTGCACCATGAGGAGGAACCTTTGAGCTTGAGAAAAAATTTACATCCCGCAGGTGCTGTCATCGTTGGTTTCTTGACGGCACGATCAGGGAGCTGTAAAAAAGAAAAACGATGGGAGAAGGTTAGTCTGTGAGGATAAAGGAAAGCGGAAGATTGATGTCGCACATGAAGCTGGTCCTTCAGGAGTGCATGACGAGGAGGGTTGGTGAGTGTTAGTGCCTCGGTTTTGTCAATGATGCAACCAAAGACTTGAAGACTTGAAGCATCAAGGCTTGAAGACACAGGTAAAAGTAAGGTGCCTTGGTAATCCTAGCCCTTAACCCCTTTAGTTAGAAAAAACCTATCCTAGATGACTTGTTCTATATAGGAAAACCCTTAGTCATGAGGTTTGTGCCGGGTAGATCATGCGTAAAAGAAAGAAAACCAAAATGCACAAGTTTGATTGATCGAAATTGATCTTCGATCAATCGAGCGAACCTTCGATCGATCTCGAAGATGGCTGAAATAGTCCAGCGAGCTTTTTGCCCTGTTTCATAGAAACCACAATCGATCGACATATTAAGTTTGATCGATCGAAAGTACGCAAAAGTGTCCAGCAAGCTTTCTGCCTTTTAATCAAATTAAGTTCGATCGATCGATCAATACTAGTCGTTATGGATCCGTTGGAGCCTTTTCTTTATAAAACTAGAAATCGGATCTTTGTGAAACAGATGGATTTTGGTGAATTAGAAGCCCTAGTGTGTTCCACTCTTCCCCAAATCTCCTAGGTTCTATCCCAAAGAGATTCATGCTCTCTTTTTAGTTATTCTTCACTCTAATGAGCATTTGATGCTCTATTACAAGAAGAACATGATCTCAAACCCTCTTTAGAGTTTATACATCAATCTCATAGTTAAATCCTAATATCTATCAACCTCTAGAGTGTTCATTTAGGTGAATCTCCATTTGGAACCAACTATCCCATAGTTGTAGGAGATTCAGCCTCATTGGAGCATCAAGTGCAAGGTAGTTGATCGTTTGAAGTCGAAAGAGATCAACATCTTAGGTCGGGGGAGCAATTGAGAAGTCAATTCAAGATTGAAGAAGCTCTCAAAGCAAAGCGCTACAATGGGGCTCAATCTGACAAGAAAAGTTATCAGTTTAGAGTCCATTTACTCTTTCCTTGTGTCAGATAGAGTATTGAGTTTGTGCTCTAAACTCAACTAGGTCCTTGTGTAGGACCGTCTCCGGCCTGAATGTACGCAGGTTCTTGTGTAAGACCGCCACTGGGCACGGGTGCGTACGTGTTAGTCTCCATGGGAGCCTCTGGTGGGATTATGCGTAGGTTCTTGGATTAGGACCGTAGTGGCTGTTGGTTAGCCAATAGAAAACCAATTAAGTTTCCACGGGATCCATTGAAACGGGTGGAAACGTGGTCCACCGACACGGGTGTGTACGTGCTCCACTAACACGGGTGTGTACGTGTAGGTTCTCACGTAGGACCGTAGGTTTGTTGTGAACCTGTTAAAAACCACTGTAAAGGTTAGAGGTAAACCTATTGGAAACCTCCGATATAGTGAAATCCGGTACATGTGAGGAGAGTGCGTCTGCCTAGAGTGGAGTAGTCAAGTATCTAAAACAGTATATCTTTGTGTTTGCAATTGTGATTTGTGCACATTTCTATTTATACTTATGGGTTTAATTGGTTGAATTATATGAATGCTTGAATGGATTGTATGCAAGGCATCTAATTGATTGCACACGCACACACAAGATATCTATCTTGCACATAGACTAGTGGCTCAACTTCTTGTATCATTTGTACTTATGCAATTGGACCCACTTGGCTTGGAAGCCCAAGTGTTAATTGATTTTAATTGGCGCATAATTTTTAAGTGGTCCTATTCACCCCCCCTCTAGGACTTGGTTATAATTCTAAGCTCCCCCAACCTTCGCGCATAGCGTGTGGTGTCGTGTTAGATTATCCATGCAACTTAAATTGGTATCAGAGTTGGTTGCTCTTCAAGGACTTAACATTCTATAGTAAAATCTGTTGACATAGAGGGTACATCTTTTGACTCCATGCATATAGGTAAATCTTTTAAAAAATTGAAAGAATCTCGTCATTACAATTGCAAGGGTTATGGTCATGTTGCCTCCTCATGTCATAGCAAATACAAATTGAAAGGAAAGGCTATGGTAGCAAAATAGGATGAGTTTGAGGTTTTTAAATCAGATTCTGAAAAATCCCATAGTGATGGAGACCTTAGATCTACGCCAACTTTAATGGTCTCCAACACGTCTACTATCCCTATGACCAATGACATGGGAGAAGTATCTAACCATAACACATTGGAAGAAGAAGGTGCGACATCCTCCAATGATGAAGGTGAAGGAGACGTTAAATTGCAAGACGCATACAACCAACTTTTTGGTAAATGTATGAAAAATTTGAAAAAGTTAGGATTGGTAAAGGTGGAAAAGAATCAATTGGCTACCAACTTGAAAACATTGAATCTGAAAAAGTCTCCCTTATTTAAGAGAAGGTAAATCTGAAATCTAAGCTTGATGAGACTTTAGGGAGATGCTCAGGTCTTGAATGTGAGCTTGATATGGTTAAATATGAAAATCAAGACCTAATAATACAAGTTAGCCAACTTGAATCTAATCTTGCTAATACTAAGGTTAGGTTTGCCCAACAAGAACAATTAGGAAAGTCGCTAGGATTGGGTAGACAACCTTTTTGGAATAAAAGAGGTCATGTACATAATAGGAATACTCATAGAATAACTTTTGCCCCTTTGGTGATCTCTAAGGAATTCATTGCTTCATGGAGTAAATCCAGAACTTCTCCAGTGTGCCATTCTTGCGGTGACATAGGCCATATGAAATTTGAATGCGTTATCTTTAGAAATCAACAATCCACCTCACTCCCAAATTGTATAGGTAAATTCTCTACGACTGAGAAAATGACACATCAAAAGATGAGTCCTCCTAGAAGATCACTAGATAAGAAGAAGTTCCCAGTCCTTCCAAAAATGAATATCCATGTGAGGGAGTTAGCGAAACAAGTTGCCCTTTAGAATGAGAGAACTAGGAAAAGCATTAGTTGTGGCAACACTCACAAGGGTTGGAATCATATGGAAAAATCCCCTACCAAACATAGATCTCCGAGTAGAGACACACCTAGGAGAGTAGAATCTACGAAAAAAATTATCTCCTGAAATCGATTCGGGTCCTAGGAAATTCACACCCATGTGGGTTGTGAAAAATGATAGGTGATCCGTAAAGATCTACGTGTGCTTAATAGGTAAATCTAAGAATTTTAGCTTTTTATTTTTTAATAGTTTAGCATTAGTTGCTTTATGCTTTATCATATGTTGTGTTAAACTATGATTGATCATGTTGCTTGATAGGTATTTCTTTTGAATGACCATTATATGCATGCTCCATGTTTTTATTATATGCACCTTACATTCCTTTATTAGTATGTGCCTATAGGTAAATTATTACTTGTAGGCCTTTCCATTTTTTGTGCTTATTGGTATATAATTATGGAATTAACTTTGTCATTTACTGACAAAAATGGGGAGAAAGATCAAGTCCCACCAAAACCACTTGAATGCTATTTTGCAAGTTCTATTTGTTGTTGGGAATTGATTAAGTTAGGGGGAGCATTTGAGGGGGGAGCAATGCAAGTGTTTACATGTCTAATTTGTGTATTTATGTTGTAAACTATTGTAATGACACATAATATTTTGTGTTGTTTTGGTTTGTCATGGTGTGGATCATGATAGAGTCTAATTTAGTTTTGTCACGTAATTGACAAAGTGGGAGATTGTTAGTGCCTCGGTTTTGTCAATGACGTGAGCTAGGGTGTCTTGAGTCGGTTGAGCTTCCATTGGAAGACATTGAAGATTGAAAGACTTGAATAATTGAAGCATCAAGGCTTGAAGACATGTAAAAGTGAGGTGCCTTGGTAATCCTAGCCCTAGACCCCTTTAGTTCCAAAACAACCTACCCTAGATGACTTGTTCTATATAGGAAAATCCTTAGTCATTAGGTTTGTGCCGGCTAGATCATGTGCAAAAGAAAGAAAACAAAAATGCATAAGGAAGATCAATTGAGCGAACCTTCGATCGGTCTCGACATATCAAGTTCGATTGGTCGAAATAGTCCAGTGAGCTTTCTGTCCTTTTCATGGAAACCTCGATCGATCGACATATCAAGTTCGATTGATCGAAAGTGCGCAAAAGTATCCATTAAGCTTTCTACCTTTTAATCGAATTAAGTTCGATTGATTGAAGGGGTTGCTCGATTGATCGATACTAGTCGATATAGATCCCTTAGAGCCTTTTCTCTATAAAACTAGAAACCGGATCTTTGTGGAACGGGTGGATTTTGGTGAATTAGAAGCCCTAGTGTATTTCACTCTTCCTCAAACCCCATAGGCTCTATCCCAAAGAGATTCATGCTCTCTTCTCGGTGATTCTTTACTCTAATGAGCATTCCAAACTCCATTACAAGAACAACATGATCTCAAGCCCTCTCTAGAGTTTACAAGAAGAAGATGTTTGTGATGAAGTTGAGATTCTAGATGAAGCCACCATTAGTAGATTCTCTGATGGATAATGAACCAACGGTTGGATCAACTGGAACAACTACCAATGCATGTATTATGGCTGTGACAACTATGGGCAAGAGGGAAAGATCAATGGTCAGCAGTGTTTTAAATAGCGGTAGCGTGATGCGTAGCGATCAGCCCTCTATAGCGTGTAGCGCAAATACGTAGCGTGTAGCGTAAGGTACACAATACTTCTATTTTTTTAATTTAAAAATAGGACAAATATAATAAATAGTGAAAAAAATATAAAAATGCCTAAAAGATGATTCATTTTATCAATTATAAGCATGTTCAAAAAAGCTATTAGTTATCATTTATCAAAAACCAATCCACATATATAAGCCAAATCAAATAATTATCACATCAACAACTTTCTAAGCAAGCCACTTTAATTAATAATATCTAATTGAAACCACAGGTCACAATTATGAAAAGAAATAAAAATTCCATAGGTTAAAAGTATCAAGTATAATAATACAAGTGTCACATTCCTCAACATTAGAAACAAAGAAAACGTGAAAAAAATAACAAAAAAAA
Organism: Magnolia changhungtana; assembly: GCA_030180095.1. NCBI lineage: Eukaryota > Viridiplantae > Streptophyta > Magnoliopsida > Magnoliales > Magnoliaceae > Magnolia > Magnolia changhungtana. Next base: position 4,848,338 of record JASAUF010000101.1, on the reverse strand, counting down.
AATAAAATAGTAAAAAAATGTATTGTAGCTTACACTACGGATGTTACGCGCTACGTAACTGTAGCGTATGCTACAAGGGATTTACGCTATTTGGGACGCTATGTAGTGCTACGGCCACGCTATGCTACGTAGCGTATACTACCGCTACGCTACGGGCGCTATTTGAAACACTGATGGTCAGATTGTAGGATCTGACGGGCGTTAATCACCTGCAACAATACTGTTAATTACAGAAAACTTGATGGCGATAAAATTATTTGCATTAACTTGAGAAGGGAATGTGCCAGAAAGATGCATCGTGTTTAAAGGTCAGCAATGTTTCAAACTTGAGGACAAGTTTCTTCCTTCCTGGGGAGTGACGCAATGAAATCACTATTGGATTTGAACTGTCCACCCAAGGCATGTAGTGGTTATACAAATCATGAAGATCAGTCCCACTTGGTGGTCCCCAACTAGATCATCTATCATTTGAGTCTTAAATGGGTTATATAAGTCAATTGTAATTATCTTAATTAGGATATAAATAGGAGATAGGAGTTTTAGTTCTATTAGAATTTTGCTTGCTTGGAGATTGAGTCTTAGCCACCAACCACAGGGCCTAGTGGCTCATATGATGGTCCAGGAGTGGAGGATGCTCGAGGATGTTGTTGAGTACGATTTTGAGTTGAACCTGCAGTCTTCCATCATATAGTTATCAAGCTTGTCGATTCAGTCATCTCTTATCACAAAGGGGTGATCAAGGCTCAACAGGCGGATCAGGCGTTACAGGATTACCGAGCAGAGGCTGCGTCTGAGAGTTAGATGGATTGTCAGATTGGGTCTGATGGTGGATTTCGATTTAGAGGCCGGTTATGTGTTCCAGATATTCCAAAGTTGACCAGAGATCTTATGATTGAGGCACACCGATCGAAGTTCACTATTCACCCCGGCTCCAACAAAATGTATCATGATATGAGGCAGTATTTTTGGGTTGGGTGGCTCGTCAAATCGCTAGTTTTGCGGCTAAGTGCGACACCTGTTAACGTGTCAAGGTTTATCATTAGAGACCTCCAGGTCCCTTTGCGGCTGTTGAGCGTCCCGTCGTGGAAGTGGGATTATGTGACCACAGACTTTATCATGGGCTTGTTGAGGACTCAGCGCGGTCATGGCGCCATCTGGGTCGCCGTTGATTATCTGACAATATCGACACATTTTCTTGTGATTCACGTGAGCTGGCCTTTGGATCGACTTGCAGGATTGTTCATCGAGTAGATTGTGAGACTGCACGATGTCCTAGTTTCGATCGTTTTTGACCGAGCTTCGAGATTTACGTCGTAGTTTTGGAGGAGTTTTCAGAAGGTGATGGGGCTTGCCTTGAAGTTTAGCACCGCGTATCACTCGCAGACTGACGGGCAGACCGTGAGGGTCAACTAGATCCATGAGGACATGCTTCGAGCCTACGTGATGGATTTCTCGGGTAGTTGGGATGAGCTCTTGCATTTGGTTGAGTTTGCGTGCAATAACAACTACCGGGTGACTATCGGTATGGCTCCTTTCGAGGTGTTGTATGGCAGATCTTGCAGGTCCCTGAGTTGTTGGACCAAGGTTGGAGAGCGTCATCTCCTAGGTCTTGAGCTTGTGCAGAGGACATCAAAGGCTATTGATATCGTCAAGTAGAGGATGCCCACAACTCATAATCGGCAGAAGAGTTTTGTATATCGTCGGTGTCTTCATTTGGAGTTTGTCGTTGGGGATCGTGTGTATCTCAAGGTCTCACCCATGAAGGGTGTGGTTCATTTTGGAGCCAAGGGAAAGCTTGCCTTGAGGTTCATTAGACCTTTTGAGATCACTGGGAGTGTTGGCGCCATGGCCTATCGGCTTACCTTGCCACTTCAATTGTCTGGCGTCCACAATGTCTTCTATGTTTCGATGTTGCAAAAGTGTGGATCAGACGTGGTTCCTGTGATAGATTTTCAACGGTTGGAGGTCTGTGAGTATGCTTCTTACATTGAACAACCAGTTCGTATTCTTGACCGGAAGGGGCAGGTCCTCTGGACCAAGGTCATTCCTTTGGTGAAGGTTTAGTGGGGCCATCATAGCATATATGAGGCGTCTTGGGAGTGAGAGGCTGAGATTCGCGAACGTTATCCCCATCTTTTTGATGCTTGATTGTATCCGCATGTTTGTTTTTCTGATTATATTTATATATAGTGATGTGATTCCCTTCTCTTGTGAGCTTTGACTAGTTTGGGTTGTAGTACAAATTTCGAGGACAAAATTTTCTGTTAGGAGGGGGGAGTAGTAAGACCCATACCCCGATTAATCGACCGTATGCTTCAACTCTAGCACCAACATGATTTGGGAGGACTAGATTGATGAGTTTTGGTCACGACCTTATTTTAGTACCGCAACGACCTGAGATTTGTACCCTAGCGATAGCGCGAGCACTGCGATTCCAACGCAGTGCAACACACTTTGTTACGATACCCAGACTAAAAGATGCCTATGTGCACACTAATCGAGGCAGGCCGTGTTACATACGTGTGGTGTGGGCCCACCTAGAGAATCTAGCAAGGAATCTCTGAAAGTAACACTTACTAAAACCCTAAACTACCCCTCATCCTCACCCATACAACCATACCCTCCACACCTACCTGAAGCCAAATGACCAAATTACCCCTACACACTCATCTCCCTCCCCATTAGTCAACACAACCCATCCCCCTCTCCCTTCAAAGGCATGAGAGCCCATGCCCTTGCCCATGCTAAGCCACTCTCCTCTTTCTTTCCCTCCCCCCATCCTACCCTTCTTTTCCCTCTTCCCTCTCTATCCTTAAATTTCTACCACAGTCCCAAACTTCTCATTTCCACCATTTTTCCTAGCAAGAGAGAGAATAAAAGAGACTAGAGAAAAAAGAAAGTGAGATTAGAGAGAGAGAGAGAGAGAGAGAGAGAGAGAGAGAGAGAGAGAGAGAGAGAGAGTGAGAGAGAGATATTAGAGGAAAATTTGAGTGAGGGAGAGATTAGAGAGATGGTTTGAGAGAAAAGAGAGAGATTGAGCGAAAATTAGAGAGAGGGAGGTTAGGGAGAAATATGGGAGCTTGGTGGACCGTCCGATCATTGATCCAGTTTGATTAACCGTTCATCCGACATTGTAAGTGCCAGGGAGGAATAAGCCCCCCTTTTTCTTTCATTGCTTCCTTTCATTTTGATGGGCCCACAAAGGTGGGACCCAACTTGTGCATGTATGGTATATATGGTGGACCTCACAGTGGTGGGGGCCCATCTGATCGCTAAGATCTTCTTTCCTTCCATTTTCTTTTTTTCCTTTCTTTTCTTGATTTTTGGTTTGTTGTGGGGCTCACGAGTGGGCCACGTTGCAAGATTAGCGTGTTCTACACGTTGGTACAGCGTGGACCATCTTGTGTGGCCCACCGTGATGTTTACTTTACATCTAACTTGTTGATTGGGGTCACCCAGATTTGGATGGTGGAAAAATACAAAGATCAGTTTAATCCAAAGCTTTTTGGGTCCACCTCAAGATGGCCAAATTGATGGACAGGTTGGATCGACCACATATGGACCCCACAAGGAGGAATCAAAAGAAAAAGAAAGAAAATAAAATAAAATAAACTAAAACAAAAAAAAACACAACGGGAAGGCGTCTAGACGCTGGATGTTCTTGCCTAGCATCCAGACACTACCAACCCAAGGGCTGGGGTCCCACCAGGATGCATATGTTTCATCCATGCTGTCCATCCATTTTGCCAGCTTATTTAAAGCCGTGGGCCAAAAAATGAAGTCGATCCGGAAATTTGGTGGACCGCACCATGGAAAATAGTGGCGACAATGACGCCTACTATTGAAACCTTTTAAGGCCCACTGTGATGTTTTTATACGTCCAAACCTGCCCAATATAGGGCTCATTAGGCCTGCCATGCGCTGTAGAATTTGATAGACGGAGTGGATCGTCCTCATGTGGGCCTTGGGCTGTACACAAGTAAAGCTAGCTCGAAAAGCTCGCTCGACTCGGCTCGACTCAGCTCGGATTGACTTAGCTTGAAAGGCCGACTCATGGCGTGTTAAGCTTGTTTACTAAAGCTCGAGTTGAGTTCAAGCCAAGTTCGACCATGGTGTATTTCAACTCGACTCGACTCGAAGCTCGAGCTCGAGCTCGACTCGGCTCGAGTAATATATTTTAATAATATATATTATATATATTATGTTAATATTAAATATATATAATATATATTTAAGTTTAAAAAAAGAAGTTAAAACTTAAAAGTTTTTACTAAAAAACCCTACCAGACCTTGCCCGTCCCCATTCCCTCTTTTTCTTTCCCTTACCCTACCGAGGTAAACTTGACTCAACTCGAGATAAACTCGACTTGAAAGCTTTGGCAAACAAGCCAAGCTTCAATGTTGAGCTCGAGGGTGAGCTCGAGCTCGAGCTCGAACTCGAGTATAGCATTGCCTGCTGTTAAAACCTTCCAAGGCCCACCGTGATGTTTCTATTCATCCAAACCTATCCAAAATTGGGTTCATTGGGTCCTCCATGAGCTAGTGAACCTAATAGACGAAGTGGATCACCCTTATGTGGGCCCCATTTGCTTGAACAATATACACACACACAAACACAAAAAGGAAGGACTCCTGCTCCCCAGCATCCGACGGGCGCTACTTGGCGTAAGCCCGTTTTGGGTGGGAGTGGGGTCCCCACTTGTGGGACCTCCCATGATGTATGTGCTTAATCCGTACCGTCCATCCGATTTCTGAGATCAATTTAGGGCCATGGCCTGAAAACTTGCCAGATCTGGGTCTTAGGTGATCCACACCATGGGGAACAATGAAGATAGGGGTGTCCACCATTGAAACCTCTGGTGGCCCACCCTGTTGTCTCCTTGGGCATCTGATTAGCTCATAGGCCATGTGACTAGGTCACGTGACGTTGCTGAGAGGAAAGCACAAATATTAGCTTGGGCCAAAACTTCCGGGGCCCCACTTGGGGACCCCACTTGGGGACCCCATTGCATGGCAGCGTGCCAAGGCATGTTGACTAGCAAGGGCCCCACCTCGAAGGACCCACCTTGATGCATGTGTTTAATCCACACCATCCATCCCCTTTGCCAAATTATTTTAGGGCATGGGCCCAAAAATGAGTTAGATCAAGAAAACAGGTGGGCCATACCACATAAAAATTTCACTCTGAAAATCCTCTTTGTGGGATCCCAGGATCGGAACCTGGTGCATGAGAGATAGGAGTCACGAATGGAGTACTACGGAGGCTGTCGAATTTGGCGGCCGGGAATTTAATGAGCCCGGTTCCCGACTTTGGGGCGTGACATGCATCGTGTTCAAAGGCCGGCAATGTTTCAAACTTGAGGACAGGTTTATTCCTACCTGGGGAGTGACACAATGTAATCACCATTTGATTTGAACTCTCCACTAAAGGCACGTAGTGCTCGTACAAATCATGAAAATCGGTCCCACTGGTGGGCCCCAACCAGATCATCTATGATTTGAGTCTTAAATGGGTTATATAAGTTAATTGTAACTATCTTAATTAGTATATAAATAGGAGATAGGAGTTTTCGTTCTATTAGAATTTTGCTTGTGATGCAGGACATGAAATTCAAATATGATGTGCAAGATTTCAGGCTTAAGATCACGTTAGTTCAGAAACAATTACACAAATTCCATATCCCACATGAAAGTCCAAACATTCAATTGAGGGGAATCTATGCAGGTCTAGGCCTACACATGTTAGGGCTGGATCAATAAAAATTATGAACCAAACGATACTCAAAGATAAGAAGTAATCATCCACACATGTACAATAATCAGTTCCTAATCCAAGGGATTCACTAATTTTAACTCAAGGAACCCTAGGGTAAAAAGAAGGGCAAATAAATTAAGGGTAATGCAATCTAGGGTTAGGGTTTATAAAAATAGGTATGAAAAGGGGAAAATAAGAGAAAACCTGAACCGAGAGACAAATACCGCGAGCGGACAGCGGGCTAGGGCCTAGCGCGCGTGCGCACTAGCCTGGCCACACGTGCGAGCGGGTCCCACACCTGGAAGCCAATTCATTGGCACTAGTCGGCTAGGGGTGGGCTCCAAACCCCCAAAGTTTCAGGGCGATCCGAGCTATGGGCTGTGCGCGGTGCTCTGCTGAAGTTTCAGCCCTCCTGCAGGGCTAGATTTTGAAAACTGGCTGTAGGGAGAAGATCCGCTGCAAAACTGATGGATTATAGGCGAGGATGGTTGTAGAACGTGAGATATATGGATGGAAGAGGGTAGGGGCGGATGGGGATAGATGTGGCTTTGCACCACGGTAGTTAGCCCTTCGAAAAGGGAGGGCTTCGCACCCACTTGAAAATTTCCACAACTCAGAAACTCAGAGAGTAGAAAAAAAAACTTGCAGGAAATTTTATTAAACTTCAATGAATCAAATGAACTACAAGGGGTGCCTATTTATAGGGAAAACCCTATACCCCAAAACTTGCGCCATGTGTGCAACCTATTACTTGGTGATGAAGTAAACCAAAACGAAAACTAATCAAAGAAATCTAAAGCGTTTATGATATTCTAAATAACATAAATAATCAAAACCTAAAATATGAACTTAATCCGACTAGTGGGCCCCGATCATGATATCCCATGATGGGCTTTACTTGATTATCGGGCCCACTCTAATGAACCAAAACTCCGTTTCCTAACTAGGGGCCCTCCCTAGACGACGTCATCGATCCGGATCGACGATGGGGCCCTCCTTCGTGCGTACGTGCATAGGGGCGGCATGAGTGCGCGTGTGCGCGTGATGTCCCCATCAGCTTGCTTGGAGATTGAGTTGATGGATCTCTATAAATTAATAAAATTGATGTATTTTTCGATGAATTGATATTTGGTTTTATTTGAATATGTGTATCTTCATGTTCCAGAGATTACCCTGAGGGAAATCCTCCAATCCAACTAAGTTGCTCATAGATCACTCATGTTTTGGAGTTGATGATCAGGCTTGCTGAGACGCTCATGACCTCTCATTGAGGATTCCATCGACAAAATTTATTCACTTATCCCTTGATAAGGCACTTGCCAAGTTGTGAACCCGTTTATCCCGTGCGGATTCCATCAACATTCCATCATCGTTGTTGCAGTTTTGAATGCATCACCATCTCAAGCTATTCGGCCCGTGTCATATGAAGTAGATGGGCCCAATTTTGTGTAAAGGGGATAAATTCTCTTCAACATAAGATAGGATTGATAAACTTCAAATTTTCTTAGCTGTATTGTTTTCCGTGGCTATTAGTGTTCAGATTTACTTTGTGTTGGTCAATCTGTTCTCCATGTCTTGATAGATATCATTCTTCTTGATAGCATTGTTGTTCCTAGTGATTACAATATCAATAATATCGGCTGATATTATTAGTATCATACATGGGCAATATGAAACTAGGTTGGAATGTCTCAAATCCTGAGTATCGGTCAATGCATCGTCAATTTATTGTCAATGTATCACAATGTATCGCCAATATCGTAATGCATCACGAGATATTGGCGAATTTCTCTTTGAAAAAATCCTTGGTATCGTCGATATTTGTCAATATCGACAGATATTGTTGACACCAAATATGAGTCGCACTCGCTTCATTAAAAAAACCCCTTCAAAGTCATTTTTTTCCAGTTTTTTTTTCAATCTTCTCTCTTTTAAACAAGTTGTAGGTGGATTTCGGTCCATCCTTTGTAATATTTTGGGAGAATAATGTAGCTTTTAATGTTGAATCAAGATCTTTTCGGATTTGGGTCGGTTCTCATTCGATTAGTGTTTTTGCATTACGATCCTTTTTTTTTTTTCCCGTCTAAATCATACAAAATTAGTGTGAAAAGGTTAAAAGTTCTTGATTCATCATGTTTTGCATGAAAAATCAAGGATTCAAACCTTCTATTTTGAGATTTGAGGGTAGGTCGTCTGATTTGGGGGAAATTGGGGAAAATTCAAAATTTGCCCAATTTCTCCCAAATTGGTTGCAATCTTATACTCCAAACATGAAATCAAATATGTATGAAGGCTGATCTACTGATTCATGAAGTTTTTGTGATTATCTGGAATAAATATATTTTAATTAAAAAATAATAAAAATTATTAAAGTATAATTTTTTTTTCTTTGAAATTTCACTTCTAGCTATGGTCAACTGAGTCCAATTTCCCAATGTTTCCCAATTCCACAAATGTCTTCTACATTTATAATTGTGATAAATTTGCTTTGAATATAGTTCCACCACTTCAGTTAGATAACGCATAGTTGAAGACCCTACACAAAGGAAACAATATATGCACTTTTTATTTTTATTTTTGTGATGTTATGATTTAAAAGCGTGTATTAAGGTCTTTTTTAACAACCCCTAAAGTTTCATTGAAAAAGTCGACCAATTTCCCAATGTTTTCCCATGTTTCCTAAAAAGTGCGATACATTACCTGATACAAACAATATATCCTGTGTGATAACTGATACGTATCTGTATTCCAAGGGTGTGAAACGTAACGGGATACTGACAAGGTAAACACTAGTTGTTCCCCAAGTACACAGCTTCTCAAAAGAAATGTCCAGTACCTGTGCATAAAACCCATACCCAGTTAAACTATAAATAACCATGAAAGGTAATTCTAATACTATGAAAGATATTGAAAAATATGTTTCAAACCATACAACCACTGATGCAGGGCATGAAATTAACCATGGAGTGCAAGAAATCAAGTTTGAGATTATGCCAATATTAAATAGTCACAAAATTCCACATCCTACATACTATCAAACATTCAAGAAGGGGAATCTATGGGGGTCAAAGCCTACACAACCATTAGGGCTGGATCAAATAAAATTATAAGCCAAACAAGCCCAAAGGAGTGTAAGAATCACCCTTTCTTGCATAGGATTGTTCCCGACTCAAGAGATTCACTAAGTTTCAATTTAGGGGAAAATCTAGGGTTTGAAAATTGGGGAAAATTGAAATTTGGGACCCTTTCGGATTATGGATTTCGGATTATGAGGTTGTCTAGATGACGGTTAGGGATCGGTCAAGGTATTTGAGGATATAGGGATTGATTTACATGTTGATCATGTTTATGAGTGAATATTAGGGGTAGATCTAAGAGGGTTTAGGTATAGGATTAATGGGGGATCCTATGGTGAGGTTTTAAGCTAAAAAAGGAAAGAAATAGAGGGGAAAAGAGGACCTGGGATGGGCCACGCACGCTAGACAGCAGGTTGGCTTGGATGCATGTGTGTGACTGGACGTCCGTATGTGTGTGGGGCCCACAAAATCAGGAAATGATTCCTAGGCTAGGATCTGCCAGGTGTGGGTTGTTTCCATACCAAAAATTACTTTGATCCGGCACATGGTTTCTGCGTAGTACTTCGCCGAAATTTCAGCCACGTAGATGTGTCAGAATATGAAAACCTTCTTGTGCACCATTGTAGGAGAGGATTTTGATGCGAAATTTGGTGACTCTAATGGTGGATGGGGTGTTGAGGATGATGAATGAGATGCGGAAGAAGATGGTGATGATTTGGAGCGGTTGTGGCTTCGCACCACGGTAGTTAACCCTTCGAAGAAGGGAGGGCTTTGCACCCAATTTGATCCTTCATCTCAATGTGAGAGGAAGAAAAGTAGGATTTTTTTATTCATAATATCATGAGAGTCCATACATGGGATTGCTTTATTTATAAGAAAACCCTAAATCTAAAAAGACAAAACTACCCTTGCGCCATGTGCGTGCGCTAATACCAAAACGAAAATAAATAAAATAACTAATCTAAGCAATCAAAGCCGTTCATGATGTTTCTAATAATAAAAATAATCAAAACTCAAAATACTAAATCATCTAAAGTAGTGGGCCACGATCATGAGATCCGATGGTAGGATCTATGTGATGATCGGGTTCACTCCAATGCTCCATAATGCAGCTCCCTAATTATGGGGTCCTTCAAAGATGTCGTCGTCAATCCAAATTGAAAGTGGGGCCCGCCTCCTCCTCGAATTCGTGCGTAGAGGGGGCGTGTGCATGTTGTCCCCATCAACCACACATTGTTCAAAAACATTGGCTTGCAAGGTCACAAAAATCCCAACGACTTGTTCTGCAGCCTTTGGAATGAGATGAATTGCCTTTGTTGTTTTTCCAACTCAAGTTTGCAAGTTTGCAGAAAATGGACATTCATTTCAAACATCGGTTGTTTTTCTAAATCAATCTCACTTTCTTCAGTAATTTTTTGTTTGATGAATCAAGAAATTTATTATATAGCAGAACCAAATTCTTCAGTATTTTCATGTCCTTCACTTTTCTTCTTATTTTATATGAAGGCGAGTCTGTCATTATATATTTCCAAACTTGGAATTTTAATGTAAAATGGATTAATGGCTGCCTTCTAATCTTATTGTTGCTTGTTTTCAAACAGATGGGGGCCTTTACACTGCTAGTCCAGTGGATCCTGTTTTTATTTTGTTGCCTGTTTTTGAGGAAGCACGAATGAAGGTACCGTGCAATATTGGATTAACATTAGTAGTATAGGACTTTGTGGTGTATCTTGACATTTTTTGTAACCATGGATGCCACATTAGCTGTTTATTATCTATTTTCAATACCTCTGGTTTAATCTCATTCTGTGTCATTTATTTGAAACCTAATGCTAAAGGTATCTATAGTTTTTGCATTCTATATTGCACACACACACACGCGCACGCGCGCGCACACACACACGCAGGCACGCATTGGCAAGGTAAAAACCTATTCTGAACAAGGATGCAGGCAAAAAGTCAGATGTCAAGAGTCAATTTTTAAAGCATGCAATATCACAGAGGATGTCACAGAGGATATGGAACTTGAGGTCAGGTCCATCATTGCTCAACTACTATTGTCTAGGAGCAATATCTTCAAAAAGATAGAAAATCTGCTGATATAAGAAACTGAAGCACTTGGAGCTGACTTGTTTACTGTATATGTAAATGGAATGGGAGTGATGGGAAAAAGAAGTGGGAGATCTAAGGAATTTATCTGGTCTTTCCAGTTGTTTATTATTTTCACATTATTTTTAAGTATATTGAAACAAGTCAGCTGACAAAGGTCGGTATTTGAGCTTTGAGGTGCTAGTTCTTGGAATGTGGGATGCTGATGGTGTTATAAGAAATGTCATGCAACATGTAAGGTGTGAAATGTTTTACTGAAGGAAAAGTTGTGTGTGAATTTGAAGTCATCTATCTTCACAACCAAAAGTTTGTTGTTTTTTTTTTTTTTTTTTTTTTTTTTTTTTTTTTTTTGATATTGGTTAGCAAGGATGTTATTATAGTAGATGAGAGCATGGTGAAAGCCTTACGTGATAGCTAACACCTAGTACTGTTGGTAAAATGCAATGATGTCATGGATCAGCGATGTTCTGCGGTTGATATAAGCAAAACTATTCAAAAAACTTTTCCTTTACTATTCTCTAATTTGTAATTGGTTGAGGAGGCTTTTTGGGTTATTGTACATGTTGGGTGGGGTTTAGGCCCATAGGAGAAGTCTTTCTTACATTACTTGAGCAAGGAGGATCTTGCTGAGAAAGAAGGAAAGATGGATCTTGTTAAGAGAAATCTCTGGTTGGAGATAAAAGGAAAGATTTGTGAGGTTGAAAGGGTTCATCTTCAAGGTCCGAATGGTGAGAGTAATGTGGTAGCTGAAAGAGATGCTGATGGAAGATGGGGATGGAAAATGTATTACACATACATTGCTTCCAGCCTGTCATATGAGGAGAATTAGTACCCATGGAAAAAGGTGAAAGGTAAGAGAAAAGCCAAATCTCAGCACTTCCTTGGGAGAAAGATGGCCAATTACTTGTAAAATCTAGTGTGGGTTTGGGTGGAGGACTCTTCAAGAAATCTTAAGACAAAACAGAAAAAGGCTAAAAGAGAGCCTTCGTCAGTGTTGGATTACAGATTAGAGACCATTGGCAGTCTCATGAAAAACCGGTTCCCATTCCTAGGAATATCAGTAAGGAGATTATCAGCAACCGTGCATGGAGAGAAGGATAGCAGGCTCCTATGGTCAGCATGGGTTTAGATCCGAGGCCTTTCGACATGCCAGGAGATGATCTGCGAGGTATATTGGGTCCTGCCCCAGCTCAGGTGGAGGAACATGATGAGGGATGGACGATAGTGGTGACGAGGAATATATATGATTCATATCATGCACTATACGATAAAATATTAATAATTCAATTTATATCGTATTTCTTTTGATTTTGACAACATTGGTAATCATTATCGTTGTACCGTATCCTAGTTAATTAAGGTCAGCTACATTAATCCTGTTCCACCATTCCACTCGATTAATGGCCATATCTTTAGTTAGACCATAGGTCATCAAGTCTTTTCTTGCTACCTCTATCCACGTCTTTTTGGGCCTTCCCCTTGCCCTTTTAGAGCCTTCAACTTGTACCATCTCACTTCTAATTATCATAGTTCTTAGTCTCTATTGAAACTCCTTCATATCCTTAATCATGTCTATATTCTCTGATACTCCTTTCTTTCCCAACCCCTGCCAGATTAACTCTCTATAGACCTTATCTTATGCATTCTTTAAGTCAATAAAGACCATGTGGAGATCCTTCATCCTCTCTCCATATTTCTCCATCAATTGTCGAAGCAGGAAAATAGCTTTTGTGGTCGACGTCTCAAGCATGAAACCAAATTGATTTTCTAATACATTCGTCTCATGCCTTAGTCTTTTCTCAATCACTCTCTTCCAAAGGTTCATAGTATGGCTCATAAATTTAATCCCATGACAGTTATTGTATCTCTGTATGTCTCCTCTAATCTTATAAATAGGTACTGTTGATGTAGAAATCTAGTTAGCTTTCCCTGGACCTTTGAATACCTGCATAGTGAGCGGACAAAGGAGATCCTGGCTAGTACAGGGGACCCTCCGATGCCTAAGGTAGATAGGGAATTTGGGTCTAGTCGTAAACGGGGTTTTGGGCTAGATATCGTGTGTACCTTTCACCATTAGAGATGTTCCTATTTACAGTTGAGGAGAGGTGGTGACGTAACGCTCGGGATCTGAATCCCCCTGCAGTACGTCCCTACTAAATAGAGAGATCTTTGGAGAAGATCTCGGGCGGATCTCTCTTAGATAAGGTCTGATTATTCGGAATCAGTAGAGAGGTGTAGTAGGAGGCCGAGGTCGTGGCCGACCTGACCTGGGGGTAGTATGCAGACCTGGGGCCTTCGGAGAGTAGTTGAGCTTCTTTTGGCATCGGGCAAATCAGTGAATCTTTCGACCTCCTGACAAGGGACCGAGCTCGACCTCATTTCATGCTCGGTTTGGGGTCGGGGGTCGGATTTTTAGTCGTATCTGTCGTTATCTGAGCTAGTGAAGTGCACGAAGTTTCGACCTAACCTTATCTTATTGATCGATCTGTTTTTCCCACAACAGTAAGCCCCTATACTTTCGAGTTCGCGTAACGAGCTCGAGAAGTAGATCAGTTTTGGTTAGGTCGGACTGTCCTGTGCCTAAGGCATCGAATCTGCTCATCATTAATGTCTAATTAGGCGCCATGCACAAGAATCAGAGCGTATTTGCAATCATGATACACTACGCTTGAGATGGCGTGCCTTTTCAGCGCTTAGCGTATGGGGTGCTGACGCGTGGCTTATCGTCGGTTGTGGAGCCATTCGACGAGTGGTAGTGCTCCACGTGTCCGAGCGGGAGTGTCGAGGTGTTGTTTTTCGGCTGTGCATTAAATGCGAGCATTGAGTGCTCGTACGGCTATTTGCCCTGTTGATTTTTTGCTACGTTCGTTGCTCTTCTTCGGCATTAGGCGATTTCCGGTGAGACTGCAAGCGTTCTTCCTCGGTGATCCTCGCACTCGTTCTTCTACCCCCCTCCCCTCTTGTCTTTTTCTTTTTCCTAGGGTTTCCAGTTTTTGGTGGCCTTCTTGCCTAGAGCAATGGGGAGGGGCGTTCCTGCGTGACGGTGGGGCAGATGATCTCCACCCTATGATGAACACACCGTCATCGTTGGTGGTGATGAGTGACAGGGATTTCCGGGCGTCCCACGAGTCACAAATGGCGGAACAATATTTGGCCGAGTGGCCAGAGGATGCAAAGGGGGTTGCCCTAGCGACGGAGGAAAGCAGTGGGTCTTCGCCAGAGGTGGAGGAGAAGGGACCAGTAGGGTCCATGCTGATAGAGGCTGACCTGGTGCGGATCAAGTCAGGGTATCACATTCCAGACTCTGTGATACTCCGAGCTCCCACACCAGGTGAGCTCCTAAATGAACCCTAGGAGGGCGAGGTGGCCATCTACCAGGTCGCCCTCCAATGTGGGCTGAGGATTCCTCTGTAAAGAATAGTGAGGAAAGTCTTTCCGTATTTGGGGTTAGCTCCTGGGCAGCTAATCCCTAATGCCTGGAGGCCGCTTGTGGCGTCGTTCATTCTCTGGTCCGAGCTTGACCAACTTGAGCTGACTGTGAATGAGTTTCTCCATTTGTACCAAGTGAAGTCCAACCCCTTTAATGAGGGTTGGTACTATTTTGCTATTTGGCCGAGGATCGGCAAGGCCGTGATCACAAATGTCCCGACTTCGAATAAGAACTGGAAGAGCAAGTGGTTTTGTGCGTCGGGGGATTGAGAGGCTCCAGGAACTTCTGGGCTGCGTTCTTGGGTTCCGACCTCCTTGGCTAAACTAGGTCGGTATATCCGAACTGCTTTTCCTTGATTTATTTTGTTCTCTCTGACTGTGGTCTTCTTTAGCAGTTCTACCTGAGTAAACTGCTAGAGTGAGCAAGGAGGAGCGTGATTGGATCACCGAAGCTCGGTTGGTAGATGCCGAGCTGTGATCTTGGAGGCGTCTGATCACGCCCAACTTGCTACTTAAATCAGGTCTTGATTTATTGTTAATAGGTACAACTTTTCAGGAGATAGCTGAAGATTCTTTTCACCCTTATGCATTTACTGACTACTATTTTTGTCATGTAGATATGCTCGATTAGAGCTGGTATAAGCGAAAGGCTCCTTCCGCCGTCGAGCTGGCCCAGAAGAAGCATAGGCAGGCTTTGAGGAAAAAGGTGGCTGTTGACTCTACCCATGTTTTTGTAGCTGCTCCTTCTAATGCAGGGGCATTTTCACACCGGGGTCGAGTGGGGTCGCCTGTGGGATGCAGGGGCACACTCGAGGTGGGTGACCCATGTGATTTGGGGCTCACAGGGGAGGTCTCGTGTCCGAGACTCCTTACCAGGGGTGATTAATGCGCATTTCACACTGGGCTCGAGTGGGGTAGCCCGTGGGATGCGGGGACACACTCGGGGTGGGTGGCCCATGTGATTTGGGGCCCACGAAGGGGGTTCGGCCGAGGTCCTAACCCATGAGATGTGGGGCCTGGGCTATGAGATAAAGGGATTAATTCGCCATACTTTAACAGTTCGAGCTTTTAAAGCAAGTGATTAATTGTCCTGCATCAAATTGGTATCAGAGTGGGAGGTCTCGTGTTCGAGACTCCTCACTGGAGGTGATTAATGTAGGGGCATTTTCACACTGCGCTCAAGTGGGGTCGCCTGTGAGATGCAGGGGCACACTTGGGGTGGGTGACCCATGTGATTTGGGGCCCACGAAGGGGGTTCAGCCGAGGTCCTAACCCATGAGATGTGGGGCCTAGGCTATGAGATAAAGGGATTAATTCGCCATACTCTAACAGTTCGAGCTTTTAGAGGAAGTGGTTAATTGTCCTGCATCACCTTCAGACTAGCCAATGGTCTCTGGAGGTGTCAGGGCCGTCACGGGGGTGGCCTCTGTTGCCGAAGCCCAGGTCCCTGTGGCGCGGGCGACCTGTAGCTGTGAGGTCCAGCCTTCCTCAGCCCAACTGGGAAGTTCGGCTGAGGGGTGGGGCGACGAAGCTCAACCCCCCTTCAAGTTGGCCATTGCTGTGACAGAGGGCCTTATGCCCTAGATAGCTTGGCATGTCTCTGATGCCGAGTTCACCGGAGTGATGGATATGGCTCCGGATGCTGTTGTGGGACATTTGGTAGCTCTCTTTTACAGGGTAAGTTATTTTCTCTGCGATGGTCGTCTTTCTTTAATCGATAACTTTTACGTTTTCTGATTGTGGGTTCGTTTTCAGTTCGTCCCTTCCCTCGTGAACGTGCGTCGTGAGATACTGCGTAGCAAGACGGAGTGCAAGGAGGTGGAGACAACCTTGCTATAGAAGAGCGTTGAGTTCGAGCAGCTTCGATCCGAGAACGTTGTTTGAAAGGTCCAGGTGTAGGAGTTGAGGACTGAGCTGGAGGGGGCGAATGTGCTCCTCAATGAGGCTCTAGAGAAGGGTGCTCGGTGGAAGTCCTAGCTGGGGGAGTTGAGGCATAGCCACAACGTGAAGATGGAGGCCCAGGCGGCCATCTTGAAGGCTAAGGAGACGGCCGTGGAGGAGTCGAAGGCCTCCAAAGAGTGGGAGGAAGAGAGGGACATTCTCTATAGCGCCGGGTACGACAAGTGCCTGGAAGACATTAGGGAGGCGTACCTTGGCCTCGACCTATCCGCTTTCGAGGTCGGTCTTTTTGAAGACCCCACCCCGCCGGGAGCTGAAGTCTTCCCTTCTGAGCAACCTCCTCCACCGGGACCCTGAGCGCTTTCCCTTCTCTTGTACCCCTCTTGTTATGTTTCTCTTCTGTATCTTTCTTTATCATATAAATGAAGGAGTTTTTTTTGCAATGTTTGTCGTGCTTGGGCTTCCTAAGTAGATTAATTAGATTAGTTCATCGTTAGTTGACAGATTGACCCTTTTAGGTCGTGCCAAGACTCGCACTTGGGCTCTTCTGATGGTTTTTGTTTTCACAAAGCAGATTGGACAAGCTGCGTTAACTCCCTTGTAGATGGTCGAACAATTTATTTTTAGAAGCATCGTTCCTTCTTATTGTAGGTCGTGTCGTTCTAGTAGTGCTAGTTAGTGGTCCGACCTCTTCTTTTAGTGTTGGACGACTTGTCGGGGGCTGTTCCTCCCTTGCACTAAGGGAAGTCCCCAGTGGGCCGTGTAAGAAATTTGATCAACTGTCCGACCTCTTTTCTAAGAGTCAGACGTTAGTGAGGACTGTTTTTCCTTTGTCCTAAGGAAAGTCCTTAGTAGACTGACGTAGGTCGATGGTTTGTAGATAGAAGAGTAGTAAAATTTCCCGACTTCGGGATTTTTATTGTAGATGCTGACAGAGACATGTAGATCCCGATATGGTCAGTAGCTAATTGTAGATTCAAAACAACAGGAAAGTAGATTTTGCCCTTAAGCCTAGTTGGCTTCTATGCATAGTAGATCTTTAGGATCTTAGCGTTCCATGGATGTGGCAGGGGTCGTTCCTCCATGTCCTCGAGCCGATATGTCCCTGGTCGGCTTGTACTTGTCACTTTGTAGGGCCCTTCCCAATTCGGCCCTAGGGCACCTGAGCCAGGCTCCTTGGTTTTCTGGAAGGTTCTGTGGAGGACTAGCTCTTCAGCTCGGAACCTCCTCGTCCTCACTTTGGAATTGTAGAACCGGGCGACTTGCTGTTGTCGACCTGTGACTTTGTGTTGGGCTCACTCCCTTCTTTCTTCAATCAGGTCGAGGTCCAACATTATCTGCTCGACGTTCTGGCGTTCGTCGTAGGAGCGAGTCCAAGGAGTTGGAAGTCCGATCTCGATTGGGACAATGACCTCAGCTTCGAAGGTCAGGGAGAAGGGAGTTTCCCCCGTGGCTGTTCATGCAGCGGTCCAGTATGCCCAGAGAACATGGGGAAGCTCTTCTGCCTCGGCTCTTTTAGCCTTCTCGAGCTTGGTTCGGAGATGGTTCTTGATGATTTTGTTGACCCCTTTGACCTGTCTATTAGCTTGGGGTTGCTGGGGTGATGAGTAGACATTCTGAATTCTGAGGTTCCCACACATGCCTCGGAATTGGTCGTTGTCGAACTGCTTCCCGTTCTCCGAGACGATTGTGTGGGGGATCCTGTACTGGCATATGATGTTCTTCCAGATGAAGTCGGTAATTTTTTGCTCGGTAATCTTGGCCAGGGGCTTGGGTTCAGCCCACGTAGTGAAGTAGTCGACCGCAACGACCGAGAATTTGGTTTGTCCCTTGCTAGTTGGTAGAGGACCAATGATGTCGATCCCTACTGGGCGAAGGGCCACGGCCTGGTCATGGGAGTTATATGCTCAGGTGGCTGATGAGGTATTGTCGCGAATCGTTGACACTTGTCGCATCTTCGAGTGTACTGCCTGGCGTCTGTCTGAATGTATGGCAAAAAATATCCCTGCCGGATGACTTTGTGAGCGAGAGCGCGGCTTCCGGAGTGGTTACCGCAGATGCCTTCGTGAATTTCTCTTAGAACGTATTTGACTTCGTCAGGTTGGAGACATCTAAGGTAGGGGAAAGAGAATCCCTTCTTATACAAGGTGTCCTCGACCATGGTATATCGAGTCGACTTGGATCGGAGTTTGCATGCTTCTAGTCGATCTTCGGGCAGCTTACCCTCCTGGAGGTAGTCGACTATCGGGTCCATCCAGGTCGGTTTCGAATTTATCGGGAGGACCGTGCCTGGGTCGGATCCGTTGATTCTCGGTTTGGTCAGGAACTCGATCAGGAACAGTTTCGGGATTTCTTCTGCCACCGTGGCCAGCTTTGCCAACATATCCGCTCTGGAAATCTCCGACCTGGGGATTCGGCTGATATTACACCTCGAGAATTTGCTGATCAATTCTCGGGCCTTTTGCAAGTGGGCCTTCATTATCTCTTCCTTGGCCTGGTATTCACTAGCTACTTGGTTAACGACGAGCTGTGCGTCACTGTGGACTTTCAGGTGTTGGGCCCCCATTGCTGTTGCTAGCCTGAGTCCGGCGAATAGCGCTTCGTATTCTGCCGTGTTGTTCGATGTTTGAAATCCAAATCTCAAAGCGTATTGGGTGCATGTTCGGTCATTGAGGACTATGCCGGCCCTGTTGCCTTTAGAATTGGATGAACCATCGATGTGGAGCATCCATGTCGGTAGATCTTGCTCGGCTGTCTGGTCTTCGGGCTGATCGGCCTGGATGTTAGGGCTGGTCTTCGGGTTGCTCTCGCACACGAGTTCGACAATGAAGTCAGCCACTGCTTGGCCTTTGAGGGTGGTTCGGGGCCGATATTTGATGTCAAACTCGCTGAGCTCGACTGCCCATTTCGTAAGTCTCCCTGACGCTTTAGGTTTTTGGAGTACCTGGTGGAGGGGTTGGTTTGTCGGGACTACGATGGTATGGGCTTGAAAGTAAGGTCGCAAGCGGTGGGATGAGACGATTAGGGCCAAGGCGAGCTTCTCGATGTCTGGGTATCTGGTCTCTGCCGGGACCAGGGCTTTGTTGATATAGTATACCGGTAGTTGTTTCTCTTCTTGCTTCCGGATAAGGGCCGAGCTGACTACGGCTGTTGAGACTGCTAAATATAGCAGAAGCGGCTCTCCTTGCTTGAGCTTTGAAAGCAATGGTGGAGACCCCAAGTACTGCTTCAGTTTTTGGAAGGCGAGCTCACATTCTTCTGTCCACTCTGTCCTTTGTTTTCCTTTCAATTGTTTGAAAAAGGGGAGACATTTATTGGTGGCTCGGGAGACAAAATGGTTGAGTGCGGTTATTCTCCCTGTGAGGCATTGAATTTCTTTCGTCGTCTTGGGTGAGTTTATGTTGAGCAGAGCTTGAATTTTGTTTGCCTCTATCCCCCTCTGGCTAACCAAAAATCTAAGGAAATTTCCTGAACTGACGCCGAAGGCACATTTTCTCAGATTTAATTTCATTCAGTATTTTCACGGAATTGTAAGCATCTCCTCAAGGTCGGTGATGTGGTCTGTAGCCCTGATGCTTTTGACGAGCATGTCGTCGACGTAGACTTCCATGGAGTGTCCGATCTGTTGAGTGAACATCCTGTTGACGAGTTGCTGGTATGTGGCCCAAGCATTCTTTGACCTTATAGCAGTAGAGCCCTTTGTCGGTGACAAAGGTTGTCTTCTGCTTGTCGTAAGGGTGCATCGCAATTTGATTGTAGCTTGAGTAGGCATCCATGAAACTTAGAAGCTCATGTCCAGTCATGCTTTCGATGAGCTGGTCAATCCTTAGGAGGGGGAAACTATCCTTGGGGCAGGCTTTGTTCATGTCAGCGTATCAACACAGACCTGCCACTTCCCATTGGATTTTTTCACCAAGACGACGTTGGCAATCCAGTCGGGGTAGTATATCTCTTCGATGAACCCTGCTTCGAGGAGCTTGCCGACCTTTTCTCCGATGATGGCGTAACGTTCTGCTTCGAAAGCTTGTCACTGTTGCCTCACTGGTCGATGGTAGGGATCCACGTTCAGTTTGTGGACCATGACTTTTGAGTCAATGCCGGGCATGTCCTGATAGGACCAGGCGAACACGTCGGCATGTTGTCGGAGGAGGTTTACGAGTTTGTTTCGCAGAGCTGGAGCTAGTGACGAGCTGACGTGAACTGTTTGGGTCGGGTCGGAATTGGTGAGAGGTATGGCTATGAGATCTTTGACCGGGGACCCTCTTTCGACTGATTCTTCCTGGGGGTCGAGTGAGGTGACTGTCATCGTCTGATGTTGTGTTCTTAGTGCCATGGAATAGCATTGGCGAGCTTCTTGCTGATCTCCTTTTACCAACCCGACCCTGTGCTCGGTCGGGAATTTCATTGCAAGATGGTATGTTGATACCACTGCTCGTAGAATGTTAAGAGAAGGTCGTCCAAGGATGACGTTGTAGACGGAGGGGCAATTGACCATAGGGAAGTTGATCATAGTCGTTGTTTGGTTCTGTCCTTCTCCTACCTTGACTGGAAGTTGAATGGATCCTTCAGAGGTCACCTTATCCCCTGTACATCCGAGTAGGGGGGGTCTTGACAGGTCGGAGTCGAGACCTCCTGACTCCCGTTTTGTCGAAGGCTTCGACGAAGAGGATGTCGGCCGAGCTGCCTGTGTCCACCAATATTCGAAACACTTTGTTGTTGGCTATGGTCATAGTCTCCACTAGTGCATCGTCATGGGGGTGGTGGATACCTCGGGCGTCCTCGGTGAAGGTCGATTCACAGGATGCTACTTTCTATTCCTTTGGAGGTCTATTGGTGATGTGGATTTGATGCTCCGAGTTGCAGTGACTGATACATTAGGCATGAGCTCTTCGTGCTCGGTTCGAATCTCCTCCCCAGCGGGTCTGCCAAAGATGGTGCGGATTTCCCCGGTGGCTTCATTGTTGATGGGCTGCTCGTTCTTCCGATCTGCTCCCTCTTCCATCCTGTTGACGTATTCTCGCAAGTGCCCGTTGCGGATGAGGGCCTCGATCTCTTCTTTTAAATCGAAGCAGTCGCTGGTTAAATGGCCGTGGTCGCGGTGGAAGTGGCAGTACTTCCGCTTGTCCCGCCTGTTGGCATCAGATTTCATCTTGTTCTGCCACTTGAGGATTCCTTTGTCCCGAACTTACATGAGAACTTGTTCGGGCGTCGCGTTGAGGGGAGTGTACGAATTGAACTTGCTCTTAGGCCACCTACTCGGGCGCTGGTTTCTAGTCGGCTCATCATCCTTTCTCCTTTTGTTACTGTTGGTTGAGGTTGGTTCTTCCTTAGGTCGCTTTTCCCTGGCCGAGCTCCCCTTATTCCGAGCAGTCTTCCATGAGTTGAAAGCTGTTTAGTGTTGGAATATTTCTGAGCTCGGTTAAGGAGATCGGCCAATGTTGTTGGAGGGTTCTTGCCGAGCGAGAAGAGGAACCTCCCCTCTCTTAGGCCTCCCATCATGGCAGCCATGGCGATCTCTTCTGAGTGTTCTTCTACTTGCATTGCTTCCAGGTTGAAGCGTTTGATGTAGTCCTTCAGCAGCTCGTCCTCTTTCTGGATAATAGTGAGGAGGTGAGTAGTCGGCTTGAGCCTTTCCTTTCCTCCGATGAAGTTGGTAATGAATGCTTTGCTGAGCTGTGTGAACGAGCTGATCGACTGTGGCTTTAATTGTTGGAAGCACTTTCGAGCTGCTCCTGTTAGGGTCAGGGAAAATGCTTGGCACATGACAGCAGTTGATGCACCGTGAAGTTCCATCCAAGCCCTAAAATATTTCAGGTGTTCGGCTGGGTTAGTAGTTTCGGAGTACGAGGCGATTTGGGGCATTCGGAACCTCGGTGGAAGCTGAGCATGCATGATGTTGGCGGTAAAGGGAGGCTCAGTTTCTTCCAGTATTGCCTCCATTGAGGTCGGAGCGTGTGTGTAGTAAGCTTGCCGTATGTCGCCAATCTGGCCCCGCGATTCGTTGAGTTTGGCTTCCCAAGGATCTTTGCTTTCAGCCATTGCCTCGGCCGCTGTTTTGGCAGCTTTGCCGTGCTTATTCTTCTCCAACTCAATGCGTAAGTTGGAGGCAACCAGCGCGGTGGTGCCCGAGACGTGGGAGGGCGCCGACCTCAATACTCCGATCTGCTTGCTCCTTCGGGAACCAACGAGCGCTTTAGATGGCATGTGGATTTTTGTGACTGCTCGAGCTGTTGCTTCTCCAGTCCCCTGGATTGGGGGAGGATTTTGTTGCTTTAAAAGTCGCTTTATCGAGTCGATATTGTTAGTCAGTGCTTCAATTTGCTGCTCGAGGGAGACAAGCCGTCGTCCCTGATTCCGGGATCACTGCATCGGTCCTGCAGGCATAGAGTTAGCCTAAAGTTGGGAAAAGGAATCTCGGTGGTTGGCAGACTGCTCTGGCAGTGTAAGATCGGGTGCAGCGGTAGAGGTTTGAGCTTTCTTTCTCCCCTTAGTCATTGTTTAACCTTCATGGATTATGAGAACGGCTTTAGATGTCGTTCCCACAGACGACACCAAACTGTTGATGCAGAAATCTAGTTAGCCTTCCCTGGATCTTCGAATACCTGCACAGTTAGTGGACGAAGGAGACCCTGGCTAGTACAAGGGACTCTCTGATGCCTAAGTCAGACAGGGAATCTGGGTTTGGTTGTAAACGGGGTTTTAGGCTAGACATTGTGCATACCTTTCACCATTAGAGATGTTCCTATTTATAGTTGAGAAGAGGCGGTGACTTATAGGAGATCTCTCTATTTATTAGGGATGTACCGCAGAGGGATTCAGATCCCAAACGTTTGGGGGAATTTCCTGAGATCCTTGGCGGAGATCTCGGGATCCCGATCGTGTCACGGATGTCCTCTTAGATAAGGTCTGATTATTCGGAATTAGTGGAGAGGTGTAGTAGGAGGCCGAGGTGGTCTTGGCCGACCTGACCTGGGGGTAGTATGCCGACTTGGGGCCTTCGGCGAGTAGTTGAGCTTCTTTTTGTGTCTTGCAGATCAGTGGATCTTTCGACCTCTTGACAAGGGACCGAGCTCGACCTCATTTCCTACTTGGTCTGGGGTCAGGGGTCGGATTTTTAGTCGTATCTGTCGTTTTTCGAGTTGGCGAAGTGCACAAAGTTCCGACCTGACCTTATCTTATTGATCGATTTGTTTTTCCCACAACAAGTACCATGGTACTCTCTTATTTCTACGTCATTTTCTTTTATCTTACAGTCTAGTTGGACAACTTTGTCAACCACAATAACTTGATGTCTCACACACACTTTCAAACTTCTATTGGTATACCATATGGTCCGAGGGCATTTCCTGTTTTAATCTTTAATCTTTCTCAATGCTTCTTGGACTTTAGATATCCTAATCCTACTTTGTCGTCATTTGAATTTTTGGTTCCTTCCATCCCTATGCTCTTAGAGTGGTTGTCATTTAATAACTTCTGAAAATTACTTCACGTTTCATTGATCTCAGTATCTTTTATTAGTACCCTCTGTTTATAGCTCTTAATGCATCTAACACAATCTAGGTCCCTACCATTTCTCTCTCATTTTTACAATTTTAAAGACATCTTTCTCACCTTCTCTTGTTCTTAAGATATAGGTCCCTACCCTTCCTCTCTCTCATTTTTGCAAGTTTAAAGACATCTTTCTCACCTTCTCTTATCTACAATCTATGTAAAGTCATCATAAGCCTTAAGTTTCGTTGCAGTCCTTTTGGCATTTCCATATCATCCCATAATTCTCTTGATTTTATCCTCAAACCCTACCTATGGCGCATGTCCAGTAATAACATTGATTATCAGTTCTCTTAACGTAAGTTTTATTAATAAAATCCTATTACTTTCTAAACACCTATAATTTTATTCTTTAAATCATTATATATCATTATCCATACCCCATTTTTATTATTGTCCTGTCCTATATACCAACGTTTATATCCATCTATATCTCTAGTTTTAGCTATTTTCCACTTTGTCTCTTGAACACAAGCCATGTTAACTCTCCTTTGTTTCATTGTATCTACTAACTCCATACTCTTACCTGTCAATGTTCTGTATTGCATGTGGCAAGACGAATCTTATTCTCTTGGACTAGCTTCTTTACTGCATGCATCCATAATGGCACAAAAACCCTTGCTAACTTATCACTGCAACCGGGCATTGTTGCGGTGCATCGATTCTGGAGGATGCCTTAGCCAACCCTTGCTCATTTCTCACTATATCTGGGTTTTGATGTAGTGCGTTTCTTACAGGGAAAACCCTAGCATTAGTTTGGAATGTCATATTGTTCAGATTCATGATAAAACCCAAAAAACCTAAACACCTTGGTAATCACATTATTTTGGAGTGCTTGTGTCATGCAGATCATGGGAGAATAATTTTTTGGATTGTGTTGGTCCTTAATGCGGGCAATGAGGTATGGCCAATTTTCTAGAATGGAAAATTCATTTCGTGATGAGAGACACTTGTAGTAAGAAATTCTTGATATGATGGTGCATCCACATCGGATCTAAGAAACGATTAATGCGCGCCAAGATACAAAGTTCTCCATTCGTGGAGTGGATTAGGACTAAGCTACAATATCATAGTGAATACCATCACCAAATTGATGGGTGGATGGAGGTTGAAAATTGCTAGTTGCACAAACATTTTGAGGAGTCTAACAATGGGCCTTGTGCATATTTCGGAGTTAATTGACAATTATTCAAAGAATCAATCAAGTCACATACCACTTTTTAGGTCATCTATAAATATGACTTCATTTCTTTGGCAAGTTTTGAAATGTTAATGAATATTCGGTAACTATGGAGGAGAGATTACAAGAGGCGACAGCTAATAAGTTTTTGAAAAACAAAAGATGTGTAGGGAGCACTAGAAGAGTGCAACGGAATGTACAGAATTGGTGCCAACCAGCAATTTTGATTAAAAATGATCTCGGGGAGGGGGGTGGGGGGAAGGCGATGCTGATTCTATGTAATGAATACTTTCCAGTTGCCACATTAAACATGCCATGGAAAATAAAATTGCCTTGCATAAGGTGAAAAAGAAGACTGGAGACAAATGCTTACAAGATCAAGCTACTTGACTATATGGCTCTCCCCAAAAAATTCGATGTCATGAGTTTATATTAGTATCATGGATGCATTGTTTATGAAAGCTTGCGTGGACTGTTTGTGTCGTTTTGACGGTACGCACAATCAATGGTGAAGACAACGGAAAAACACAAAAAGAAAAGAAAAAACTACTAGGGATAATAGACTCATGGGACCCTGTGAATTGCTCATCAAGGGACAACATAAAGCCTAATGGAGGACGAATTTCCAGGAGTGTCTTTGATGCAGGGACATGTGATAACCTAACCCTAGATGCATGTATAATCAGGTTAAAGAATATTCGACTAAATACACCAATTAACTAACTGTTTCCAATCAAAGGGATTAGGTAAATCTCCGCACAAAGATGAGGTTATTCCGTCAGGATCATGCCCCTTAGCATAAGATCATGTAAACCGTAAAAAAGGAGGACCTCGGATATGAGGATATCCCAGATCTAGCATAAGTCAGTCCACGAGTAAGCTTGGATCTGATTCTACTGACTAACCATCACTCTTTAACATTCGAACTAGAAAGGGGTATCCAGAGAGACGAAAGGGGTGAAGGATGAGGGGTTCGAGATGAAGAAAGTATATATCCTTTATCGTAAAAAGAAAATGAGGAGGATAATTCTTACCTTTTCTTGCACTTCGAAGATCTTAGAAAGAGGAAAACTCGAAATCGGGGTGGAATCCTTAACACCCAAGGGCCAATCCTGAAACCCTAATATCTTGAATAAAGAGGAAGAAAATAGACGAATTCTTATTCATTCAATAATAATGAAAATAGGGTTCCTCATAACGTATATATAAGCTATGGAAAAAGTAAAAGTACACTAAAGCCCCTGGAAATAAGAAAAATAACAAAAAGACGAAAAATAAAGAAAGTTGCAATAAAGCCCCTGAAACAAGAAAAATAACAAAAAAGTCCAAAACTAAAACACCCATATGGTAAGGTGTGAAATCCGACCCATGGATCTATGGTCGGGGTGAACACCCGTGTGGTAGGGTGTGAAATCCGACCCATGGATCTATGGTTAGGGTGTGGTCATACCGCTCCTGCACTCGTAGTGCGTCAGAAAGTGAGTTTGGTGGACCTGTCATCCATCCACATCAACTCCTCCGCTCTGGTACTCTGTCGGCGACGCCTCCTCCTCTGGTACTCTAAAGGGCACACTACTGATGTCCACATCAATTCTCCCCGGGTAGGAATAATTCGTCACTGGCGAAAGTGAACTCCTGTTATCTCTCGAGCAAATCGGGGTTAATGCACTGCAGCTTTGCCTCTTTGATCTAAGAGTTATCTGTAATGGGCCTTTTCCTCCATTTGACTAGGAATTTCTGGAAACGCTTGGAGTGAGTGGAAACCGCCTTGGAGTCCAAAATTTCCTCAATCTCGTCTCTTCTCGGTGCAGGTGGAAGAGAAGGTAAGATGGGTACAAGAAGATCGGGCTGTGGCCAAGGTCCATATATCGGAGGGTCTGGGAAGAAACAAGGGAATCAGTGGATAGAGGTAATGACTCGTGAAAGGGAACTAGATCTTCTACATTAAATCTGAAACTGATGCCTATGGTAGCAGGGATATCAACAACAAAAGTATTAGACCCCAACCTTTTCACAATTTTATGTGGGCCTATGCTACGGGCATGAAGCTTCTTCACGGATCTGGGTGGAAACCGATCAGACCTAATACGAACCATGACGTCATCTCCAGGTTGAAATTCCCTAAATCTCTTGTGAGTATCAGCAGAAAGTTTATAATGTTCATTACTTGAATTAATCTTTTGCCTGATCTCACTATGCAATGCATGTATATGTTGGGCGTAGGACTCTCCTAACTCTGACGGACGCTATGGGGTAGCCATGGGGATCAAATCTATGGGGGCTCGGGGTCTAAGACCTGAAACAATTTCAAACGAGCTCATTCCTGTGGACCTGTTCACTTAAGAATTATACACGAACTCTACTGTGGGAAGAACAGTGTCTTAGGTCTTGTGGTGGTCTCCAACCAGACATCTTAACAAATTCCCTAGGCTACGGTTTACTACCTCTGTTTGACCATCTGACTAAGGATGATATGCTGAAGAAAACTGGAGCCTCGTACCCAAAAGATGTCAGAGAGTCTTTCAAAAATAACTAGTGAACCTAGTATCTTTGTCAGATACGATGGATCTAGGTACTCCATGGAGTCACACAACCTCCTGAAAGAATAACTTAGCGATGTGGGAGGCATCTGAGGTCTTATAACAGGGTAGGAAATGAGCCATCTTAGAAAATCGGTCAACAACCATGAATATGGAGTCGTGCTTACGAATAGTCTTGGGAAGCCCAAGCACGAAGTCCATATTAACATCCTGCCACGGGGTATGTGGAACTGGCAAAGGAGTATATAAACCTGTATTTTGCTTCTTCTGCTTTGCCAGTTGACATGTCCGACATTGCCCTACAATCTTAGCCACATCTCGCTGGAGATTAGGCCAATAGAAATGATCAGACACAAGGGCAATTGTTTTATCTCAACCAAAATGACCTGCAATCCCTCAAGCATGCAGCTCCCAAACTAGAAAATCGCGGAGGGATGTGCGTGGGATATAGAGCTTATCCCCTCTAAAAAGATATCCATTTGTAAGGACGAACTCCGCACTCCTCGAGGGCGGGTCACTAGACAATGACACATAAATGATCCTAAAATCAGGACAGTTTGAGTGCTCACCCTTGAGTTGCTCAAAGCTTATTAACTTTAATGCTCATGGACCGCAACGTCATGATACGATGGCTAAGCGCGTCGGCAACCTTATTCTCTTTTCCAGCCTTGTGCTTAAGCACAAACGTGTACTCTTGAAGAAATTGTGCCCACTTAGCATGCCTAAGGCTCAACTTCTTTTGAGAGCTCAAATATTTCAAGGCATCATGATCAGAGAACAAGACGAATTCTTGCGGTAATAAATAATGCCGCCAATGGCACAATGATTGCACAACCGCAAAGAACTCTTTGTCATAAGTGGAGTAGCGTTGTTTAGCCTCGTTCAGCTTCTCACTGAAAAAGGCCACAGGATGTCCCTCTTGGCTCAACACTCCGCCTATGGCAATTCCTGACGCGTTACACGCTACCTCAAAGGCTTTGGTAAAGTCAAGTAGACGCATGACCGACGCTTCCGTCATCTTCTTTTTAATTTCTGAGAAAGCCCGTGCCGTGGCTTTAGTCCATTGAAACTCCCCTTTTCGTATGCAATCTATAATGGGAGCCATAATTGAGCTAAATCCACGGATCAACCGCCGATAGAATGTAGCTAGGCCGTGAAAGCTTCGCACGTCGAGTATGGTATGCGGCTTAGGCAAATTAACAATGGCCTTGACTTTCTTAGGGTCTGCAAACATATCCTCTAATGATACAACGAACCCTAGGAAGATAACACGGGAGGTTAAGAAGGAACACTTCTTGAGGTTCGCATAGAGCTTTTCTGCGTGCAAGGCATTGCAGACCTGCCTCAAGTGCTCGATGTGCTGGTTAGGGGACGTACTATAGATGAGGATATTATCAAAGTACACAACTAAAAACATGCCCATAAGGGGTCGCAACACCTGGGTCATCTCCCTCATAAATGTACTTGGGGCATTGGTTAACCTGAAGGGCATAACCAGCCACTTGTACAACCCGTCCTTCGTCTTGAAGGCAGTTTTCCATTCATCTCCCGGGCAAACACGAATTTGGTGATGACCACTCTTGAGGTCAATTTTCGAAAAGATGGTAGAGGCGACCATCATGTCAAGCATGTCATCAAGCCTCGGGATGGAAAACCGATACTTAACAGTGATCTTGTTTATGGCTCTACTATCAACACACATGCGCCATGTGCCGTCTTTCTTGGGCGTAAGAAGCGCGGGCACGGCGCACGAGCTCAGACTCTCACGAATGAATTCCTTTTTAAGCAATTCATCCACCTGCCTCTTCAACTCAGCATGCTCGGTGGAGTTCATTCTGTAGTGAGGGAAGTGTGGTAGGCCCTTGGGACGAGATCTATCGCATGCTGAATGTCTCGCATCGGTGGAAGCTCGTTTGGGAGGTCCTTGGGGAGATGATGCAAGACATGAAATTTAAATATGATGTGCAAGATTTCAGGCTTAAGATCACGTTAGTTCAGAAACAATTACACAAATTCTATATCCCACATGAAAGTCCAAACATTCAATTAAGGGGAATCTATGCGGGTCTAGGCCTACACATGATAGGGCTGGATCAATAAAAATTATGAACCAAACGATACTCAAAGATAAGAAATAATCATTCACACATGCATAGTAATCAGTCCCTAATCCAAGGGATTCACCAATTTTAAATCAAAGAACCCTAGGGTAAGAAAAGGGGCATAAAATTGGAGATTTGAGTAATTTAGGGTTAGGTTTAGGGATTTTGGGTGAAAGCGGAGTGAAAGAGAGGAGCGAGACGAACCAGAGAAGTACCGCACGCGTGGACAACAACAATGGCCTAGACTCACATGCATGTGATCCCGGCCGCATGTGTGTAAGGCCTACTATTCAGAAAAAGGCCACCTTGGCCCTGGTCGGCCAGGAATGGACTCCAAAACCTCCAAATCTTAGCTCGATCCGATGTACGGTTTGTGCGTGGTGCTCCGCCGAAGTTTCAGCCCTCCTGTAGGGCCAGATTCTAAAATTCTGTTGCGGGGAAGAGAATTGCTACAATAGATGATTGATTTGAAGTGTAGATGATGGGATGAGATGAGAAGAAGGGATGGTAGAAAATGGGTAGTAGAGATGGCGACGGATGGGGGTGAATCGAGATAGATGTGGCTTCGCACCATGGTAGTTAACCTTTCGATGAAGAGAGGGCTTCGCACCCAATTAGGCTTCACAACTCAGAGAGTAGGAAAATGCAGAATTTTTATTAATCTTCAATCAATGAAAAAAGCTACAATGGGTGCCTATTTATAAGAAAACCCTATACCCCAAAAACTCCCACCATGTGCGCAACCTATTACTTGGCGATGAAGTAAACTGAAATAAAAACCAAACAGAGAAATCTAAAGCGTTCACGATGTTCTAAATTATAATAATAAACAAAACCTAAAATATGAAATCAATCCGATGAGTGGGCTACGATCATGAGATCCCATAATGGGCTTTTCTTGACTATCGGGCCCACTTTTTTTGAACCAAAACTTGTCTTCTAGTTAGGAGGCCCTCCCTAGACGTCATCGAGCCAGATCTGTGGTGGGGTCCTCCTTCTGCGTATGTATGTGCGTAGGGGTGGTAGTGGTGTGAGTGCGCGTGATGTCCCCATCAATTCTCCCCGGCTGCGAAGATTTCGCCACTGGCGAAATAAAACTCCTGAACCGCTACAGGATGTTAGGATCAAGTCTCTGAAGCTCCTCCTCAGTGAGCCACGTGCTGTTTGAAGCCGGGCGTGACTTCTATTTAACCAGGTACTTCTGAAACCCGCCGTACGACGTTGAAACTATCTGATGGTCTAAGATATTTTCTATTTCCATTTTGGGTGTGTGAAGGTTAGGTATGAGAAGTAGAAGCTGGGAAAATGGGTCAGGAAGGATAGGTATGGGAGGTAGAGGCTGGGAAGATGGGTCAGGACAGGTAGGGTATGGGAGGTAGAGGCTGGAAAATTAGGTTGGGAAGGATAGGTATGGGACGTGGAGGCTGGGAACATGGGTCGGGACGGGTAGGTGTGGGAGGTAGAGGCTGGGAAAATAGGTCGAGACGGGTAAGCGAAGGGCTGGACAAAGTATTAATGGTCTCCTGAAAAGTAACTAGATCCTCCACGTTGAATGTAGAACTAATTCCCATAGAAGGTGAAAGATCTACCTCATACGCATTGAGACCGTTTCGTTTTATAATTTTGAAGGGTCCAGCGCTACGCGCGTGTAACTTACGAACGGCCCCTGGAGGGTACTCTTCGGGCCAGATGTGGACTATCACAGAGTCCCCAATATTGAATTCTTTGATACGTTTATATTGGTTTGCAGAAAATTTGTAATGTTCATTACTAGTAGTGATCTTCTGCCTGATTTCTTTATGCCATGAATGAATGTGATGCACAAAAGACTCCACAGGCTCCGACACCCTATGGGACAGTGACATAGGGACAAGATCAATAGGTTTCCCAGGTTTATAAACAGTAACGACTTCATAAGGACTAAGACCTGTGAACTATCGACAAAACTATTAAACGCAAACTCGGCTGTGGGTATTACGGTGTCCCATGTTCTGGTGTGCTCTATATCCCTCCTAGGGGGAGACTCATCCGGTAGATCATCAGGAAAGACATCACGTAACTTATCCATTATTGAAATGGCCTCAGTGGGTAACTCTACACTATCGTTTGGTGCACTCTCTCCAACCACAAGGCCGCACATGTGGTACCCCTCAAAATAGTGGTCTTGATGTCTCATGGGGTGGGTGCACGGGTGTACACCCATAATTGGTTCCTTCACCAACTCCATTCATTGGTCTATCCACTAGGCCACCTGCCTGAGATGGGACATCTACCCCAATGGTGGGGTTTATCCTGGCGATGGTCCTTAGTCGGGAATGCGCACATCATGCTGTTCCAAGTATTGGTCCATTTCCAAGCGCTTAATCATAAACTCCAACTTTTGGGATAGCTTGTTCAGTGACTCTTGCAATTGTTCTATGTTTAGTGTAGGGTGCCAACCAAAATTCAGTAATATAGTTGTCAAAATATAAAGTTTTTTTCTTTTTTTTTTTAAGAAATAAACCTAGTTTCTAAAACAAATAAGGAAAGTTTCTAAAAAAAGACAAATTAGGAAAGTTTCTAAAAAAAACAAATTAGGAAAGCTTCTAAAAAAACAAATTAGAGAAGTTTCTAAAAAAAACAACCTAGTTTCTAAAGAAAAAGAAAAAGGAAAGTTTCTAAAAATAGAAAGTAAGTATCTAAAAAAGAAAAAAGGAAAGTAAACTAGTTTCTAAAAAAGAAAAAGAAAAGGAAATTAGTTTCTAAAAACAGATTAAGAAAGTTTCTAAAAAATTAGTTTCAAAAAAACAGAAAAGGAAAGTTTCTAAACCTAGAAATAGAAAGCTAAGTTAATTTCTAAAATAATTCAAATAAGGGGATAATAGAAAATTTCAGCAGCTTATGTCAGGGTTTATGGACTTCTAAACAGCCATATATGATGAGAATTGATGCGTAATAGACATAAACAACCAAACCCTAAACATGTAATGAATTCCCATACAAGAATCCTAGGCTTTGATACCAAATTTGATGTAGGACATGAAATTCAGATATGATGTGCAAGATTTCAGGCTTAAGATCACGTTAGTTTAGAAACAATTACACAAATTCCATATCCCACATGAAAGTCCAAACATTCAATTAAGGGGAATCGGGATTGATGTGGCTTCGCACCACGGTAGTTAACCCTTCGATGAAGGGAGGGCTTCGCACCCAATTAGGCTTCACAACTCAGAGAGTAGGAAAACACGGAATTTTTATTAATCTTCAATCAATAAAAAAAGCTACAAGGGATGCCTATTTATAAGAAAATCCTATACCCCAAAAACTCGCACCATGTGCGCAACCTATTACTTGGCGATGAAGTAAACTAAAATAAAAACCAAACAGAGAAATCTAAAGCGTTCACAATGTTCTAAATAATAACAATAAGTAAGTAAGACCTAAAATATGAAATTAATCCGACGAGTGGGCTACGATCATGAGATCCCATGATGGGCTTTTCTTGACTATCGGGCCCACTTTTTTTGAACCAAAACTTGTCTTCTAGCTAGGAGGCCCTTCCTAGACGTCGTCATCGAGCCAGATCGGTGGTGGGGTCCTCCTGCATTTGTACATGCGTAGGGGTGGTGGTGTGAGTGCGCGTGTGTGCATGATGTCCCCATCAAAAGACATCCCGAAACTCCTCTAGGACCGGACGAGCCTCCTAGGGTATCCCTATATCAACCTCAGTTGTACTCTCCCTAGCCAGTAGGCCATACACCAGTCCCTGCCTTAGTCTATCTCTCAAACTCCTTAGCATCTATGATGTGGAGAGACTTCGACTGAGGCGCCCTTTGACTCTTAGGACTGCTTGGGAGTGCAACATCTTTCACTTCCGTTGACGATTTGGGAGGGAGCGGGCTCAAGACAAGCTTCTTTCCTTCATGCTTAAATACACAATTATTTGTACGCCCGAATATTGTGACATCTTTGTCATAGAGCCATGCCCTTCCCAAGATGATATGGCCAACATCCATCGTGACCACATCACACAACTTGTCCTCGTATGGTCCAAACTTAATCGGAACAAGGCATCGCTCCACCCAAGAAACTCTATATGGGTTGGGGTGAAGGACTGGCTTCAACCCCAAGCAACTCAAAGTAACTGGGGAAACTACATTCTCACAGCTCCCGCTGTCTATGATCACTTTGCAGCTCTTTTCTCTGCACTTGGCGTAAGTGTGGAAAATGGTAGTTCTGCGCCAATCTTCGCTTTCCTTCATCTGGGTCAAGGCGCACCTCACCATTGCAAGTGGGATAGTCTCCACGACATCATCCTCGGCATCACTAGCCGGGTCAAGGGAAGGGATAATGATCTCCTCATCACCCTGGTTATCATCAACTTTATCTACTTCTTCTGTGGGTGTCCGGAAACAAAGGCAATGCGCCCACCCTTATTTGAACACTCGGTAGTGATGTGACCTATGCCACCACAACGGTAGCACTGCCCTGGCATCGTGGGCCTAGTACTTGGTCCAACCATATTATTACTTCGATTTTTGTTGACTGGTTGTGGACCAGGTTGAGCTCTGGGTTGAATTCCGACCTAAGGTCTCGCTCCTTGCGGAGCTATTCTAGGCATAGTAGGTTGAAAATCAATCCCCCTCACATTGGACTGGCGCACACAGTGCTCCAGTTCTTGCACCACCTGGTAAGCATGTTCCAAACTGGTGACCATGTGAAGCGTGAGCTCCTGTTGAAGCTCAGGCCCGAGGCCCATACGGAAATGGGAGAGAACCACAGTAGGGTCCTCATCCACATTGCACCTCATCATATATTCATCGAACTTGGCGATGTATTCCGTCACTGATCCAACAACTTCTGCCTATAAGAAAGGAGAACATACTTCTCTTGCAACAACTCTTTCGTCTCAATCCAAAAGAGAACTGGCCCCTCTCCAGATCGCTCACGACGACGCTCCACATTCCCCCAATATAGTTTTGCTTGGCCCACCAATTTCATCTTGGCGAACCTGACTTGTCGTGAGTTTGGCAGACCGTGCCACTCAAAGAAGTGGTCCATGTCTACTAACCAGTTGGAAAAAACTTTAGGGTCCATTCTCCCATCAAAATTGGGGGCGTCAACCTTGATGCCCTTCATCACCCTAGAAGCAGGGTCCTCATGCTCATGATATCTCTGGGGGTGCTGACGACGCACCTCATCATGGCCCTCCCATTGGGCGGGAAGAACAGGATCACGATTATGTGTGGGTGGTAATGGATACACCCCATCGTGTCTGTTGCCAGGCCCACGGGCCTGGTCTACGCCCAAACCATCCCTAGGAGAATCAGGGCTCACAACTTGGGACTGAACGACAACCCCAGTGTCAGGGGTCTCCTGGGCTCTTGAAATGGCCAAGCTATATGTCCTAGAGGGGGGGTGAATAGGACTATGCCAAATTTAAAGAAAAGATACAGCGGAATAAAGAATAAGAATTTAAATCACTAAACATGAATTGCAGTATAGGAATGGAAAGCAATCAAAAATTGTTCTAAGGACAACCTTACACCAAAAACCAAAGTTTATGGTAGGACAACCTTATTTCTAGAACAAATATAGAAATAGAAGCTCAAACCAATAAAGTAATAGTAAGCGATAAATTGCAGAAATATAAATCTAACTATTACAACATTCACCACTGAGCTTGAAATGAAATGATTACAACATTCATATCCACATATGCATCCTACACTGAATAATTAAATATATGAAGTGAAAATCAAACAACCACAAAACACAAGGGATTATAGTGGTTCGCCTGTGTGTACACCAACTGTTCAACAACAGCCACACAGCTACAACACTCCTAATATCCTCACACAGGGGATATTAGCGTTCACTAATAAAAATAGGTTTTCCTAGGTTCACCTAAAAACCTTCACAATTGTGTCTTTATCTGTGGGCTTACACAATTTAAAAAAACCCCACTTTTGAGTTTTCTGGCTCTCCTCAGATAACCAATACAATGAGATTTTTCTAGCAAATCTCAAAAGAAAACCAAACAGAATTTGCAGCAAATGTAAAATACCTGATTATCTCCTTTGTTGTAACAGCCCGGAAGAACCAAATTGGAGTAGAGATTTGAATGTCCAAGATCAATGTCCAATACTTACTTTATAATGGTTATAAGTTCTAATAGATTTTAAATTAAAAACAACGGGCTAGCTTTAATTGATTTTGATTACAAAAGAAGGAAAATAACAATTCCTCTTTTCATATAAGATTAGAATGCTAGAAACAAAATCAATCAAATAAAGTTAAAGAAATAGAATATTAAATAAACACACTTAGCTTTGATGAAGCATAGAATTATCTCTCAGAAGGCCGAATTAGATTAGCTTGAATTAATTAATTTCTTCCGAGATTCGTGCTCTATTTATAGGTGAGCAAATCACGTCTTCGACTAGTCTAAGGAGCTCTTCGACTGGTCGTAGAACCAACAGATATTTGAAAATTCGGGCGCGATAAGATTTGACCTTTTCACGACTGGTCGTACGTCTTCTTCGACTGGTCGTAGGTTTCCTTCGACTGGTCGTAGGATCCGAAGATCAGTGCTGGACTTTGAGTCGTAGGTTTATGACTGGTCTTAGATGCAGTCGACACTGTTCCTTCGACTAGTCGAACAGACCGCAGGACTAGTCGAAGCCTAACAGAAAATATTCGAATTTTGTAACAAACTTACAACTGATCCAGGAATTTCTTAGACAGGTCGAAGCAGTGCTAGGACTAGTCGAACAAAGTCTAGGACTAGTCTTAGAACTGACCAAATTCACGTAAATCAAACATATGACTTATGTATCCAAAATGGCCTACTCTAAAGGTCAACCTAAGGTCAGTCAAACCTCAATCGTAAAATAAGGACATTGAAACTTAAGGACAAGTGACCTTTGAAAGTAGTAAACCTTGAAGTCTTGTTGTAGCTAATCCTTGAAAGTATCTTGAGTTCTTTATGATCGAACTTGCAAGCTTCTTGATATCTTGCAATGTCTTGACTTGAGAGCAATACTTGTCAATCATAGTTGAACTTGAGTAAAACTTTCTTCTTTACACTTGTGAGCATTGCTTATTCATCAAAGTTGATCTTGAGTGGATCTTTGTACTTTACACTTGTAAGCATTGCTTGTTCATCAAGGTTGATCTTGAGTGGAGCTTCACATAGCAAGTTACATACCAATGTCTTTGGCACCACAAATTTGACAACAGAAAGGGATATAAACTATAGCACTTACAGCTCCACCTACAGTGGCAGCTGGAATACCAGTCTCTAGACGCACAACTCTCTCCTCTAGACGCGTGAACCTACCATCTTGATGCGCAAACCGCTGTGCGATATTATCCCTCAAGGTTCGAAACTATTGATCTATTTTCTTAGTTAAGCCTTCCATAGCCTTGGTAAATTGATTGGAGTCCATGGTGTAATGGAGATCGAACCCACGACCAGTGCGCGTGGGCATACACCAGGAATGACAAGTGAATGGTCCTAGATCTATGTGCGAGAAAGGGGTAAAAACGATGGTACCAATGCAATGCAACTGCCTTATATGGCCTAGATCTATATGGGGACTCAACAAAACCTAGGAAAAAAGGGCTAACTAAACTCAACAAAATATGACCCCTACGCAGAGTTGGTCACGTGGGTCGAGTTGCGCGGTCAACTTGCCAGGGGCGTAGGAGGCGACGGGCCCATGCCCGGGGTTCAGGTAGAGTGCCCGAAACCTAAAGGATTTTTAAAATTTGGATTAAGGGTTTCTGTAGAAAATTTTCACAATAAAGACGGATTGACAATAAACTGACCTACGCTAAAACCTAGCTCTGATACCAAATTTAATGCAGAAACATGTGATAACCTAACCCTAAATGCATGTATAATCAGGTTAAAGAATATTCGACTAAATACACTAATTAACTAACTGTTTCCAATCAAAGAGATTAGGTAAATCTCAACACAAAGATGAGGTTATTCCGTTAGGATCATGCCCCTTAACATAAGATCACGTAAACAGTAAAAAGGGAGGACCTCGGGATATGAGGATATCCCAGATCTAGCATAAGTCAGTCCACGAGTAAGCTTGGATCTGATTCTACTGACTAACCATCCCTCTTTTCCGTTCGAACTAGAAAGGGGTATCCAAAGAGAAACGAAAGGGGTGAAGGATGAGGGGTTCGAGATGAAGAAGGTATAGATCCTTTGTCGTAAAAAGAAAATTAGGAGGATGATTCTTGCCTTTTCCTGCACCTCGAAGATCTTAGAAAGAGGGAAACCCGAAATCGGGGTGGAATCTTCAGCACCCAAGGGCCAATCCTGAAACCCTAATATCTTGAATAAAGAGGAAGACAATAGACGAATTCTTATTCATTCAATAATAATGAAAATAGGGTTCCTCACAGCGTATATATAAGCTATGGAAAAAGTAAAAGTGCATTAAAGCCCTTGGAAACAAGAAAAATAACAAAAAGATGAAAAATAAAGAAAGTTGCAATAAAGCCCCTGAAACAAGAAAAATAACAAAAAAGTCCAAAACTAGAACACTCATGTGGTAAGGTGCGAAATCCGACCCATGGGTCTATGGTCGAGGTGTGGTCATGCCGCTCTTGCAATCGTACACTCTAAAGGGCGATGGACTTGTCGTCCATCCTCATCAACTTCTCCGCTCTGGTACTCTGTCGACGACGCCTCCTCCTCTGGTACATTCTAAAGGGCTCACCACTGATGTCCGCATCAGTCTTAGTGGGGAAAATGGCACTTTCCTTCATCGTATCGGGATCATAAAGATGCCTTCAGGTAGAAAATACCATATATTAATTCATTAACTAACTTTATAGTCCAGGTTACACTTATTTTTAAAAGCTACAAACTTCTAATATAACTAAAACTTTCTAATTTCCTACCAAAATTAGAGTCCAAACCTTTCTAGCAACAAACAGGTAATGGAAGAAAAAGGCAAATAAATTTGAACCCATTCTTCACCTGTGACCTACAATGGTGGCCCATGCTGAATGTACTCCTGACCCTTGATCATGCTTGCATTAAAAGCTACAATGACCTGGAAGCATGGGCCAAGACATACGAAAAGAGCCAAATGGAAAAGTTGAATGTGTGCTTGACTAACGTGACATTCAAGCATTTGATGGGCAAAGCTACAATATATTGCTAATGGAAAGGAAAGGCGCAAGAGTAACATGGATTGCTGGAAAGAGCTAGAGAAGATTGGTGACAAAATTATGTCACTCTATGAGGGAATAAATGTGAGGATAAGTTCTTAATAAACAGGAAGGATTGCTTTAGGTCACATGGCACTGCAAAGCAGCGAGAGTACAAAAAGAGCATATGTCATGTAGTGTAATGGCAACACCTTGCCGAGTCCACCTTGGCTTGAATTGGATTGTGTATAGTTTTTCTAGGGATTCGAAATTTGGATGGACTTCGCAATATGACTTCTGAGGGAACTTCTTAAAGCCTACTAATTTTCTATAGAGAGGATTGGTTGGATTCAAAATCCACATTTGGTACTTTCAGGTGTCTTAGGTTACCAAGTCTTCATAAAATAGGGTTTTATAATTAGTTCAAGTTAATAGTATTCTTGAGGTGCAGTTTCAAAGTTGCATTAGCAGGAACATGGCTATTTGTAAAGAGTATGTTGAGAACTTAACGGGGTTTGGGCGAGTGGCCAACACCGTGGGTTTGCTCCCCACAAGTGTGGGTTCGACTCCCCTCCCCAACATTACCTGATGCACGTGGTTGCTGGTGATTGGGTGCATCCGCGGGGAATAATCTCACTTCTAAATGGGGCGGGGACACCTTGACGTCATTTTTAAAAAAACATGGCTATATATAAAACCACTTTGAGATGAAGGAATACATCCTCTCCTTCATGTTCCCCTTACTCCAAACAATCCTCAAGTGCATCTGCTACACGGCTACGCTCCCTCAGTTTATACAAGGATGGATTTGTGGGTAGATTTGACATTTGATCATTCTGTGGCACACACTGGGCCCCCTTGATGTCCCCTCCCTCTACCCCACCTATCATTATTGCTTCCCAATCTCTAGTACCACCCTCACCCTCTACTACTACTCGCCCGACTCTACTACCAACCTCTGGAATATACCCCTCAAATATAGGCCTAAATGACTCCAACTGCCTCATCTAGTCCCCATCTGACTCCTTTGCATGGACTCTTGGTCTGCCTATCTTTATGCTATTCCATCCCGCTCAGTCACTCAATCCTTGAGATATATGACGTCATTGTAAACAGGGTTCAAATCCTCATCCACTACCTTAAGGCCATTGTTTTGAATTGCTACTCTATGTAGTGTGTAGCTTACGCTACGTAGTGTACCTTAGCCTTAACTCATGTAACTAACGAAAATAGCTCAAGTCACATGTAGCCTACGCTAATGATTACAATATCGATAGTATCGGCCGATGATATTGGTAGATATTATCGGTATCGCATGCAGGTAATAGGAAACTACAACGGAATGTCTTAAATCCTAACTATCAGTCAATGTATCACAATGTATCCTGAGATATCGGAGAATTTCTCTTTAAAAAAATCCTTGGTATCGACGATATCTGTCGATATCGACAGATATCATTGACACCAAATAGGAGCCGCACTCACTTCGTAAAAAAAAGCCCCTTTCTAAGTCATTTTTCCACATTTTCCTTCAATCTTCTCTCTTCTAAACAGTTTGTAGGTGGATTTCGGTCTATCGTTTGCAATCTTTTGGCAGAAAAACGTAGATTTCAAAACAAATCAAGATTTTTCTGGATTTTGGGCCGGTTCTTATTTAGTGAGTATTTTTACATTTTGATCCCTTTTTTTTTGTGTGTGTGTGTGTGTGTGTGTGTGTGTGTGTGTGTGTGTGTGTGTGTGTGTGTGTGTGTGTGTGTGTGTGTAAATCATACACCATTAGTGTGAAAAGGTTAGAAATTCTTGATTCTTCATGTTTTGTATGAAAAATCAAGGATTTGAACCTTTGATTTCGAGATTTGAGGGTAAATGATCCAATTTGGTGGAAATTGGGGAAATTCAAAATTTGCCAAATTTCTCCCAAATTGGTTGCAATCTTACACTCCAAAACACAAATTCAATCATGTATGAGGGCTGATATACTAATTCATGAAGTTTTTGCGATTATTTGGAAAAAATATTTTTAATTAATAAGTAATAAAAAAATATTAAAATATATTTAAAAAAAAAAAAGAAATTTCACTTCTAACAGTGGTCAATTGAGTCCAAATTTCCAATATTTCCCCATGTTTCCCAATTCCATAAATGTTTTCTTACATTTATAGCCATTATAAATTCACTTTGTATATAGTTGCATCAGTTCAGTTGGACATCGCATGGCTTAGTACCCTATACAAAGGAAAACTATTATGTGCACTTTTTTGTGGGTGATGTTATGATGTAAAAGCATGTATTAAGGTCTTTTTTTAACAATCCTTACTTTGCTTCGGTGGTAGGATGTATGGTCAGGTTTAGAGAAACACACACTCACACCATAGTGGGATTTCACCACCTATGGATACTCGAACCCTAGACCAAGTGTTGAAACTCCTTAGAGTCTACCACCGGAGCAAGAGTAAGGATCCGTTTAAAAAATAAAAAATAATTAAAAAAAAAGGTCTTTTTTAAACTATCCTTGAAGTTTCATTGAAAAATTCGACCAATTCCGTAATGTTTCCCCATGTTTCCCAAAAAGTCTGATGCATTGCCTGATACAAACGATATATCCTATGCAATAACCAATATGTTTTTGTATCCTAAGGGTGCAATACATAACACAATACCAATACATTAAACACTGGCCTACGCTACATGCTATGTAGCACACCTTACAAGTTCTTTTTCACTACAACATTAAAATCTATTAATGTTTTCAATGATTTGTTAGATTTTTCTATTTTCAATATAAATTAGTTAATATTTTCATTGCTTTTAGTAAAATAATATAAGTAATAGTATTAAATAAGTTTTGTTGCATTTTCTTTATGTTTATACTTGAAGTTATGTTTGGTTGCACCAAATATCATGAAATTTTGTTAAATTTCGTTATTATTCAATCTAATTTGGTGCAAAATATCATGAATTGGTGCAATCAAGCACAACCTGGATTAAAAATCTTGGAATAGTGTGTAGCTTATGTTGCACGCTACGTAGCTTACGCCTTATTGATGAGGACATCAGACCCTTCAAAGTTTATCAAAGATGAAGGCAGCTGACGAATACATCTTTATGGCTCGAAGATGGTTCGTTGCACAACCAATGAGGATTTTGAAGACCTTACACCTGTCCCTGGATTAATGAAAGGCCCCACTTTAGGAGGACACACGTGTAGGATGAGTTAGAAGACTGATCTGTTACGTGAGATTTTTTTTTTAGAAAGCTTTGTTTTGCACATTTTTTTCTTTTGTTATAGGGGCAGTCATTTTCTTTTAAATCCAAATTTTATAAATATGGTGTTTTCTACCCTAGACCTAATAATGTTTTTTTTTTTGTTTTAATGAAAGCTTGGTGCCTCCTTCCCCTCTCTCTCTGTGGCAAGTTCTTCTCTTACCCTAATATCTTCTCTTCTTTCAAATTCTATTTCTAGCCCTCCAACCTTCTGCTTATCTTTCTATGCCTAGTATTCTTTGATTGCTATTGATCCTGAAAATCTAAGAATTGATCCCAACCCTCTCTCAGATTTTCCAGCCGTCCCTATTCCAGAAATCCATTGATTTCCTGGACTAGAGAAGCTGCATTGATTGTTGGATTGAAACTATGCAAGATCGGGAGGTCCCATCCCTCGCCGGATCCAATCCACGCATGATTTGAATACAGTACCGCATGATTGTGATGATGGTCTGCAGCCATTGCATGTTTCCTTTATTATTATCTTTACTATGATGTGGAATGTTGAATATTTCAATTGATTTGCTTAGTTTATTTCGCTGGATAATTTTTATGCTCACACATGCATTCTAGTTTAAACTGTCCTGCTTCAAATTTGGTATCAAAGCTTTAGGTTTTGCATGGTTTTTGTTAGATCGAGTTATCTGAACTTAGGATCATCTGTTTCTCATCTAGGATTGTCTAGATAATTTTCGATCTACATTTCATAGAAATTGTGAACTTGATTTTTCATATTCACAGTCCTGTGAGATATAAATATGAATTTCGAGATATGTGTTTTCATTCTAGTTAAATCTGAAAATCTGCAGCAATCATATATCATATAGAAATATGATCATACATCCATATTGAGGTCTGTTCAAACCTTAGAGTCGAGCTTAGGAAAATCGAGTTCGAGTTTTTGGTGTATGCCCACTAGAAATGGTGAGGGTTTTGGCCAACACCCCATCATGAGTAACAAGCAATTAACCGATCACATTGCTTAATTACTCGAAAAGATAACTACCATAAAGGCATCCAACAAAAATATCGAACGAAAACTAACCGCCACCGAAGCTAGACTTGAGCGATCAGAGGCATCCCAAAGGGAGAACCCCCACTGTTGGGGGAGATGTTGTTAGTAGGATAGACAACAAACCTACTATATATTATTGTACCATATATTGCTGTAATTAAGGGCTGTAATTAGGGGATATAGATGTTGCTGTTATGCTGTAATTAAGGGCTGTAATTAGTAGATATAGATGTTGTTGTTATGCTTTGTAATTAAGAGCTGTAATTAGGGGATATAGATGCTGCTGTAATTAGGAGATATTATGCTATAATTAGGGGCTATAGATGTTGCCGTTATGCTGTAATTAAGGGTTGTAATTAGGGGATATAGATGCTGCTATAATTAGGAGTTTATACTGTAATTAGGGGATATAGATGCTGCTGTTATGGTGTAATTAAATGATTTCTATATAAGAAAAGGACCACTCGATTGAGGGTCATTGAGCAAATCTGACATGGTATCAGAGCCACTCTCTGCAACCTTGTCTTTGGTCCAATCTTCGTGGTTCTAGGCTCTGATTTTCTGGTTTCTTGGGTGCGGGTTTTGGTTTGCAGTTTTTTTTTTTGGTGCATTTCGAGAGATTCTAGTTATGGCTAACAACACCAACTCAGAAGTCTTTCAAACTCGGCTACAGGGAAGAATTATGCTTCCTGGGAGTTTCAGTTTCAACTTTTTGTCATGGGAAAGGAGTTGTGGGGTCATGTTGATAGGAGTGATCCAATGCTCACCGATCCTAAGACGTTGGTTCAATGGAAGGTGAAAGATGCTCGCGTGATGACTTGGATTCTTGAGTCTATTGATCCACTGCTTATACTCAATTTAAGACCGCATAAGACGGCTAAATCGATGTGGGAGTACTTAAAAAAGGTCTATCATCACGATCATTTCGCTCGGCGATTTCAATTGGAAACTGATCTTGCTGCCTATTCCCAAGGTACACTCTGTTCAGGAATATTTCTGTGGTTTTCAGAATCTTTGGGCTGAGTTTTCCGACATTGTATATGCC
Organism: Magnolia changhungtana; assembly: GCA_030180095.1. Classification (NCBI taxonomy): domain Eukaryota; kingdom Viridiplantae; phylum Streptophyta; class Magnoliopsida; order Magnoliales; family Magnoliaceae; genus Magnolia; species Magnolia changhungtana. The sequence goes on along the minus strand of JASAUF010000101.1, from coordinate 4,804,213 downwards.
GACGTGTCGGCCGAGTCCCTCTCTGCTGTTCAAGCAGTCCATGAAGTTAGCAAAAGAGACCAGTTTTTAATGAAACTAAGGCCGACCCGAGTCTATTCGCTCCAACCTGATGCACAGGGATCCTTCACCATCTCTTGACGTGTGTTTTGGAGCACTTCTTCGAGAGGGACAACGCCTTCTTACTCAATCTTCGCTTCCGCAAGAGAATGTTGTCGCAGTCTCCTCGCCACTTTCATCTTGCCGCAATCCGCCGAATTATTCGATATCTCCGGGGTTCCTCTCACTGTAGCTTGTTCTTCTCTACTGGTACTCCTCTTCGTCTCGTGGCTTTTAGTGATGCTGATTGGGCAGGATGTCCTGATACTCGCCGGTCTATCACCGGGTGGTGTATGTTTCTTGGTGATTCACTTATCTCTTGGAAGAGTAAGAAACAGGATCGTGTTTCCAAATCTTCGACTGAGTCCGAGTACCGTGCCATGTCGGCAGCCTGCTCGGAGATTATGTGGCTCCGTGGCTTGCTGAAATAGGTTTTCCTCAGTCAATTCCCACTCCTCTTCATGCTGATAATACGAGTGCTATTCAGATCGCTACCAATCCAGTCTATCACGAGCGTACCAAACATATCGAGGTGGACTGCCATTCTATTCGGGAAGCTGTTAATACTCGGGTTATCTCTCTTCTACATGTCTCAAGCGACCTTCAGATAGCGGACGTCTTCACTAAAGCTATGACACGACTACGTCATCAATTTCTTGTTGGCAAATTGATGCTTCTTGATCGACCAGCATCAATTTGAGGGGGGGATGTTAGTAGGATAGACAACAAACCTACTATATATTGTTGTACCATATATTGCTGCAATTAAGGGCTGTAATTAGGGGATATAGATGTTGCTGTTATGCTGTAATTAGTAGATATAGATGTTGTTGTTATGCTATAATTAAGGGCTGTAATTAGGGGATATAGATTCTGTAATTAGGGGATATAGATGTTGCTGTAATTAGGAGATATTATGCTGTAATTTAGGGCTATAGATGTTGTCTTTGTCAGAATTAAGGGTCAATTTGAATTAGGGGATATAGATGCTTCTGTAATTAGGAGTTTATGCTGTAATTAGGGGATATAGATGCTGCTGTTATGCTGTAATTAAATGATTTCTATATAAGAAAAGGACCACTCGATTGAGGGTCATTGAGCAAATCTGACAGATGTGCAGTCGCAGGCAGGTGGTGTTGGTGAGGAGCTAGCCCTTAGACAAACCCTCACCAATGGCAAGCATGTGGGTAGAGAATGGGCATATCAGGACCACTTTGATCCTGACGAGAGGGCCATGAAGAATGTCAAGATTGATGCCCCGAGCTTTGATGGTCGCTTTGACCCCAAGGCATTTCTTGATTGATTAGCTAACATGGACCACTATTTTGCGTGTCATGAGATATCAGAGAACTGACAAGTGCGGTGTGCCAAAATGAAGCTTGTGGGGCAAGTGGAGATGTATTGGACCAATAAAGAGCGTAGGATTGAACTGCTGGGAGGAGCTTCCATTACCTAATGGAGCGAGATGAAAACTATGCTAAAAGAGAAGTACCTCCCTCTCTCTTATCGCCGGAAGCTCCTGGAACAATGGCAATCTTTACGCTAAAGATCCATGCCTGTCACGGAATACATTGCAAAGTTTGAGGAATTCATGATGCGGTGTGATATTGAGGAAGACCCTCTAGTAACGCTCACATGTTTTAAGATGGGCCTTTGATCGGATCTTTAGTGTGAGCTTTGGGCTCGTTCCATGACAGATTTGGACGAGATGTACCAAGTGGTGCAGGAATTAGAGCAGTATCTGAAGACTCCTGTCACAAGACGGTTCGATTCCCGAGACTTTAACGTTATGACTAGTTCTCAGGGAACTAGATCCAACATTGATAATCAACCCAAGGTGCAGGAGAATGTTCTGCGTAGGCCTAGGGATGACAAGGGAAAAGGCGTCCTTGGTGCTGGTCCAGGTGGAGGACAGAATGCGCGATGCTACGAATGTGGGAATATTGGCCATTTTGCAACTCGGTGTCCCACTAAGAGCAAAGGAAAAGCCTTAGTCATAGGCGATTCCCAGGATAGCGAGTATGATCAGGGCGACTCTAAAGTTGAAGAATATCAGCCCGTTGGATCATTGAGTGATGAGGATGAGGTGGGTGATGATGCCACACTAGCAGTTGTCAGGTGTGTACTAGCCCAGACTAGAAATAGTGTTGACCGGTGTCGCAACACTATCTTCTACACAATCACCAAGTGTGGTAAGAAAAATTGTAAGGTGATAGTGGATAGTGGGAGTTGCTAGAATGTAATTTCCACTAGCACTGTAGGCCGTCTAAAGTAATAGGCCACCCCTCATCTTGACTTGTACAAAGTCTCATGGGTAGGGTAGACAAGACTTCCTTTCCTATCACCCATCAATGTCTTGTACTCATCGAGTTCGGGTCTTATAAGGAGTCCCTATGGCGTGATGTGTTGCCCGTGGATGTAGGTCACATCATCCCAAGTAGACCTTGGCTATTCGATATTGACGTCATGATCTACGGAAGTTTAATGCATGTACCTTCATGTATAACGGCAAGAAGATTAAAATTAATCCTATGCCACCACAAAACACTGTACAAAAGAAAGGTGAGAAGGCTAGTTGATGCAGGACATGAAAATTAAATATGATATGCGAGATTTCAGGCTTAAGATCACGTTAGTTCATAAACAATTACACAAATTCCATATCCCACATGAAAGTCCAAACATTCAATTAAGGGGAATCTATGCGGGTCTAGGCCTACACATGATAGGGCTGGATCGATAAAAATTATGAACCAAACGATACTTAAAGATAAGAAATAATCATCCACACATGCATAGTAATCAGTTCCTAATCTAAGGGATTCACCAATTTCAAATCAAGGAACCCTAGGGTAAGAAAAGGGGCATAAAATTGGAGATTTGAGTAATTTAGGGTTAGGTTTAGAGATTTTGGGTGAAAGCGGAGTGAAAGAGAGGAGAGAGACGAACCAAAGAAGTACCGCACGCGTGGACAACAATGGTTCAGACGCACATGCGTGTGATCTCGGCCGAATGTGTGTGGGGCCCACTATTCAGAAAAATGCAACCTTGGCCCTAGTTGGCCAGGGATGGACTCCAAAACCCCCAAATCTCAACTTGATCGGATGTACAGTTTGTGCGTGGTGCTCCGCCGAAGCTTTAGCCCTCCTGTAAGGCTAGATTCTGAAATTCTGCTGTGGGGAGGAGAATTGCTGCAATAGACGATTAATTCGAAGTTTAGATGATGGGGTGAGATGAGAAGAATGGATGGTAGAAGATGGGTAGTAAAGATGGCGATGGATGAGGGTGAATCGGGATAGATGTGGCTTCGCACCACGGTAGTTAACCCTTCGATGAAGGGAGGGCTTTGCATCCAATTAGGCTTTACAACTCAGAGAGTAGGAAAACGCAAAATTTTTATTAATCTTCAATGAATGAAAAAAGTTACAAGGGGTGTCTATTTATAAGAAAACCTTATACCCCAAAACTCGCGCCATGTGCACAACCTATTACTTGGCGATGAAGTAAACTAAAATAAAAACTAATCAAATAAATCTAAAGCATCCATGATGTTCTAAATAACATTAATAATCAAAACGTAGAATATGAAATCAATCTGACTAGTGGGCCACGATTATGAGATCCCATGATGGGCTTTTCGTGACTACCAGGCCCACTCTTTTGAATCAAAACTTCGTCTTCTAGCTAGGGCTTTCCCCGGACGTTGTCATTGATCCAGATCAACGGTGGGGCCCTCCTTCCGGCGTACGAGCGTAGGGAGGGTGGTGTGCGTGCACGTATGGACGACGTGCTCGGGATGTCCCCATCAATTCTCCCCGGTTGCAAAGATTTCGCCACTGGCGAAATAAAACTCCTGAACCCATCCGAGATGTAAGGATCAAGTCTTTGAAGCTCCTCATCAGCGAACCACGTATTGGTTGAAGCTGGACGTGACTTCCACTTGACCAGGTATTTCTGAAACCCATCGTCCAACGTTGAAACTATCTGATGGTCCAGGATATCCTTTATTTTCTCTCTAGGTATGTGAAGGTTAGGTATGGGAGGCAGATGCTGAGAAGAAATGTCAGGAAGAGTAAGTATGGGAGGTAGAGGTTGGGAAAATGGGTCGGGATAGGTAGGTATGGGAGGTAGAGGCTGGGAAAATGGGTCGGACGGGTAGGTATGGGAGGTAGAGGCTGGGAAAATGGGTCAGGACGGGTAGGTATGGGACGTAGAGGCTGAGAAAATGGGTCGGAAGGGTAGGTATGGGAGGTAGAGGCTAGGAAAATGGGTCGGGACGAGTAGGGTATGGGAGGTAGAGGCTGGGAAAAGGGGTCGGGACTGATAGGTATGGGACGTAGAGGCTGGGAAAATGGGTCGGGAATGGTAGGTTTGGGAGGTAGAGGCTGGGAAGAAAGGTCAGGAAGAGTGAGTATGGGAGGTAGAGGCTAGGAAAATGAGTCAGAAAGGGGCCATGCTTTAAGGGATAAATATGGGGAATGAGGATGGGTAGGCGAAGGGTCTGACAAAGTATTAGTGGTCCCCTGAAAAGTAACTAGATTCTCAACGTTGAATGTAAAACTAATTCCCATAGAAGGTGGAAGATATACCTCATACGCATTAAGACCGTTTCGTTTTATAGTTTTGAAGGGTCCAACGCTACGCGTGTGTAACTTACGAACGGCCTCCGGAGGGTACCGCTCGGGCCAGATGCGGACTATCACAGTCCCCAATATTAAATTCTTTGAAACGTTTTTGTTGGTTTGCAGAAAATTTGTAATCTTCATTACTAATAGTGATCTTCTGCCTGATTTCTTGATGCCATGAATGAATGTGATGCGCAAAAGACTCTGCAGGCTCTAACACCCTATGGGACAGTGACATAGGGACAAGATCAATTGGTTTCCCAGGTTTATAAACAGTAACGACTTCATAAGGACTAAGACCTGTGGACCTATTGATAGAACTATTAAACACAAACTCGGCTGCAGGTATTACAGTGTCTCATATTCTGGTGTGCTCTATATCCCTCCTAGGGGGATACTCATTCGGTAGATCATCAGGAAAAATATCACGTAATGGCCTCAGTGGATAACTCTACACTAGACTCTGGTGCACTCTCTCCAACCATAAGGCCGCACATGTTGTACCCCTCAAAATAGTGGTCTTGATGTCTCTCATGGGGTGAGTGTACGGGTGCACACCCATAATTGATTCCTTGACCAACTCCATTTATTGGTCTATCCTCTAGGCCACCTGCCTGAGATTGGACATCTACCCCAACGGTGGGGTTTGTCCTGGCGATGGTCTTTAATCGAGTAATGTGTACATCAAGCTGTTCAAAGCATTGGCCATTTCCAAGCGCTTAATCAAAGACTCCAACTTTTGAGACAACTTATTTAGTGACTCTTGCAATTGTTCCTTGTTTAGTGTAGGGTGCCAACTAAAATTCAGCAATATAGTTGTCAAAATATAAGATTTAAAAAAAAAAAAATTTTTTAAAAGAAACAACCTAGTTTCTAAAAACGAAAAAGGAAAGCTTCTAAGAAAAACAAATTAGAAAAGTTTCTAAAAAAAAAAACAAATTAGGAAAGTTTAAAAAAAAAAAACAAATTAGGAAAGTTTCGAAACAAAAGCAACCTAGTTTCTAAAAACGAAAAGGAAAGTTTCTAAAAATAGAAAGTAAGTTTCTAAAAAAGAAAAAGGAAAGTAAACTAGTTTCTAAAAAAGAAAAAGGAAAGGAAATTAGTTTCTAAAAACAGATTAAGAAAGTTTCAAAAAAATTAGTTTCTAAAAAATAGAAAAGGGAAGTTTCTAAACCTAGAAATAGAAAACTAAGTTAATTTCTAAAATAATTCAAATAAGGGAATAACAAAAAATTTCAGCAGCTTATGTCAGGGTTTATAGACTTCTACACAGCCATATATGATGAGAATTGATGCGTAATGGACCTAAACAACCAAACCATAAACATGTAATGAATTCCCCTACAAGAACCCTAGGCTTTGATACCAAATTTGATGCAGGACATGAAAATTAAATATGATATGCAAGATTTCAGGCTTAAGATCACATTAGTTCATAAACAATTGCACAAATTCCATATCCTACATGAAAGTCCAAACATTCAATTAAGGGGAATCTATGCGGGTCCAGGCCTACACATGATAGGGCTAGATCAATAAAAATTATGAATCAAACGATACTCAAAGATAAGAAATAATCATCCACACATGCATAGTAATCAGTCCCTAATCCAAGGGATTCACTAATTTCAAATCAAGGAACCCTAGGGTAAGAAAAGAAGCATAAAATTGGAGATTTGAGTAATTTAGGGTTTGGTTTAGGGATTTTGGGTGAAGTGGAGTGAAAGAGAGGAGAGAGACGAACCAGAGAAGTACCGTACTCGTGGATAACAACAATGGCTCAGACGCACATGCGTGTGATCTCGGCCGGACGTGTGTGGGGCCCGCTATTCAGAAAAAGGCCACCTTGGCCTTGGTTGGCCAGGGATGGACTCCAAAACCCCCAAATCTCAACGTGATCCGATGTAGGTTTGCGCGTGATGCTCTGTCGAAGTTTCAGCCCTCCTGTAGGGCCAGATTCTGAAATTCTGCTGTGGGGAGGAGAATTGCTTCGATAGATGATTGATTCGAAGCTTAGATGATGGGGTGAGATGAGAAGAAGGGATGGTAGAAGATGGTTAGTAGAGATGACGATGGATGGGGGCGAATCAGGATAGATGTGGCTTCACACCACGGTAGTTAACCCTTCGATGAAGGGAGGGCTTCGCACCCAATTAGGCTTTACAACTCAGAGAGTAGGAAAACGCAAAATTTTTATTAATCTTCAATGAATGAAAAAAGCTACAAGGGGTGCCTATTTATAAGAAAACCCTATACCCCAAAACTCGCTCCATGTGCGCAACCTATTACTTGGCGATGAAGTAAACCAAAATAAAAACTAATCAAAGAAATCTAAAGCATCCATGATGTTCTAAATAACATTAATAAGCAAAACCTAAAATATGAAATCAATCTGACTAGTGGGCCACGATTATGAGATCCCATGATGGGCTTTTCGTGACTAACGGGCCCACTCTTTTGAATCAAAACTTCTTCTTCTAGTTAGGAGGCCCTTCCTGGACGTCGTCATCGATTCAGATCAACGGTAGGGCCCTCCTTCTAGCGTACGAGCGTAGGGAGGGTGGTGCGCGTTCACGTGTGGACGTGTGCGGGATGTCCCCATCACTTGTGAGCCTAAAGAAGTGAGGAAATACACACCCAAGTCTCTCTACATCATCACAGCTAAAGAGTTTGAAAGAGAGACTGAGGAGGATTCGACGGTGTATGCCTTAGTGGTTAGAGAGGCTACAACAAAAGTACCAGTAGAGTTTCCCTCACGAGGTAGCCCCGGTCTTTGAAGAGTACATAGATGTATTCCCTGAGGATTTGCCGGATGAGTTACCACCCATGAGGGACATCCATCAAGCCATTGATCTTGTCCCTGGATCGACTCTACCAAACCTTCCTCATTATAGGATGAACCCTGCAAAGCTTGCAGAGTTGAAGAAGCAGGTAGATGAGCTCCTACGAAAGGGTTTCATTTAAGAGAACATGAGCCCGTGTGCCGTACCCGCTTTACTGACACTTAAGAAAGATGACACTTGGCGCATGTGTGCGGACAGTAGAGCCATCAACAAAATCATGGTCAAGTATAGGTTTTCCATAACTAGGCTTGATGACATGTTAGACATGATGGCTAAATCTACCAGTTCCTCTAAAATAGATCTCAAGAGTGGGTATCACCAAATCCATATACGCCCCGATGATGAATGGAAGACAACCTTCAAGACGAAGTGATGCAGGACATAAAATTCAAGTATGATGTACAAGATTTTCAGGCTTTAGATCACACTAGTTCAGAAAGAATTACACAAAATTCCACATCCCACACAAAAGTTCAAACACTCAATCAAGGGAAATTTTATGCGGATCCAGGCTTACACATGCTAGGACCGGATCAATCAAAATTATAGAGAAAACAAGAATCAAAGGAGGGTAAATTCATCTACACATGCACAAAAATAATTCTCCAATCCAAGAGATTCAGAAATTTCAATTCGGAGAACCCTAAGGTTGAAGAAAGGGCATAAAATTGGGGATTTGAGTAATTTAGGGATTTTGGGTGAAAGAAGAGTGAAAGAGAGGAGAGAGACGAACTAGAGAAGTGCCACACGTGTGGGCAGTAGCAATGGCCTAGACGCACGTCCATGTGATCCAGGCCGCACGTGTGTGGGGCCCACTATTCAGAGGAAGGCCACCTTGGCCTTGGTCGGCCAGGGATGGACTTTAAAACCCTCAAATCTCAACTCAATCCGATGCACGGTTTTTGTGGTACTCCGCCGAAGTTTCAGCCTTCCTGCAGGGCTAGATTCTGAAAATCCGTTGTAAAGAGAAAAACGCTTGCAAATATTGATGAATTTGCAGATGAAATGCTTGTAGGAGGAGAAATATGGATGGAAGAATGTGGAGGCGAATTGGGATAGGTGTGACTTCGCATCACGATAGTCGGCCTTTCGAGGAAGGGCGGGTTTCGCACCCAATTGAATCTCCACAACTCAGAAATTTAGAGGAGCAGAAAAATGTAGCAATTTTATTGATTTTCATTGAGAAAAAAAACTACTAGGGTTGCTTATTTATAATAAAACCCTATACCCCAAAACTCGCGCCATGTGCGCAACTTATTATTGAGACGAAGTAATAAAAAATAACAATTAATCAAAGCAATCTAAACTGTCCATGATATTCATAATAACAATAATAAGAAAAACACAAAGTTCTAGATTAATTAGAATAGTGGGCCACGATCATGAGAACTCATGGTGGGATTGATATGACTATTGAGTCCACTCCAACGAACCAAAACGCAATCCTCTAATTAGGAGGCTCTCCCTGGTTGTCGTCATCTATCCAAATCGATAGTGGGACCCTCCTCCTTGCGTACATGCGTAGGGGGGCGTGCGTGTGCACGTGATGTCCCCATCAACTTTCCTTGGCTATGAAGATTTCGCCACTGGCGAAACAGAAGTCCTGAACCGCTCCAAGATGTCAGGATCAAGTCTCTAAAGCTCCTCCTTAGTGAGCCACATACTGTCTGAAGCTGGGCGTGACTGCCACTTAACCAGATACTTTTAAAACCCGCCATCTGACGTGGATATTATCTGATGATCCAGAATATCCTCTATCTCTTCTCTGTGTGTAGGAAGGGTAGGTATAGGAGGTAGAGGCTGAGAAAATGGGTCGGGAAGGGTAGGTATGAGAGGTAGAGGCTTGGACGATGGGTTGGAAAGGGTAGGTATGGGAGGTAGAGGCTAGGAAGATGGGTCGGGAAAGGGCCATGGATCAAGGGAAAGTTTGGGGAATCACGATGGTGAGGCGAAAGGCTGGACAATGCATCAATGGCCCGCTGAAATGTAACTAGATCCTCCACATTGAATGTGGAACTAATTCCCATGGAGGGTGGAAGATCTACTACATACGCATTGAGATCGTTTCGTTTTATAATTTTGAATGGTCTAGTGCTACGCGTGTGTAATTTATGAACGGCTCCCTGAGGGTACCGCTCTTGCTTGATGCGGACCATCACAGAGTCCCTTACATTGAATTCCTTAAAACATTTAATATGTTGGTCTGCAGAAAGTGTGTAATGTTCATTACTAGTCATGATCTTCTGCCTGATTTCTTGATGCCATGAATGAATGTGATGCGCAAAAGACTCTGCAGACTCTAACGGCCTATGGGACAGTAACATAGGAACAAGATCAATAGGTTTCCTAGGTTTATAACCAGTAACGACTTCAAAAGGACTTAGACCTGTGGACTTATCGACAGAACTATTAAACGCAAACTCGGCTATAAGTACTACAGTGTCCCATGTCCTGGTGTGCTGTATATCCCTCATAGGGGGAAACTCATCCGGTAGATCATCAGGAAAGATATCACGAAACTCATCCACTACCGGAATGGCCTCAGTGAGTAACTCTACACTAGCCTCTGATGCACTCTCTCTAGCCACAAGGCCGTACATGTCGTACCACTTAAAAAAGTGGTTCATGTCTGCTAACCAATCTTGAAAAGCTTTAGGGTCCAACTGGCCATCAAACATGGGGGCATCAACTTTAACTTCTTTGAGAAGTTGCGCATCGGGGTCATAGTGGTCTTGATGTCCCTCATGGGGTGGGTGCACGGGTGCGCGCTCATAACCGATTCCTTAGCCACCTCCATTCCTTGGTCTATCCTCCTAACCACCTGCCTAAGATTGGGCATCTTCCCCAATAGTGGGGTTTGCCCTAACGGAAGTCTCTAGTTGGGTAATGCGCACATCAAGCTGTTTAAAGCGTTGGTCCATGCGTTGTTCCAAGTGCTTGCCCAAAGACTCAAACTATTGGGTTAGCTTGTTCATTGACTCTTGCAATTGTTCCATGTTTAGTGTAGGGTCCAAGCCAAAACCACGATCCGTACGTGTGGGCATACAACTACTAACTCAACTTTAGGACCTTCTAATACCGATATGCGCCTAAATGCTCCTATGGGACCCTATATGGGGGAAACGACACAATACTACTCAATTTCTAGCAACCTATCTGCCCAAAGAATCTGTCAACAGAAAATCCAGCAAAGAGATATGGGGATTTTCTGATAGCAAAAAATTCAGCAGCTTATATCAGGAATTATGGACCTCTAAACAACTCTATATGATGATACTTGATGCATAATGGACACAAATAAACTAAACCCTAAACATGCAATGTATTCCCCTACAAGAATCCTAAGCTCTGATACCAAATTTGATGCAGGACATGAAATTCAAGTATGATGTGCAAGATTTTCAGGCTTTAGATCACACTAGTTCAGAAACAATTACACAAAATTCCACATCCCACACAAAAGTTTAAACACTTAATCAAGGGGAATCTTATGCGGATCTAGGCCTACACATGCTAGGGCCGGATCAATCAAAATTATAGACCAAACAAGAATCAAATGAGGGTAAATTCATCCACACATGCACAGAAATAATTCCCCAATCCAAGGGATTCAGAAATTTCAATTCGGGGAACCCTAAGGTTGAAGAAATGGCATAAAATTGGGGATTTGAGTAATTTAGGGTTAAGTTTAGGGATTTTGGAATGGGTTCATGCCCTTTTCCACTCTTGGATTGCAATATCTTCACATACGGGATTTCTCACAAAACAACTTTAGTAGAGTTGCCTAAATGCTCCCACGAACAAATTCCCCCACGAAATTTGAGGAATTTTTTTCTCATGTTTTTAAAATTATTCTTTGAAGGGTGATGTGTTTATTCTTGCATTGACGATATGCATCGTTGACATGAGGGATGTGTATTATTACGATATTGCAAAATATTACATAATATCGTCAATTTTTGTGTAATACGGATGAATTCCGTATCTTTCCAACCAAACAATAAAAAATAAAAATAAAAATAAAATAAAATAAAAGAAGAAAGAAAAAGAAAAAAAAGAAGAAAATCTTTTATCTTGTATCAGTCAAGTGTGATATTGATTGTGTTTCTACAGATTTATTGGTCAATACTATCTTTCCATGGAACAATGCTTCCACCCAATTTTCCTTCCGCCTTAAGAATGGAAATGTACTTCCCTCCTACATCCAAGGCATTTTACAATTAAAAAAAATCTATAAATAATTGAACATTGTTTCACATAGGCCTTCTTCGAACTGCACTACGTTTTTAGCATACAAGAAATGTAGTAATGTGATGGAGTTGAACTAGGAATGGTGGTTTTGCAATTTTGGGTGGGATGTCCACCACTACAGGGGTTGATGATTGGACGTGTAATTGTAAATGGTTATTCTTCAAATTTTTTAATTGGATGTTTATATTTTGCTGCACCTCTCTTGGAATTCTACTTCTACATATTTCTCTCATTGATTTCATCTTCTTGTTCCTAAATATTCCATATTTTAATGCTCAATTATTCATTGATTTAGTATTACGTGGAGATTGAAAGATCACTTGGGATGATATTGGAGGTGTGGTGATGGGAGGGTGAAGAAGGCATTGGTTGGTTTGTCCATCTGATGTTGTTGCGCATGTAGGATGTACGATAGGTTTGTGTTGCTCGCTAGTTTGAGGAACTAGTGTTTTTCTTGGTGAGATATCTCTTGGAAATGCCTAAAGCCGGAGACCACGTCTCCAAATCATCTCACGAAAATGGGGAAGTCTGAGCCATTGAGGGTGTGCAGGTAGTCAGTTTGTAATTTTAACTTGTCTGTAAGGAAGAGGTTTAAGATCTCTTGGGGTTACGTCCAGGTGTGCGACATGGCAAAGAGCTCAATGACTGGGATTACTGGTACGTGTTGTAATGCCATTTGGATTGTTTAATTAACGAGAAGTGAACATCCACAAACAAAGGATGGACAGCATATACACATTATTTGTCGGTGAGAAATTATTATTATTTTTTTTTCTTTCTTTCTAATATACTATTTTATAAGATTAAATTTTTAATAAAATCAGAAAATAGAATATGCATATAGGATTGCCACTGCAAAGGGCTTAATGACCCACACCTTGAACCAAAACCAGTGGAATTAGCTTTTCTATCTGCATGAGAAACATAATATTTAACCCAGAGGCAAGATATTTATTTCATTGAACAGAAAACTTAGATCCCACATTTCAGATCTGCTTGATTTGCTTGGTTTCTTGATCTCAATAGCTGAATCCCCTTCCATGATATAACCGAACCCATAAACTTGCATTGAAGATGAGGATCAACACCAATGCCCAGGATGGAACCATCTAGCAATCATAATTAATTTACTCAGACCATTCATCACTAAAGGCAGTCCCCACAGAGGTTCAGGGCAGGTGCTCCTAATTTTGTCATATAACTTCGACACCAGGGCAAAAATGGAAGTGTTAAAGTTGGGGTTTTAAGTAAGAATATGTTTCATAGGTATTGGTAAGAGGTGGAAGAAGTGAGGTTTCCCTGTTTCTCTATTTGACTGAGTTGGTCTTCAAACAATGTTATTATTCGAGTGTCAAAATATTTGTTCTGTCCTGCAATACAAATAGAACACGTTTCCCTATAATTTGTTATAGTGTATCATCAGACATATGTGATAACCTTGGTTCTTGAAGATTAAGTAGCATAAGCAATGTGCCAATATTACAGACCTTTATTCACTGTATTATCAGTCTTCTAAATTGTGATGGCTCTCGCTTCCCATTAGAACTGGATTTTTATTTTTTTTTCTCTTTGTAATTGCTTAGCATTGTTTGGTGGTTTCGTTGATTTGTTTGAGTGCTTGCCATGTATTGACAGTAGTGGATCCAGTTGTTTTAGTTTGATGTCGTCTCTAATATGCTAACATTTTACCTTTTTCTAGGTGTGTGCGTGTGCGCATGCGTGTGTGGGTGCGCATGTGTGCACGTGTGCATATATATATATATATATACATATATATATATATGTATGTATATGTATATATATATATATATATATATATATATATATATATATATATATATATATATATTGTAATTTCACTAACCTTTTTAGATGTTAGAATTGTTATTATCAATTATCTTATGGTGTTATACAGCTCGCATCTTCATTATTCTTAATTAATTATTTATTTATTAGTTGTGTTGCTTGCTAGTTATTGAAATCAACCTATTTTTCTAATGCAGAAGGAGAATGATCATGGGAAGTTCAGAAAATTAGATGAAATAATGTTTATTGATGGTTATCCAGGATATCAGGATCTGTTACCTATTGCAGCGGATTGTATGCGAGTAGTATGTGAAGTGAAAGGTGACAATCCCTTGCTTTTTTTGTCAAAAAGGAGTTTGTATTAAGTGTTTTAATATTTTGATGGTATAGGTTTCTGAAAAAAACAATAATACTAGTTCTGTTTGGATCCTTCTCACAAGTTTTGTACATGAGACATTTCTAAGAGGTGGATGTGGATAATTTATTTGCCTAGTAAATAATCAATTGGTGAAAGAAATCATATGCCGGAACCTCTTGAAGTTTGATTAAGTGAACCAACTTCCTAGTTGATAAATAGTCAAAACTTTGTATCTGTTGTTTAGGGATGTTCTGGTTGGTATTTTACATTTAGTATTCATGTTTCTTCTTTCTGTTCTATGAGCAAAAGTCCTAGTTTATGCATTACTTAGTCTCGCTTCCTCCTTATTTTAGTGGAAATTGCGGTTTGGAAGGTATAACTGAATCCTTGGTGTTGATATTGATTTTGATTGGTATTGATATTGCACAGACATTCATATCCACAAACATTCATAGACATTGCTACATCCACACAAGAGAGGAGATCGCATATACCTAGAAGGCTTTTATTAAAGCTTTTATTAATCTAGATTCTTATTACATTCCAGGCTATGACATAATACAGGCCCTTAATTATATTACAAAGAATAATCGTTGATTCTAAGGCATTAATAGTGAGGGAAATACAATAGAGAATAGAAGAGAAGAAAGAAAAGAATGCAATGCAATGAATGATTCACAGGACAGCTGTGACCAATAGATTTGGGCTCTGTGCATTCACACAGTGAGATGGATAGTGCCAGCACACTATTAATGATGCTCTCTCTCTAATATAAGATTTTGTGATGTCATCAATACAAGACGTACTAAGGATGGGTATGAAGCTATGCATAGCCTTGCACACACACACACACACACACCAGTTCGCACGAAACTCGTGCGAACTTGTTTGAGAACTCATCGTACGTGATGTGACTCCAAAATCTGAATGGTTCACGTGAAGCAGCACCTCATGAAACCCTCGGGCCCAATTTTTACTTTGATCCAAAACTTTGGTGGGCCATTAAAATGAAAACAGTTTCCTCTCTTGATTTGCATTTCTCTTTGCTATGGCCCACCAGAATTTTAGATCAGGGTGAAAATGTGTCCCTTGGGGTTTCATGGGATTCCACATCACATGGACTGTTCGGATTAGACGCCCATGACACGTGTGCAAAGGTGCTCAAGTAAGCATGACTCTACACACACACACACACACACACACACACACACAGAGTAGAGAATGGTTTGATGATAATAATGTGAAGAAAAGAGGAGAAGATTGA
Organism: Magnolia changhungtana; assembly: GCA_030180095.1. NCBI lineage: Eukaryota > Viridiplantae > Streptophyta > Magnoliopsida > Magnoliales > Magnoliaceae > Magnolia > Magnolia changhungtana. Next base: position 4,788,970 of record JASAUF010000101.1, on the reverse strand, counting down.
GAGAGGAGGAGGAGAGTTTGGGAAAGATGTTGTGTTAGGCTTGCTTGCCCTAACACACAATATTTTATTATAATAGAGCATATAGTACACTGTAGGAGAAGAGGAAAGTGTGCACATGCACTTACACTAAAAGGGCCACATACACAATACACTAGCATTCTCTACACACACACACACGAGACAGGGAGCATTGAGCCGTGTCTATGATGGATCACACATCATGGCATAGAGGCAGGCAAGCAACTCGGGTTGCTACATAACAAGAGGGTAGCATGGGTGATGTACAGTGTTGATAATGTACCCAAGGCATTACAAATGCTGTGAGATGCTTAGGCACTTATTTAATAGTTCAATTTCCAAATACGTGAGCTTACATGGGATCACAACTAATGATGAATGATATTCATGGACGATGATCTTAGTTAAAATAATCATAATAGCAGAGTGCTAGAAGCACTATGGTCTGCTGGGCTGTCATGTAAACTCTTGTAAGATAACCATATAGCACTTTAAAAAGGACAACAATGCTGTCTAAGTGGCATTGCTAGTTGCAAACTCGAGATGGTCTGCCCATGAGAATGCTTTGAGCCTGATTCAAAAGGAAACATTGACCTCGTGCCCCAAACATAATACCAGTATAAATTCAATCACATAGTATGATGGCACGGGTGGTAATATCCACAGCTTAGACATAATGGTGCCATGCTAGACGAGCATGAAACATGCGAGATGCGGCGCCTAGACTGAGAGAAGGTGTGGGTACGACCATGAAAAATCACAGTGGAAGGCAGAGGGTGCAGACGAGAGTTGGTCTGCCCATAAATACCTTGCTCAAGGGACTCATAAAAGGTTTTGAAGAGAGCAAGGCACAGATTGGTCCAAGCACGGGACAGGGATGGTCCCTCTCAGAGACTTTCCAGATTGCTAGGTAGATAGGATAGTCACTCGTGCTGCCCCCCCTCGAGCATTGGTATGATAGAATACAACCATCCAGACCCAGGGTTCATCCACTAGGCATGGCCAGAACACAAATTACACTACCCACTCCTAGTGAGGTGATCCGTTGGATGCTCAAAGAAGTTGAATTACACTATTAGCACCATCACGCTGCATTTTGTGAGCACGAGAATAGTGGCGCTGAGGGAATTTGTCTAGTCATGATAGCATGACTGGGCTTTTACCTGTGCAATGGTTAGGTTACTTCAGGGATTTTCAAAGGGAACTCTAGAAGAGATCACGAGAATTAGAAAGCAAAAGATCCAAAAATGAGACCCCTAAAGGGGTATTTATAGACATTGGTGGCTCAACCAGAAACTTCTAGGGACACATGGTGTGCTTTGATTAGTCGAAGTAAGCACTTAGGTGACAACTATCTCACACTACCGGACTTGGGTGACAGCTGTCTCGTACTACCAGACTGGATGTACATGTGACACACTGTCATTGGCTGTAATCAACTTGCTTGGCCAGGTGGCATCCACGTGGCGCCTTGGGCCCACCACTTCGAACCTCCCTGCAACTTCTACTTAGGCAGGGCGCGGCTGCTGTGCGGTGAAGTTGCCCATGTCTGTGCCTTCTCCTGTGATGAACATGCCAGCGCCTTCTGATATCTGATGAATACTGCTTTCCAGTTCCTTCTACTGTGCCGAAGGCTTGAGATACTGCGCAGTCCACTATTCTGAAGGCGTGAAATCAACTTTGAAGATTGCAGCTTCTCACTTTTCATGCCTCAACACTTAAATATGTATCAACTTCTTGAAGAGACCAATACATCATCATTTCTCTTGGCAACATGATCTCTGTGGCAAGAAGGGAACCAATAAAAACAAAATGATACCAACAATAAAGATTTCGATAGTTGTATTAGATCTTTTGATATAAATCAACTTCTTGAAGAGACCAATACATTCTTAGTTTTCATCTCGAACAAAATACATAATTACTTGGTATGAAAAGAAATTACGTAATATATAAAAGTCATTCTGAATTTCATACTTGCTCAAAAGTGCTTCAGCTACTTCGTCGTGCAAAGAACTATGGGTCCTAAAATCACTATTGTGTATATATTTTCCAAAATTTCTTTCCGGCTATCATTGATGACTTTCCAAATTGGCTCATTTCTATTCTTCACAATTGCAAAAGTTTAGTGGTTACTTCTGTCGCCCAAGCCATCAGCTCATAAGTATACCCCATTACAGGGATTGTATAAATAACTAAGTGAGAACATTCACAAGTGGTAATTCTACCTTTCATGCATCCATGATTGACTACCAAAAAACTATTATGAATTTTAACCATTTTTTTAAAAGGTAGTGGTAGGCAAGCCCATTGTTGTGATGCAAACATAATTTTTACTAGCATTTTTTTGGTGAAATAGTTAGTACGAAACAAGTACATATTTGTTTACTGAAAAGGCAAATTAGCTCCTTACCAAACGCGAACATATGTATCACATTTTAAACCATTCCATGCCCATAGATAAAATCTGCCAATGATTTGTCTTTTGTGATTGCACATGCTTCAACTTTTCTGATGCAGGACATGAAATTTAAATATGATATGCAAGATTTCAGGCTTAGATCATACTAATTCAGAACAATCACATAATAATTCCACATCCCATAAAAAAAGGTCAAACATTCAAGTAAAGGGGAATCTGCACGGGTCCAGGCCTACACATGTTAGGGCTGGATCAATAAAAATTATGGACCAAACGATACTCAAAGGGGAAATAGAAATCAGCCACACATGCATAGTATCAGTCCTTAATCCAAGGGATTCACTAATTTCAACTCAAGGAACCCTAGGGTAAAAAAAAGGACAAATAAATTAAGGATAATGCAATCTAGGGTTAGAGGTGGGCAACTTGGGCCCGATCCGGTGGATCCGACTAGACTTTACTCGGTACCGTTCCGAACAGAATCGGCGGTCTAGATCGGGCCTGATCGATTTTGATCGTCCAAATCCGATCTTATTTTGAGTCGGGTTTGGATAGTACTGTATCCGGAAAGATCTGATCCGAATACCCGGACCGAATGGGTCCGAACTGACCTGAACCGACCCGACCCGGAGCGACGTCGGGTATACTATAAATACAATTTTTTCACCCAAACCTAACCCTCTTTTCTTACCCTAGCTCGTTTTTTTTCCCCAAACCTCTCCCTCTTTTCTTACCCTAGCTCGTTTTTTTCCCCAAACCTCTCCCGCCTGAACGAGAACGTGCGATCTTCTTCGGTTCTTCCTCTCCTCTTCTTCTTCGACGCTCGTCTCAATTTAGTAGAAGTTTGTGTGAGTGGTAGAGAGTAGAACAGGTGAGTCTTCGTTTTGCAATTTGTTCTTTTTCTCATTTGTTGTTGTCGTGCTTTGCTTCGCTCATCATATATGAGTGGTGTGTTTGAGGTTCCAAGCAAATACATCTTGCATTTGCAATCTGCAAAAAGAAGAAAAAAGAAAAACCATTTACTTTTGTTTTCTTCTTCATGTGTTCTGCTGCTGTAATCTCTGTTAGAAAAGTGGAAGATTATAGAATTCATTTCTAGGTTTTGATTATTGAAGTGGGTTTTTGAGATTTTGCTTTTTTTAAGAGCTAATAGTATTTTCCCTTTTCAGATATTATTGTTTTTTTGTTGGATTTTTAGAAGGAGAGTTGGTTGAACTTGAAATAGAAAACCCAGAAATATAGCTGGTTTGATTCATGTTTTTGTTAAAGAGCATCATGGATTGCTCGTAATTCTAAAGAATCACTTTTATTAGGCAATTGCAATTTGCAACCATCCATCCATCCCTTTCCAGATTGTTTGAACCACTATAGATAGGCCTTTACTCCAAAAACAGATTGGTTGAGTGATCTTAACCTCTGATCAGTGAACCCTTGTTTGCTGAATTCAGACCATCCAATGGATGTCCTCTCATTGATTAGTTGAATAATCAAATTAGCATAGCTTCTCTCTCTCTCTATGGTACATTTAAAGTGGGCCCATCCAGTTTTTCTCCTTAGAGAATCATTATTTGAGGATTACAACTACTATGATTAATATTCATGCACCCTTTTATTTCATTTTTTGGGATTTGAAATAGTAGATATGAAAATACAGCAATCCAATCCGAACCTTGCACAATCTTATCCGACTCGGTTTTCTTGACCGAGTCGAACTCGGATCGATTCAGACCAGTACATGTTCGGGTCGGACCGAGTCAGTTGACTCGGGCTCGGTCTTGGTTCGGTCCGAGTTCGAGTTGGGTCATGTAAAATCCGGACCGAGTCGAGTTGGGCCAAATCCGAGCTGACTCGGTCCGATGCTCAGCTCTATCTAGGGTTAGGGTTTATGAAAAACTGGTATGAGAGGGTAAAATAAGAAGAAAACCTGAACCGGAAGACAGTTCCCGCGCGCGGACAACAACAATGGCTCAGACGTACGTGCGTGTGATCACGGCCGCACGTGTGTGGGACCCACTATTCAGAAAAAGGCCACCCTGGCCCTGGTTGGCCAGGGATGGACTCCAAAACCCCCAAATCTCAGCTCGATCCGATGCACGGTTTGTGCGTGGTGCTCCGCCAAAGTTTTAGCCCTCCTACGGGGCCAGATTCTAGAAATCTGCTGTATAGAGAAAAACGGCTGCAACTATTGATGGATTTGCAGATGGAATGCTTGTAGGAAAAGAGAAATATGGATGGAAGAAGGTGGGGGCGAATTGGGATAGATGTGGCTTCACACCACGGTGGTTGGCCTTTTGAAGAAGGGAGGGCTTCGCACCCAATTAGGTTTTCATAACTCGGAAAGGAGCATGAAAACGCAACAATTTTTATTAATCTTCATTGGATTAAAAAACCCTACAAGGGGTGTCTATTTATATGAAAACCCTATGCCCCAAAACTCGCGCCATGTGCGCAACCTATTACTTGGCGATGAAGTAAACAAAAATAAAAATCAAATAAAGAAATCTAAAGCATTTATAATGTTTTAAATAATATAAATAAGCAAAACCTAAAGTATGAACTTAATCCGAATAGTGGGCCCCGATCATGAGATCCCATGATGGGCTTTACTTGATTATCGGGCCCACTCTAATGAACCAAAACTCCGTCTTCTAATTAGGAGGCCCTCCTGGACGTCGTCATCCAGCCAGATCAACGATGGGGCCCTCCCTCTCCTTCCATACGTGCGTAGGGGGCGGCGTGCGTGCGCGTGTGTGCGTGATGTCCCCATCAATTCTCCCCGGCTGCGAAGATTTCGCCACTGGCGAAATAAAACTCTTGAACTGCTCCAGGATGTCAGGATCAAGTCTCTGAAGCTCCTCAGTGAGCCACGTGCTGTCTGAAGTTGGGCGTGACTTTCATTTAACCAAGTACTTCTGAAACTCGCCGTCCGATGTTGAAACTATCTGATGGTCCAGTATATCCTCCATTTCCTCTCTGGTTGTGTGAAGGCTAGGTATGGGAGGTAGAGGTTGGGAAGAGTAGGTATAGGAGGAGGTAGAGGTTGGGAAAATGAGCTGGGACGGGTAGATATGGGATATGGAGGCTAGGAAAATGGGTTGGGAAGGGTAAGTATGGGAGGTAGAGGTTGGGAAGATGGGTCGGGAGGGGGCCATGTATCAAGGGAAAGGTCTGAGGAATCAGGATGGTTAGGCGAAAGGCTGGGCAATGCATCAATGACCCCTTGAAATGCAACTAGATCCTCCACATTGAATGTGGAACTAATTCCCATGGAGGGTGGAAGATTTGGCACATACGTATTGAGACCGTTTCGTTTTATAATTTTGAAGGGTCCAGCGCTACGCGCATGTAACTTACGAACGGCCCCCGGAGGATAAAGCTCGGGCCTGATGCGGACCATCACAGAGTTTCTTATATTGAATTCCTTGAAACATTTATGCTGGTCTGCAGAAAATTTGTAATGTTCATTACTAGTAGTGATCTTCTGCCTGATTTCTTGATGCTATAAATGAATGTGATGCACACAAGACTCTGCAGGCTCTGACGGCCTATGGGACAGTGACATAGGGACAAGATCAATAGGTTTCTCAGTTTTATAACCAGTAACGACTTCATAAGGACCGAGACCTGTGGACTTATCGACAGAACTATTAAATGCAAACTCGGCTATAGGTATTACAGTGTCCCATGTTTTGGTGTAATCTATATCCCTCCTAGGGGGAGACTCATCCGGTAGATCATCATGACAGACATCACGAAACTCATCTACTACCGGAATGGCCTCAGTGGGTAACTCTATACTAGCCTCTGGTGCAATCTCTCCAGCTACAAGGCCTCACATGTTGTACTAAAAAAAATGGTCTTGATGTCCCTCATGGGGTGGGTGCACACCCATAACTGATTACTTGGCTAACTCCATTCATTGGTCTATCCTCCTGGCCACCTGCCTGAGATTGGACATTCCCCCAATGGTGGGGTTTGTCCCGTCGGAGACCTTTAGTTGGGTAATGCGCACATCAAATTGGTCAAAGCGTTGGTCTATATGTTGCTCCCAGTGCTTACCCAAAGACTTGATCTGTTGGGACAGTTTGTTTAATGACTCTAGCAGTTGCTCCATGTTTAGTGTAGGGTGTAAGCCAAAACCATGACTCGTACGTGTGGGCATACACTTGCTAACTCTACCTAAGGATCTTCTACTACGACTATATGCGTCTAAAAAGAACTAAATGACCCTATGAGACTCTATATGAAGGAAACTACGCAGTGCGTACCAAAATCCAGCAATGTAGCTGTTGAAATAAGGTAATAACAGAAAGTTACAGCAATGAATTGCTAACTTCCTATTAATCAGAAATCTCAGCAACTAATATCAGGAACTACGGGTTTCTAAATAGCTGTATATGATGAACTGGGTGCATGATGGACTCAAACAAACTAACCCTAAACATGTAATGTATTCCCTTATAAGAACCCTAAGCTCTGATACCGAATTTGATCCAGGACATGAAATTTAAATATAATATGCAAGATTTCAGGCTTAGATCATACTAATTCAGAACAATCACATAATAATTCCACATCCCACACAAAAGGCTCAAACATTCAAGTAAACGGGAATCTGCACGGGTCCAGGCCTACACATGTTAGGGCTGGATTAATAAAAATTATGGACCAAACGTTGCTTAAAGGGAAATAGAAATCAACCACACATGCATAGTAATCAGTCCTTAATCCAAGGGATTCACTAATTTCAACACAAGGAACCCTAGAGTAAAAAAAAAAAGGACAAATAAATTAAGGATAATGCAATCTAGGTTTAGGGTTTATGAAAAACTGGTATGAGAGGGTAAAATAAGAAGAAAACCAGAAGACAGTTCCCGCGCACGGATAGCAAAAATGGCCCAGACACACGTACTTGTGATCACGGCCGCACGTGTGAGGGGCCCACTATTTAGAAAAAGGCCACCTTGGCCCTGGTCGGCCAGGGATGGACTCCAAAACCCCCAAATCTCAGGTCGATCCGATGCACGGTTTGTGCGTGGTACTCTGCCGAAGTTTCAGCCCTCCTGCAGGGCCAGATTCTGGAAATCTGTTGTAGAGAGAAAAACGGCTGCAACTATTGATGGATTTGCAGATGAAATGCTTGTAGGAGGGGAAAAATATGGATGGAAGAAGGTGAGGGCGAATCGGGATAGATGTGGCTTCACACCACGGTAGTTAGACCTTCGAGGAAGGGAGGGCTTCGCACCCAATTAGGTTTTCATAACTTGGAAAGGAGCAGGAAAGTGCAGCAATTTTTATTAATCTTCATTAAATTTTTTTTAAAAAAAAACCCTACAAGGGGTGCCTATTTATAGGAAAACCCTATACCCTAAAACTCGCGCCATGTGCGCAACCTATTACTTGGCGATGAAGTAAACAAAAATAAAAACCAAACAAAGAAATCTAAAGCGTTCATAATGTTCTAAATAATATAAATAAGCAAATTCTAAAGTACGAACTTAATCCGACTAGTGGGCCCCGATCATGAGATCCCATGATGGGCTTTACCTGATTATCGGGCCCATTCTAATGAACCAAAACTCCGTCTTCTAACTAAGAGGCCCTCCCTGGACGTCGTCATCGAGCCAGATCGATGGTGAGGCCCTCCCTCTCCTTCTGTACGTGCGTAGGGGGCGGCGTGCATGCACGTGATGTTCCCATCATTTCCTTTTACTTTTCTAAATCTTCAAGCATCAGATGAATGTAGTGTGCTAGCCATCAGACATAGAACAAGTTTCTTTTCTCTTCTATCACAGGTTCCAATTTTCATATATGAGCTTCCATTTCCTGTAATCACGTGCACAACAATGTCTTTTCCAACTTTTCTTATAGCCGAATCTAATAGATCATAAAAATTGTTGGCATTTCTAATAGTGCTTGGCATCATGTTAACATTCAATACTCTTCAAAAAGACTGCTTGATGGGCTGTACTAAAAAATTCTTAATTGATTGGTTCTTTCCATCTGTCCAACTGTAAAATATAATGATGCATCCATTCTCCCATCCTTTCTTAGTGCACCCATTCTCCAATTCATTCTTATACTCGTACATGCTTAATATCCTACTTCTTCATCTTCAAAAAATGCACTTCTCATCTTGGTATATAGTAGTTTTAGTCCTTGACTACTATTGAATTGATTCACACATCGGTGCAAGAAACGAACTTTTCACCAAACTGAACAGAAGTGCAATTGTGTAGAAGATCTTGCATTGTCCAACGAAACTTTTTCCTCTGTTTCCCTTCTAATAGTCTTTCGATGTTGTTCCCTTTGGTGTTATACTCATTCATGGGGCCATTTCCATTTGATTGAGACTTTTTTCTTGGCTCTTCATTTTCTTCTAATGAGGACTTCTCATTTTAGATTGTGTAGAGATGAAAAAGGGAAGAAAGAAAAGAAAAGAAGAGAGAAGAAAAGATGAGAGAGGAAAAGGTTTGGCTAGGGTTGCACTCCCCCACCCTCTATTCTTTATATTTAAGTATTAAAAAGAAAAAATGGCAAAAATGCCCCTAATAGATTAAATATAATGCTATCTAAAGGCCAAAAGGACTAAGAAATAAGTGGGTTGTAGGACCACAACCATAACTGTTAACACCCCCCTTAAGTTGGAGCATAGATGTCTTACATGTCCGACTTGGAAACAAGTTTATTGAACTGAGATTTTCCAAGAGCGTTGGTGAATAAATATAAGATTTTATCATGAGATAAAATATAGGGTGTGTGGATCTGTCTCTGAAATATATTGTCTCGAACGAAATGGCAATTAACTTATATATGCTTTGTTCTCTCATGAGACACATGATTAATAGCAATATGTATCACAACTTGATTGTTGCAATGTAAAGGAACTCAAACCTGAACTTTGAATCCCATTCTTGTGGAAGAGATCTCAATCATATATGATCACAAGTTGTATGTGCTATTGATCTATATTCAACAGCCACGTTCCATTTCTTACTTTTCTAATTAACCACATTACCGTCTAAGAAGGTGAAGTAACCCGTAGTCGACCTTCTATCATGTCTCAACCATGTATAATTTGCATCTAAATAACCGGCTACTTGAAGATGACCATGAGCTCTGTATAAGATACCTTTCCCAAGAGAACATGGGTTTAAATACTTGAGAATCTTCATAATTCCTATTAGATATGGTTTTCTTGGATTTTGAGATAAGGTTCCATTGGTGTATCAACCGGTTTGGTACCCAACATCCCCGTCTCTTTCAAACACATTTTCTTTGATACTTTTGATCTTGCCACTTAAATGCCCAGAAAATATTGAAGAAGACCAAGGTCTTTGATCTAATATTGGGATTGAAGATATGACTTAAGCTTTTCAATACCCTCCATGATAGGGACATCATGCGCACACGCACGCCCCCCATCTTACGCACGTACTCAAGGAGGAGGAAGGCCCCACTATCAATTTGGATCGACAACGACATTTATGGAGGACCTCCTAGTTAAGGGGCTGTGCTATGGATCATTGGAGTCGACCCGATCATCATGTGGATCCCACCATTGGATCTCATGATCGTTGCCCACTACCCTAGATCTAGGATTTTGAGTTTTGGTTATTATTGCTATTAGAAACATCATAAACGATTTTGATTGCATTGATTAGTTGTTATTTTTGTTACTTCGTCTCTAAGTCTTAGCGTGCGCACATGGTGCGACTTTTGGGGTTTAGGGTTTTTTTAATAAATAGGCAACCCCATGTATGTTTTTATTTTCATTGAAGATTATAAATAGAATTCTGCGTTTTCCTGCTTCTCTAATTCTCTGAGTTGAGGAAATCTAATTAGGTGCGAAACCCTCCCTACTTCGAAGGGCTAACTACCGTGGTGCGAAGCTACACCCATCCCAAATCGGCCCCACCTCCTACCCTCAATATTCATCATCTCCCACAACGATCCAATCTTCAAATCCACCCCCTTTTGCAGCCAATCCTTCCTTTACAACAAATTTGCAGAATCAGGCCCTTCAAGAGGGCTGAAACTTCGGCGGAGCACCGTGCACAGACCGGATGCTCGATCAGCCTGAAATTTGGCGTGTGGGTGGCCCCTCTCTGACCGACCATACCCTAGGTGGCCAATCCCGGATTCGTGGGCCCCACACACATGCGGGCAGGCACCCACGCATGTGCGCCTGGGCCAGATTGTTGTCCACATGTGTGGACTATTTGCAGGTTCTTCTCTCTCCTCTCTTGCTTTAAATCCCTAACCCTAACCCTAACCCTAGATAATCCTAAATTCCAAGTTCTATTCCACTTTTACAAACCCTGGGCTTTCCCAAATTGAAACATAGTGAATCCCTTGAATTGGGGAATAATCCTTTGCAAGAGTGGATGAATCTACTTTCCTTTGAGCATTGTTTGGTCTATAATTTTTTAATTGATCTAGCCCTAACATGTGTAAGCTTAGATCCTCGTAGATTCCCCTTTTTGAATGCTTGATCTTATGTGGGATGTGGAATTTTTGTGATTGTTTCTAAATTAGTATGATCTAAAGCCTAAAATCTTGCATATCATATTTAATTTTCATGTCCTGCATCACTCCAAGTCATCACTAGTCACTACAATATCATCCGCATACACAATGAGTATTATGTAGCTAGTGGTAGAGTGCTTGGAGAAGGTTGAATGATCTACTTTACTTCTTTTTAATCAAAATGGTACAACCACACTACTGAACTTCTCAAACCAAGCTCGTGGTGATTGCTTCAACCTGTATATAGACTTGTTCAACCTACATACTTTAGTCAACTCCCCCTATGCCATATACCCAGGAGGGTGCTCCATGTAGACTTCTTCGTGTAGGTCTCCATGCAGGAACACATTCATCCAGTTGAAAGAGAGGCCAATCATGATAATCATGATTTGCAGCTAGTGATATAACAACTCAAACTAAATTAAGATTAGCCACTGGTGAAAATGTATTCAGATAATCTACTCTATAAATCTGAGTCCCTTAGCAACCAACCTGGTCTTGTAACAATCAATTGACCCATCAGGTAGGAACTTTACTGTATACACCTAATTACACTTGATTGGAGTCTTACCTCAGGGAAGATGAGTTAGCTTTCAAGTATCATTATAGTACATGGCTTTCATCTCTTCACCCATAGCTCTTTTCCAATTATCTTTTGACAATGCCTTCCTGGATTGACTTAAGGATGGATACAACAGACAAAGTAAGGACAAACTTACGATAATTTGTAGACAAAATTGGAGATGGGATGAGTAACACAAGAATGTTTACCTTTTTAGACTGCAATAGAAAGTCATCGGCAACCTCATGAGATGTTGAAGAAACAGGAACTCTAGTGACTACAATAGTTGATTATGTGGACTAAAGAGGAATAGTCTATGTTTGGTCTTTTCTCTGTTTGTAATAAGTCTGTGTCAAATCCTTTTGAGGTGCTAGAGACATCTCAACATCAAATTCTGAAGGAAATACATTTGCTAGGGGAGCTTCCATAAATGTGGCTTCAACAATACACTCATCTTTAGTGTAAAATGGAACACTTTCAAAAAGGTGACCTTAGCGACCACAAAATGCTTCTCAAGAGTGGGAGAACAACATTGATAACCCTTTTGAGTAAGAGAATATCAAAAGATAAAATAAAATAAAATAAAATAAAATCACTTAAGTTAAATGAGGCAAAAGTTTATCTCAACCCGAGCCAAATATATGAGCAAGTAAATACAACAAAATACGTTGGGAGGAACAAGAAAGACTGGTTGATCAAGAAACAACATAGAGAATAATGTTTTGCCATCTAAAATAATGAAGGCATCCTATTGATCAAATGACATTCAGTAAGAACTGTACCACCCTAAACTTCCATTAGATGTCTATTCTTGCACTCAACCATCCCATTTTGTTGGGGTGTACAAGCACAAGAGGTCTGATAGATAATGCCTTGAATTTGTAAATAGGTTTGAAACTCTTGAGAAACAAACTTCGCGGCATTGTTTGACTTGAACATACACAATTTTGCGTGAAATTGGTTTTTTATTTCCTTATAAAAATTCCGAAATACATGAAAGACACCTATGCTTTATTACATATAACCAAGTCATCCTAGAATAATCATCAATAAAGAGAATAAAATATCTAAGACCTAACAAACTAGGGACTTGTGCCGATCCCCACACATGACTATGGATTGATTTAAATGGAACATCACTTAAATCAATTCTAGAGGGAAAAAGAACTCTAAATGTGTACCCAAGTCACATACTTAGCAATCCAACTTTGACTTCTTGGCAAGAGATGGAATTAGAGTGTGTAGATTCTAGAATGATAATGTCCTACACGTCAATGCCTTTGATTACAAATCTATAGGAAGCACCGTCACAGGCACAACTACCGGTTCTCTCTCCAAGTAGTATAAATTGTTTCTCTCACGACCTCCACCAATCATCCTGCCCATTTTGAAGCCCTAAAATATACGATAAAAAGGAAAGAAGGACATGAAACAATTCAAAGACTTGGCTAGTTTACTTATAGATATAAGGCTAAATAGAAACTTGGGTGTATATAGAACTGACGACATGGTAACCGATGCATTAGGCTGGGTAACATCAACTCTAATGAGATTAGATAATGTACCATCAGCTAAATTAACGAGCGGATTTGACAAAACACAAAAAAGAAGAAGAGGAGACTATGATCACTAGAGGCATGATCAGACGCCCCAGAGTTGATGATCCAAGAGGAGGCGGAAGATTACAAAGACATGCTTTACCTGTTTGAGCCAAAGTGGCGATAGAGGTGGAGGGAGTATTATTAGATGTAGAACCACTTGAAGATAGAAAGCATATATTCCTCCTGTGATAGTGAAACACCGATCTTATCACCACCTGAATTAGATGAAGCAAGAGTAGTGGGTCTACCATCGGAAGAAGCATCCTCCACCATAAAAGGTTGAGTAGACCTTGCTGGTTTTTCATGAAGATCCCATCAGAAGTCCACAATATGATTTGCCAGGCCATAATGAGTGCACGTTGTTCAATCTCCTTGACCACCATGACCAGCTCTACCTCCTCCTGGGAATCTACCACCTTTGCCACCTTGGAGAGTATCATGCCCAACACGTCCACCACAACCTCCACATGAACTAGACTAACTGAATGAAGAGGCTAATGTGGTTTTATCGGATGCATTAGCTTGAACATTGTTGAATTCACTTGCCAAGGAGACTCGCTGAAGCCTTGCATAAACCATTACTATTGAAGGAATAGAGGCTCCTCACAAATCTGATCCTTTGCTGATTGGTACTCCTTTGGTAGTCTAGACGAAAGTTTCACCACTTTAATATCTTCCCACCATTTCTTCATGAAGGTAACATATGAGGTAATAGGATTATTTATGGATAGCTCTTTTCACATTCCAGTCAATTTTGTGAGGTACTCACCAAGGGGCTTTTTCCCCTTTTGGAAAGAGATCTCCTTGTACAATTGATATACATGAGAAATATTTTGTTTTGAAAAGTACATCCTCATCATAGTGTCCCAGAAATCTTTTACCATGTTTAAGAACACCAGATTAGAGCTCACTTCAGACTCAATATTATTCCACAACCATGTTGAATTGGGGCATCCTCATGCATCCAGTGTCTGTAGTTATGGTCGGATTCCTCTGATTTAGGATCCGTGATGAACTAATCTTTTTGTGGGTTGAGAGGAATACTTTGACAGACTTTTTCCATTGTATAATTCTTCCCATTCAACTTTATGGATGTTATTGACGCATTGAAGGAGGGTCCTTGTATTTCCCCAAGGGATGAGGAACCAACAACCACACTTTTGGGCTCCATAGACATTCGACAATTAACTTAACGTCAAAGCCAAAGAAGAATGCTGACGTTAGAGGAAGATCCACACACAATTACACATCCAAAATCACATAACATAGAGATTTTTGGTCCAGACTAACTCTAATCCATGTTAAGACCATTTCCACATTGCACATGACTTTAAGGGTAACTTCAATTAAAAAATTGCATCTACACAATGCAACCATTAAAAAATTGCATCTACACAATGCAACCAACATAAATGAACAAGTTTAAACATCACTTTGTAAAAGATTGGCAAGTCTTTATTATCCGAAAAGGCATCTATGCTCCTTGTTGTGAGCGTTTCCTTCTAGTTGAAGAACAACATAAAAACATGTTTTTTGCTCAAAAAAAAGCAACGTTCTTTCCCTTAAGGCCCGATCAGTTCCCCTATGTTTCTGGAAGATCCCCAAAAATAGATTTGGCAACTTGTGGTGGAATGGACAGGATTACGAGGCCCAAACCACTTCTAATCAAGCTCTAATACCATGTAGATTGTGTAGAGATGAAAAAGAGAAAAAAGAGAAAAGAAGAGAGAAAGAAGGAAAGATGAGAGAGGAAAAGGTTGGGTTAAGGTTGCATGCCCCCACCCTCTATTCTTTATATTTAACTATGAAAAGCGAAAATTGCAAAATTGCCCCCAATACATTAACCATAATGGCTAGCATATCCAAATACCAAAAAGACTAAGAAATAAGTGGGCTATAGGCCCATAACCAAATCCAAGTGGGCTATAGGCCCACAACTAATGTTTTCTGTATCGTTACCGACAAATGTATTGCACCCAGTGTTTGAAGTATCGGTAGTGCTACAAGTTTCGTTGGTTGGGGATATGGAAACAATAACGATATCACCAATAACCGGAAATGCGGGAAACATTGGGGAAACATGGGGAAAATGGTGGAATTTTTCAATGAAACTTCAGGAGATGCTAAAATACACATATTTGGATATTTTGGAATTTTAAAAAAAAAAAATTGTAAAAAGAGTGCATACGTAATAAGTTTTCATTTAATGGTGGCTTAAAAGCATGTACTGTCATAAGAAATCAGTCCAACCATCCCATCATTCCCATCTATCCTTCCAATCATCTAACCTTTCATCTAAACATCCATCAACATTTTAGAATATCGACAACACCCGATATTTCACAGAGAAATCATTGACAAATGGAAAGGAAATGAAAGACTGTGGTCTCGATATCACCCATGTTGTGGTAACGATAATAACGTGATATTGTTGATATTATCGTCGAGATTTTGAACATTGCATTAGACCATGCACCCATAAAAGAAATTTTGAAATGGATTTTTTTAAACAAGTTTTAGGTGATATTGATACATTGGCGATACAAGCGACACCAGGAATTTACATAGTCGAAAATATTAATGATTAATACATCGGCGATACAAGCAACACCTAGAATTTACATCGTTGAAAATACTGCCAATACATTGGCGATATCAATAAATTGGCAACGCTTAGTGATACATCGCTGATAACTAGGATTTTAGATACTACCTGTATTATCTGTTTCTTTACCATTGTTATCGGTATTACCAAGCTGGAGATACAGATACTATTAAGGATATTTTGATTATATCAGGGATACTCCGAACATTGATTACACCCTTGGGATATGGAAACATATCAGTTATCGCATGGGAAATATTGCATGTATCATTGTTTTTGGGAAACATGGTGAAACATTGGGAAAATGGTTGAATTTTTCATTTAAAACCTTAGGGATTGTTAAACGAGACATTATTATACACTTAGAAATCAAAAGATCACAAAAACAAGTGCACATAATAGGTTTCCTTTTGTTTTAGGTCCTAATCTATGCATTGTTTGACTGAAGTGATGTAAGCATATTCAAAGTCAATTCAAATCATTTATAAATTTAAGAAGACATGTACAAAAACATAAGTAATACTTTCAAACACAATAGAAGAAGTGGAAAACTAGAAACATGCTTGTGAATGACGTGTGAGGCTGTGGCTCGGACCCCTTTTTTTTTTTTTTTTTAAATTTTTTTTTTCTGAGAAATCCTAAATTACCAAGAATTTGTCGATCTTGTTAGAAACATGTTTGATTTCATTTTTATAAAGTCAAATTGCAATCGATTTGGAAAAAGTTAGAGAAATTTCAATTTTTTCCCAATCTCCCAAATTGGCCCACCTACCTAAATTCCCAAATTTGAGTGTATTTGATGATGGTTTTATCAAATACTCCTAAACACTCTAAAATGGGGCCCAATGGATTGTTGATTGAAGTGGAATTTCTAAAAAAAAAGAAAACATTTTTTAATTAAAAAAAATATATTTTTTCCCAAAAAACCCCAAATTACCAAGAAGCTGTAGATCACGTTAGAAACATGTTTGATTTCTTGTTTACAAAGTCAGATTGTAACCTATTTTGGAAAAGTTGGGCAAATTTCTTTTTTTACCCAATTTCCCAAATTGGCCCACCTACCCCAAAATCTCGAAATCAAAACTTCAAATCCATGATTTTTCATGAAGAATCATGGATTTGTAACCATTTCCCATTGATTACAACATATTAACATGAAAGATACGAATCAAAAGTAAAAAATCCTCATCGTGTTGAAGTCGGCCCCACCAAGCTTCCCATCGCGATATCTTCCAAATTCAGATTTTTTTGTTCAAAGATCTATCGAGGAGTGGTCAAAATAGGCATGCAATGGATTTAGTAGAGGAATTTTTGATAATAATCAAATTTTTTGAGTTTTTTTTAAAGGCTTTTTTGAATGAGGGTGCAGCTTCCGTCGATATCGATATAAGTATCTATAATACAATTGATACATAGTAAAAATATGAAGGGAACAGTGTGATATCTAGTGATATCTCGCAATATTAAGCGATATCAGGTGATATTATCACCGATGTTTAGAATTCCAAAGACTAAAGGGCATTATTGAAGATCAATGGGAGCCTCCATAAAATTCACCACTTATGGAGTACATTTCCATCTTCGAGCCTAGTCACTAAAGACGGGAGTTGAAAGTCAAGAGGAAGATGAAGATTGCGACCACTGCGAATACCAAGAAACTACTACAGTGACGCTTGTCCAGTCTTGGTAATGACTTCGAGAAGAGTAAAAAGAAGAGAAGAAAAAAGTGTCTGTCAATGTCAACAACAAATTGACGATGGTTATTCATCTCCGCCAAGATATGTAACATCGGACAAGGCTATTGTCCTTCATGGTCCCCATGGGGTGGGATTGGTTATTGCAAATCACTTAAAGGATTCCAGAAGGGGATGGGTTATGGAATTTATGCAGGATCTCGTCCCTACTCTCAAAGCACTTCAACATGATGAGAGAGAGAAGTTTTAGAAGCCATTTCTATGAAGGTCGCCATGGGATTTTAGGAAAAGCTCTAGTAGCTGAAAATCGGTACCAAATCATTGAGGAGGAAGAGTGGACCAAAGGAAGAATACGATAGCTTCGAGGAAGAAGACCCCGATCTCCTTCCCTACTCATTTCGTTTCAAAACTTTTCAAAAGAGTGGGATGAATACATGCTCTCATGTATAGTTTCTAAAGCCGGCTCCATCAAAGGGGTTCTCATTCCTAGGAAAAAGGGTTTGTTGGAGAAAAGGGGCTTCGCTTTTGTCCAGGTTGAATCCATGGACATGGCCTAGGTAGCCATTTCGCTCCTCCACAGATTGGGTACAACGATCGGTGCTTATCTGTTCAAATGGCTACAGTCGGCCCTTCACCAGCCCCAACTCTCTCAAAGCCTACATCCTCCATTCTGTCTTCACCCTACGAAGATTGAGAAGGCCTTGCCGGCAACCCCTGAAACATGTGCAATGAAGGTCGACCTTTTACGGTGGTTCTCAAAGGAATTCTATAGACAGATACAATGGATTCCATGGCGGTCCACCCTAAGCCCATTTTTAACCCAAACACTCGAGCCTGCAATCCGATGGACACTGACAGCTGGATCCAGATTTCTACCTCCTTGACTGGGCCCCAGATTTGGGTGGATCCCTCACTGGTCATGGAGGCCGCCTCGGCCTACAACAAAAGTTTTGTCCTCTCTTGCCAAGGAGGTTTCTATTTAGTTAATCGCCTCTTGGCTTTAATCTGTTTTCATGATCACTCAGGGCGACTTCAGTCTAAACCCCCTGAGCAAAGAGGAGATACTCTTCAACGTCAGGACTGATTCCATTATGGTTCTATTCCAACAATAGGGGTTCTTGACCGACGTTCCCTGATGACCCTCTTTGGGAAATGGGAAGACTTTTCACTCTTTGGTCCATTCAAAGCTTGGTTCCTGACCGGCGTTCCCCGATGACCCTCTTTGGGAAATGGGAAGACTTTTCACTCTTTGGTCCATTCAAAGCTTGGTTCCATTTCTCAAGTAGTCCCCTAGAACTATGGACCTTTGCTTTCATTACTTCGGTGACCTCATGTGTAGGAGTTCTCCAATTCGACCCCTCAACAGAATCAGGTTGGGATCTCTGTAATGTCGGAGTTCATATCCATAGGAATAGATTCACCCCTCTCGTTCAAAGTATACCAGTTTTGGTATAGGGAGTGAAATTCTCTATTTCTATCAAGACTCAAGAGGGAGGAAGATAACTCTCAGATTACTGGAATTAAGGTCAAGCTTTCATCGTTGGCGTCCACCGGAGAAGATGCGCATTCGATTGAAACGTTGATACGTGAGAACTCTCACGTCCAACTTGACGCCCAACAGGCACGTGAGAACTCTCACTTTCAACTCGATGCTCAACTGCCATGTGAGACCTCTCAAGCTCAGTTTGACGCTCCCTCCCAACATGCGTCTACAGGAGAGTTCGAATCAGAGTCATCAACCACCATCCGTTGCGGCTGATTTGATCGTCCCTTTTGTGAATTGTCCAGATCGTCTATACAAGAGCCTTAATCTCACACTTGCTAATCTCGAATTCCTTAAAAAGTCAACGTGTAGCATGCATCTGCCCGTAATCATCATCTAAGAGGACATCGAGCTGAGCTAACTCATGTAACAAGAGGACATTTGTCCGTCTTCGAGATCCGTGCCATCACGTGTCGATAGTAGAGATTCAAAGTCTGATCGTAGAATCGTCTCTACTCAGGAGATCACCCCTCTAACGTCAACTTATAAGCACCTTGGTCCCCGCACATTTCTTGCGGTGTTCACAACCCCAAGTGTAGGGTCGCTATGTAGTAATAATCTTTGTGAGACTGAGGTCAAATCCACAGGGACTAATCTTGTATATTTCTGAAAGTAACTAGAACTAGAACTAGAAGAAGATGTAAAACTAAATCTGAAATATTTGAAAGAGTAATTGTGAATGTTGTAATTGAAACTTGTGAATTTAAAGGTAGGAACTAGGGTGCCAAGGATCCACTTGTAGCTCTTGGGATGCTACCTTACTTGATTCAAGAGATCCAATTGGAATTGGAGTCCTATCTTATCCAGTTGGGAAAGAGAGATGGTGAAATCTTTGAACTTCTCATTGATCTAGCCTCAATGGAAGAGGATTGTGGAGATTGGAAGGGATTGCATCACCCTACCAAGCCCAAGAGACGATGACGAACAACAGGATTTACCAATCCATCAATCTCAAATAGGAAAAGAAGATACTTAAAGCTATTGCATTAACTAAACCTCTTAGCTAGGGCTAAGAGGTTTAGTTAACCACAGACATGATTGAACTGAGAACTTTTACGAAAAACATAAAAAACAACTAAGGAAGAAGAAGAAAAACTCTTGGTTGCGGCTCTCCACCCTTTTGCTCCACTCCTCAAACCCTAGAAGATGCCTGGGAACATCCTAAGAACTCCTATTTATAGTTAGGAAACTCCAACTTTCGCACCGAGTTGGAAAAGTCCAGAAACCACCTCAAATTTACGCAGTCCCCGCAAAATCTGCGTAACCTTAGACGAGTCAAAGGAAATCTTCGACGGGTCGAAGGTCATCTTCGGTTGGTCGAGGGTCACCTTTGACTGGTCGAGGATCGCGCGAATTTCAAAGGTAATGTCACTAGAGTTCGAGCCGAAGTTTCTTAGACGAGTCAAGCCAGAGCTAGGGCCGGTTGAGCCAGAGCTTAGGCTAGTCGAGAATCACCCAAATTCACTTCAAATCTTCGATTTTCTTCATTCCTCACTTAGTTTCCTTGGATCTTTGGCATGTGAATTCTTCAATCTTGTTCTCCTAAGATCCATCCTTTACTTTGGTGATTCTTGAACATCAAATCCATGCTTTTAACATTCTTTTCAATCCATGCTCTCAGATTCACCTTGCAGCACAAACATGTATAAAATATAACATTAAATAGTATCGTGTTCATAAAACCAAGATATAAGCAGGGGAAATATGCAATAGACACTCAACATGCGGCTGCTATGCCTTTAATTAATACCGTGACAATTGATCCCTTGGAGGTGTCGTCTGACGCCTCTCTGTCGTCCTCTTTCTTCGAGATAGACGATGACAACAGTTGCACTTCTTCAGGAGATGACGTGTCATCATCCCCTTCGTCCAAAGGTCGAGATTTTGTATCCATATCAAATTTCAACCGTTCGTCCTTTGCTACCACCCTTCAACTCACCCTACCATCTCACATACCTCCATCAGTCCACCCGACACTAGCCTTTACACGTGTCACAAATTCGCACCATCCTTTTGCAATGACGGTCTAGATGATAGGCCCACCTGGCATTGGTTCTACTCTCCTTTCGACACGTGGAGGTTTTGAAACTTGGGGACCTTTCACTGATCATTCCCCTTTCACTCCATCTACTCATTCCTTCTCCTTCGCTCTCTCTTCACCTCTCCTCCCCATTCGCATGCAACCTCATCCACACAACATCAGTCTCTCTAGACTTGACCCCTCCCGACCACCCTTTCACCCTCAACCCCCTCTTCTCTCTCCTCTAAATGGGCCATGGTTATGGTGAGGAATGAAGTTCAAACTCCCTCCATTGCCTAAACCTCTAATGCTGTCTCTCCCCAAATCTTAGACATTCCTCCTCTTCAGTTAGCCTTGGGAGGCATTTTAACCAAATCCTCGAGCTCCACCTTTCTTGCCTCAATTCTCTCTAAATTGCAAAGACCCTATAAGGGCTAAAGAGGCAATCATTGAGTTTGGGAATTTAGTAGACATGTCTTTCGGGGATAATGAGGAAGATTATATAGAATTATATCATTTTATTAGGCCAAGGGGAACTTGAGCTGCCCTCGCCTTGAAGAAAGCTCTGAAATCCCCAAAAGGTTGGAGGAAACTATCCCACCTTCACTCTTCAATTAACTACGAGGCAGTCTCGAGTTCCAAATCCTTCACAAAGGGAAGAAGGGCTTTGTCCGTTAACCTATGAACATTGTTTCGTGGAATGTTTGAGGTTTAGATTGTGACAAGAAGAAGGCTCATGTCAAATAGGTGCTTCAGAAATACAAGCCTCAAATTGTCGCACTGCAAGAAACCAAGATTTAGTCGGTAAGCGCATCTATCATTTCCTCTCTTTAGGGTGCCCGCCATAAAGATTGGATTTCTTTGGAAGTGGAGGGGCCTTCTAGGGGTAATCTCATTGCTTGGGATTCCACTGCGTGGGCCAAAGAAGACTCCATGATCGGAACCTTCTCTGTCTCAGTAGTTCTAAAAAACCCTCTAATTTTAAATGGGTTTTCACTTCAGTTTACAATCCCTATTCTTCTTCTTAAAGATCCCTTCTTTATGATGATATTTCTGCGATCAAACTTAAACGGGACCTCCCCTGGTACATCGAGGGAGAATTTAACGTCATTCGCTTTTCGTTCGGGAAATCGAACGGGGGTCGGATCTCTAGGAGGATGAGGTCTTTCTCTAAATGGGTGGGGAACAACAACCTCGAGATCCATCTAGATTGAGCTTGTTACTCGCCCTAACTACTAAAGGTTGTTCTCTAAATGGATGGGGAACAACAACCTCATCGATCTTCGTTAGTTGGGAGTAAAGTTTACTTAGGCCATCAATCAATTGCCTCCTATCTTGCTTGACAGATTCCTTGTCTCTCGTAACCGGTTGTAAGCCTTTCCCTTTGTTCTTTAGTAAGGTTTGCCTAGGCCAGTTTCTGACCATTGCCCTATCTTTCTTGATTAGGTGGGAGACAGTTGGAGCCCTAAACCTTTTAGATTCGAAATCTCTTGGCTCCACATTAAACGTTTTTCTTCCTTGGTTGTTAACTGGAGGTCCTTCTTTTCGGTTTTTGGCTCCCCTACTTTTGTTTTGAGCCAAATGCTTCTTCTCCTCAAATCGTCTCTTACCGATTGGAAGACCCAAGATGATCTGGAAGTTACTATTTCTAATGCTTTGTTGGCTATTCAAGATCTAGAGGTTACTATTTCTAATGCTTGGTTGTTAACTAGAGGTTACTATTCGCTTCTAGGAAAAGTTTGCCCCCCTCTTTGCTGATGATCAAATTTAGAGGGACATGCACTGAGAAGCTTATGCCTCAATTATCAAACAACTAAAGATAAAATGGAGGCAAAAATCCAGATCGGTTTGGTTTAAAGCCAAAGATAGAAATGCTAAAATTTTCCATGCCATAGCCAGCATGATAACAATATCCAATAAGATGAGTTTCATCTCTTCCAATGGAGTCACTATTTCTGACAGGAACCATGTATCTAATAAAATCATTTCTTTTTACCCCTTTCCTTTCAATTGATGTCTGAATTACTGAACAACCTAGAATTTTCTCAAATCTCGGTTGAGGAGAGGATAGCCATCGAACCCCCTTTCTCTGAGGAGGAAATTAAATTGGTTGTCTTCTCCTTGGGTAAAGAGAAATCCCTTGGGCTTGATGGTTTTCCTTTGGCTTTCTTGCAACATTTTTGGGATATTTGAAAAAAGACAGTAGATTTCATGTCATAATTCTTCACATTAGGCTCTATTTCTAAAGCTATGGGAGCCACTTTCATTGCCCTAATCTTGAACATTAAAGGGGCAACAGACCTCAAGGACTTCCGTCCCATTAGTCTATTTGGTGCCCCTTACAACTTCTTTGCAAAGATTTTGGACTTTGGCCGATCCTTTCCAAGGTGCTCTTGGAGGCTCAGGGGGGCTTTTCTAGAATATAGACAGATCCTCGATTGTGCCTTGGTTGCTCATGAATGTATTGACTCTCGATTCAGAGATGGCCTAGGAGGTCTTGTTTGTAAATGAGATGTTGAAAAGGCTTTTGATCATGTCAATTGGGATTATCTAGACCATGTCTTGTCTCGTTTGGGATTGGGTCCCAAGTGGAGATCATGGATTCAATCTTGCATTTCCTTGGCCCATTTCTCTGTTCTTGTAAGTGGATCTCCCAAAGGTTTCTTTTAATGCTCCATCAGGCTTCGTCAAGGAGATCCCCCCTTACCTCTTCCTTTTCTTACTTGTTGCAGAAGGGCTCAGTCGTATTTTGAGAAAGGGGGAATCCATTGGTTTGATAAGACGTTTTAAGGTAGCCTCCAATAGTCCGTTAGTTACATCCAGTTTGTGGACGACACTTTGTTATTTTGTAGCGCATCATGTAATGAAGTTGTTAATTTGAGAAAAATAATTTGGTGTTATAAAGCTATCTTTGGCCTTTAAATCAATCTTTTTCAGAGTGAGATGCTATCTATTAATATCCCTGAAGCTGCTCTTCTTCTCTTTGCAAAACATTTTGGGTATAAGGCCGGTTCACTTCCTTCAACTTATCTATGTCTGCCCTTGTTTATAGGGAAGCTTTCATTCCTTCTGTGGGATTTAGTCATATAAAGAAGTGAGAGGAAATTGGCTCCATGGAAATGTAGATATCTGTCCTAAGGGGGTCGCCTAACCTTAATTAAAACGACCTCTCGAATCTTCCTTTTAACTTCCTTTCCCTTTTAAAATGTCCAAAATCCTTTATCTCTAGAATCAATAGGCTCAGGAGAGATTTCTTGTGGAATGGAAACTCCGACCAAGCTAAATTCCACCTCCTGAGCTGGTTGGAGGTCTGTAAACCTTATGTTGAAGGTGAGGCTGCCATTAGAGAGCTATCTGATATCAATTCAACTCTTTTGGGAAATTGGCTATGGCGTTTTGGTTCTAAACCCTCCTCTAGTGGAGATCTATTCTGGAGGCTAAATGTGGCCTTCAAGGAGGCTAGTTCACTAGATCCTCCTCCCTGTACAGAGCCTCCTCAATTTGGAAAAACATTATGTCCATAAAATAAATTTCCTCCAAGGAGTTTCTTTTGGGTTAGGTAACAACACCACTATTCGATTTTGGTTTGATAGATGGATTTTGGACATACCGCTTCTTTTAAGTCTTTCCCAATCTTGCCAGAGCCTGCACCGACTTAAATTCCTCTATGGTTGATTCCTACTCTTTCTCTGGCTCAGGATGTTGGTGCCCTCCATGCAGGAGACCATTGACACACCTTGAATTTGAGGTGTTCTTGGAGCTTCTCAAGCTACTCGAGGGAATGACTCCTAGCACAGATACTCTCGACTCCATTTGGCCATTGGCTTCTTCCGAAGGTTTCTCAAGCAAATCCTTCGTTCCTATAATAAGAGGAAACCCAGCTACTCTGGCATGATTTCCTCCATTTTTTATTTATTTATTTTATTTATTTTTTCTGGTCCTACACCAGCTTCTTGAAAGTTGCGGCTTTTACGTGGCTTCTTGCTAGGGGACAAACTGACAATCTCCACATGAGGGGTCTTTTTCTCCCGAATATTTGTATTATTTGGATGGAGACAAAGGAAACTATTAACCATCTCTTCCTTCATTGTACTTTTGCTCACAAAGTGTGGTCCAAGATTCTCTCCAAATTCAGTATGTGCTGGACAATGCCAGATTCCATCTCTTCATTCCTTTTCGCTTGGCATGGTTCTTCCTGGGTTTCTGGCCTTCTTTCAGCTTGAAGGTCGGTTGTGCTTTCTACTCAGTGGGAGATTTGGAGGTAGAGAAACAACCATACCTTTCACAATTATTCAGTTTCGGGGCGGGCTTTCCACCGTATTAAGGAATGGTTGACTATGCTTTCTCTAGAAGACTTGTCGTTTATCTCCCATCAACTCGATTAGATTCTGGGGTTCTGCTTTGTTTGGTGGCAGTTGTTTTGCTTTTGTAGCTTTGTTCCGGGCCCTGTCTCGAGTTGTATAGCCTCCCTAGGTTTTCTTTCTTTTTTTCTGGTGTATTATTTTTGTTGTTTTGACTTTCATCCTACAGGCTTTTTAATAAAATTTCAGCTATCTTCACAAAAAAAGGGCATTATCATATCTCACGAGTGCGAGATAATATCAGCTGATATTATCGACATCGTAAACATTGCCCACAGCCATAACCATTAACACATGCAAGTAAAAATCTTAGCCACAACCTACTTGGTATGAAGTGTCATTCCATATGTTTTTCCATCAAATATTCCTCTCAAGATAGCTTGAAACTTGACTTGAACTTCCATGGGTTGTGAGTGCATGGTCAGCATTCTTTCTTGTATGAGCAAGGTGCTTGATATGGAAGAGTTGACCAGAAAAATTGGTCGACGATAATTACACTACAGATGTTGCTTGTTATTGGGGTTGACAGTTGTATAATGTTCGCAATTACTTATCCTAATTACCCAAATGGCATGTTATAGCTCTATACATCCACGACCACAAATGAAACCTATCAACCATTCACCAGTCACCAACAATAAACCTTTCTAAGTAAATAAATAAATAAATAAATAGGGAAAACCATACGCCAACAAAAAAAAATCATCTTCACCACATATTCCCATCCACCATATAACTAATCCCATCTGCCATACTACCATCCATCCATAACCAATGTTTTAAATATCGTTATCGTGTAATGTATCGCACCCTTGGGATATGGATACATACATATTGGTTATCGCATGGGATATATCGGTTGTATCGCGTAATTTATCGTCGATGTTGGGAAACATGGGAACATTGGGAAATTGGTCGAATTTTTCAATGAAACTTCAAGGATAATTGAAAAAGACATCGATACACACTTAGAAATCAAAACTTTACAAAAAAAAAAAAAAAAAGTTCACATAATAAGGGTTTTCTTTGTATGGGGTCCTAATATATGTGCCTTCCAACTGAACTTATGCAAGTATATTCAAAGTCTATTCATGTAATTTATAAACGTAAGAAGCCATGTATGGAAACCCAAGCAATACATTCAAAAGCAAATGATGAATCGCTAAATGAGGTTACATACATGTTTAATTTTGTGTTTGGATACAAAGATTGCAATTGATTTTCAAGAAATTGAGAAATTTAGATTTTTCTTAATTTTCCGCTACTTAACCCATCTCCCCCAAATCTTGAAATCGAAGTTCCAATGATTTTTCATGGAAAACATGAATAATCATAGATTTGTAACCATTTGACATTGGTTTAACATGATTTACAGTAAAAACATGGATCGAAAATTGAAAATGCTCACCGGATCGAATAGGTGAGATATATTGACACTACTCGTGCGTTTCGTATCGCACAAGTGGGATACAAGATATATCGTGGGATATATCGGCTGATATCGTCGATATTTAAAACACTGTCCATAACAAAAATACCTACATTCCATCATATAACAATGAAAAAAAAAAAAAAACAAAGCACAAAATCAATAACCAAGGCAATAAAATAAGTACAAACCCATAAAGGAAAGGATGGAGTATGCTACTTTTTACCTTGGGTTTTATTTGATGTAAGAAGAAAAAAAAGTTATTGGATGAGAAGATTCCTCTATAGAAACAATCCAGAGAAATGAAACTTGATTTGGACAAGTGGTCATGAAGTAATCACAACTTTCTTCTTCTTCTTTTCTCTCCTCAAATCTCTCTCTCTCTCTCTCTCTCTCTCTCTCTCTCTCTCTCTCTCTCTCTCTCTCTCTCAATGAGTTTAAAGACCATAAGAATTCTTTTAAATGGAAGGGACTATATTTACACGTGCAAGAGGGGTACTTTTGTCGAGAAAAGGAAATCAAGTAGTAAAATGCCAAAAAATACGAACTGTATATGCAAAAAATACAATACATCAAATCATTGGATCCACTTGGGTCATATGATTTGTATCATACAATCCACTTAGGATCAGACAATATGGAATTATGATTTTTATGTGATTTCAATCATATGATTTTAATTGTGACTGGTACCATTTTAATAGCTCTGAGTATATATGGTTTCTATATATGGTTTCTCGTGTATAGTATCAAACTCAATGGAAATCTTTGCATTTGGGGTTGCTGAACACCTAGATTTGCCTATTATCATGGTAAAATTTGATAGAGAGAATTCCTTAGAATGCTCCAAGTTGACAAGTATGTAATTGGTGGGAGAAGGAAATTGGGTTATTTGGATGTTAAAACTGTGAAGCACCAGCAGAGGATCCTTCTTATCCAGATTGGAGGCAAACAATGTGACAATTGTGTGATTATTTCTATTCTCAATGAAACCAAAATAAGACTTTTACATATTGTGAGACAGCAGAAGTAATCTATTGCATACTCTTATTCTCAAAGAAAAAAAATGCTTTGAGGTTGTTCCAGTTGACCAGGGAGATCACTCACTCCATGGTTTTTGTCTTGACTTGAGTCATCACGACCCATATGATCAAAGTAAGACTTGTACATATTGTGAGACAGCAGAACTAATCTATTGCATACTTTGATTCTCAAGGGGCCAATAAATAACTAAATATGCTTCGAGGTTGTCCCAGTTGACCAGCGAGATCACTCACTTCATGGTTTTTGTCTTGAGTTGAGTCTTCACGACCCATAAGACCATGCTATAAGGAATGTAGAGCTGAACCGAGTTGAAGCACAATAGATATTTGATCTTATTATAGGGCATAAATTGGAGCATGAGGCCTTTCTTGGCTAAATTCTCAGGAGAGAGCCTCTTCCATAGGAACTATTTACTCATTTCTTTTAGCGGTAAGAGGTGGCTGAAGAGTGATAAGAGGTTGCTGAAAAGTGATGTTATCTGTAGATATTATTAGAGCTTACTATCGAGGTCGGAAGGGCGAAGAGGACATGATGGCAGATTTCAGGGCTGTCAGGATTGTGGAGGTTTGTTTTCGTGCATTTGGTAGCTGCAATGTTGTAGGTTGACGTCAGATAAATCCACCCATTAATGATTGTTAATGACTGGGGATGTGAGCTGTACAATGTATGGCCCACCTAGATGACTGCAATAAAGGGTTATGGTTGTACAGTCTACCTTTTCTTTAGTTTTGTCCATGTGTTCCTTTATTTAGTTTATTATGTTCACTTAATACGCACATGTCATATTGCGAGGGGTATTGTTGTCGTTTTTGCATTTTTTACTTCATATAAAAAGGGAGAGTAGGGACATACAATCCTAGTTTTCTCTCTCTCCACTCTCTTTTTCCCATCTCTTTTCTTCCTGTTCCATTTCCTTTCACTTTTATATAACTCAACGTGGTAACATAGCGGGTTTCATTTTGGTTTACACCGCTTTCTTCTTTTTTATCTTATAAATTCTTCTATTTCTTTTCCTCTTTTCTCTTCATATCTCCCTTGTGAGAGTGCGAATGGTGTGTGAGTGATTATTACTCTTCTCATGTTCGGTTGGATGTGTGGGCTAAATTGTTTCATTAGGTGTGGTATGTACATCTTGTAGAGCATGTAATTGGAGAGCTCTTTTATCTAAAAGAGTCAGCCCTTATTCGTGTAAGGACCGTGTTATTCTCTTTAATCTCTCTCTCTCTCTCTCTCTCTCTCTCTCTCTCAATGGAAATGAAGGATGATCAAAGATCTGGATTTCTAAATCTATCTGATTTTCTAGGGGCTCAAATAACATCTATAAAACTAAACGAAGAAAAATTTCTATAGTGGTTTAAATCTATCCAAGTGTTTTTTTATAGCCAAATTCGAATTAAAATGTTCGATCGCAGAGAAGGTAGATGAAAGTGATAGCATGTATGAGCAGTGGATATAGGAAATTGCTCAGATCATGAAGTGGTTGTGGAACAATATGAAACCATCTGGTGATTATGATTTCTAGATAGTGCAAAGGAGGTGTGAGATGCATTATGATAGATGTCTTCATTCAATAATAACATCTCTCATACGTATCAGTTGTTTGAAGAGATTTTTGTATTCCAACCAGTGTATTAAATAGCGTGGTAGCGTAGCGTGGTAGCGTAGCGTGTAGCGTACGCTACATAGCGTAGCGTACAAAAAACGCTACGTAGCGCTTAAAATAGTGTTAAAAAATGAAATTTAAAAAAAAAAACATACCTTTTTATTTTATTTTTTTCTTTTCTTCTTCTTCTTCTTCTTCTTCTTCTTCTTCTTCTTCTTCTTCTTCTTCTTCTTCTTCTTCTTCTCGCCCTATTGCGGTTGGCACGGCCCTTCCTCTCTCTCTCTCTCTCTCTCTCTCTCTCTCTCTCTCTCTTCTTTCCCTCTTTTTCTTTTCGGTTTCCCTCTCCCGTTTTTTTTTTTTTAATCGTTTGACTGCTACTGGAGGTACGTGTCATGCTAAGACGAGCGCGACACTCCTCGAGCTCCAAGTTGTACGAAAGGTTCAAAGGAGATCAAAGTTACATGGGCCCCACAGCTATGTATTTATTATATCTACACCGTTCATCTATTTTTAAATATCATTTTAGAGCATTAGCCAAAAAATGAATCGTATCCAAAGATCGTATGGACCACACCAAAAATAGCAGCAAGATGATGATTTTTCACCATTAAAAAATTCGTAGGCCCACCATAACGTTTATTTTTCATCCAATTTGTTCAAAAGGTCAAAAGGACCTGAATGAAGAGGAAAAACAAATTTTATATTGATCCAAAAGTTCTGTGATCCCAAAAAGGGTTTCAATGGTAGACGTTCAATCCCCCACTGCTTTTTGCAGTGTGGTCCACTTGATAATTAGATCTGTATTATTTTTCGTGTCAAGCCTTAAGACGAGCTCTTCAAATGAATGGACGGTTTAGATATAACACATACCTCATGATCGGACCCACAGGACTTGCTTGCACTAAATGAATGGACTGGTACCCGCGTTACGCAGCACGTTGCACAATTTAATAAAATGTACACGTGCCACATGGGCCCCACCATGCTGTATGTATTTTATCCATGCCGTCCATCCATTTTGCCACATCATTTTAGGTTATGATTCAAAAAATTAGTAAAATCCAAATCTCAGGTGGACCACAGCATAGGAAACAGTGGTTATAAAATGCTCACCATTAAAAATTTCTTAGGGTCCACTGTAATGTTTATTTTCCATCTAACCTGTTAATAGGGTCACACTAACGTGGATGAAGGGAAAACACATGTCAGCTTGATCTAAAACTTTTGTAGCCCCGATAAATTTTTAATGATAATCATTTTATTATTATTGTTTCTTATGGTGCGGTCCACCTGAGCTTTGGATATGCCTCATTTTTGGGCTCATGCCCTAAAATTATTTAGCAAAATGGATGGACGGTGTGGATATAACACATTCATCACGAGTGGGGTCCAAAAAACTTTGACACTCATGTGCTACACTTCACAATCTGAGTCCTACCTAATTCGGGTCCTTAAAAAATTGTACACAAGACATGTATTAACTTAAAATTTACCAATTAAATTATGGACTATAATTGCTAACTCAAAATGCCAAAATATTTTGCTTTTTCTTACTATTTAATATTTATCATGTATGTATATATATATATATATATATATATATATTAAAAAATAGAAGTATTGTGTAACTTATGCTACACGCTACGCTATTTCGCTACACGCTACAGAGGGTTGAACGCTACGCAACATGCTACCTCTATTTAAAACACTGATTCCAACAAGCGGATTGAGTCAATTGGTGAATATTATTTGAAACTCAAAAGAATGTGGGAGGACCCGAATAGGTATTAGCCACTTATTAATGATTTGGAGAAACAATGTCAACAATGTGAGGAATTCCATCTGACTATATTTTTATCTGGATTGAAACTAGAATATGAGTAGCGTGTGTAGATCTTGGGTGGTTACTTTCACATCATTTATTGGATGAAACAAAGATGGTGGTTGTGGTGGCCAAGGTAATTAAGGAGGTGGCAATGGTAATCAATGTGGTTGTAGTGATGGAGGGGAAGGTTGTGGACTTAGTGTGCTCACCATGGGCTAACAAATCACACTATTGAGAAATATTGGGACATCCATGGGAAGCAAGAATATTGTTCTTAAGAGAGCAGCGAGTCTTGTTTTCTTGGTTCTACCCTTATAATTCAGCAGCCAAGTACATTTGGTGGCATAGTCATGATTACAAAAGGTGAGTACTTGAATAATGCAGGGGCATTTTCACACTGGCCTCGAGTGGGGTCGCCTATTGGATGCAGGGGCACACTCGGGGTGGGTGACCCATGCGATTTGGGGCCCACGGGAGAGGTCTCGTGTTCGAGACTCCTTACTAGGGGTGAGTAATGTGCGTTTCACACCGGGCTCGAGTAGGGTAGCCTGTGGGATGCAAGGACACACTCGAGGTGGGCAGCCCATGTAATTTGGGGCCCACGAAGGGGGTTCGGCCGAGGTCCTAACTCATGAGATGTGGGGCCTGGGCTATGAGATAAAGGGATTAATTCGCCATACTCTAACAGTTCACGCCTTTAGAGCAACTGGTTAATTGTCCTGCATCATTGAAGTTATTGAAGAATCAACCTCTTTGCTTCTACTTCTACAACCATGTTCATGAACTCAGGTATGACTTGTTAAGGGCCCAAGTCCTTTGCTCTATGGGCCATTGACTCTGAAGCTTCTAACGATATGACGGGTGAGCACGGTGCTACATTGTTGTTGAGTTCATCGCTCACTTTGGTAGGTGGTACCTGGTCTAAAGTGTGTGGAATGGGTACTGTTGATTCAAGTTCCTTTCATTATCATCTATTCTCTATGTACTTAAATCTCCTTTTAGCCTTACGTATACTAGTAAACTCGTAAAATCACTTAACTGCTTTGTGATTTTCTATCGTTCATGTTGAGCCTTCCAGAATATGAAAAAAGAAGATTGGTGGGGGACATGAACATGGTGGGCTTTGTGATTTTCTATCATTCACATTGTGTTTTCCAGAATCTGGAAAAAAGAAGATTGGTGGGGGACATGAACATGGTGGGCTTTGTTATCTTGACTATGAAGTAATTTGAGTAATAGTGCAAACCAACATTTTTCCTTACTGATGTTATTGTTATCTCGGTCATCTGTCCTTGAAGATTCTTAAAAGTGTCATTCCTTCATTATCATCTGCGTCAGTTTTAGAACGTGAAGTGTGTGATTTAAGTAAGCATCATCGAGTCAGTTTTAGAATGTGAAGTGTGTGATTTAAGCAAGAATCATCAAGTCAGTTTCTACCACGTGTAGTCCAGTACCATTTGCTTTGCTATCTTGACCGTTAAGTAATTCTAATAGTGCAAATGAACATCTCTCCTTACTAGTGGCATTATCGTCTCGGTCATCTATTCTTGAAGATTCTAGAAAGCATCATTCCTTCATTACCTTTTGTGTCAGCTTTGAAGTGTGTGATTTAAGTATCATCGAGTCACTTTTTTACCACATGTGGAGAAACATAATCTAATTTCATTTGCTTTGGTCCATTCAAATATTTGGGGACCTATTTGAGTATCTAGTGCATCATGGTATAAGTATTTTGTTACTTTTGTTGATGATATTTCAAGAATGACTTGACTTTATTTAATGAAATATAGATTTGAATTGTTTTGTATCTTCAAGATGTTTCATATGGAAGTATAGAATCAATTTAACTCCAAAGTGCATGTTTCATTCAGATAATGCTAAGGAGTATATATCCAGTTCTTTTAGCTTGTATTTATTTGAAAATGGTGTTTTACATCAAACATTGTTTGCCCACACTCCACAACAAAATGGTGTTGCCGAATGGGAGAAAATATGATTTAATTTAGGTGACACGTGCCTTAATAATTCATATGTCCCAATTTTTATTTTTATTTTTTTGGAGTGATGTTGTTTTAATAGCATGCTATCTAATTAATAAAATGCCCTCTACTATATTGATGGGCCAATCGCTTCATGCAATTTTGTTTTCAAGTGTTCCACTGTTCTCTTTGGCCCCTAAATGTTTCGAGTGTGTGTGCTTTGTTCATTAGTTGGGGTTGGGACAGGAAAAATTGGACCCTAGAGCAATTAAATGTATTTCTCTTAGATAGTTTAGAGCGTAAAAGAGTTACAGATGTTATAGTCCTTGTCTTCAAATGCAATTTATTTGTGCCGATGTTACCTTCTTTGAGATCATTCTATTATTCTTAAGTGAAGGTAGATCTCTTGATTTGGAAGCTTCACCATCTCATCCCACAGTGCCTGACCTGTGCCTATTTTTATTGATGAATTCACTATCACATCTTCTCCTTCCATTGCTTTGCCTATTCTTGCTATCGAGCTTTCCCTCAAAGTCTACTCATGATGAAATGGGAGATGAGTGCCGTCAACCATGATGTATCCCCCCATATCTTCTTCTGATCCTATTGATCAAGTCACTTCACCCATATCTCCTAATGTCTTATCTTCCCGTTGCTCCGAGGAAAGGGAAGCATGCATGTATCAACCACCGTATCTAAATTTTTTTCTTTTCATCGTTTGTCTTCCATCTTTTGAAATTTTGCCTTATCATTATCATCTCATTCTATTCATAAGCCATATCAGAAAGCCTGGTCACATAAGGGTTGAAAGCAATCTATAAAAGAAGAGATGGCTACACTTCATCAAAACGACTCTTGGATGCTAACTAGTCTTTCAGCCAGTAAACATACTATTGGTTTTCAGTGGGTGTATACCATTGAATTTCAGCATGATGGCATAGTTGAACGATTGAAAGCTGGCTTCGTTGCTAAGGGATACACTCAGATTCTTGGCATCGACTATACAAAAACTCTCTCGAGTTGCCATGCTTAATTACATTCATGTCATTCTTTCTATTATTGCCAATCATAGGTGACCCCTATTTTAGCTCAATGTTAAAAAATGTCTTTCATCATAGTAATCTCATAAAGGAGGTCTATATGGAGCAACCACCTAGGTTTGTTTCTAAGGAGTAAAATAAGGTTTGCGAACCGAGAAAGGTAATTTGTGGGTTGAAGTAGTCACCATATGCATGGTTTTATGAATTTAGTAGGATTTTGTTGGCCTACGATTTTTTTTTAAGGGCATCCTGATCATTTTGTCTTCATACGCAAAGGCGCCTTTGCCCTAATTTTATTAGTTGTATATGTGGATGACATTGTAGTTATAGGCAGTGTCAAGTTGTCGATATCGCTACAAGTTTCGCTGGCTGGAGATAAAGATATAATATCGTTATCGCCGATAACTGGAAATGCAGGGAAAAGGGGGAAAATATGGGGAAAATGGTGGAATTTTTCAGTGAAACTTCAGGACATGCCTAAATACACATATTTACATATTCAGGAATGAAAATCCACCCCACTCATTGTGAATGTCCCACTTGAATGAACGGTCAGACCAAGTTTCGGCCGCATCCAACACTTAGGTGGGCCCCAGAAAGTGCTTTTATATGTTTGAGCAGTATATTCGCATGATTTTAAATGGTATGGCCCACCTAAGTTACGTATGTGGCTGATTTTTGGCATACCCGTAAACTAAGAGGGACCCATCAAATGGACGGTGTTGATGTTTGAAAAATATCAGCTTCATCAGAAACTTCAGTGGCCCCTAAGAAGTTTTGAACGTTGGACGTCACTGTCCCCATTGTTTTCTACGGTGGGGTCCCATGAACTTTAGATTTATCTCATTCTTTTTCTCATGCCATAAAAATATCTCTCCAAAATTAATGGATGGTATGGATACAACACATGCATCATGGTTGGGCCCACGTAGGGATCGATACCATGGGTTGAAACGAGGTATCTCCCCTCCGTCCGCGAGTTGAGTTGTAGTTCTGGGTGTCTTTAGCTACAGCTTTTTTCCGTAGCCAATCCAGAAATCGGATTAGCTACTAAGTCACTCAGTACACTCTAAGTTGGGCCCATTTTTAATTTATGTGGTTTATCCACACCTTCCATCCGTTTTTCCATATAACTTTAGGCGTTGAGCCCAAAATTGAAGCTTATACAATTCTCAAGTGGACCACACCACAGGAAACAGTGGAAATAATGATTTCCACCCTTGAAACCTTTCCCCCCGTGCAGCGCAGGACGGAGATTTCCTTCCTGCGCTGCATCTCAGGTGGGGCCCACTGTGATGTTTGTGAAAAATCCTCTCCGTTCATCCATTTTGTGAGTTCATTTTATGACATGATGCCAAAAAGGAACCGTATCTAAAGCTCAAATGAGCCTAAAAAGTGATAATTAAACGTCCACAGTTGAAATATTCGTGGGGCCACAGAGGTGTTGATTCATGCCAATATTTTTGTTTTCAGTTCATCTAAATAGTAATATCGTTATTAACGGTACAGATGGCATCTAAACATCACTGTTGAACCAGGAAAGTTTCAACGGTTGGAATTTCTCTAACCACATTTTTCCTTAAGTACGGCTCACTTGAGCAGTTAACGTCAACCAGGAGGGTTTCAACTGCGGGGTCCACCGTGATTTATGTATTTTATCCACTCCGTCCATCTATTTTATCAGATAATTTTAGATACTGAGCCTAAAAACGAAGTATATCCAAACCTCAAGTGGACCACACCATAGTAAACAGTATGAATTGAAATCTACCATTGAAAATTTCTTGGGGGCCACAAAAGTTTTGGATCAAGCTGATATTTGTGTTTTCCCTTTATCCATGTCCGTGTGATCTTATGAACAGGTTGGATGAGAAATAAACATCACTGTGGCCCCTAGAAAGGTTTTAACGGTGGAAATCATTATTCCAACTGTTTCCAATGGTATGGTCCACTCGATCTTTGGGTATGCTTAAATTTTGGTCTCAACGCCTAAAATAACATGGAAAAACGAATGGACGGCATGGATTGACCAGATACATTCTCGGTGGGCCCAACAGAACGTAATCGCTACGTTAACCGCGTACGGCACCACGTACGGATCAAATTACGCCCGCCCGATCCCCATTTACGCCCGCCCGATCCCCAAAATCCTAAAATCTCTCAAAATTTCAAAATCCCTCTCCTTCCCACCGATTTTTCGACGGAAAAAAGTAAATGTTCGGGGTTGAATCTTACCGGAAATTGCAGATTTGCACGCAAGGCCGTCAATCCGCGTCTTCCTCCAGATCCGGGCGCCAAGCATGTATTTTTTGGATTTTTTGTACATGTTATCGCCGACAACTACCCCTTTTATCGACAAAGGGGGGTTGTTGGCTACAGTTCCCACTCGTGGTAGGTGGGAACAGTGCCATATCACGATTTTTTGGAAGATACTGATAATCCGGCGATATTTTCGGCGATTTTTGGGAGCGAATCGAAAAAAGGGGGTTTCGGTATCGCATAGCCGGCGATACCGATATTATCGGCGATATTTCGATAATATCGCCGATATTTTATACACTGGTTACAGGGAGTAAAGGAATTGAGGATCTTAAGAAGTATCTTCAGCATCACTTCCTAATGAAAGATTTGGGCCTTCTTCGATATTTCCTTAGGTTAGAAGTTATTAGATTAAAGGAAGGTACCAATATATCTTAAAGTAAATATGTTTTGAATTTCTCACAGAAGCAAGCCTTCTTAGTCTAAGTCAGTTGATATACTAGTGGATCCAAATCATAAACTAGTTAGTGATTAAGGAGATGTGGTTGAAGACCTCGGAAGTTATAGAAGATTGGTTGGAAAACTAATCTATCTAACAATCACCAGGCCAGATATATCATTTGCTGCAAGTGCAGTAAGTTAGTTTATGAGTTATCCTTGGTTACCTTATATGGATGCATTTGTTCGGATTTTACGAGATCTTAAAGAAGCACCGAGCCAAAAAATTTTATATAAAAGAAATAATCATCTTCAAGTGATATGATAGTTTGATGTAGATTGGGCAGGCTCTTCGACTAATAGGTGGTCTACGATTGGGTACTGCACATTTGTGGGAGGGAATTTGGTGACATGGAAGAGTAATAAGCAGTGTTCTGGCCTAGGTATTACAAAATGGTTATGTATAACTATAATGTAATAGTAATGGCGATAACCGTTTTGTGTTATGGGGTCCTAACGACCATTATAGAAAAAAAAATGCTTGTAACAGTCGGGGTGTAATTGCTATTACTGTTTGTATCATAACAGTAACGGTTATGGCCATTACGATCACCGTTATCGAATACCTTGGTTGTAACCCGATCAAGCACTGAAGCAAAATATAGGGTAATGGCCCATACCACTTATGAGCTTGTTTGGATTAAGAAACTAGTGCAAGAAATGAGTTTTGCAATGAACCTACCGATGTAGTTATTTCGCAGTAACTGCTACCTCTTATATTGTAAATAATGTTGTTTATCATAAGAGGACCAATCATAGTTTATCATGAGAGGACCAAGCATATCGAAGTCGATTATCATTTCATGAAAGATTGCTAGTGGTGAAATTTCTATGTTGCATGTTTGGTCTCAGGATCAACTTGTTGATATGCCACCATAGAAAGCTCTTGGCTGCAATAAGTTCCCATGTATTTATTCCAAGCTAGGCATCAACGACATCTATGCTCCAGCTTGATGGGGAGTGTTAATGACTGTGGATGTAGGCTGAATGATTGTACAACCCACCTGACTGACTGTAATAAGAGGTCTTATGGTTGTATGGCCCACCTAGTCTTTAGTTTTGCCCATGTGTATCTTTATTTAGTTTATTAGGTTCACTTTTTTTTAAAGGTGCATTTAATATGCACACGTCATGTTTTAAGTAAGAGAGGATTTATTTATTTTCGGTCATTTTTTGCTTTTTTTTTTTATATATTTTTTTAACTTAATATAAAAAGGGGGAGAATAGGGATATGTACAATCCTAGTTTTCTATCTCTCCATTCCCTTTGTCACATCTCTCTTCTTCCTTTCACTTTTACACAACTCTACAATGACGAAGACAAGCTCTATTGTAGAAATTGTTGCCAAACGCGCCATACTGGAGGGTCAGGCTGGAACTTTGTCAGCCGGACATCCAAGAAAGCCATTTGACCACCTTTTTTCTAATTTTGATTCATATAAGTATCTTCGTCCTTCATATCATGTTTTTCTGTTTGTTACTTCTTTTCTCTTTGCTTCCAAGAGTCAGTGAAGCTTTATCTTATCCCAATCAGACATGCTAAACGCCTCTTGGAAATGTCTCTCTACCCATTTAGTGAAACAGTGCTCTTCTTCTGAATTGCTTTTTAGTAAGCAATTAATACAGCCCCTGACCAAATGTATTTAGTGCAAAAATAACTGTTTTTGAGAATTATAATTGCTCAAAAACACTTATTTCAGCAACCCCAAACAGACCCAAAATATTTATGTCCTGCATAGCATTCTCTGCTTTATATAGTTCTGATGCTTTATAGACTAGACATTCTTTCACAACAAGGAAGAACCAATTAATCTTAATTAATTGATTACTGATATATATATATATATATATATATATATATATATATATATATTATAATTATAAATTCTCATATGGTATTGCATAATAGTTTGCACGCAACCTTTCTTACTCCTATAACTGTTCTTTAGAAAACTGAATGCATTGGAAGAGAACAAAATTTTGTTTGCTATATTCATTCAAAGGCTAATTTTAGTGTCTGGATGATATATTGTTCACAGAAGTGGGATCTTTGAAGTTTTATAGACTTGATGACAAGAAGGTTTTAGCTTTATTGTGCCATAAGGTGAGGCTTTCATGGTCTTCGCCTTGCGTGTTTGTGCACATGTGTGTCTACAATTACTTACACATGCCACATGTTTGCTTGTACTAATTGAGCTTGGGGATTTGTATTGGGTGGGATTGCTGGCATGTGGGTGTTGTCATTGTGAGCTCTACTGTGGCCAGTCCCATAGCTTTGTTAAAATTGGAAGGTTGATGTCCGCTGGCGGATTGTATAACTTTTGCCAATCTACCATTTCAAAGTCAACCTCAAATTGCCAAGAGAAGGCCAAGAGGACAATTATGATGATATAAAAGCATGGCGTGATACTTATGGTGCAAACTTATTTTCAGAGCTCATGTTTTGATCATGGTTGACCATTGGATAGGATGATTCCATTTTTTGTTGCACATGGCTCCAATATCCCCATGACTAGATGATTAGAGCAAATCCAAATTGGACCTTCCCAATGGATGACGAGACCGTTATTACTCCTTTCATTCATTTTGCATACCGTTAATGGTATGGCTGTTATTATCCAAATGCAGTTATTTTGTGTCTTGTGCAATCTATGGTGGATCTCATCTATCCAATGGTCTTTGTTGATAATAGGTGACCTACTTGTGCCCCACATAGAAAAGTGGTTTTAAATGTCCTTTGATATGACACAGTATTGTCCGAGTCGTATTGGTTTCAGTCTGTAACATAACAAGTCACCAGATTGATTTGGACCAAAACCGACCGAAAAGAATGAGTAGAAATGAGTTGTACTGATTTTGGTTCCCAGACAAGATGCAGTCGGAAACCATTTTTAAATCCATGCTTACAAAATTTCGAACGAAGATAACATATGCAAATTTCACATTGGATCATCTTTAATTCTTGATCGCAGGGGGAAGGTCATAAGTTGTTTCTTATGCCCTCCGACTTTCTTGTGGCAGGTAGACCACTTAAAGCAGACACTAGAAACACTTGACAAAAATTATGCTAATCGGGACAAAATGGATACAGGTATGGGTTTGGTGAGATACTTATTGTTCAGAGAAGATGAAATCTTTTAATCTATTTTTAAGTCACCTGCTATTGCTTTCACTGACACGAAGTGTGTATCA
Organism: Magnolia changhungtana; assembly: GCA_030180095.1. Classification (NCBI taxonomy): domain Eukaryota; kingdom Viridiplantae; phylum Streptophyta; class Magnoliopsida; order Magnoliales; family Magnoliaceae; genus Magnolia; species Magnolia changhungtana. The sequence continues at coordinate 4,748,747 of JASAUF010000101.1, read as the reverse complement.
AATTGCATAGATTATTTTATAGTATTAGATTTCTTTTTCAAAAGATACATCTATACTAGATTGTTTGTTGTTCCTGATTTGTTTATTTAGCTTTGCTCAATATTCTCAGTGATAATGGGTAAAAACCAAAACTAGATCTTATAGCAAACACAGTAGATTTGGGACAAAAACAACCGACATTTTAACATGCAAAATAATTACTCCAAGAAAAAAAACTCAAAACTGGATCAGTTACAGGGTGGTTCACCTATTTCTTGTCTCTAGGGATTCTGACTCATTTTTTGTTGTGCCAAAAAAATGTAAAAAAAGATGCAATTCCATTGTATAACCTTTTGAGATACATTTCTGATAGACTCAATAATATGGCATTTGGGAAAGAATTAAGCAGGTTATGACCAACTTCTGATAGGGTGCAAGGTTGGTATGGGATAAGGGGTTATCTGCTGTTTCTGAGACCCTTTCTCACTTTCTTAGTGGCAATTGCAAGGAATCTTTAGAAAGTTTAGGATGGGTCTGTTGCCAATCAAAAAAAAAAAAAAAAACATATTTTGGTGACTTTTGCTCCCAGTAATAATTACACTTAGTGCACTTTTGTCTGTTACTAGAGTATGAGATGAGACTTTGGTAGGAGAAAACATTTAACCCTTCCGTAAGCATACTCTTGCGAAAATAACGCCCACTCCACTAAAATAACAAAACTTGCACCTTAATGTATCTATTACATGATGCCAACAATTGTTAAAGTATATTCTTATGCTTGGCAATACACACCCTTATTTAGTTCTATCTGTTCGATTAAAAGATATTGGAGCTTCTTTAGGATTTTAAAGTTATGTTTAATAGAATTATTCAGTTCTCTTAAAATTTCATATCTAACTAGCAGATAGAAGTTTTTTTTTTTTGGGGAGGTGGAACGTTATGTGGTATCGGCCGTTATGGCCCATGTAATGGCTGTTATGCTTCTTTTTTCGGACCTCATCTATTCAACCCCAAATCGCATAACGGTCATGACTGTTACCGTTACTTATCGGCTGTTACGGCTGATACGTAACTGATTTGGGACACCATGTGTACATATTTGTATATATGTATGTATTTATGTATGTATGGCAAATAAATGACCAAGTGCAAACATTCTCCCAACTGTTCATACCCCACTTGAGTCATGGATTGGCATGATTTTTGGGCCATGGCCGAACATGGGAGTGCATGCTCAAAGTGGATGCCATCAACACATCGCGGTGGGGCCCACACAACTTTCAATTATAGTGAAAAGATTTGCACTAGATCATGACCCTATATGTCACGGCCATCATCATCAACATCTAAGCCCTTATCCCAACTAATTGGAGTATGCTACATGAATCCTTTTCGCCATTCTAGTCTATCAAGGGCCATGCCTTTAGTTAGACCATAGGTCATCGAGTCTTTTCTTGCAACCTCCATCCACATTCTTTTGGGTCTTCCCTTGCTCTTTTAGAGCCTTTAAGTTGTACCAATTCACTACTAACTGAAGTGGTTCTTGGTCTCCGTTGCACATGACCGAACCATCTAAGTCTACTTTCCCCAATCTTATTACCTATTGGTGCTACTCCTAAGTTCCCTTGGATACACTCATTTCTAGTACTATCCATCCTTGTCTTGCCACTCATCCATCTCAACGTCCTCTTTTCATTCTATCTCATGAAGCATGGCCAATATTATTGCTATCCTATTAAATTTCTCTTTAAGTTTGAGTGGTACACAACAGTCACATAGAACTCCAGAGACATCTTCATTTCTTGAATCTCTACATGAATTCTTTGGGAAACATCATTCCCAATCTCTCTATTTCACACCCCAAACTTGGTGACGGGCTTACAGAATTCCCGAGCTCCGAATCTGGTGGTGACAGCCTTCGTAGTACCCCATTCTCGCCTCCCAGCTCGCATATACCAGGTTCCGATCCCGGGATTCCACAAGGAGGATTTTCAGGGTTTTTTTTTTTTTTTTTTTTTTTTTTTTTTTTTTTTTTAAAGGAGCATAACCACAAGTGTACCAAAACTAAAGACATTATCACATTTCCACTATAATATCAATTCGAGTACAGTGCTTAAAGGGAAATACATAATATAACAAAAGTCCAAAAGATCAGGCCCATGCTCCTGTCTCAATGTTGTTGTGGCCTAACATAACCTGTACGTAAACAACGTGTGTAAGCTTAGTACGAAGCTTAAAAAGTGCGTGCAAGTGTGAGCAATGCATGTGCCAAGCATACAAATATCAGAGTAAGCAGAATGATGGATGGCCAGATTGGCGAGTCTATAAATACTATCAACCATACCCAAGCTATGCGATGTAGAGGCCTATAGGGCCAAATATCATATGTTAAGGATGCAATGCAACATGCCAATCCTAATATCTAATCCACACGTCAGTACGGTCTCCATCTGGAATCATCAGGGTCTAGTACACTTTAGCACTGGCCTACTGCCCAATCGTGCGTATGACCCAGCGAGTGGAAGAGACCTCACTATCCGCCTTGTCAGTGGTATGTCAATCCCCCACCCGGCTCGCCGATAGCGGACCCATTTCACGAGCTAGTTAGACTCCACCTAGCTTATAGCCCCCTTCACTCAGGCGGATAAGGTCACACGCCCTTCCAACTAACCTCAACACAGTGGGAGACGCTGCCTACTGGTATTTGGCACTCGGGCGCTCATGATATCCACTTGGTCTCGACGCTGAAGCATCCTGTTAGCCCACAGGGTTTAGGGACTTTCACCCAGGGACGTCCTACATGCCCAGTAGATGTAACCAAATTTCCGATGTCCATACTTAGGCTACCAACCACGATGATCCTATGGTGGCCATAACCCTGATGTCACTAGGGGTGTGGATGCAAATGCATCATGCAATGTGTGAATGCATGAGTCCATCATCCGAGTCATGTAACAATGCCATGCAAGCCATACATACATGCAGGGTGGCCCCCATCTCATATGGGTCCCCTGAAAATGCCCCACGTTGTAAGGTCGTCAATGTGGCCTTGCCACGCATAGGCAAGCCCAAAGTCATGAATTAGTCATCATCCAAGTCACGCAAACATGATGCAGATGATATATGATAACGTAATACCGCATCAAGAATAAGAGAAGTACTATATCAAACATAAGAGCAATGCTAAATCAAGAGTAAGATAAGTACTACATTTATCATGGAATAAGTGCATCCTCAATATAAAGAAAGCATCACATCAATGTAAAGAAAGTGCTATAGCAAATATAAGCGTAAACTTTGTGTCAATCACTAATGTAATGCTACATAAATAATCAAAGAAGTGTCGTACCAACACAAATGTAAAACATCACACCACATGATAAGGAAAATGCATCAATCACAATAGGTGGAAACTACTGCGAAACCAAGTTTAACGGGCCCCAGAGAGCTACACTTGAGTGGGCTTTCAAGTTAATGGGCCCACTCAATAAGCCCACAGGCCTGCACATAAGCAGCCAAAATACACAACTATTGTCATCCAAACGAGGTGACAAATTGTTGGATCCACGAATGATCATGGTAGGCCTAGAATGGACATCAAAGCGAGCCTTATAACTATCCCCAAAAAAGACCTAAGAGAGTAGCCCACCATCTACAATAATGGGTCTACATGGGCCAAATCATAAGCAATGTGCAGGACCCGAAATAAGGATGGGTCCCAAGGTGGGATGACACAACATACCCATACAAAAAAATGGGCCTACGGTGCCAATACCATACATACAATAAGGTTGGACCCATGGTCCACGTACAACTCGTATAACAAGATGACCCCATGGTGTGAACTGTGAACATCATACACACACCAAGGTAGGGCCTATGGTGTGGGCACAATACACATCGTGGTAGGCCATTAAAAAGGTTAATGGCGGGCATCATCAACTCCACCAACCCATGAAGGGTGGTCCATTTGGGACATAAATCTGCCCATTATCAGGCTCAAGCTCTTACATAGGTTGACAATACGGCCAAGATATACAACACATCAGCAAGGTGGGTCGTCACAGCGGACCATGCCCACTGGCTAGCAGGGTGCTCCACCTGTTGGATAGTATCCATCGGGTTCGGCTCCCTAGCCAGTGCGGATGGAACACACACAAGGTGGGCACCTCACATCACAATGGGCCATGGACCGACGACCTGGATAAAATGTATACACCATGGAAGGGTCCATTGCGGGCCCCGCATGTTGGCCAACATGACCCAACAGCTAGTGGACCTAAGGAAGATTTCCATGGTAGACGTTGAATCAAACTGTTAGTTGCGGTGCGATCCTAGATGAGCTTTGGATATACTCATTGGAATGGGCTGGGAGGAATGAATGGATGGTGTGGATTTCACATGCCTCACATGGGCCCCACGGTATGGTAGGCCCACTCCCAAATTGGGATGGAAAACAGATGCACTACATGGATGTAAGAAAGATACATCACTGTTGATCCTCATGGGGGTTTCCATGGTGACAGTATTCATTCACCATTGTTTAAAGTGGGTTCCACTACTTGGACCAAGATGATATTTGTGATTTCCCTTCATCCAGGACTGCATGACTTGATTAGTAGGTAAGATGGCAAATAAACTCACAGTGAACCCCTCAAAGGTTTCAATGGTGGACATTCGATCATGTTGTTTCCGACGGTGTAGTCCAACTAAGATTTGGATCTGTCACATTTTGTATGGGCTAGGAAAATAGATGGACGGTGATGGACCCATGGGACATGCCAGAGTGGGTCCACCCAAAAGGGTTGGAAAAAAATGGATGGACTAACTGGATTTGGCATAGATGTAGTGGTAGGCTCCAGGGAGGTTTTAACAGTAGGTCGCTCCCACTGTCTCTAATAGTGGTGGGGTCCACAAAAGCTTTGGGTCAAAGTGATGTTTGTGTTTTCCCTTGCCCCAAAGTCACATGACCTTAGGAACATGGTTGGATGATAAATAAACATCTTGGTGGGCCACAAGAAAGTTTCAATGGTGAGCATTACTATCCCCACTGTTTACTATGGTGTGGCCCACTTGCGATCTGGATATGCATCAAATGATCTGGAAAAAAGGATGGACAATGTGGATTCTACACAAACATCATGGTAGTTCATGCCCAAGTGGGGCTCCCCTCCACTCTCGCGTTGCTGGGCAGTAATGACCAGCACGTAAACCCTTTTTTGTTTCTTTTTCTTCTCCTTTTGCTTTGTTTTGTTTTTTTTTTTTTTTTTTTTTTTGAATGGGGCCCATACTGGGCTGATCTACTCCGTCCACCTTGTCGGCCAGCTTGCCTTGGACTCAAGAAGCCCTGACTTGGGTAGGTTCCACTTCCCACAAACATCACTATGGCCTTAGAAAGTCTCAACAATGGGTGCCACTGTCACCGTTGTTTTCTATGGTGTGGCCCACCCGAGATCCGAATCTGGCTCAGATTTGGACCCTAGCCCTAAAATGATCGGTCATAACAGATGGACGTTGCAGATAAAACATATACACTATAGTGGGGCCCACGAGTGGGGCACCTCTGTAACACCCAAAAGTGGCTTTCCCCTTTCTAGTGTTGGATAGCGTGCGGGCGTTGTATCTGCTGCTCTCCAGCAAGCCTTCTTTCTCCGTTTTTTTTTTTTTGTGTTTTTACAAGTGGGCCCACATATAGACAATCCACTCCACCCAGCTATTTGGCCGTCATATGGTGGGCCTGGAGAGCTTTGGATCAAGATGATCTTTGCACTTTCTTCATCCAGATCTAAGTGATCTAATCAACATGTTGAATGGAAAATAAATATCATAGCAGGCCCCACAATGGTCCACATTCATTAAAGAAAGAAGAGAAGGGAAGAAGGAAGGGGGGAGATCGGGCCATTGGATGGGCTCCTATCACTATGGGGCCTTCCATACACATCTAGCACATAAACAAGGTGGGTTTCACCCCCTATGGGCCCATGCAAATGAAAGAAAGGAAAAAGGGAGAGTTTGCCCCCCCTTACACTCACAATGATGGGTTGGATTGGGTCGGATTGTCGATCGGACGGCTCAGATGGTGAAGCTCCTCCGCTAAACTCCTCTAACCTTCCTTCAAGCTCTAATCTCACTTAATCCCGCTCTTAAAACACTTCTTTCTCTCAAGCACTCTCTCTTCTCTCTCTAATCTCTCTTTAATTTTCTCTAATCTTTTCACTCTCTAATCTCTTCTCTCTCTCTCTCTCTCTCTCTCTCTCTCTCTCTCTCTCTCTCTCTCTAATCTATTTTTTCTCTTTTCTTCTCACTCTCATTTGCTAGGAAAATTTGGAGAAATGAGAGGGGTTTGAGAGCTTTTGTGGTGGAACTTTTTAAGTATAGAGGGAATTATGAAAAGACGGGTAAAATGTGAAGAGGGAAAAAAGAGGGGGGTGGCTTAGCATGGGCAAGGGTATGGGTGAGTGATGGGAGGCATAGGCTTATTTGACTAATGAGGAGAGAGAGATATGAGTGATTGATGGGTTGATTGATTGATTGGACTACTTTGAGATTTGTGCAAGTGGGGACCACGTGCGTTGCATGGCCCACCTCAGATTATGTCAAAACTGCAACTTCTAATATATAGGGGTCGCAATGGGGCATGTCTTATGGTATTGGAATTGTAGCGCCCGCGAGGTCGCCAGGATACAAGTCTTGGGGTGTCGCGGTACAAAAAATAGGGTCGCGATCAAAACTCGTCGATCTGGTCTGCTAGGAACATGTCGGTGCCGAAGTAGAAGCATACAGAAGGTCTCGCGAGGTTACGGGTCTTACACTCTACTCATGAATTATAGACTTAAGATATCGAAAGTGGTTATTTTGGAAAATTTCTTAGTTAGTGAATGAATTAATTCCTCATTCCCACTCCCATTGTTACTAAAATTGCACTCCATATACTCTATTTTAGTATGACTAATTGTAAATCCTTTAGATTCTAAAGAAACTCCCCATAAATCTAGTTTTGTGTTTAAACCTTTCCTCGCCTTGTTAATCAAAACTATGTCATCTACAAACAACATACACATGAGATCTCTTTTTGCAAATGCCTAATTAACTCATCGATAACCGATGAGAAAAGGTACAAGTTTCGTGCCGACCCTTGGTGCAAGCCTACAGTAATTGGGAACTCGCTTGTCTCTCCACTAGTGGTCCTCACATTTGTTACCACTCCCCTTTATATCCTCAATTATATCAATATAGCCTCTTGAAACTCCTTTCTTTCCCAACACCCACCAGATTAACTCTCTAGGGACTATCATATGCTTTCTCCAAGTCAATAAAGACCAGGTGGAGATACTTCCTCCTCTTCCTATATTTCTCCATCAATTGTCTGAGTAGGAAAATAGCTTAAGTAGTAGATCTCTCAAGTATGAAACCAAACTAATTTTCTAATACATTCGTATCATGCCTTAGTTTTTCCTCAATAAATCTCGCCTAAAGTTTTATAGTATGGCTCATAAGTTTAATCCACAATAATTAATGCAGTGTTGTATGTCTCATTTATTCTCATAAGTAGGTACCACGGTAATTTTCATCCATTCGTTTGGCATCTTCTTCGATCTTATAATCTTGTGAACAACTTTGTCAATTAAAGTAACCAAGTATCTCCCATAAACTCCAAAATCGTTTTACCATTTGTCTTTTGGCATTTTTGTATTATTCAAGATTTTCATTGTTTCTAGTCCCTTACCAGACTTTAAAACATTAATCTTTCTCATTATTGGCTTTTTGTACATCGTTAACCTACCTCTAAGTTTTCATATGTGATTGGCTTTTCCCTCTTATTCCTAAAGCATCTTTTGCCACTTTCCTAATGCACTCAGCCATCTCATTCCACATGACATTTACTTCTTCAACATTTCACTTTCCTTCCTCGATCAATTTATTTATGAATACCCCTTTTATATTCATCCACCTAGTTTTTGGACGCCTATTAATTTCATTATCTTAATGTAAACATCCGCAACCAGTAACTTATGTCGTGCAGTCAAACTCTCCCGGTATAACCTTGCAGCCTTAATATTGATCTTTTTGTCTTCCTAAGTAGGAAGAAATATATTTGGCTTGTATATGATCCACTTTTAAAAGTTATTAATGTTAACCTCTCGTTTTAAAGTATGTGTTTGCTAGAGGTAGATTGTATGCCATAGTGAAATCAAGGATAGCTTTCCCCATCTCATTTCTTCTCCCAAATCCATATACTCCATGTACCCCCTCATATCCTCTCTTCTTCTTCTTGTTTTTTTTTTTTTTTTCACATGACATTCTATCGATATCCTTTCTTTGTTCGGACTATCTTGCATTAGTCCATCCATATCCTCCCAGAATTGTCTCTTGATTCTAAGTCCTAAATGTTCTCCAACATCCTTAATAGATGTGTTACATATTGATGATGTTGAGGTGGTGCACCCTTTTTCCTAGAAACTGAAAAAAATATGATAAAAAGCCCATCAAAACTCCATTTTCTACCAATTTTCCTTGTGAAATCCTTTTGTGGTAGGATTTAGACTTATTTTAAGTTGTTTGGAGAGAAATCAAAGTTTGAGTGGAAAAATCGCGATAAAGAATGGATTATAATCAATTTTTGTGATATATATATATTTTTTTTTGTAAGGTAACATCGATTTATTAAAAGAGCCTACTAAAGCAAAAACTAGGGTGGGAAGAATACAACCAAATTGAAGAAAGAAGATTATAATCATTCATGACTTTTAAGCTAAGCGCCCAAGCCACCACATCTATCTTGACCCTCCTAATAACCTCTTCCACCTAGCCACACCTATTTTGGAAACAATGGTTGTTCCTTTCCTCCAAAAGTCCAATGCACAACTATTAGGACTGACTGCCAAACCGCCTTTCCTTCCTTCTCGACTCATCTAATGTACCAAGCCAAAAGGAGGCTTTCTATAGACTCTAACATCATCTAAGCAATGTTAAGGAGGCCAAGGAAAGTGACCAACACCTTACAAGCAAAAGCCCAATGAATGAAGAGGTGATTAATCATCTTTGCATCTTCCATGCACATCACACAAGCATTGGGGAGCATCATGGACTACGGTATTTTCGTAACGATAATGGTAGGCATAATAGTCCCCACCATTACAGTTACGACCGTAATGTTTTTATTTTTATTTTTTATTTTTTTAATACCAAAAAAATATGGGGAGAATCCCATAAATTTAGAGAAATCCAAATATGTATTCTTTTCTAGTTTTCAACATGTTTATGATGGCATCCGCTCTTTTGGTAAGAATGTTGCCTCAACCTATCTACTGATTTTATGAACCTCAAGTGTAGAGCGCCATTTGCTCAACAATCGTCTATTGCATTTTTTTTTCCGGCCCTCATAATCTGCAACATCAACTTGTTTCTTGGCCAGTGCAGGTTTTCTTCTATCACTTTTCAGAATTTTCCTTTCCCTTGCTTTTGTCTGGATGTGGCATCTTTGTATTTGTGTCTTTGCTTCACCGCTTGGCCATTCTTTGGTGATTGTATTTGGGCTTTGGCCCTCTTGGTTGGTAATAAAGCTTGCTTACCTTTCAAAATAAATGAGTAAATAAAGCAAATATATATATATATATATATATATATAAATAATAAATTGGATGAATAAGTGTTGGCCCAATTTGGGTACACTTAAATGGCCCGAGAATGGCCCAAAATTAATGCAATCCATGGGACTCATCCCACTAATGCATATCCCTACTAATTAAACACTATTTCACTCAAGAAATTTGAGGAAAAAAAAATATTCAGATGACTAGCGTCAGCCTATTTTGAGAACCACTTAAATGGCCATAATACAGCCTAAAATCTGTGCAATCCGTGTAATTGATCCCACCAATGTATATTCCTAAGGTTACTATTCATCCCAAGGTATTCTGTATTGGTAACGATGGCCATAACGGTAAACACCATTACTGATATGGGTATCGGCCATAACGGCTGATACAGGGGCGTAATGACCATTACGACCCCCATAATGGTTGAAAATTTTCTTTTGCGTGAAAATTTCTGAAAAAATATTTAGAAAATACATAATAATGTAAATATTCCAAATGTGTTCATTTTTATTTTTATTTTGAACATGTTTATGGTAGTGTTAACGGTTCACTCTTTGGTGAGAGTGTTATATTGGGCTATCTAGTGAATTTGTGAACATGATTATATGTATCTAATGTTTACACATCACAATCAAGCATTAGAACTACAAATTATAATAATAATAATAATAATAATAATAATAATAATAATAATAATAATAATAATAAAAGGTATAAATACTACTTTTTCAATCTTTTGAAAAAACAGCCCTCGGAGCTTCTATTTGCTCAAATCACTTCAATCTACGGTTTTAATTCTAAAAATTGTAGTAAGAGTGGTCAAAATTTGTTGTAAAATGACCTAAGAAAGTTTTTGAAATGAGAAAAGTGAAAAAATGAAGAGAAATTGATTTAAATAGGAAAAAAAAAAAAAAAGTGGTTGTTTTTCAACCATTACGAGGCCGTAACGGGGGTAACGGTTGCTATGCCTTGTAACAGCCTTTATGGCCGCCATAACGGCCGATACGGTCCCAAAAAGTCAACTGTCCCGTTTCACCTTCGTATCGTGTAACAATCATGGCTGTTACCTATACATATCAACCTTTACAGGCATATTGTAACAGATACGTAACACACTGATTCATCATAAACTAGCCCGAAAAATGCCAAAAAAAATACCAAAAATAAATAAATCAAAGCTCAAAACCACCAATTTAATGCACACATCTATGAATCATTACACAACACAGTGGGACTTGATCCAAATCAAGGATGAGCGTCCCCTCTCAACTGTTCCCCATGTCGTGGCCCACTTGAAATTTTGATCGGGCTGATTTTTGGGCCCATGGAAAAAGGAGGCCCGACGCCATTGATGGTCAGAGTGGATGTCATACACAAATCATGGTGGGCCAGAAAACATTTCGACCATAATTATGGTGAAAACATTTGCATTGAACCATTTCCCATATGTATGTATGTATGCACATGTTATCACATGCATGCGTACGTACATACATATGCGTGCACGTGTGTGTGTGCGTGTGTATGAGTCCATGTGTGCATGTGTCTTTACCTACTTATTATGCATGTGTATACATACATACATGTTGTGTGCATGCGTGCATGTGTCTTTACCTACTTATTATGCATGTGTATACATACATGTTGGGTGCATGTGTGTGAATACATCAAGGTGTTCCAAAACGGTAACGGTGGCCGTAACGGCCACCATTGTTACCGTTATGATACGGGCCGTAATGGCCGTTATGGCCCATTTTTATTTTTTTGAAAAAAAACTGTTACTGGACCATTACGGGGCCATTACAGGGCCATTACGGGGCCGTTTTTTTGTAATGGCCGTTTCGACCCCGTAACGTGTAACGGTTATATGACCGTTACCGTTACGTAACCAATTTTGAATACCTTAGTATACATACTTATTGCGGGTGTAATATACATGCATGCATATTATTTTGTGTGTGCGCGCACATGCGTATGCATGAACCATTTGATCAGTAACATCTAATATAGACAGCCCTGTGCTTATTTATCAGCCTTGATTTGGAACTAGTTGGGTAGTCTCAGCACAGGGAACATGAATCACAGATTCGAGTTCTCCAAACTTGCTCTCAAGTGGGGTGAGAAAGGGTATGTTTGCTTAATATGACTGCACTTTTAGGACCATTTTGACTTTTTCTGTGAAGCGGTTGCACACTTCTTATGGTCACTGGCATAGCTTAATGAACCTAATTTTCATTTTCAAACTTTTCCTTTTCAATTTAACTATGATGATTATTCAACCTCAAGAGAACTTGTCCATATCTTTTTCATCTTTAGAATCATACAATTTCCCCCTCACAGTTTACTGTAGTTCTTCTTCTGGCAATCCTGAATATGTTGAACTTGTCAGTCGCCATTTATGATTTTTGCCACCATGCTTGCAAAGTTATACAATCATTTAATGTTTTCTTGAGAGTTACCATGTTTCTTTGTCCTAGAACCCAACAACATTTCTAATCCTAAAGTGGCCCGGGTATCCTCATTAATATTGACATCTAGAAAATTCTTTGGTTGAAATTTGCTACTAGCACTTTTCAGCTCTTACTGTATCTGCTTCTGATTTCATTCAGTTACAAACGTCTTAGAAGCCCCCTAGGATTCCTTGATCCCTAGCAACATACTGACACACCTCCAAATTGGCCTAGGACTCATAACTAATGTAGTTCTCATTTTATTTTATTTTCAAACTGTTGGCCAATTTAATTAGCTCCAATTTGTGCAAGAACAACAGAACGGCTGAAGCAATGCACATGCTGAAAGTCACAGCTCAGATGAGTCTTCTTTCACTCAGGCGTTGGGGTCTAGCTTTAATTCCTCTGTAGTTGCCGAAGTAGGTGCAGCATGCAGGATTCCAAATATGGACGTGTTTGCCTAGTGTAATAGTCTCCCTTTTCGATATAAGAAATTGTGGAACTTGCTCATTTTTTTCCTTTTCTTTTTCTTTGCATTTATAGGGGCATACTTTCCTTTGTAGATAGTTGATTTTAGAGTTGTAGATTGATGGTTTTATCATCTTTTCTTATGAGGCCCGAGGGTGATAATTATTCTCAAAGATAATCGTCTGTAAATGACTGGAAAAGAAAAGAAAATTACAGTCATTTCTGACTAAAATGAGATGCCTTTCCTCATGTTTACTATCTATTTGCTTTACCACTTTATTATTTAGCTTTTCTTTGTACTTTTTGGTGTCAGCAATTCCAAAATTGTGTAATATGCTGTTGCAACAGTAATTGACGCAGTCGCACTATTGGGAGAGTATTTAAAGGATGATCCTTGGTTTCATCTTTTATGCAATCATCTAAGGTGAGATCTTAAGTTATTAGTGTTGCAATAGAGTAACTTGAAATGATTTTATTTATTCATGAATTCTGAAATGGGTTCACGCTTAATCATTATCTTCAAATTCATGTTTTCAAATGTTTTTTAGTCTCTTAGTTGCCATTAATTTGCAGGTTGGATATACAGGGGGTAGCTAGAAAAACAACCTCTAGCGATATTCCCATTAGCCTACAAAATACGATGGAGCCTACACATTCCCTACAGGTATCTAAATGAAAACTCGTCACTTGCATATGTTGCTCATACAACGTTTAGTGTTCAAAGTATTAGTATCGTTACAAGTTTCGCTGGGCAGTAATATGGAAATAATATCAATATCACCAATAACCGGAAATGCATGGAAACATTGGGTAAACATGGGGAAAACAGTGAAATTTTTCAGTGAAACTTCAAGAGATGCTTAAGTACACATATTTGCATATTTAGGAATTAAAAAAATTGCCAAAAAGAATTCATACATAATAAGTTTCTATTTAGTGGGAACCTAAAAGCATGTGTTGTTGTAAGAAATCAATCCAGCCATCCAATCAATCATATCTATCCGTCCAACCATCCAACCTTCCATCCAAACATTCATCGATATTTTAGAATATCGACAACATGATCTTTTGCTGAGAAATTGTTGACAACTGGAAATGAAATGAAAGACTGTGGTCTCAATATTGCCCATTTTGCAATAACAATAATATCACAATATTATCGTTGACAATTTGAACATTGCATACAACCATGTGCCCATAAAAAAATTGAAATGGAATTTTGTTTTTATGAACAAAATTTTGGTGATATTGATACATTGACAATATTATCGAAATATCACCGATACTTGAAATTTACGAAGTCACAAATATTGACGATACATTGGCGATATCGATACATTGGGGATAGAAGTGACATCTGGAATTTACACGGTAAAAAATATTGGTGATACATAAGCGATATCGATTCATTGGTGATACTTAATGATACATTGCCAACACCTAGAATTTCTGATACTACTAATGTTATCAGTATCACTACCAGTGTTATTGGTATTGCCGAGCTGGAGATACAGATAATATCAGGGTGATTTTGATAATATCGGAGATACTCCGGACAATGACCGCATTCAACTGGTCATATTAGTCTTGTTTCTAGCTTTTGCCGTTTCTTGTTTGACATTCAATTCCTCATTCTCAGATGAAAAATCAAAAGGAAAAGAACGTGTTAAGCACTCGAAGACAACCAAGAAGGATGAAAACTGAAACTGCTTCACTGAGCATCAAAGACATGTTTTGCAAGGTCTCAAGACAAGGAACCTAAACAGTATGGGATGTGACATGGATGAGATCTCTTTGGGAGCTTGCATCTTATCACTGCCATACCTACAACCCTGACCAAGCAGTACCGTGCTTAGTCATCCTATGCAATCCCTTTGAGCTAGGATTGGTCTTTTTTCATTTAGTTTTTGTTGCTGTGCAACATGGAGAACGGAGTGATTAGTTTTTCTCTTCTTTTTGTTTCCTTTCTCCGTCACTTGCTTTGACTCGTGTTATGGACATTAATGTTTTTGACTTGTGTACTTCTTATTGGTGTAAGATTATGCCTATTACCTTGAAGGAGAACTTTTGACTTTCTTATTCTCATTTATACTCCTGCTGGATTGTGGTGCAATGGTCATACCTTGACCATATTTTGGGTGTGTCGGTTGCGTTTAAATACCTGACATCAGTTCAGTTCATAGTGCTGTTGCCAGTATTTTTTTTTTTTTGCACGCACTTACACCCCACACACGCCAGCGCACTCTCGAACCCATGACCTCATGTTGAAACTCTTGTGAGTCTACCGCTGAGCCATAGGGTCGCAGGCTGCTCTTGCCAGTACTTGACCTGCTTATTTGACCTCATTTGCTTACACCACATGCGAGTGGCTCCACTCATTGTCATCACATGAAGATGGTATGGGGTGTTGAACATGGATTCTTCGAACTATATGGATTTAAGGCAAGAACTGATCACCTACAGGCAGAACTTGTGGTACTGCAAGGCTGAATGTTGAGTCAAATTTTCAACTATGGTAGAAATAAAGTGGAGCTACATTATTTTATGATTAAAACGAATTGCCGAAGAAACCCGAGTTACTCTTTGCAGACCTAGCAAAATACAGAATTTGAGAGTTCCTCATAATTTAATTTAGAGGCACTAGAGTTACCTGGTTTCCAAATGGTTCCTGTTGCTATTGCCTATGTATCCCCATTTTAGTAAAGAAATCGTGGTTGCACGCTAGTTTCTTCACTAATATTTTCTTCATGCTGATTTATCTTCACGAATGGTAAGTTTTCGTGTTAGTTCCTCTTTACTGATTATTTCTGTGCCTAGTTTCTATTTGGTAATAGTAAGTTGTTCATGCTAGTTTCTCTTAGAATTGGTTGTTTGCTTTGTATTATATGGCTAGGGCATGGAGGTCTATGCATTATGGTGCATTGAATTGATTCATCTTGAAGAAACTATACCATTCCAATTATTGATGTTCGATCTTGTTTAAAGCCATGTACGAGAGCAAAATCCATCCAAGATTGTTGCTGGAGTGAGTGCACATGGAGTACTCAAACAAAGATCATGTTGGTAAGCTCTTTATGCTCTATACGGAGCATCTCTACTGTATATAAGGAGAATTATGAGAGGCAACAAAGAATTGTCTAAGTAGCCATTTGAAACAATTGAAGTATGGAATGTGAAATGATGTGAGGCGGGTTTTTAAGAATTGAAAGGACAATTAGATAATTTAGGATGGCATTGCATCTTCAGGGTCTCCTCTCCAGCAAAAGAGACCCACTTGTTACAACCACTTCTTCTCATCAAGCAGACATGCTGGATTAGTTATTTTTTTTTTTTCTTTAAGAAAGAAGAGTTGAATTGGTTTCTAAGGCAACCGTCATTTCTACATTTTGAGAATCATTATCAAATCATGAAGTCATACTGATTGATTGGTGGAAATTAAGTATCAAAATAGCCCACTGTCGTTGAAAGTGAATCCAGAATTCTGGTTTAGATGATGAATAAGAAGAGATTCTCTGTCGAAGCCCCGTCACTGGTGGCAGAAGCTTTGAAGATCAATAGGGAATGATTGTAACAAAGATTCAGCATATGTATCGGGAGGGAAATATGGTTACCGATCTGATTGTAAACTGGGGATGTGATTGTAGGTCCAACTCAATTTTTAGGTTATGCTATCCTTGAGTCTGAGAAAATGTTTTTATTTTTACATTGATTTTCTTTTTTATTTTTGAGAAAATGACCACTGTAGACAAAACCTTTTATCCAGCGGTTTTTATGAAGGAATACAAACTTTAGTTACCAACTTAGACTAGCACGTGCGGACAGCGACTTTGAGGACGAAACTACCCCTCCTTTTCACTGCGAAGATGGAAGATGAGCGCTGACGCTCTTCCAACTGAGAGTTGTACGAACGGCTTAAAAGAGATCAAAGTTACATGGCCCCACAGCTATATATTTATTATATCCACAACGTTCATCCATATTTCGAGATCATTTCGGAGCATTATCCTAAAAAAAAAAAATTCACATCCAAAGATCAACTGGACCACACCACAAAGAGCAGCGGGAGCAGCGGAAATTTGATTTTCACCGTTAAAAATTTTGTAGGGCCCACCGTAACATTTATTTTCCATTCAATCTATTCATAAGGTCACAAAGGCCTGGATAAAGAGGAAAAACAAATTTCATAATGATCCAAAACTTCTGTAACCCCTAGAAGGGTTTCAATGGTAGACGTTCAATTCCCCACTATCTTTTATAGTGTGGTCCACTTGATAGTTAGATCTGTCTTATTTTTCGTCCCAAGCCTTAATATGAGCTTGCCAAATAGATGGATGGTTTGGATATAACACAAACCTCATGGTGCGGCCCACAGAAGCAACGGAAATTTCACAGAAAAAAAAAAAAAGAATCGGCGATGAATAGCGGATTCCGTGATTCCACCGCAACTCGCTGTAGGATTTGGGGATGGATAGCGGAATCTATGATTGATACTGATTCAAACAAAAGGATATGGCTACGGATTATAACCGTAGCTATAGCCGTATCTTGTGTACTTTTCTTTCTATTTATTTTTATTATTATTATTATTATTTTTTACATTTAGAATTTTATTCTACCTACATTTTTCTCTAACACACACACACACACACACACACACACACACACACACACTATAAGCATATAAAAAAAAAATTTCTCCATTTTTCATTTCTTTCTTTATTCATATAACAAGAATATCTTCTAAACCAAAATTAGTTACTTGACGTACCATATATGATTTTAGGGCTGAAAGATGGGCGGGTTCAACCCAACTAACCTGTGACCCACCCAACATTGGGTTGGGCTTGGGCAGGATGTATCGTGTTTGGTCTTGGGGTTGGGTCATACAAACACCAACCCGATAGAACTTGTAAACGGAATCGCCGGGATTGACCGTCAAATGCATGGAAATGACCGTGAAGTGAAGGGAATTGACCGTGAAGTGCATCGAAATGACCGTGAATCTAAACGGAATCATCGGAATTGATCGTGAAAGGCATGGAAATGACCGTGAAGTTAAGCAAACTAACCGTGAAATGCGTGGAAACGATCGTGAAGTGAAGGGAATTGACCATGAAGTGCATCGAAATGACCGTGAATCTAAACGGAATCATTGGAATTGACCATGAAATGTATGGAAATGACTGTGAAGTTAAGCAAAATGACCGTGAAATGCGTGGAAATGACCGTGAAGTGAAGGGAATTGACCGTGAAGTGCATCAAAATGACCGTGAATCTAAACGGAATCGCTGGAAATGACCGTGAAATGAAGCGAATTGACCATGAAATGCATGGAAATGACCGTGAAGGAAAATGAGGATTGCTTGAATAGGCTTAGTTGAGTATCATGCATCTCTAATCCACCCTTCACCGTGTCGAACCACCATCTTAATGACCACTTCGAGGATGGGTTTGGGAATTGAGAACAAGAATCATCACCTACAAACATGTAATTGAAAATATATTAATAGCAAATTTCATTACTTAAGGAATCATAACTCAAAAAATTAAATATAGTTGAAATCCAGCGAAGCAAACTAAAAATTGAACGAGACAAATTACAAAATAAGTGAGGGAAACTTGAAATTCAGCAAGGCAAACATTAAATTTAGCGAGGTAAGATGAAACCGAGCTAGGCAACCTAAAAAATTGAGCGGAAAACCTAGAAATTAAGCGAAGCGACCAAGAAATTCAGCGACGGAACCGAGACAATGAGCGAGGGAACCTAAGAATTCAGCGAGGCAACCTAGTAATTGAGCGAGGAAAGCTAAAAATTGAGCGAGGCAACCTAGAATTTGACCGCGGCTACCTATCAATTGAGCGAGGGAACCTAGGAATTGAGCGAGGGAAGCTAGAAATTGAGCGAAGGAAGCTAGAAATTGAGCGAGGCAACGTAGGGATTCAGCGAAGTAACCTAGGAATTGAGCGAGGGAAGCTTAAAGGATCCTATAAATTGAGCGAGGCAACATAGTAATTGAGCGAGGTAATGTAAGAATTCAGCGAGGGAAGGTAGAAATTAAGCAAGGGAAGCTAGAAATTCAGCGAGGCAACCTAGGATTTGAGTGAGGGAACCTAGAAATTAAGCGAGGCAACGTAGAAATTTAGTGAGGGAACCTAGAAATTCAGCGAGACAACCTAGGATTTGTGCGAGGGAAGCTACAAATTGAGCGAGGGAACCTAGAAATTGAGCTAGGCAACCTAGGATTTGAACGAGGCAACATAGGGATTGAGCGAGGGAACCTACGAATTGAGCGAGGCAGCGTAGAAATTCAGCGAGGAATCCTAAGAATTGAGCTAGGGAAGCTAGAAATTGAGCGAGGGAACCTAGGATTTGAGCGAGGTAACTTAGAAATTGAGTGAGGCAACGTAGGGATTAAGCGAGGGAAACTAGGAATTGAGTGAGGCATAGTAGAAATTCAGCAAGGAATCCTAGGAATTAAGCGAGGAAAAATAGGATTTGAGCGAGGCAACCGAGGGAACCTAGGAATTGATGAGGAAAGCTACAAATTGAGTGAGGGAACTTAGAAATAGAGCGAGGCAATGTAGGAATTAAGCGAGGGAAGCTAGGAATTGAGCGAGGCAACCTAGGAATTGAGTGAGGCAACGTAGAAATTGGAGCGAGCAAACCTAGGAATTGAGCAAAAGAACCTAGAAATTGAGCGACGGAACCTGGAAATTCAGCGAGGAAACCTAGGATTTGATCGAGGCAACCTAGGAATTGAGCGAGGGAAATTAGAAATTGAGCGAGGGAAGCTAGAATTTAAGTGAGGGAACCTAGAAATTTAGCGAGGCAACATATAAATTGAGCGAGGCAACCTAGGGATTGAGCTAGGCAACGTGGAAATTTAGCGAGGAAACCTAGGAAATGAGCTAGGGAAGCTAGAAATTAAGCGAGAGAGGCTAGAAATTGAGCGAGGGAGGCTAGAAATTGAGAGAGGGAACCTAAAAATTCAGTGAGACAACCTAAGAATTGAGCGAGGCAACAAGAAAATTTAGCGAGGAAACTTGGGAATTGAGCTACGGAAGCTAGAGGAAGCTAGAAATTAAGCGACAGAGGCTAGAAATTGAGAGAGAGAACCTATAAATTGAACGAGGCAACCTAGGAATTGAGCGAGGGAAGCTAAAAATTACGCGAGACAACCTAGAAATTGAGCGAGGGAACCTAGGAATTGAGCGAGGGAACGTGGAAATTCAGCGAGGCAACCTAAGAA
Organism: Magnolia changhungtana; assembly: GCA_030180095.1. Taxonomy (NCBI): domain Eukaryota; kingdom Viridiplantae; phylum Streptophyta; class Magnoliopsida; order Magnoliales; family Magnoliaceae; genus Magnolia; species Magnolia changhungtana. The sequence continues at coordinate 4,729,001 of JASAUF010000101.1, read as the reverse complement.
TTGAGCGAGGGAACCTAGAAATTAAGCAAAGGAACCTCTAAATTCAGCGACGCAACGTATAAATTCAGCGAGGCAACCAACGGATTGAGTGCTAGTTAAATCATCAACAAAGATGAGAACGACTTTATTTTGGGAGACTATCTATCCTCTCATAGATAGAGGAATAGATAGAACAGAGAAGATCTCTATATCTTTTCTCATAGATATAATATAGAAGAGAGATCCCTCTCATTTTTTTATCAGGAGAGATCTCTCTTCTTCGAGGGCTTAGGATTCAACGATTTTTAAGAGCAAGATAGAGAAAAGAAGCGTTGAGATAATACCTTTCATCCTAATCTCATCTACTGGAAAAGGGAGCCCTCTTGATCACCTGAATAGATTTGTAGGCAGAATTAGCATAATTATGACCGCGAGGATTGAGCTGTCAAACAAGATTATCCTCATTCCTCGGTTGGGGTTCTGGAAGATAACATTTATGCAGTAAAAAAAGTCTTCTGAATTTAGCGATGGAAGCTACAAATTGAGCAAGGGAACCTAGGAATTGACCGTGAAATGCATGGAAATGACCATGAAGTTAAGCAAATTGAACGCCAGTGTGCTTCTTTGCATCATTATGGACCATGGTTGATTATTTCCATTTCCAATTGCAGAGGGCACAACTACGAATGGAGATTTCCTCCTTCCGTTTAAGACAGGTGCTTTTCTATTCAAAACGTCAGTCCTTCCAGTGATCCTAAGATATCCTTATGAAAGATTTAGTCCGGCACGGGACACTAAATTTGCGGTGAGAAGCCCTTTGTTTATTCATAGCTTCAACAAGATTTTACATTTAGGTGTGAAAGACTGGGATAATGAAGCTTATCTTTCATTACTCAATCTGCAAGGCTTCTGAAGTTTCTTAGAAGCTTGCGAGTCCATCGCTCAATATGCATATAAAAAAAAAAATTCTCTCTTTTTTTTTCATTTCTTTCTTTATTCATTTAACAAGAATATCTTCTAAACTAAAATTAGTTACTTGACGTACCACATATGATTTTGGGGTAGGAGAAGCTCGATCAATTTCAATAACTGCTCGGTCAAATTCACCAAAGAGCAAATTGTTAGGCTAGGTCAATTACATCTAAAGTTAATTCCAATTCATGTTAACCTCACCCAATTTCTATCTTGCCTCTCTCAAATTCATGTTTCCCTTACTCAATTTCTAGGTTGCCTCGCTGAATTTATACGTTGTCTTACTCAATTCCTAGGTTACCTCGCTCAATTTCTAGGTTGTCTCGCTCAATTTCTAACTTCCATCACTCAATTCAGAAGACTTTTTTTACTGCATAAATCTTATCTTCCAAAACCCCAGCCGAGGAATGAGGATAATCTCATTTGGCAGCTCAATCATCGCGGTCATAATTATGCTAATTCTGCCTACAAATCTCTTTAGGTGATCAAGAGTGCCCCCTTTTCCAGTAGATGAGATTATGATAAAAGGTATTATCTCGACGCTTCTTTTCTCTGTCTTACTCTTAAAAATCGTTAAATATAAAGCCCTCGGAGAAGAAAGATCCTGGGTTGCCTCGCTCAAATCCTAGGTTGCCTTGCTCAATTCCTAGGTTCCCTCACTCAATTGCTAGGTTGCCTCGCTCAATTCATAGGTTACCTCGCTCAATTTCTGGCTTCCCTTGCTCAATTCCTATGTTGTCTCGCTCAATTCCTAGGTTGCCTCACTGAATTCTTACCTTGCCTCACTCAATTTCTAGGTTCCCTCGCTCAATTTCTAGCTTCCCTCGCTCAAATCCTGGGTCGTCTCGCTGAATTTCTAGGTTCCCTCGCTTAATTTCTAGCTTCCCTCGCCAATTCCTAGGATTCCTCGCTGAATTTCTACGTTGCCTCGTTCATTTCCTAGGTTCCTTCACCCAATTCCTACGTTGCCTTGCTCAAATCCTAGGTTGTCTCGCTCAATTTCTAGGTTCCCTCGCACAATTTGTAGCTTCTCTCGCTCAAATCTTAGGTTACCTCGCTGAATTTGTAGGTTCCCTCGCTCAAATTCTAGCTTCCCTCGCTCAATTTCTAACTTCCCTCGCTCAATTCCTAGGTTGCATCGCTCAAATCCTAGGTTTCCTCGCTGAATTTCTACCTTGCCTCGCTCAATTTCTAGGTTCCCTCGCTCAATTTCTAGCTTCCCTCGCTCAAATCCCAGGTTGCCTCGCTGAATTTCTAGGTTCCCTTGCTTAATTTCTAGGTTCCCTCGCTCAATTCCTAGGATTCTTCGCTGAATTTCTACGTTGCCTCGCTCATTTCCTAGGTTCCCTCGCTCAATTCTTATGTTGCCTCGCTCAAATCCTAGGTTGCCTCGCTCAATTTCTAGGTTCCCTCGCATAATTTGTAGGTTCTCTTGCTCAAATCCTAGTTGTCTCGCTGAATTTGTAGGTTCCCTCGCTCAAATTCTAGCTTCCCTCGCTCAATTTCTAACTTCCCTCGCTCAATTCCTAGGTTGCCTAGCTCAAATCGTAGGTTCCCTCGCTCAATTTCTAGCTTCCCTCGCTTAATTTCTAGATTCCCTCGCTGAACTCCTACCTTGCCTCTCTCAATTTCTAGGTTCCCTCGCTCAATTCCTACCTTGCCTCGTTCAATTTTCAATTTGCCCACTCAATTTCATATTTGCCCCGCTCAATTTCTAGTTTGACCGCGAAGTGATTGAAATTGACAGCGAAGTGAATGAACTGTATTTTCAACCATCAACCTGATGGAATCTTAGAAAATAACTAGGTTGGTTGGCTAAAGTAGCTTCTCCTACCCCAAAAGCATATGTGGTACATCAAGTAACTAATTTTAGTTTAGAAGATATTCCTGTTAAATGAATAAAGAAAAAAATGAAAAAAAAAAAAAAAAGAGAGAGAAATTTATATATATATATATATATATATATATATATATATATATATATATATATATATATATATATATATATGAGAAAAATGTAGGTAGAATAAAGTTATCCATGTAAAATAAAATAAAATAAAAAATGATACGGATAAGGTTATAGCTACAGTTATAATCCGTAGCCATAGATCGAAGGCTATAGCTACGGTTATAATCCGTAGCCATAAGTTCCTGGTTTTATTTTTATTTTTATTTTTCTTTTGCTGTTGTAATCCCCACCGACTTTTGTGGGTCCCATCATGAGGTCTGTGTTATATCCAAACCGTCCATCTATTTGGCGAGCTCATCTTCAGGCTTGAGACGAAAAATAAGATAGATCTAACTATCAAGTAGACCACACTGGAAAAGGCAATGGAGAATTGAACGTCTACCATTGAAACCCTTTTAGGGGTTATAGAAGTTTTGGATCATTATGAAATTTGTTTATCTTCTTCATCCAGGTATTTATGACCTATGAATAAACTTAGACGGGGAGGATTTCTCACAAATATCACAATGGGCCCCCAAAAAGTTTTTAATGGTCGACGCTCATTCAACACTGTTTCCTGTAATGTGGTACACTTGAGATTTACATATACCTCATTTTTGGTCGCATACCATAAAATGATATGGAAAAATATATGGACGGCATGGATGAATAGCATACATCATTGTGGGGCCCACAGACCACCAATCAGCCGCCATTGGCTGGTGGCAGGGGAGTACCCAATCCGTTTCCGTGAAAGGAGGGGTAGTTTCGTCCTCAAAGTCGCTGTCCGCACGTGCTAGTCTAAGTTGGTAACTTAAGTTTGTATTCCTTCATAAAAACCGCTGGGTAAAAGGTTTTGTCTACAGTGGTCATTTTCTCTTTATTTTTTGGTAATTTGCCTAAGGGAGAAGGTTGGATGCCCCCCTTTCTAACATAATTTGATATTTTCATCAATAAATGAGAGGTCTTTATTTGGAGTGGACTAATCAACTTGATATTGTTGTATTATGTTACTCAACATCAACATAGAAAATGGGAGTGGAAGGATGACCATGATCAGGAGCTGAGGAGATGCGATCATGAACCTGTTCATAACTGCTTTAACAGAACACAATGTCACTAAGTGCTTCCCTAAACGTAAACTGTGTAGCACTCGACTCACAAGCCCTTTATCGATGAGTCATTGAAACACTCGGTTTGCTAACAAGAGGCTTAAAGGAGGAAGCTTTGTATTGCTCGAAAACATAGCTTACAAACTTTCTTTTGAGAGTCCTCCCACTTGTATGAGCACAAGAACCTTTTTATTACTTTATATGAATGTTAAGATAGTTCCATGTGGCAATTATCCAATGGCAAGGAATCTAAATCTCCCAAATTACCATATGATGTCACCAAACAATTGTAACTCTTAGAAAACATGATTAGGTGCATGTTCACCCTAAAAAATTCACTAAACAATCCCACGACGTAGTCCAATTTGACCTAAGGCTTCTCTACGACCATTCGAACAGTAAAAATTGGCAAAAAATTATTACTAATTACTAGCAGAAATTCGAAATTCACTGGCACCTTTTGACCAATCAGAGTCCGCCATGGGGCACAATAGAGCAAGTGGTAGGTGTAGATGTGAGAGTAGCTAGGTAGCGGTGTTGACATATGAATTTTGGTATTTACCTCTACATCACAAAATTGTTTAGGCAAGCAAATGGACGCTAGGCAAGCACAGAGTCTCACGCTTCAAGTGCTGAAAAATTGTTAAGGCAAGCACAGAGTCTCACGCTTTCAAGTGCTGAAAAATTTTCCCCACATGCCTATAAATACACCCTAGGCACTCATTTCAAGATGGACACTACACTCAAGATAGACAGAGAATGAGAGAGAGAAAACCAGGAAGGCAAGTATAAGAGGGACTTGAACTTTGGAACTTCATGCACAAACATTCATAAGGTGAACGTCACGTGTTTACATTATGCCATGTGCAAGGGACCGTTATTCAAGGGAGAAGTCTTCCACCATGCTCTAAAGCCTCATGAATACAAGCTCTGATAACCCATTAGCGTTATCTACAGCTAGGGGAAGAGTTCTCCTTTGACCTACCAAAGGGCTATGGGCACAAATGGCCCATCATGGACCTCTCATACAACAAAATCCCAGATTGGGCGGATGCCCATCCTTTACAGGCAATCCCGCCATAAAGGATCTCATCACTCAATGACGAGAGCTAAAGAGTCGTCTTCGACCTGTCTCTAGCATGTAAGCCCTTACTCTATTGTCAGGATGACCATCCACTTTTGCTATCACCATCACAAGCTTCTTGGTTCTAAACATTCTAAAGACGAAGAACTAAGAACAAAAAACATTTTTTTATGCAACTCAGCAAGACACCCGATATGGTTCTAACCTTTTAATCAAAAGGTTTTTCTAACGATACAATCAAGGGTCCTTGCTAGACCACAGCTTGCAATATAATAACTTCTAGATATTAGTGAAAGCCACTCATCCTAACTTTCTTTGGGTGTACAATTGTAAACATTTACGTTGATTTTCAGACTGTGTCCAAAATACTCGGAAACTCTCAAATGGAAGCAAAATGATTCGTTAATCCACAAACTCTCCTTACAACGAACCATCCATTTCTCATGCCTCACTGGCTAATCGACTATCCAACATTATTGCTTCTCATGATCAAACCAATGACACCAATCACGGCTATATTAGACATCTTACACCCAGCGGCTAAAGGAAAAGGAACTTTCCCTCCAAACTCTCAATTACAAAGTCACATTTTATTTTTATTTTTATTTTTGTCAAACAACCCTAGTGAAAAGCCAATTGAACTTCAAAATTGTTGTGGCCCGATTCCTAAGCTAATGTGCATCGAAATTCAGGCAACTTTAAGCACTAGCATAAATTCAATTTTCGTTCTCTTCTATATTATTATTTACCCTGGCTTCATGGAGAATGACCAGTTTTACCACCTCTATAGCACATCTGTGGGTGCCACATGTCCAACAATCAACCAAATTATGGCATATAGCCTGTGAAAGACTTTACCGGGAAGTTCCTGTGCTGAAAACTAGGTGGGCCCACCGTGATGTTTGTGAGAAATCCACCACGTCCATCCGTCAGTCAAATAATGAACCATTAAGCAAAAATCATGTCAGTCAAATGATTGTAACCATCCAGTCAATGGCAAAAAAAAATTGCCAGAAAATGGAAAGTAAAAAATTGTTTATGAAAATAATTGGTCCAATCAAGAATTCCAAACATCCATTTGGAGGGACCATAGTTGATTGCTTATGGTTGTTAACAACTCCTTTGATCATGTGCTCCTAACCATATCATCCATGGATTGGAAAACCAATGGCTGCAAGAAAAAAGGTCAAGTTCCATATCCATGCCGTCCATCAATTTTGACGAAGGAAAAGGAGAAAAAAAAAAAAAAAAAAAGTCATAACCCTAATTGCAGAGAGGGAGAAAGGGGAAGACAGAGGCGTGCGGCGACCCTAATTAGAGAGAGAGAGAGAGAGAGAGAGAGAGAGAGAGAGAGAGAGAGAGAGAGAGAGAGAGAGAGAGATTACTGGAGCATTGCTGTCATGGAGGTGCATTTCCCTCATCTCTCTCTTTTTAAAAATCAAACCGTTGGCATGTAAGTCACTTAGGGCATATTTGGATGCTTGTAAGTTCTTTTAAGTTGTAAGTCAAGTGACTTACCCGTAAGTCACTTACATGTGAAAGTTACTTACGGGTAACCTGTTTAGATGTAAGCTGTAAGTCACTTACAGGTAAGTTAGTTTTTCTGTTTGGGTAATCTATAAGTGACTTACAAGTAAAAAGTTATATATTCACACTGAGCAGAACTTGGATTAGAGAATTATTTCAAAATGTTATGATCATATAAAAATGCATAGGATCAAATATGTAATTTTATTAAGTCCATCAAGATGAATATTTGAACTAATTCTTAGGCCAAACTAATTATCAAATAAGAATCGAGAAGAAACTTAATAACATTAATAAGTCAAGAAGCATTAATCCATCTCGAAATCCGAATCCATTTCACAAATAGATCTAAAAATTAAGAAATTATTAAGTTAAGAAATACATACCATTAAGCATAAATGGTCCATATATAACGAAATCAAAATAATTATTACCGTCCAATTTTTAGAATCCAAATGCATGAAAATAATTTAATAAAAATTAAAAATAAATGCATTAAAAGAATCCAAGGGAGTATATTAGGATAAGATTTGTGCAGCCCATCTTAATATATTAATAAATAAATGCATAAAAAGAATCCATGTGCGGCCCACCTTAATATATTAATAATAAATAAATGCATAAAAAGAATCCATTTGCGGCCTACCTTAATATATTAGAAAAAACAAACGCATGAAAAGAATCCAAAAATCCATGTGCGGCCCATCTTAATATATTTTTTGTATATCCAGGTTGACCATATGTTTTTCCACCACATTTTTGGTTGAAATCCCAAAACTTAAGCAAAGCCAAATCTTAGGTGGACCACACCAATAGAAACTGGCAAACAGCCCATGGCTCCATTAAACAAGTCACAACTGTTTCTATGGTGGGGTCCACATGAGATTTGGATCAGCTTAATTTTTGGGACCACGTCCTAGAATGAGTATACACTTGTTCTATGGTGTTTTTTTACTTGAAAGAAACATGGATTTTTTAAGGCAAATTGGTAGTTTGTTCTCAAACCACAGCAGCAACACAATGGATGGACGGGGTAGATGAAATACAGCCATCATGAACAAAAGTTACCTCCTTCAAATGAACCAGCCATCTGATGAGTGTACATTGTACCATTGTATATGTACCACTGGACATGTCTTACTTTAAACCATCCACAGAGTTTACTATTAAAATGGATGGACGGAGTGGATCAAATACATAAATCACGTGGGTCCCACGGAGTTTACTCGGTACACAATCCCCTTCCGTCAAAATGCTCAACTGTGCACCAGTTGTCACGAGTTCTCATGTGAACTTTTTGAGAACTTATAGTACGTGATGTTAGTCCAAGATCTGAATGGTCCACGTGATGCAGCACCCCATGAAACCCCCAGCGCCCAACTTTTACATTGATCCAAAACTTTCATGGGCCATGGAAAAAAAAAAAAAAAAACAGTTTCCTCCCTTGATTTTCACTCACCTTGCTATGGCCCACCAGAGTTTTAGATCAGGGTAAAAATTAGTCCTTGGAGGTTTAATGGGATGTTTCATCACATGGACCGTTCAGATTAGAAGCTCTATGCACATGGGGAAAGGTGTGCACGTGCGCACGTGCACAGGTGAGCATGCCTGTGTACGAGTAACACCTAATCCACTCCTATTTTCAAAGCAGAAAAAATGGAACATTGCGATCAAACCCTGCCGTTTTGGAGAGGAGTAGAGAGGGAGGGCGGTCGTTACAAAGAGAGAGAGATTGCAGAGAGGGAGGGCGGTCGTTGCAGACAAAGGGAGATTGCAGAGAGAGAGAGAGAGAGAGAGAGAGAGAGAGAGAGTTACAGGGAGGGAGGGTGGTCGTTGCAGACAGAGAGAGATTGCAGAGAGGGAGAGTGCGTTTCTCCCTCTTCCCCTCTTTTTAAAAATCCGACCGTTGAGCCTGTAAGTGGCTTATAGGGAAGTAACTTCTCACCCCATCGCCCCGTAGTTTTTTGGTAGATTTACCTATAAGTGCCTTACAGGCTGCAAGTTACTTATAGGTGAATTTTCTCCCCCAAACACCACTTGTAAGTAACTTCCCTGTAAGTCACTTCCAACTTACCTAACTCTCAGGCATCCAAACAAGCCCTTACAAGGAAGTGACTTGTCACCCCCAACCCCTAAAAGTTTCCTGACAGTTTTGCTAGTAAGTAACTTGCAGGTTGCAAGTGACTTACTGGTGAATTTTCTCCCCAAACACCACCTATAGGTCACTTCCATGCAAGTCACTTCCCACTTACCCAACTCACAAGCATCCAAACAGGCCCTCAGATGATGACTTGACGAAGAAAAGAAAATACTCTTCTGCTTCATTTGCTTTAAACACTGCACAGATTGAAAGCCAGCGGGCACTGATCAGCACTGAACTCTTTGTTGCTGAAATAGATGAAGCGCTCGATTTCATTTCATCATAGATACTAAAGACAAGAATGAATCCCTTCTTCTTGCATTAGTCTCTCATTCGGGCAACTGAACCCAGTCAGGAGTTTTTTATCAAGAGAAATTTCAAATGGTAGTCATGATGAGAAAATAGTTAGTGTGGCAGCAGCAATCAAAATGTGTTGTGGACATTTCTTTTGAAATCATACATTGTTCTTGCAACCTTTGTTGCAGCCAGATGCCACGGAAACTGGCAACCCTCGGCTTCAAGGACAGTCGAAGCTAATGGAGAAGGTCACCAAAAAAGCGCAAATTACCCTCCTCCCTCAAACCGTGTCACGCACAGTATGTCGCTGGCAAGAGCTCCATTTGCTGTAAATGTAGCTGATACTTCTCAGGCAACCTTCGGTGACTGTAATGGTAATCTCTCTCTCTCTCTCTCTCTCTCTCTCTCTCTCTCTCTCTCTCTCTCTCTCTCTCTCTCTCTCTCTCTCCCTCCACAGCTGTAATGATCTAAAATTAGAGCTTGCTGAATCTGGGCTGGTTGAAGATGGGTCGAGAGTAGGTATTGGTCTTGGTTTTTTATTGGGCCCACCATTGATTCTGAGTGGGCCTTCTGTAACTAGGCTTGGACATATTTCAGGCCTGGACCTAAAGGTCAATGTAGATTAAATTCTCCTCCTTCATTTGCCTTTAGAGGGCAGCTGCAAGCCGTTAGATCAACTAGGTCGCTGTCCCATTCAGCCTGTCATTCAATCTTTGGTTTCTAGTCCTGGGCTGAAGTTCCAACTGCGTCTCTTACTGCCTCTCAAGAGTCAAAAGATGGGTGGGCCTTCATAATGTTGGACGTGGGCCAGTGGAGCCCACTGGTGAGCAATCACTAGTGGGTGGGTCCCACGGGCTTTGGCTTCTTACGGCCTTTTTCCTCTTCTGTTATATTTCAAATTCAATTTTGAATTTGATTTATGATAGGAGATAGGGATAAGACCGGATGATGTGACCTTATCCCAATCCCACCCAAACTCTCCTTCTTCTGTGATCGGCTCATGTGGCCTTATCACAATCCCACTTAAACTCTCTTTCCTCTGTTATATAAGGAGTGCGCTTCTCTCATGAAATGCAATCGATTCATACGAAACACAGAGAGAATATAGAGAGGAAGAGAGTATCCTATAGTCTGTTCATATTAGCTTGTCCTTAGGACGATCTGGTCCATCCATAGTAATCCAGGGCCACTATATACCGTAGGATCAGGGTGTGAAAAGTTCGATCTGCTCCAGTAGTAGATAGGCGGGCCATTGGAGCACTGTTCTTCAGCTTTGTAAGGGTTCCAAATTACGTGTAGACCGTCAGATCTTGAGGGCTCATCTTCCGCATTTCCCAACAGTGGTATCAGAGCAGTCTACGGCGGATCTCCGATTTATAATTTTCATCTAAAAGGTAAGTGGCCCCCTTTTTTTAAAAAAAAAAAATTAATTGAAATCATGCTCTCGGTTTTTGAATGATTTCATATCAGTGTACATAGATGTGTGCACATGTGACTCTGTACATAAATGTATGATATTGTGACCTATTTTCATGTGTGACCGTGTGGAATAACACATGTGAAATAAGCATAACTTGCTGCAGATTAACTGATGTGCATCATTCCAGCCGTATAGTAGTTGTATTGAACTTCTCCACTTTAATAAAGGCATGCTCACCTACGCATATGAATACATGTACATCTGTACACACATGTCATGGATATCGAATCCAAACCATCCATAAGATCCGGAATCCCATGAAACCTCAAAAGGTTAAATTTTCACCCTGAACTAAGATTATAGTGGGCCATAATAAAAAGAAATTCAAATCAAGGGAAGAAACTGTTTGAATTTTTTGGCCCACCAAAGTTTTGGTTCGAAGTAAAAAATTGGTACCAAGGGGATTTCATGAGATTCTGCTTCATGTGGACCGTACAGATTTTTAAGACTCTTAAGAAGTGATAAGTTCTAAACACATGTACGTTGCCTACAAGCAACAAAGTGGCTGCTACACGTTATATACAAAATCTGCACACTTGATGATGGATCCTTGTGTGCACACGTTATATACAAAATCTGCACACTTGATGATGGATCCTTTTGTGCACACGTTATATACAAAATTTGCACACGTGTACATATGTATATTTGCAACTGTACATGTGTCCTAAATCTGCACACTTCTCCGTTAGAAGATACGTTAATGTGTACAAAAATCTTTTTAACGTGTACATGTGTCCAAAATCAGTGCAAGATAGCACACGTGTACATGTGTATATTTGCAACGAGTATACGTGTACATGTGTATATGCCAGATATTCTGATGCTTCCTATTAACTATATGTCATGATATATTTGCAACGTGTACAATATGTCATGGTATATATATGCAACTGTACACGGATATGTACACCATCAAGTATATGTCCAAAATATACGTGTATGCAAGATAAAAATCTGCTGTACATGTATGCAGCACATGATCTTATGTACACGTTGCTGTGATCGTCACATGGTGGTGATCTCATGTGTTCACATGGTGGTGATCTCATGTATTCACATGGTGGTGATCTTATGTACACGTTGCTTACACGTTGCTGCACATGTTGCTATAAATGATTCTGTTTCATAGTTGTACACATTGCTTTTTCATACCATTGATGTACAATAACATCTGTGATATCCATGTGATATACTGTAATTCACAAGTACATGTACAACAAATTATATCTAAGAAATGTTATAGTACTTCTTACATGTATGCCAATATGAAACGTGTACTACTATGCCAATATGTGTTCACGTGATGGATTAGATTAACTACTATGTTTTAGTTTTACTATTTCCACATGAGTAGATGTGTTGAAAGATAAATGCAAATATTTGTTGAATTCATGTTTCTTTTACTATAACTTCTTCACCGTTGATCTAAAACTCATTAGTGATTGAAACAATCATCAACCATGATGATCAATGTTGATGATAGGATCAATTATCAATATTGAACATTACCGGTAATGATTGGATCCATCTCTAATGGTCATGATCATAGATGAAGATAGAACTCTCCTGATAATTGACACTTTATTTTTCTTTCTATGATGATGTTTATATGTGTGAAATAATTAGGCTTGATGTGTTTAGATCTAAGCCTTCCTTATTTTTCATTTGAACATAAAGAAAAACTTAGTGCTAGAATCTTCCCTAAAATAAAGGTTGTGCATAACCTGAGTGGGAGTTAAATGTCTTCCACCAAATGATGTATGTAACCAAATAATGGAAGGTTGCATGTTATGCAATTATAATTTTATAAAAGTACCAATTTCATCTTAATTTGAGAACTTGATTGTTCTACACCGCCCATTCGGGTATGTGGACTTTCAGATCTCGTTAAGATGTGTTGACTACTTTTATATTATGAAAATTTGTATAACACGTAGAAATGCTGATGATTAGTGTCAATACCTTAGATCTTAGCTAAGTAGTGATACTCATGCAATGTAGAGATGGCCACCAAAGCGTTGATCGCTGAACAGTTGAAAGGACAACATTTCGACGGCAACAACTACGAAGACTGGTCCCGCGCGGTGCGATGCCTTCTAGACGAGGACGATATATCTCACACACTCGATGTAGTTCAAGAGGAACCCATCTTAGCTGAAAATGGAAATTTACAAGAACATAGGGTTGCGATGACTCGCTACAATAAGTGGCGAAAACAAAATCGTTCAGCCGTAATGTTCTTCTTAGCACCATGCACAAAGAACTCATACTTACGTATGAAGTGCATGAAACCGCTAAGGGAATCTGGGAAGCACTGACAGATGCCTATGCTTATAAGTCAGATGCAAGAGTTAGGGCAATGGAATTGGAATTCCAGGAGTATAGGATGCCCATCGGCTGCCCCATCAAAGATCATATCCGTAAGATGGAGCAAATGATAGGTGCCCTTAGGAATGTTGGGTGTAAATTGACTTCAAAAGATTATAGCCATGCACCGTTCCTTGCCTGAATCATGGGCCCAAATCAAAAGAATTCTGAACCATACTGATTCTATCACTACGTTTAGAGACTTTTGTGGCCACTTGGTACGTGAGGTTGAAATGAATGCTATTCAGCCAAGTTCGGCCAGGGCCTTAGTAGCAGAAACCCATAAGCGGAAAGCTAACAATAAACGGTCCAAAGCTCGCAAGAAGGCGAAGAAGAATAACCAAGAGACAGAAGCCCACAAAGACTCGCTCCAAATCTCAAGAAGGGGAATGGAAAGAAGAAGCGAGAATAAGACAAATGTAGTCCTTTGTCCGTGAAATTCCGGCCATTATGCTCGACAGTGCGCCCATAAAAGACGGTAATTTCTCAGTCACTAGATACTTTGTATGTAGGCGTTTGTTCTGAAATCCTTTCCGTTGATACTATATCTAACGAGTGGATTTTGGATTCAGGCGCAACAAAGCACGTGACAAGTAGTCGTCGAGGACTCGAGGAATTCCGGCCTGTAGCCAAGGGGAGTTACAAGCTATACATGGGCAATAATGCTGTTGAAGACGTACAAGGGATTGGCGTTTTCCATCTACGTACGCGCATAGGGCGAACAATCATACTCCGTAATATTCTATATGCACCGGGGATGCGTCGGAATTTAATTTCTGTTTCTAGGTTATTAGCTGATGGTTTTGATATTCGATTTTCTGGGACAAGAGTTTCTTTGAGACAAAATAACCTCATCTTTGCATGGGGTAATTTAATTTCAGATTTATTTATTCTAGACGTAGAATGTGATAATGCATCTCTTGCTTTGTCTGCTATGTCGAATGAAACTGTAGTATCTGAATCTCAAAAATGGCACATGAGGTTAGGTCACATTGGAAAGGACCGTATGACAAGACTAGTACGTTCTGGTCTATTAGACTCCTTATCCAAAGTTGATTTGCCATTTTGTGAACATTGTGTGTCCGGGAAGACTTCGAAGAAACCATTTCCCAAAGCGGCTAGGTCAAAGGGCACACTAGAGATAATCCATTCAGATATCTGTGGACCCTTTAATGTACATGCCAGAAACGGATGTCAATACTTTGTCACTTTCATTGACGATTACTCGCGCTATGGATATGTGTATCTCATCTCACACAAATCTGAGGCTTTTGATTGTTTTCTTAAATACAAAGCTGAGGTGGAAAATCAGCTTGAGAAAAAGATTAAAATCCTTCGATCTGATAGAGGTGGCGAGTATACATCTGAAACGTTTAAATCATACTGTGAAAACGTTGGAATAGTTCGGCAGTACACAATGGCTTACACACCACAGCAAAATGGTGTTGCAGAGAGAAGGAATAGGACATTATTGGACATGGTTAGATCGATGATGGCTCAAGCCAATCTCTCTACCACATTCTGGGGAGACGCACTGTTAACAGCCGTCTACGTCCTAAATAGAGTCCCATCCAAATCAATTCCTAAGACTCCATATGAGATGTGGTCTGGGAGGATTCCTTCTCTAGCCAACCTACGCCCTTGGGGATCTTTGGGATATGTTTTGCTACCTACTCCGCATAGAGGTAAACTTGATAGTAAGACCATTGAATGCGTATTCATAAGATACCCTATGCATTCAAAGGGATACGTTCTAGTTTATGAGGACCATGGACGATGGATTGAGATAGAATCCCGAGATGTGACCTTCGTTGAAGATAGATACCCAAGCCGAATGAAGCAAAAGGTTTCAATCCAACTTTTTGAAATACCCGATGTATCTCGGAGAGTGGGAATTTCGCTACAAGACGATGATACTCCTATAGTTCGTCAGACGGTGGGAGGACATCTCAAAGAGCTCTGAGTTACGTCGAAGCGAAAGAGGATTGATTCCCCGAAGATATTTCGATATTGAAGGGCAAACATTCTCTTGCGTTGCAGTTGATGATGATGAACCTGATTCGTATCAGGATGCATTATTATCTTCTAACTCGGCCGATTGGGTAAATGCTATGGACGAAGAGATCGCTTCCATGGAGAAGAATAAAGTCTGGGAACTTGTTGATCTGCCTTCCAATCGCAAAGCGATAGGTAACAAATGGGTACTAAAGATCAAAAGAAAGGCAGATGGTACAGTGGACAAGTATAAAGCACGATTAGTTGCTAAAGGTTTTACACAAAAAGAAGGCGTTGATTACGAGGAGACCTTTTCACCTGTTGCAAAGTTCTCCTCAATCCGCATGATCTTGTCCATTGTCGCAAGTTTAGACTTAGAGTTATATCAGATGGATGTAAAGACCGCATTCTTAAATGGTGACTTGGATGAAGAAATATACATGCAACAACCCATGGGTTATGTGGACAAAAAGCATCCAAAGAAAGTCTGCAAATTGTTAAAATCTATCTATGGGCTGAAGCAATCTTCAAGACAGTGGTACATGAGGTTCCACTTGGCCATCACCACTTTTGGATTCACGATGAGTGAAGAAGATCATTGTGTATACATGAAACGGTCTGGAAGATCTTTTCTGATATTATCTCTATATGTAGATGATATCCTCATTAGCTGGTAATGACATGCAATTGTTGACATTGACTAAAGATTGGTTATTCTCGAACTTTGAAATGAAAGACCTCGGTGAAGCCAACTTTATCCTTAGGGTAAAAATCATCAGGGATCGCCCAAAGAAATTTTTAGGTTTGTCTCAAGCAACCTATATACAAAAGATCTTAGAGCGGTTCGGATGGAAAATTCAAAAGTTGTTGAAACCCCATGGATAAAGCTACCAAGTTAGACAGGAAATCGTGTCCCTAGACTGAAGCCGAGAAATTGGCTATGTCCTCAGTACCTTATGCAAGCGCAGTAGGGAGCTTAATGTATGCTATGCTTTGCACTAGACCGGATATTAGCTATGCAGTTGGCATAGTCAGCCGTTATCAGAGTAACCCGGGACAGTCTCATTGGCAAGCCGTCAAACGTATATTCCGCTATCTCAGAGGAACAAAAGACCTAATGTTGTGTTATGAAGGCACAAGCCTCGAGCTCAAAGGATATTCTGATGCTGCTTGGGGTAATGACGCCGACGAGGGAAAGTCTACTTCAGGGTATGTATTCTTACTCGGAGGAGGAGCTATCTCATGGTCGAGTAAGAAACAGACATCCACAACTCTTTCATCTATGGAGGCCGAGTACATTGCATGTTGCTTGCCTAGCTTCAGGAGTGTGTATGGGTTCGCAGATTTCTATTGAGTCTGGGTATTGTACCGAGTGTTCGTCAGCCTATATCACTGAAGATAGACAATACTTCTGCCATTGACTTGGCTAAGGACCCTAAACACCACCAGAAATCAAAGCACATTGAGATCAAGTATCATTACGTCCGTGATCAAGTTAGAGACAAGAAGGTCGCCCTCAGTTATATTCCTACTAAGGAGATGATGGCTGATCCCATGACGAAACCTATAGCTAGAGATCTATTTCAGGTTCACGTCAGGCAGATGGGATTGAGGAAAACTTGATATGATGTATTTGTTTTGTAGTACCTTTGATCTTTCATTAATGAATAATACATTCCATTTATTCAGTATTGAACACTAATATCAACTAGGTAAGTAGATCATCAGCATTTACCTTGAGATCATGTAGGATTTCTATTTTTTGTCGGCAGGCCGGTCACCCACTCGCACGGGTTGACCAACCTTGAATGTACAAGAGAGGTACATTTGGGGTCATGTTTATACATTGAGGTATGAACTTCCCTTTATTGTGAATAATAAAGGATGAGGATATGAGTGAGTCGTATCCGCCTACAATCTTATAAAGATTGTAGATGAGACTGATAAAGTCGAATAACATAATCGCACCATTCCTATACTTGCGATCAATGTTATGGCCTGAAATTAAAGCCAGGTTATGAGGTTATGAGATGAGTCGTACCTTATGTAGAATAACCTGCGTATTGTAGACCCGATATACACCTAGTATTGTCTACTTTACGATGTGGATTGTAGCCACATGCAGGGACCCTTTACCTACAGATTGCTTTGATTCGATCTAATCATTGCAACGTGCGAGTAGTCAGTCCGTAGGTGACTCTTTGTGTCCTTAGCTACCCTCCTCTTGTGTATATGAGGATGAGATTGAGTGTTGCTACTTTAGTGTACTATGACGAAAGGTCCTTGATTGACCAGACTTCGTTACGCTTAGAAAAGCGGCTTGATTAATTCCAAATTACACATCTGCGTGGGGAAGATCCCGTGACAGCTACACCAAGTTTCTACAACTATAAATACGCACTTGAAGACTTATCCGCCGGCAGTATCGAGTTGTTTTTATTAGACTTTTATATTTTTCTTAAAAAGCATATATATAAATAAGTATTGCTTTGAATTGGTTTTAGTCGAAGTTTGTGAAAAATTAAGTTTTCAGAATAACTCGATAAGTTGGATAAGTGCGTATGTTGGCCGAGTACTCCAGATCGGGAGTTAACTCCATCCGGTGTGGTCATGCGGACTAGGACAGGCATTGCAAAGCTTGGGTTATTGAGTACTAGTTAGGTGGTCACTTAGTACTTAAACACCTGTGAGAAGATTATGGTGATCCAGCTGGTCCCACGCCTCTGATTCTTTTGATCGCGATGTTTGGTATTTGATTGTTATAAGGCAAGTTAATTGGATAGATTTATATGACTATCCCACAATGTGATTGAGTGGGAGATGTTGGACGTGGGCCAGTGGAGCCCACTGGTGAGAAATCACTAGTGGGTGGGTCCCACGGGCTTTGGCTTCTTACGGCCTTTTTCCTCTTACATTTTCAAATTCAATTTTGAATTTGATTTATGATAGGAGATAGGGATAAGACCGGATGATGTGACCTTATCCCAATCCCACCCAAACTCTCCTTCTTCTGTTAGGGATGTGATCGGCTCATGTGGCCTTATCACAATCCCACTTAAACTCTCTTTCCTCTGTTATATAAGGAGTGCGCTTCTCTCATGAAATGCAATCGATTCATACGAAACACAGAGAGAATATAGAGAGGAAGAGAGTATCCTATAGTCTGTTCATATTAGCTTGTCCTTAGGACGATCTGGTCCATCCATAGTAATCCGGGGCCACTATATACCGTAGGATCAGAGGTGTGAAAAGTTCGATCTGCTCCAGTAGTAGATAGGCGGGCCATTGGAGCACTGTTCTTCAGCTTTGTAAGGGTTCCAAATTACGTGTAGACCGTCAGATCTTGAGGGCTCATCTTCCGCATTTCCCAACACATAACAGGCGAGTGGGTCTTCTAATCTATTTTTCCAGCAAGTCGTTCTGCTGGATCAGCAAGCTTGCCTGGACCAAGCCAATCTCGGGTAGCGGTTGTTTCTGCTAGACCCTCTTTGCCTCCTGCTCAATTTCGGATGCCATTTTGGTCTATCTTTGGAGCTTTCTTTGGGGTCGGGAAATGGACTGACCTCTGTTACGGGAAGAATGGATCGACCAATAACGTAAGGTCACATCGGAACTCTATGATTTCGCCGGGTCGGTCAATGACGGATACGATTGAAAGACTCAACCATTGGCCCCAAATCGAGTAAGAAGTGAGGTCGGACTCAGTCTCTTGTCACTTCTCGAGAGCAGATCGGAGGACTCACTTATCTGCTTGATGTCAAAAGGAACTCGATTACTACTTGAAGGAATTAGGTTGACATATACCCAGGTCGGCATAAACCTGAAAGTGTCATTATTTGTCAATATACATGAGTGTTGAGTTAGCCAATCAAGTGAGCCCCAAGTTGAAGACATCAAATTTAAGACTTATCAAGAATGAGGCATACGATCCTGCTTAAAAGGTAAACTAAGCCTCATCTATCCAAAACAAACCCTGATAGGTATATGCCCCTAAAAAACCTATCTTACCATTAACTACTAAAATCTTCTGGTAAGATTGAGTTGCTAGCACTTTGAGTATTGGAGGAAGTATGAAATGAATAGGTAAAACAAAGGTCCTGACGATTGCATCGAGATGCAATCGAGGACATCTTCGATGGAATCGAACTTGGTATGGACAATGTAGCACGATTGATTAGATGAGCTACCATCGCTTAAAATATAACAGTTTTCAGAAGTCCTAGTTCAAGATTTCACAACTTTTATTAAAAAATCTCACGCTGTGATTGTTATCACATATTTGAGATATGCTTAACAGGTTGTGTTTTAGCCCCTCAACATATAAAACATTATTAAATAAGGGAAGGTTATAGAGTTGAACCGTACCTTGGCCAATAATCTTACAGTTGCTACCATCACCAAATATGACTGACCCATCAGTCATATCTTTAAGATCAGTGAATAAAGCTTTGTCGCCTGTCATATGCCTTGAGCATCCACTGTCTAAGTACCACTTCAAATGACTTGTAGCTTTGAAAGCAGTGTGGGCAACCAAGCAAGTAACTTTAGGAACCCATTTCATTACTGTTTTGGGTTTAGGAGTATAGTTGGTCTTCTTGTATTTGTAATTTTTGTAAGAGTGACCCACTGAGTTAGATTTGAAGAGCTCCTTAAGCAAATCAACTATTTTTCCAGCTAAAAGGCTTTGGTTTTGAGTTTTATAGTTGACATGATTACTTTTAGATTTTTGAAAAGTTTTAGCATTTTTAGAAAAACTTTTATTAATATTTTTCCCTTTTGAGTTAAAGGTTTCTCCTCTTACAAACTTATGAGGAGTATTCTTCTGTTTAGAAGGTACATTTTTAACATAGCCCAATCCAGATTTGTCGCCACATTTTCTATATCCGGATAAAAGTTTCTCAAATTTCGGATCTCCTTGGGCATACCTCCATGTATCCTTTGAACTCAAAAGTGAAGAGTTTTCAAGCTTAAGTTTGTCATTTTCAGATTTAAGATTTTCGATCAGGAAGGTTTTGAATTCTAAATCACATTTAGTCTTTTCAAAACAATCTGAAATATGGAATTTTTCTAAACCAAGTGACTCAAAATTTTCTTTAAGTTTTAAAAACTTTTCTTTTTGAAGTTTTAGTTTTACGGCAATTTTACAACTTTCCTTGTATAGGGCATTGTAAGCATCTTGAAGATCTTCTTCATTTTCATAATCACTATTCAAATTTTCTTCACTAATTGAATCATCATGATCTGAAAAAGTGAACTTGGCTAGAGTCATAAGGGCCTTAACTTCATTGCCCGACTCGTTTTTAGAATCTTCTGATTCAGAAGAGGCTTCAGTGCCAGAAGATTCATCCCAAGTAGCCAACATTCCTTTCTTTTTAGATTTGTCCTTTTTAGGACACTTATTTGCTAAATGCCCATATTCTTGGCAGTTGTAACATTGACTATCTTTCAAAGATTTCCAAGATTTAGATTTTGGTTTAGAACGTTTCTTATCATTTGATTTTTGAAAATCAACCATCTTTTTACTTTTGAAGATCTTATAAAACTTTTTAGCAAAAAGGGCCATATTATCTTCAGAATTTTCTAAATCAGAATCTTGAAAAATACATTTTGAAGATTTAAGAGCAATAGATTTACCTTTAGGAGCTTTAAAATTTAATTCATAGGTTTGTAAAGAACCAACTAGTTCTTCTACCCTTATATTGTCTGTATCACGAAGTTCCTGGATCGCGGTTACCTTAGAATTGAACCGTTCAGGTAGTGAGCGTAGTATCTTTACATATACTTTACTTTCTGGGATTTTATCGCCAAGACCCCACATAGAGTTTACAATGTCATTTAATCTAGTGTAGAAGTCCATAAACATTTCATTTTCCTCCATATGAATTTCTTCAAATTTGGTTGTGAGGTTGGACTTTAGATTTTTTTACAATTGAAGTACCCTCGTGTGTCATTTCTAATATATCCCAAGCTTGCTTTGCAATATCATAGGATATGATTCTTTTGAACTCATCCGGTGATAGTGCGTAAGTGATTGCATTTAGTGCTTTTGCATTGGCACTACTCTCACTTTTCTGAAGAGTGGTCTATGAGGTATAAGGTGTTACTCTCATTGATTTTGATCCATTGATACCAGTTACTTCAATGGTAGGAGGGATCCATTAAGTTACTATGGCAAGCCACACACTTTCATCCATGGATTTAAGGAAAATCCTCATCCTGGCTTTCCAATAGGCATAGTTGGAGCCATCAAAGGGTGGAGTCCTAGTGACCGAAAGGCTATCAAAATTTGACATCTTATATATATATATAGCTTAGATCGTTAGCTCAGGAAATTAATCCAAGAATAAAGAATTAAAAACGAGCTATTAGGCTCTGATACCACTTGAAAAGGCCAAGCTATATGTCCTAGAGGGGGGGTGAATAGGACTGTGCCAAATTAAAATTTAACAGCGAAATTGAAATACGATAGCCTTATAAAAATAAAGAACAGTACTTTAAATAAATCAAAGACTGAAATGTAAAGCAATCTTAAATAAAGAGCTTGATACTAACGTTGTTCTAAGGACAACCTTTGCACCATAAAAACCAAGGGTTTATGGCAGGACAACCTTACTAGAACAAATTAAATATCAAAACTCAAACAGAAAGGAAATAAAGGAAATAGCAAGAAATAAATTCTAAACTATTACAACATTCCCCACTTTGCTTAAAATGTAAAGATCACAACATTCACATCCACATATACATTCCACAAATCTGAATGATTAAAGATATGAAAATTAAAAGAGCATTCAAATCACAAAACACACCGATATATAGTGGTTCGCCTGTGTGTTCACCAACTGTTAAATAACAGCCACACAGCTTGCTACTCCACTCCTAATATCCTCACATAGGGGATATTAGTGTTCAGTATTAAACAGGTTTTACAGGTTCACCAAAAACGTTCACAATTGTGTCTTTTTAACTTAGGCTTACACAATTCAAAAATCCACACTTTCTGAGTTTTCTGACTCTCCTCAGATAACCACACAATGAGATTTTTTTTGGCGAATCTCAAACAAAACCAAAATAAAGGAATTTATAACAAATGTAAAATACCTGGATTTCTTCTTTTGTAGCAGCCTGGTAGAGCCAATGAGAGTAGAAGTTCGAATCAACGTTCAATGTCCAATACTCACTTAAGAAATGGTTCTAGTTTCTAATTGATTTTAAATTAAATCAAATTGGGCGTAGCTCTATTTGATTTTGATTCTAATGAAGAAGGAATACAACAATTCCTCTTTTGAAAATAATATTGGAATATAGGAATAAAATCAAATAAGAAAAGCTAACAAAAAGAATATTAAATATGCAGAGCGTAGCTTAAAATGAACACAACTTATCTCAGAGTAGAGGCTTGAATTTCTCAAATTAATCGATATAAAACTCTGAAATTCGTGCTCAATTTATAGAAGCAAAGATCGCGTCTACGACTGATCTTAGGAACCTTTGACTGGTCGTAGCTCCAACGGCATTTTGAAAATTTAAGCGCGATCTGAAAAATCAGTTCTACGACTGGTCGTAGGGACCCTTCAACTGGTCGTAGACCACCTACGACTGGTCGAAGCAGACCCAGGACTGGTCGGGAAACTCAAGTTGGTTGCTGGAGTTTGAGTCGAAGTTCTAGGACTGGTCAAAGGACGAGTCGTGACACACCTACGACCGATCGAATAATCTCCAGGACTGGTCGAAGAATAACCAAAAAATTCTGAAAATCCTCAACAACTTAGGACTGGTCGTGGAATTTCTTGGACTGATCGAACCAGGTCTAGGACTGGTTGAACAAGGTCTAGGACTAGTCTTAGAACAGACCAACTTCATGTATAAAGATTTATCTTGACTTATGTATCCAAAATGACCTACCCTAAGGTCAAACTAAGGTTTATCATACTTGGAACATGAAGTATGAACATTGAACATCATTCTTTCAGATGATAGTTAACCTTTGAAGCTTGAGACCTCTACTTGATGTAGCTTGAGATTGAGATCTTCTACAGTTTGAATTTAAACTTCAACTTGAGTTGTACTTGAGTCTTGAAATGTACTTGAGTCTTGAACAAACACTCTTCTTATCGATGTAGTTCTGAGCATTGATGCATATGGAAGAGGACACAGTATATAACCTTGCATTTCTTGAAGTAGAGCACCGTTCATGTCTTGAACCATTGTGATGTCATCTTGAATCACACACACACACACACACACACACACACACACACACACATATATATATATCAACATACAAACACAAGACACACAGATACAAGTTTTGGCACACAAGAGGTTTTGGTACCACAAAATTTGACAATCAAAGGAGCATGAGACCATAACACTTACAACCTGGCCCATCTGACCCATGTCCTAACATGATCTCTCCAACTGGATGGTGTAGATATAGTGCATACATTAAGGTGGGGTCCACGTGAGTGGGCCACCCCACACCAAATCAGGCTAATTTTTTAGTTTATTCCCCCTTCATCTGATCTTGTGTGACTGACTGGTCACACAGGCACAGAAAATGGGCAGCAGGTTGCCCGTGCTTGTTGGATACTGGGTGTCCCACTATTTGGACAGCATAGGTAAAATATATACATTCGTCAAGTGGGCCATCAAACAAGGGAGAGAGAGAGAGAGAGAGAGAGAGAGAGAGAGAGAGAGAGGGAGTGTGTGTGTGTGTGTGCGCGCGCGTGTGTGAGAACGTGTAGTGGAGGAGCTCCACCACTATGAGCTCCTCTTAGAGATATATACATACATCATGATAGGGTTCCAAAATAGGTGGGCCCTCAATCAGAAATTCAGGGTGAAAATCCCATTCCCACAACCAAGTTCAAGGTCTAGATGACCTACTTGCAATAGGATGTCAAATTAAACATCATAGTAGGGTCCATAGAGAATGGCTCCATGATGGAATACATGTGCATATCATGGTGGGCCATTGGCCACACCTTGGGTCCAAAATGGGATCTCTACCATTAACTGGTAGGGCCTACTTGTCCCATGAATAAAATGAAGATCTAACCCTATAAACACCCACCTCTTGATCTCCTTCTTGGTTCCTTGGAATCCTTGGCTCTTAAGCTTCCTCTTTAATGGTGGAAGATGGGATTTGGATGGTTGGGATGATGAAATTGGGGTAGGAAATGGGCTGAGCTTGGGGTTCTCCTTCTCCCCTAGGATTTTCTCTACAATGGTTGCTAGAGAATGGGTAGAGAAATGAGGGAGAAGAGTAGAGTAAGAAGGCATGGGATGGGAGCTATGATGGGTTGTGTAAGAGATGTAAGAGGAGTGATGGTGGTGAGTAATGATGGTGGTGTAAGAAGCATGCATGGAGATTTGACTTTGGATGAGAGCTAGCAATGATGGGGGATAGGCATGGGTGGCTAGGCTATGATTACACATAGGCTAGGCATAGGCTAGGTAGTGTAGAGATTCTCTCCCAACTAGAATCTTTCGAATTCCGTAACGCACGATGTTTCCTTGAAATACATGCGAGACCACAACTCCTAGCCTAAGTGTCGCATTGGTGCGCAAGACACGGCGTTGGAACCGCGGCGATGGTGCGGTCGCAATGGTACAAGTTTCTAGTCGATTCTACTCAGATCTTTAGGATGCAACTTAGGGTCATGAGTAAATGCTTTGTATAGGTCCTGGGTCGCCGGAATACGAGTCGTACAGCTCTCCCCTCCTGATAAAAATTTCATCCTCGAAATGTACATTATGATGCAACTAGATAAAACTCATAAAGAAAGGGAAGAGAAATCATACATCTATATAAAATCAGAGACATAATACAAAATACAATCAATCATCAAAGAGATGGGGATAGCGTTCGCGAATCTCAGCCTCTCGCTCCCAAGACGTCTGACCTCACTGAACCTTCACTAAGGGAAATGACCTTGGTCCGGAGGACCTGTTCCTTCTGATCAAGGATACGAATTGGCTGCTAAATATAAGAAGCGTCCTCACGAACCTCTAATGGTTACCAATCAATCACAGGAACAATGTCTAACCCACACTTCCACAACATAGAAACATGGAAAATGTTGTAGATGTCAAACAACTGAGATGGCAAGGCAAGCCAATAGGCCACGGTGCCAACATGCCCTGTGATCTCGAAAGGTCCAATAAATCTTGGGGCAAGCTTACCCTTCGCTCCAAATCAAACCATACCCTTCATGGGTGAGACCTTGAGATACACATGGTCCCCAACTGCAAATTCCAAGGGACGACACCGACATATACAAAACTCTTCTACCAGCTCTCAGCTGTGTGCATGCTCTACTTAATGATATCAATAACCTCTGATGTCTGTTGCACAAGCTCGGGACATAGGAGACGGTGCTCTCCAACCTCAGTCCAACAACTAGAGGATCTACATGGTCTACCATATAGTGTCTTGAAGGGAGTCATGTAAATGGTCACCTGATAACACAGACCTCATGTTTGCCCCGCTCAATTTCATGTTTGCCTCACTGAATTTCATGTTTGCCCCGCTCAATTTCTAGTTTGCCCCGCTCAATTTCTTGTTTGCCTCACTGAATTTCATGTTTGCCCCGCTGAATTTTGTGTTTGCCCCGCTCAATTTCATGTTTGTCCCACTGAAATTCATGTTTGCCCCGCTCAATTTCTAGTTTGCCCCGCTTAATTTCATGTTTGCCCCGCTCAATTTCATGTTTGCCCCGCTCAATTTCTCATTAGCCCCGCTCAATTTCATGTTCGCTTTGCTTAATTTCATGTTTACCCCGCTCAATTTCTAGTTTGCCCCGCTCAATTTCATGTTTGCCCTGCTCAATTTCT
This sequence comes from Magnolia changhungtana, assembly GCA_030180095.1. Classification (NCBI taxonomy): domain Eukaryota; kingdom Viridiplantae; phylum Streptophyta; class Magnoliopsida; order Magnoliales; family Magnoliaceae; genus Magnolia; species Magnolia changhungtana. The sequence continues at coordinate 4,703,258 of JASAUF010000101.1, read as the reverse complement.
AGTTTGCCCCGCTCAATTTCTAGTTTGTCATGCTCAATTTCTAGTTTGCCCCGCTGATTTTCGACCATCGACCTGATGGAATCTTGAAAAATAACCAGGTTAGTTGGCTAAAGTAGCTTCTCCTACCCCAAAATCATATGGGTACGTCAAGTAACTAATTTTGGTTTAGAAGATATTCTTATTAAATGAATAAAGAAAGAAATGAAAAAAAAAAAAAAAAAAAAGCGAGAGAGATAAAAAGAATTTTATATGCTTATATATACATATTTATATAAATATGTATTAGAGAAAATTGTAGGTAGAATAAAGTTTTCCATGTAAAAATAAATAAATAAAAAATTTAAAAAAAAAAATTGCATAGACTAGTTATGGCTACAATTATAATCTGTAGTTATAGGTAAAATCACCTTCGAAACATATCGTCGTCGATATGTATCGAAAATTGCAGGATTTTTGAGGCAAACTCACTGTACAATTCTGGACCTTTTTTGATAATATCAAAAAGCCTTCGATATATCGAAGTACATATCGAAATACCTTCGATATATATTGAAAGACATATCGAAAAAGCAAGGGATACGGTTATGGCTACGGTTATAATCTGTAGCAATAGGGAAACCCAGCTTTCCGAAATCACTTTTTCTTTTGTGGGTCCCATCATGAGGTCTGTGTTATATCCAAACCGTCCATCTATTTAGAGAGCTCATATTAAGGCTTGAGACGAAAAATAAGATAGATCTAACCATCAAGTAGACCACACTGTAAAAGGCAATGGGGAATTGATCGTCTACCATTGAAACCCTTTTAGGGGTTATAGAAGTTTTGGATCATTATGAAATTTGTTTTTCCTCTTCATCCAAGTCTTTGTGACCCTATGAATGAACTTAGATGGGGAAGATTTATCACAAACATCTGAGTGGGCCCCCAAAAAGTTTTATGCTCCAAAAAGTTTTTAATGGTCGACGCTCATTCAACACTGTTTCCTGTAATGTGGTACACTTGAGATTTGGATATACCTCATTTTTGGTCTCATACCATAAAATGATGTTGAAAAATATATGAACGGCATGGATGAAAGGCATACATCATGGTGGGGTCCACAGACCACCGACTATCCGCCATTGGCTAGTGGCAGGTGAGTACCCACTCCGTTTCCGTGAAAGGAGGGGTATTTTCGTCCTCAAATTCGCAGTCCGTACGAGCAGGTCCAAGTTCCCAAACGAACTTTGTAATGCTTCATAAAAACTGCTGATAAAAGGTGGGGTCACAGTCCCAAATTTCTCGTACCGTTTTATCGTGCTGAGTAAACTCAGTTGGGGCTACCGTGAATGGGTGAGTTATCCATGCTGTTCATCCGGCACACAGGAAACAGTGGGAATAATGACTTCCACCGTTGAAACCTTGATAGGGATAACAGTGATGTTTATTTGTCATCCAACATGTTCATAAGATCACACAGACATGGATGAAGGGAAAACATAAATAACAGATTGATCCGAAACTTCAATGGCCCTCAAGAAATTTTCAATGGTAGAATTTCAATTCACATTCTTTCCTGTGGTGAGGTACACTTGAGATTTGGATATACTTCTTTTTTGGCATAGAGCCCTCAAATTATCTCTTAAATTGGATGGAAGGAGTGGATTACATATTTAAATCATGGTGGAGCCCACAGAGTTACTCAGTACGCAATCCGCGTCCGCTACGAGCGGCGCGGGCTGAGTATGAATTGCGGACACGGATTAGCTACTGACAGGTTGAGTAGCGAGAGTCACTACTAAAGTGACGTCACAAAGTTATGTGGGGGCCATCATGATGTATGTGTTGTACCCACATCGTCTATACATTTGAAGAGATCATTTTAAGGCATGATCCAAAGAATGAGGCAGATCCAAAGCGGAAGTGGGCCCCACCACGGAAAACAGAGAGGAGAGTGACACCCACCGTTGAAACTTTCCTAAGGTCTACCATGATCCAAACTGTTCATATGGTCTACCATGATCCAAATTGTTCATATGTTAACGCAGACATGAAAGAAAGGAAAACACAAATACCAAGGTTCACCAAGACAGCCATGACTCGTGGTCAAGGCGATCACACAGCTGAGATCGAGTCCCACCTAGTTCTACTCCCTCAAGATAAGCTGCACGCTAGCAAGTTCTTTGTTGGGTGGAAATCTTCCTTGTACTCTAAGCTGTAGGGACGAGGATTGCGTCCTACCTCCGCCCGGACGGTAATCCGTCTGGGCAGTGCTCTGTGGGGCCCACCATGATGTAAGTGTTTTATCCAATCCGTTAATCCCTTTTCTCTGATCATTTTATGATATGAGCCAAACAATGAACAAGGTAAAGGGCATAAGTGGACTACAAAGTGGGGATTTAATGTCCACCATTAAAAACTTCTTGGGAGCTAGAGAAGTTTCGGATCACGCTAATATTTGTTTTTTCACTTCATCCACGTCTACATGACCTTATTAATAGGTTGGATGATATATAAAAAATAAAATAAACAAAAAAAAAAAAAAAAACATTATGGTGGCCCTTAGAAAGGTTTCAATGGTGGGTGTCATTATCACTGCAGCTTCCTTCAGTGTGGTCCACTAGAGCTATGGACCTGTTTCAATTTTACATGCATGCCTGAAAATGATCTGAGAAAAGTGATGAACGGCATGGATAAAACACTTACATCACGGTGGGCCCCACAGAGCCATCCAGGCAGGGGTAGGAGGCAATCCGTGTCCAAGCTATAGAATAACTAACGGGAAATTTGTGACTATGGGCCCCACCTTTTATCCACTGGATATTCTTGAAGCAATACAAACTTAACATACGCACTTAGACCTCCTTGTACGGACGGAAAATTCCAGGATGAAAATACCCCTCCTTTTCACAGAAACGGACTAGGTACTCCACTGCCACCCGCCAATGGCGGATCGTCGGTGGCCTGTGGGCCCCACCATGATGTATGCTTTTCATCCATGCCGTCCATATATTTTTCTAGATCATTTTATGGTATGAGACAAAAAAGGAGGTACATCCAAATCTTAAGTGTACCACATTACAGGAAACAATGTTGAATGAGCGTCAACCATTAGAAATCCTCCCCCGTCTAAGTTGGGGCCCACTGTGATGTTTGTGAGAAATCCTCCCCGTATAAGTTCATTCATAGGGTCACAAAGACCTGGATGAAGAGGAAAAATAAATTTCATAATGATCCAAAACTTCTGTAACCCCTAAAAGGGTTTCAATGGTAGACGTTCAATTCCCCACTGCCTTTTACAGTGTGGTCCACTTGATAGCTAAATTTGTCTTATTTTTCACCTCAAGCCTTAATAAGAGTTGCTAAATCTGTCTTATTTTTCACCTCAAGCCTTAATAAGAGTTCGCCAAATAGATGGACAGTGTGGATATAATACATACCTCATAATGGGACCCACAAAAATCAATGGGGATTACAACAGAAAAAAAAAAAAATCGAAAACGAAGCCAGCGAGTTGGGGTCGACCGGGTCAGAGAAAAAAAAAAGCAACCAGCAAGTTGGGGTCGACCAGGTCAAAGTTTGGCCTATCGCTACGGATTATAACCGTAGCCATAACTATAGTGTTATGCACTTTTTTCTCTTTTTTATTTTATTTTATTTTTTTATTATTTTTTACATGGAGAACATTTTCCCCCTTACATTTTTCTATAATACATAATTATGTAAATATGTATATATAAATATATAAAAATATTTTTCTATGTTTTAATTAATTTCTTTGTCTATTTATTTAACAAACATATCTCCTAAACTATAATGATTTACTTAACTTACCACATATGATTTTGGGGTAGGAGAAGTTAATTTAGCCAACCAACCTAGTTATTTTCCAAGATTCCATCAGGTCGATGGTCGAAAATTTATTTCATTCAGTTCGTAGTTAATTTCAATCACTTCGATGGTTCGGGTTAGTGCTCAACCCTAACCCAACCCAAGGTTCCTATACCTAAACCTTGACCCAACCCAACCCAATCTTGGGTTGGGAATTCTCAACCCAAGCCCAACCCAAGAGGGCTCGACGGGTTGATTGGGTTGGTCGTTTGTATACGTGCTAATATTTTCATTATTACATTAGTTTATTATATTTCAATATAGGACTTATTTTTTGTATCTTTGATTTTATTAATTATATACGTGATTATTCATCATAAGAACTTCATATTTTTCTTTAAAAAATCAAGCTAAAATATAGGACTACTCCTTTAAAAAGTCATGTAGCACAGCACGCAATCTATTTAGGAGAGAGAAATCTGGCATATCTTGTTAGTGTGAGTCCTTGAAAATGACGTGGACAAATGAGACCCGACATCACTAGTGTACCTTCTACACAAACATAAAAACACTCAATTATAATTTATAAGTAACTAATATATTGATCAGGTTCGGGTTGGGTTGGGTAGGGCAACCTGAGACCTTAACCCAAGCCCAACCTAAGTTTTATCGAGTTGGTGTTCGTATAGCCCAAGCTTGAGATCGGACTCGGTATATCCAGCCCGAGCCCAACCCAATGTCGGGTTGGTCACGGGTCGATCACGTTGAACCCGCCCAACTTTCATCCGTACATGAAATTGAGCGGGGGAAACTAGAAAATCAGCGGGGCAAACTAGAAAATCAGCATGGCAAACTAGGAAATCAGCGGGGCAAATTAAAAAATCAGCGGTGCAAACTAGGAAATCAGCGGGGTAAACTAGAAAATCAGCTAGGCAAACTAGAAAATCAGCGGGGGAAACTAGAAAATCAGCGAGGCAAATTAGGAAATCAGCGGGGCAAACTAGGAAATCAGCGGGGCAAACTAGGATATCAGCGGGGCAAACTAGGAAATCAGTGGGGGAAACTAGGAAATCAGATGGGTAAACTAGGAAATCAGCGGGGCAAACATGAAATCGAGCGGGGGAAAACTAGAAAATCAGCGGAGCAAATATGAAATTGAGCGGGGCAAACATTAGTAATATTAAAGTTGGTTTAGCAATCAAATTCAAACTCCTGTAAATATACTATCAAATTTCAATGCATTTTAATTTTAGAATCCAGTGCATTTTTATTACAAACTACCAAACACTTCACAATCACCTCCATTCAGAATAGTAGTGTTTGAAATGCAAACTCTCAAGCAAGTAAGCCCTTAAACACTAAAAAATGATTTTGGGAGTGACAAGGTGGTTCGCGGATCATGTAAGCCCTTAAACACTACTATTCTGAATAGTAGTGTTTGAAATGCAAACTCTCATAAGGTGAGTCCCACACTGAATATGCCTGACCCCGAAAACCATGCAACGACGCCAAGTACAGACCTTTGGTCACTTTTCTCAGAAGAATCCATTTTCCTCATGCTGGGGTTGCCCATCTGATGATTGGATAAGATTGATTTCCGGGCCAGTGCATGTCCATGATGAGCCACAACTGATGAATGGCCGAGATATCTTAAGCTCTCGGAGAAAAATCACCTATGAATCTTCTCACAAGAATGATTAGAGAAATAACCACAATTTAATTAGCTAATAAATTGCAATTCAATCTGATAGTGAATCTAAACACACACCACCCAATCCCCCGATGCCAAGATACATATTTGTTGAAAAGGGTAAGCCATCATTTGTTTTTTCATGTTTTTCTTGTATTCAATGTAATGGGTCTTAAGCCAAGAAACTAGGCTCGATTTGTGCTCATATAGAGCCTGTTTGGTTGACTTCAATGAGTTAAGTTAAGTGAGAACATTCTTATCCAAGAAACAGTCGATACACCATTATATACAATATCCAAAACATAGAATACATAATCTTGCATTTTTTTCCCCCCCCCCCCCCCCCCCCCTCATTTTCTTGATTATTTTACACTAATTTTTAGCTTAAAAATTAATTGATCTGATCGACATGGGCTAATATGGATATGATACACCCTTATCGTTTTGGTTTTTGATCGGCCGATATGTCCTCCGATACTGAATTCATAACTGCATGGTTAAGATGTTGGAGGAGGTGTGTGATGCTATTGTTTAAGCAGTATCAAGAGCTTTACAAGGGAGAGATCTTCAGGAGGCCGGTTTTGGATGACCTAGCATTTGATTGAATCAATGAGGCTTCTAATTTTTTAGAAAGATCACTTGAAGTGGTAGAAGTCGAGGTGATCAAGCTTTTGGTACAAGACATTTCCTTGGATCCTGACGGTTTCCCTGTAGCTTTTTTTTTTAGCCCCCAAGATATTTAGGAAAGGTAATGTAGTTCACTAATGAATTCTATCCAAGGGGTGTAATTGCAAAAGAGTTGGGTACTAATTTTAACGCCTCATCCTGGAGAAAAAATGTGGTTCGTATCTGATTTTGAACCCATCAGCCTAACTAGGACACTATGAATTTTGGCCAAAGCACCAGGGACACAACTTTAAAGTGTGTTAGAAACCATTTTCTCCCCTTCCCAGTGAGCCTTCATCAAGGAACATTAGATTCTTGACAGCATGAATGGGTTTGGTAGCCCATGGATGCATTATGTAAGGTTGATTTAGAGAAAGCGTATGGTAACATGAGATAGGACTTTCTGGACAACATCTCAGTTGATTGTGCTTGGTACATGGTGGCGGGGCTGGATGAGAGAATGCGTATCATCTGCCCAATTCTCAGTGCTAGTGAATGGTTTGCTAAAAGGATTCTTGGAAGGGTTCTGAGATAGAGGGACCCATTGTCTCTTTTTCTTTCTGAGGTGGTGTTGAGGCCTTGAGTAAAATGCTGATAAAGTTAGGTTAGAAGGCTTGATCAAAGGTTCAAGGTGAATCAATTGGATCTCAAATATTGAGATTGATTTTTGCAGTGCAAGCACTCAATGTAGCAAATCTAAAGTCCATTTTGAGATGTTTTTAACAAGTATCAGGCTTAAAAAATCAATCTATCCAAAAGTGAGATGCTGAGTGTTGATTTGGATGATAGAGAAGTGACCGCATTGGCATATGGGTTGGGGTGCTAGGCTGGATCTCTCCCTACCACTTATATCAGGTTGCCACTATGAGTTGGGAAACTTCTCATAAGTCTCTGGGAGCGAATAATTGAAAGGGATGAATGGAGATTGTCAGTTTGGAATGGTAGGTTTCTGTCTTTAGGTGGGATAAGCACTCTGATTAAAGCTGCCATGTCTGTGATGCCGATTTATATATGTTGTTATTTTAATGCCCCTAGTCTGTTAATTGCAAATAGGAGAGATTGGAAAGAGAACAACTTTTTAAGTGTTTTTGACAGTCACCATAGTCGACAAAGATGCAAAATCAAAGACAAAGATTAACTATCATTTTCCTTTACATATGTATCTTGGTCTGATACACACAAAAATTAATGTCGGTCATTCCTTTTTAAACCTCATTTTAGGGCATGAGCCCAAAATGGAAGCATGTCCAAAGCTCAAGTGAACCGTGCGAAACACATGGGGATAATGATGTTCGCCATTGAAACTTTTTTAAAGACTATTGAGATGCTTATTTTTCATTAAACTTGTTCCTAAGATCACACGGTCCTGGATGAACGGAAAACAAAAACATCAGTTTGACCCAAAACTACTGTGTACTCCAGAAAGCTTTCAAAGGTAAGCATTCAATCCTTATTTTTCATGTGTACTCCAGAAAGCTTTCAAAGGTAGGCATTCAATCCCTGCTTTTACAATGTGTTTCCCTCGTTGTTTTTCATGTTTCCTCCGCTGTTTTTCATGTTTGCCCCGCTCATATTTCAGTTTACCCCGCTGTTTTTCTAGTTTGCCCCGCTGATATTTTAGTTTGCTTCGTTGTTTTTCAAGTTTGTCCCGCTGTTTTTCTAGTTTGCCCCGCTCATATTTTAGTTTGCCCCACTGTTTTTCTTGTTTGCCCCACTCATATTTCAGTTTGCCCCGCTGTTTTTCTAGTTTACCCCGCTCATATTTCAGTTTGCCCCGCTGATTTTCTAGTTTGTCCCGCTCATTTTCATGTTTGCCCCGCTTGGGTGGTAGACTATTAGGAGTTCAACACCCGGTCAAGCATTCGAGTATCCATAGGTGGTGAAATTCCACTAGTGTGAGTGCGTGGGGGTGTGTGTGCGTGTGTAAAAAAAATCATTCTATTTCATTCAGTTCGTGGTCAATTTCAATCACATCGTGGTCAAACTGGAAATTCAGCAGAGCAAACATGAAATTGAGCGAGGCAAACTTGAAATTGAGCGGGGCAAACTAGAAATTCAGTAGGGTAAACTTGCAATTAGGGCTGAAAGTCGGGCGGGTTGGTTTGGGTTGGTGCTCAACCCTAACCCAACCAAGGTTCCTATACCTAAACCTTGACCCAAGAACCCAATCTTGGGTTGGGAATTCTCAACCCAAGCCCAACCGAAGAGGGCTCGACGGGTTGATTGGGTTAGTCAGGTGTATACGTGCTAATATTTTCGTTATTACATTAGTTTTTTATATTTCAATATATGACTTATTTTTTGTATCTATGATTTTATTAATTATATACGTGATTATTCATCATAAAAAACTTCATTTTTTTTCTTTAAAAACCAAGCTAAAATATAGGACTACTCCTTTAAAAAGTCATGTAGCACAACACGCAATCTATTTGGGAGAGATATATCCGACATATCTTGTTAGCGTGAGTCCTTGGAAATGACATGGACAAATGAGACCCGACATCACTAGTGTACCTTCTACACAAAGTAACTAATATATTGATCGGGTTCGGTTTGGGTCGGGCAACCTGAGACCTCAACCCAAGCCCAACCTAAGTTTTATCGGGTTGGTGTTTGTATAGCCCAAGCTTGAAATCAGCGGGGCAAACTAGGAAATCAATGGGGTAAGCTAGAAAATCAGCGGGGCAAACTAGGAAATCAGTGGGGCAAAGTAGAAAATCAGCGGGGCAAACTAAAAAATCAGCGAGGCAAACTAGGAAATCAGCAGGGAAAACTAGAAAATCAGCGGGGCAAACATAAAATTCAGCGGGGGAAACTAGAAAATCAGCGAGGTAAACTAGAAAATCGGTGGGGCAAACTAGAAAATCAGTGGGGGAAACTAGAAAATCATCGAGCCAAACATGAAATTCAGCGGGGGAAACTAGAAAATTAGCATAGGTATATTTTAAAATCAGTTGGACCCACATTGAATGTATGTAGTATATCCACGCCGTCCATCCATTTTTCCATCTATTTTAAGGGGTTTAGCCCCAAATTGAAGCATATCAAAAGATCAAGTGGATCATACCACGAGAAACAGTGGGCATAATGATTTCCACCGTTGAAACCATAGTTGGCCCAACAGTGATGTTTGTTTGTTATCAAACCTATTCATAAGATCATACAGACATGTTTGCCCCACTCATTTTCTTACTTGCCCCGCTCATTTTCATGCTTGCCCTGTTCATTTTCATGTTTGCCCCGCTCATTTTCATGCTTGCCCCGCTCTTTTTCATGTTTGCCCCGCTCTTTTTCATGCTTGTCTCGCTCTTTTTCATACTTGCCCTGCTTATTTTGGGTCGGTCACAGGTCGGTCGGGTTGTCAGTCACGGGTCGGTCGGGTTGAACCCGCCCAACTTTCAGCCGTACATGAAATTGAGTGGGGGAAGTTAGAAAATCAGCGGGGCAAACTAGGAAATCAGCGGGGCAAACTAGAAAATCAGCGGGGTAAACTAGGAAATCAGTGGGGCAAACTAGAAAATCAACGAAGTATACTAGGAAATTAGCGGGAAAAAACTAGAAAATCAGTGGGGCAAACTAGAAAATTAACAGGGCAAACTAAGAAATCAGCGGGGCAAACTAGAAAATCAGCGGGGCAAATTAGGAAATCGGCGGGGAAAACTAGACAATCAGCGGGGTAAACTTAACAGATAATTTCATGACTTGAGCCGATAAATCTAAGCGTATCCAATGTTCAAATGGACTACACCAACATTAGAAGTTCGATTCAAAATTTCATATACGGAAAGTCCACATTTAGTGTCACAACATATTACGTTTATGGGGGGCCCACTTATTTTCCATGCAAGTCATTTTTTTTGAACGGTTGGAGTTGATTCTTCCTCCCTCCAAAATCACTATTCACTATTCATATATAAATCCTTATGAATGAGAAGGTGAATAAAGTCTTCATGCCCACTTTCTGCATATGTGGCCCATGGTTCGTGGATCCAACCGTTGATCTTAAGCAACCAACAATAAATAAGTGGTGGTAAAAACTTCTGACTGGACAGATTATCCTAACCTTGGATCAATGGCCTACAAATAAACGGTCACAGAAAAGGCACAGGAATGGTTTAAATAGCTATCATAGATCAGATGGATAGAATCGCCTGCTATCTAATGGAGCACGCTCCATCCACAGGAGCACCCATTGTATCAACGGTTTGGATCATGGAACCACGGGTCCCACTTGTACAATAGGAATGCATGATGAGACGATTCACCCTATGGCGCATTAGGTCCTTGTAATTCTACCCGTGAATGTGCAGAAGCGTATGTGCAAACATGAAGTTCAATTCAAAATTTTATTTGGTGTAGTCCATTTGAACATTGGATACGTTTAGATTTATTAGCTCATGCTATGAATTATCTATTAAGTTTGCCCCGCCAATTTCCTAGTTTATCCCGCCGATTTTCTAGTTTGGCTCGCTGATTTCTTAGTTTGCCCCACTGATTTTTTAGTTTGCCCCACTGATTTTCTAGTTTACCCCGCTGATTTCTTAGTTTGCCCCGTTGATTTTCTAGTTTGTCCCGTTGATTTTCTAGTTTGCCCCGCTGATTTCCTAGTTTACCCCGCTGATTTTCTAGTTTCCCCCGCTCAATTTCATGTTTGCCCTGTTGATTTTCTAGTTTGCCCCGCTGATTTCCTAGTTTGCCCCGCTAATTTCCTAGTTTGCTCCGCTGATTTTCTAGTTTTCCCCGCTCAATTTCATGTATGACTGAAAGTTGGGCGAGTTCAACCCGACCGACCCGTGACCGACACGACATTGGGTTGGGCTCGGGCAGGATATATCGAGTCTGATCTCAAGCTTGGGATATACAAACACCAACCCGATAAAACTTAGGTTGGGCTTGGGTTGAGGTCTCAGGTTGCCCGACCCAACCCGAACCCGATTAATATATTAGTTACTTATAAATTATACTTGAGTGTGGATTCTTTGTGTAGAAGGTACACTAGTGATGTCGGGTCTTATTTGTCCACGTCATTTCCAAGGACTCAAGCTAACAAGATATGCCGGATTTCTCTCTCCCAAATAGATTGCGTGCTATGATACATGACTTTTTAAAGGAGTAGTCCTATATTTTAGCTTGGTTTTTTAAAGAAGATATACCGGATTTCTCTCTCCCAAATGGATTTTCGACCATCGATAAGTAGGTTGGTTGACTAAATTAGCTTCTTCTACGCCAAAATCATATGTGGTAAGTTAAGTAAATCATTCTAGTTTATGAGATATGTTTGTTAAATAAATAGACAAAGAAATGAATTAAAGGATAGAAAAATATTTTTATATACTTATATATACATATTTATATAATTATGTATTATAGAAAAATGTAAGGCAGAAAATGTTCTCCATGTAAAAAATAAAAAATAAAAATAAAAAGAGAAAAAAGTGCATAGCACTACATTTATGGCTACGGTTATAATCCGTAGCGATAGGCGTCTGACCCGGTCGACCTGGTTGGGACCCGGTCGACCCCAACTTGCTGTCTTTTTCTTTTCTTTTTTTCTTTTTTTTTCCTTTTTCTTCTTCTTTCTTCCTGTTGTAATATCTACCGATTTTTGTGGGTCCCATTATGAGGTATGTGTTATATCCAAACTGTCCATCTATTTGGCGAACTCGTATTAAGGCTTGAGGTGAAAAATAAGACAGATCTAGCTATCAAGTGGACCACACTATAAAAGGAAGTGGGGAATTGAACGTCTACCATTGAAACCCTTTTAGGGGTTACAAAAGTTTTGGATCATTATGAAATTTGTTTTTCCTCTTCATCCAGGTCTTTGTGACCCTATAAAGGAACTTAGACGGTGAGGATTTCTCACAAACATCACAGTGGACCCCACCTGGGTTCCCCTCACCGGACCGTCCATCAGCGCTCGTCTCTGCACGCCAGCTAGTGGAAGGCAGGGGTATTTTCGTCCTCAAATTCGGTGTCCGTACAAGGAGGTCCAAGTGCGTATGTTAAGTTTGTTTTGCTTCATAAAATCTACTGGATAAAAGGTGGGGTCCACAGTCGTAAATTTCTCATAACTAACTTGTTATCGACCCATCCCGTGTTTTCCATCCCACGTGTGCATCCTGGCATGTGTTCACAAGATCTGGCTCTTTTAGTTGATGGGGTCCTAGCATGTATGCCTTGTTGCCGATAATCAAGGCCATCCAGCTACAACTACCCTAAGAATGTGTTGGAATTTGAAGTCTGTATAGATCCATAATTTTGGAAATTCGAAACACTAAACACTGATAAAATAAAATATAATAAGGAAGAAAATAAAGTGAAAGGAATAACAAAACTAATTATTAGAATTGATGCGTGATTAAATCACTGGGCTTGAATTTGATTTGCCTTCCTTCAGAGCATGTTTGATTTTGTAAATGTAAATGAATTGCAAATGAATAATAATTATTTCCTTTGGCAATATTATCACATTGTTCTTAGGGTTGATTTGACTCCTACTTTTTCCAGCACTAAAATTGAATACGCTGCCAAATATATGTAGGGCCCACTGTGATATATGTGGATTATCCACACCGTACATCCGTTATGCCAACTGAATTTAGGGCATGAGCCAAAAAATGAGGTAGATTCAAAGCTCAAGTGGACAACACCACAAAAAAGGGAATCAGGCACCCACCGTTAAAAACTTCATGGGGCCACTTTTACTTTGGTGTGGGCCACTTGAATGTTGGATCTACCTTATTTTTCGGCTCATGCCTCAAAATGTTATGGTAAAATAGATGGACGACGCAGTTATGTGATATACATCACGGTGGGGCTCACAAATTTAATCCGGTCCTTTTTAACCATTTTTCGAAGTAGAAATACCTACATATTTTCAAACAAGGTGAAATTGTAATAATTAGCTATTTATAGGGCATTTATAGTGAATTTGGAAAATCAAACAGGCCCTTAGATGCTGTCCATAGTGCAATAAGAACATTGGACAATCAACCTTCATGATACCCTCAATTGTTGTCTCGTCACACCGATGCACACAATGTACGATGATCCGAACCACCAATGTACGTTTAACCTGAAGACAAAATCAAAATCAAAAGAAGTATTTGGAACTTCAGAAAATAGAATGCTGAATGATTTGAATGTATACAAAAAAAAAAAAAAAAAAAAAAAAAAAAAAAAAAACAAACCGAAAGCCCTTTTTATATACTTCAATGGACATCACGAAAGGGTGTAAAAGCACCATTTGCCAACAATCATGGTTGTTGGGCTTTCAATAAAGATTACTATTTGGTTTTTAAATCTATTAAATTTTTTACCGCTCTAGCCAACCATTGAAAAACACTATTTTAAAAAGCAAAAAAAAAAAAAAAAAAAAGAGGTTTGTGGCAAGTATATTCACCCCCGCACGCACCACACTACACTATGTAAGACCTGTAATCTCATGAGACTTCCATACACTTCAACTTCGCCACCCGCATGTTCCTGGTGGACCAGATCGATGAGTTTTTATCACGACTCTATTTTAGTACCACAACACCTTGAGACTTGTACAATAATCATTGCGCGAGTGCTACAATTCCAACACCGCACGGCATGCCCCATTGTGACCCCTAGATTAGAAGTTGCAGTTTTGTCACAATCCGATGCGGGTAACGCAATGCATGCGGGCCCCACTTGCCTAAATCCTAAGGTTGTCTAATCAATTAATTAATCAATCAATCAATCAATCCATCAATCAACCCAACAATCAATGTCATGCCCCAAACTCAGAAATTGAGCTTACAAAATTCCCGATTGCCGAATCCGGTGCCGACGCCTCAGTAGTACCCCATTTTCGGCTCCCAGCGTGCATACGCCAAATTTTGATCCTAAGATCCTACAAGGAGGATTTTTCCAACGTACATTTATCTCGTAAGAAACATAACCACAAGTTTACCCAAATCACAAAGGCAACATCATCATCACATATCCACCAATATAAACAATTGAATACAGTGCTGAAAGGAAAATAGATATATCAATAATTGAAGCTCCAGAAGATATTGCATGCTCTAAGCTCAACGTTGTTGCGACCTAATGCCACCTGCACGCATCTATCGTGCATAAGCTTATAGAAAGCTTAAAGGGTGGTGTAAGTGTGTGCGATGCACGTGCTAAGCATATAAATATCAGAGTAAGTGGAAATACTGGCAATCCATAAATCGTACAATATCAAAGTAATGCGAAAACATGCTGGTAAGTCCATAAATATCATCAGCCTCATCCAGGCTATGCGACGCAAAAACATAATAAGCCAATATCATATACTGAGGAAGCAATGTCGTATACAAATCCTGATGAGTCCACAAATACCGTTAGGATCATCTAGGCCATATACATGCAGAAACATAGCAACCCAAAATGTCATATGCCACGGTTGTAGTATGCGATATGCAGTGCGAATAAAATGACCAAGCTGGAGTGTGAAGTCGGGTTGATAATACGTAGTATCGTAGGCTAAGGGGTACATCACAAGGGACTTCTATCCAAACGAGTCTCATACCTAAATTTGAATAGTCAGGTTCAATGTGGTAGACTCCTGATCTTAGGTTAGTCGCGTGCCTAACCAAAATCCTGGCCATTACGAATGTACACATATCAAATTAGTTGTGCACCACTAGCCCGAGTGGATAGTGAATGAAATGAATGAATGAGTAAGATGCTGAGTATACAATGTCTGCTCAATAAATCCACATATCAACACAGTACATCTTTGGGATCATCACCGGGGTCTAGTACACTCTACATGCAATTGTCGCCCACTGGACGCGCAACCATGTAAGTGGAAGAGACCGCACTATCTGCCTGGCTAGTAGTCAGTCAAAATCTACCCGGCACATCGATAGCGGATCCAATTACGAGTTGGTCAAACTCAGCCTAGTTATGCCCACTACCCTCGGGCTGGTAAGGCTACAACCCCTTCCCAACCGACCATGACACAGTAGGAAATGTGGCCTACTGGTATTCGGCACTCGGGCGCTCATGTATCCACTCAGTCTAGACGTTGGGGCGTCTCCTGGCCACGGAGGTTAGGGATTTTCACCCAAGAATATCTATGGCACCCCGATGCTAGTAATAGATTTCCGGTATCCCATCTGGCCATCTATTACATGCCTGTGGAGGCTACGGCCCTTATGTCGTTAGGGCATATAGTAATCATAACACATAATGAAAAATGCATGAGTCATACAATCCAGTCATGCATCAATCCTGCGTATACCATGCGCCCATGTGAGACAATCTTCACCTATCAGGGAGTCTCATAACAACCTGCTCAATGACATACGCAATGGTCAACCACATCTCATAATAAATATGCAAATGATGCATATGAGCATGTATCATGATGCTATGTTATCACATACTCATAATCGGCATCGACAACCAGCACCGATAATCGGCCTATACAATCGGCCTCGACAATTAGAATCGGCCTTGACAATCGGCCTCGACAATCGGAATCAGCCTCGATAATCAAAGCCTCAACAATCGACCTCAACAATCAGAATCGGCCTAACAAAGGGCCTAAGGGAAGGTCACAATGTGAATATTTAACCATCATCGCCCATCAATGTGGACATTTAACCAACATAACTCCCAAAGAGTGGCCCATATAGAGCCAAACGCATCGTGGGCCCATGGCGTCACAAAAGGACCTAATACACATCACTATGGGCCTCACTCATGGGCCACATATACATCACAATGGGCCTCGACACATGGGTTATAATACATCACATCGGACCTCACTCATGGGCCGCACATATATCACAATGGGCCTTGGCACATGGACCATAAATACATCATATCGGGTCTCATATACATCAAGTGGGCCTCATCAAGGGGTTGCACCAATGGGCCTCATAAACATTAAGTGGGTCACATCAATGGGCCGCACCGATGGGCGTCATAAACAACATGTCGGGCCTAAAAACTGATAAACGGTAAGGATAAAACATACGTATTATGGTGAGCCTCAAAATAATCTGAAAACAGGGTGAACAGATGTGAGATCTGACCCGAGTTCGCATGTGTGCATGTGTAAGTATGCATTTCGTTCATTTTGGTCTCGCGGTCCTACCGGTCAAATTTCAGCGACCCGCGACCTTCTGATAGTGTTTGCGGTCACCCTTGAGTTCAGTCACGTAGACCCTATTCAGATTGGCCCGAGACCTACGCCATTACGACCGCATCGTTGTCGCGGTTCCAACAACGTGTCTCGTGTGAAAATCCGACGTGTCCATCAAAAGTTGTAGGCCGCACATTTTTGGACCATTGATTGCATTTTTTAGTGGGACCCACTTAGCTTGCACAAATTCCCATGTAAATCTATGACATATTACCTAGAGAACCTAACCCCTATAGCTAGCCTAGGCTAGCTCCTAGACCCCTAGGACATAGGAATCTCCTCCCAAACTCATCATGAGTTCCTCTTACCAAGGCAAGCATGCCTCCATTTTTCTAGAAATTCAACATTACTCTCATGCTACATCTCTCTCCCTTCTCTTTCTTTTCCTTTCATTTTCTCTTCTTCCATTGCTAGAACCTCCAAAACATCCTACCTTGCTAAAAAAAAAATTCAGTCATATTTCTTCCATCTCCCTCCCCATCTTACCATTAGAATAAAATCTCAACCATAGATCCGTGTCCCTTGGAGCAAGAAGAGTAGATTGATGTAACTTTGGAGTGGGATCCATTAAGGTGAGTGACTATTCTTTTGCTGAATTCCTTTCTTTTTTTAAATCTCATTATTTCTTTATGGATGGATCACATGGGACCCACCAATCCATGGTGGGGATCCCATTTGGTCCTATAGATGTGGTCCTTTGGCCCATCCTACATACATGTCATGATCCATGCTGGGGCCATTCTCTATGGACCCCATCATGATGTATTTAATGATTCACTCCATCTCAAGGTCATCTAGACTTTAAGGATCATGTTGGGATGGCATCCTACCCATCCATAACAATTATAGATCATGCATATAGTGATTTTATGTTGCATGTACAAACAATGTAGTTGTATGAGTATGATTCATTCTTGGGAGGGCCCATTAGTAGCGGGGCCCTACCCCCATGGCCGGATTACTTTCTTTTCTTCTTCTATCTTCTCTGATGTGTGGATGTGATGTGTGTGTAGCCCATTTAGTGGGCCTAGGATGTCCCAAAATAAATAAAAATAAAAAAATCTTACCCAACTCCATGATTTTTGGACACCTTAATCAATGCATGCAAGTGTCCTAGTCTTAGTCTGTAATATGGACATATGTGCAGCCCACTGACGAAGGCCACACACCCTTTTTTATGGCTGAGATTATTGAGATATAGGCTGATGTGTCCAGCCATGTATTGCTGTTCAGAAATTTCTGGACAGATTTTTGCTGGACTTGGGCTTGAATTTGAGACTGATTGGGGGACCTTTTGTACCCATCAAATATAATTTTCTGAAAGGTGGGGATCTTATCTTAATGTCCCCCAAATTTCAGCACCATCTGACCTTCATTGGGGTCCCAAAGGTGTGGTCCAAGTGAGGTGGACAGTCTGGATTTTCTGCACTGTTTCAGCAACATTCCTCCTTGGATAGGTTGGAATTCCGAAATTTATTAAAATACTTTTGGGTGTCTAAAAATTATGAAAATTTACAGGGAAGTTTACCACTCATGTTAGGACCCACTTACAAAATTTTGGGGCCAATGAACACCTGAACACACCATGGTGGTGGCTGGACCGGCCCACTATAATATGATGTCCAGATCAGTCTGATTTTCATGACAGACTGATTTATTTAAATGAATTAAAATATTTATAGATGTCCAAAAATTCTAAAATTTTGTAGGAGTATGGTCCACTCATGGTAAGACCTACCTACCAAATTTCAGGGCCAATGGACCCCTGTGCACACCGTGGCGAGGGCCGGACTGGCCCATCAAGTTGGGACGTCCAGGTCTGTTCGATTTTTTGGACAGACTGTTTTGTTTAAATTAATTAAAATACTTAGGAATATCCAAAAATTTTGAAATCTTGTAGGAGTGTGGCCCACCTATGGAAGTGTCACTATATAAAATTTCAGCCCCAACTGACCCCATTTAGGCATCCAAAAGAATAGGCCAAGATGGTTGGATTGCCAGATTTTTCTGCTGTGTAGTCCAGCAATATGCCTTGATAAAAACCATAATTCAAAAATAATTCCTTTGATGGTGGGCCACTTTTTTGGGTTTCCTCTTATTGTATGCATGATGAGGGACCTCGGCCCTCAATTCCCAGAGTTTTAGAGGCCCTGGACCCACTCTAATGGAGTGCCCAAATTTAGGACAGTAACATGCATTGCAGAAATTTCCTGTACATTATTGTCCCCTTTGTTATTTTAGAACTTTTGGGCCCCAGCCCATTGGGCTTTGTGTATGATTAGTTGGGGACCCATCCCTGATGTTCTACTGCCCATTGGGGCCATGATTATGAGGCCCACCATATTGAGGAAGTTAGGCATTTATTGCTCCCTTATATTTTAAAATACTCTTGGATCATTTTCTTTTACCATACTATTGTGTTGGGCTAGTGAGCCGGGTTACACAAGTAGATGGGCCTTTAGTTGCCCACCAAATCAACTTTATACTTGGGCCGGTTGTAGGCCCAACCTTACTTGACTAAGAGCATGACATTTGCCTATGTGGTTTGAACAATGGGCTGCTCACTAGGCCACCACAATATATGGGATTAGTGGCCTTTATGTTGGGCCCTAACCTTTCCCCTATAGGCCCATAGTGGTATGTATGGGTTGGAGTATGTGTGGTTTCCTTGGACCCATGTTTCGGATAAGCCTTGGGCCGCCTTTCCGAAGCCCAACATGAGTGTATGTAGTATGTTTATGGCTGCCCATTTTTTATTTCTAATGTTGTGTGGGCCTTGGGCCTTGATCCGTGATCAATTAGAGATGGGCTACTTCTTGAGGACTAATTGTGGTTGGATGTCCACATTGGTGGCCCTAAGGTAGGCCGATAGGCTTCTATGGGTGGTTAAAGACCCACCATAGACCCTTGCTAGGCTCGTCTCATCTATTTAGGCACATATCGTTGTTCTCCTTAGTCCCGTGGGCTACCCTAGATAAATGGACCCCCACTAGAGGTTGTATTCCTTATGAAGAAATTGGTTAAGTACTTAGACCTTTCATGGTTAGGTAGAGAGTTCATCTTCACCTCATTGGCATCCCTATTCATCTTCATGACCCACTCCCATATGCATCATATGCATGCTTGGTTAAGGTATAATTGGCTATGGTTGTGCCATTATGTAGGGTATGTTGGTATCTCCCCAAGGAGTGAAGTTTTTTCCTCTGGAGCATGATGGATGCTTGAGATTAATGCATGAGTGATTGTGTGATTCATGCATCTAGCATTTGCATAACATGTGGGTATCCGCCCTTGCTTCATCAAGGCCTTGCCTCCACAGGGATATTCGTGGGTGGCCGTATGTGTAGACACCGGAAATATTAGTTGAGCATACCGGGTGCATAAGATGTCCGTGGGTGAAATTTCCAAAACTTCCATGGTACCAAGGATCTGCTCCAACGCCGTGACCGAGTGGAATACATGAGCGCACGAGGGCCTTATACCGTTAGGCCGCGACTCCCATTGTCGTGTAGTCGATTGGATAGGGGTGTGGCCTTACCTGCCTGGTGTGTAGAGAGCATTGTTAGGCTGAGTCTAACCAGCTTGTAAATGGGTTAGCTACCGTCAGGCCTTGCTGGTGATTGGCTATCCACAGGCGGGTAGTGAGGTCTCTTACGCTCGTTTGACTGTGCGGGGTTTGTAGAGCGGCAGTCATTCAGCAGTGTAATGGACCCCGTTGATTTCCTTATGATTGGAATGTACTTGACTTGTGGTTTGGATATGAGCACTAACATTACTTGCATTGCATTAGCATTGGCTATACAAGCCCCTTCATGCATTGCCTTGGTATGGCACCCAGTTCTCATTGCAGCTTATTCATGATAAGCCTAGGTAAGGCTAGTGATATCCTCATTGATCATGCTTCTCTCCTTGTATCTCCTAATACTCTTCTGTGCACCATTATCACACACCTACACCACTCTCTAAGCTTCTATAAGCTTATGCACGATTGATGTGTGTAGGAGATTCTAGGCATGCGTCGTAGCAGCAGAGCATGGAGTAGAGCTGAGCATTTGAGGACTCCAGTATTGCCGACCTTTCTCTCCTTTCCTTTTTGTCTCATGTATGTCCTTTTGGACCTTATGGATATTGTAAAAATTCAAATTTATAGTGGATTTTACGATGTGTGCCTTTGTTATCCTCAGATGTTCTTGTTGTGATCTTGGGTATGGTCATATTGGTAATAATTATATTGTTCTCAGGAGCCGAGAATGGGGTACTATGGAGGCTGTTACGGTCAGAACCGGCCATCGGGTTCCTTGTGATTCCGGTTACCGAGTCTGGGACGTGACAATGGAAGATATAACACGTACATCAAAGGTGGGTACCACACACGTGGCCCACCAGAGATTGAATCTACTTCACGTCCCGATGGACAGTCAGAATATAATACAGACCTCATGATCAAACACCATCCAGGCCCTTGGATGGACGGCCTGGAAATAAAACACATATATCATGGTAGTCCACGTCAAATGGTAGGACGGTATAGATGAAACACATACACCGTATAGGACCCAAAGAACTTGTTGACGCAACAGCAATTGTAATTGCTGGTGTGGGTCCACACGTGTAACCCACCTAAAATAAATGGACGGACGGTCTGGATTATCACAGTACCACATGATCAGACCCGTAACTGCTGTTGCCCAAACAAATGGACGGTGTGGAAATAAGACACACCAAGGTGGGTGCCACCCACACGTGTGGGGTGGGCCAACAGATGGACGGTTGTGGATATAGAATAATACATCAAGGTGGGTTTCACAAGCACCGTCCAGAGGGATGGTGCAGATGCAATTACATCAACGTGGGTCCCACATGGACCAATCACGTATATATAATATATATATTTATTATATTATTATAATAATTATTATATTAAAAGAGGTCCAGCGTCCAGATGGTTGGACGTCCGTCCAACGAACGGTCTGGATTTAGAATAAATACATCAAGGTAGGTCTCACCCACACGTGTCACACGTGTAGGGTGGGCAACGTCCATGACAAATGGACGGTTGGGATAAAACCCATGTGGATGGACGGTATTGATATAACATATATCACATGATCAGGCCAGCAGAACTTGCTGATGTCAATCCAATCCAGTTGCTGGGCTACTGGATAACGGATGGACAGTGCGATATAACACGTACCTCATGATGGACGGCATGGGTGAATAGATACATCTTGGTGCATCCCACCATCACCGTCCAGATATGGACGGTGTAAATACACAACGCATATGTCTGGTGGGCCCCACCTGATATTTAAATCTGCCTGATTTTGGGGGTGGACAGTGTGGATCAAAACACACGCATCAACGGAACGCACTGTCCCTAATGGACGGTGTAGATAAAACAGTGACATCATGGTGGGGTCCACCATAAGATGGACGGTGTAAATATAACTCATACCGCAAAATGGGACCCATAAAATCTGCTGGCGTTAATCCGGCAGCTATATTGCTGTTGGACGGTTTGGATGCAACACACGCTGCACGGTGGGGCCCACATAACTTGCTGACGACATTACAGCAACTATTTAGGTGCTGTAAAGTACATCAGCCAATCCACTTCCATCGCATGGTGAGTCCTACGTGTGGCCTGAAGCTGATATTTGTGGTTTTCCTTCATCCATGTCAGACCGGATGGACAGCTAGAATGGGCCCCAGCCATGGCAACGAGGTGGGCCCCGCGCTGGACGCCATGAATATAAAATACACACATCACGTGGGGTCCACAACACAAGGAAAGAGAGAGTGATAGAGAGAAAGAGAGAGAGAGATTGGCGTAGTGGAGGGACCCTGCCACTATGGGCCCCTCTTTGATCACAACACATACATCAAAGTGGGTCCCATCATAAGTGTGCCTTTAAATGGAAATCAATGGTGGATTACCCATCGATTCCGCTTCTTCTAAGCTCCATGGACTCCTTAACTCCTTGTCTTTCCCTTTGATGGTGGGTGATGAGAATTGAAGGGTTGGATGGTGAGGATTTTGGGGTAGGAAGTGGGTCACACTTCCTCTCCTCTTGGAAAGCTTGGATGTCCACCCTTGGGAGTTGCTAGAAAATGGAGTGTGAAATGAGAGAGAGAGAGAGAGAGAGAGAGAGAGAGAGAGAGAGAGAAAGAGAGAGAAGTGATGTATATGACATGGGAGGTATGGGTCCCATTGACTTGTTGGTAAGAAAGAAATGGCTAGGTAAGGGTGTTGTTGAATTTGGGTGAGAGAGGAGATGGGGGTGATGGGATTTGTACTTGACTTGATTGATTGATGGATTGATGTGATGGGATGTAGAGATTCCCTTGAAATTTGCAACACGCGGTGCTTTCCTCGAAATGAACGCAGGCGCACAACTCCTGGCCTGGTTATCACATCAGCGTACGAGACACAGCGTTGGAACCGCGGCGACGACGCGGTCGCAAGGGTACAAGTCTCGAGTCAAGTCGACACAGATATACTGCACGCGACTCAGGATCGCGTGTAAACACCGATTACAGGTCACAAGTTGACGGAATTCGACGGAGAGGATCGCGAGAGTCTACGAAATGGTACGAACTAGGATATGGGTCTCACAATCAAGCCATCAATCACTCATGTCTCTCTCTCCCCATTTGTTAAACAAGCCCATGCAACCCATGCATTGCCCATATTAAGTCATCCCCCTCTCTTCCCTCTCTCCATTCTGCCGCTCCATCTTTTTCTAATCTATCCTATGCCCTAAAAATTCTACCACAAATCTGCTACTTTCTTTCATTTCTACCGCATTTATTAGCAAGAGATTAGGGAGAATGAGGGAGTATTAAGAGAGAAAGAGAAAAAAGAAAGAAAGATTAGAGAGAGAATTAGAGAAATAGTTTGAGAGAAAGAAAGAGCTTGATGGAGATTAAGGAGAGATCTAGAGGTTAAGAATGACGTGCTTGTATATAAAGACCATGATTCTTCTAGCCTTTACAATTACATTTAAAAATAATCTACCTATATCTTCTAACATCATATCAACATAATGGGCCGCACAGGGAGTCCAAAATAAACGACGCATGTTCTTCATAAGAAGACGATTGACCAATACATATGAGGTTATGTTGTCTGTAATTACCTGTATAACGCATTGCTCACCTATTCCCCCAATTACATTATCTATTAAGCTAAATAAGTATTCTTTAGTATGCGAATGACCCGATGCATTCATAGACTTCAAGAACATTGTCCCAGCTGAATAATTTACCAAGAAGTTAATGAGAGACCGACTGGATCTATTGGTCCATCCATCGGTCATGAGTGAACACCCATACGTTTTCCACAATTCCTTATATTCAACTATAAAGGATCGTGTATAATCAACTTCGACTTTGAAGCATGTCTCTCTAATTTCATGATATGAATGAGGTTTAAGCTTGTGTCCAAATTGACCTATAGCATCAATCATAACTTTGAAGCTTCTCAATTTCACTACGTTAAAAGTACTGCCGGTTTGCTAAAACCACTTAACAATATATCGAATAATAGTTTTTATTTATTATTTTTATTTTATATCTTTTTGTTTATACCAGTTTTCTAAAGTTGTTTGAGCCGGCCCTTTACCCCAACCTCATTGATTGACCACATCCTTAGAGTGTGGTCTACACCATTCATCCATGGGCCTATGCCCTCGGGCTCGAGGTCATTGGTTATGATCTAGACTGGTCTGTTGAAGTAAGGGGAGTAAGACTAGCTTTTACATCAACTACATTTATATCTTCATCCACGTCTTGTTCCATATATTCCTCATGACGTATGACATTATCACATTTCTTTCTCGATTGTTTATCCATATACTCCATGATCTCCCTTCGAATTTATGAAGTAATTTTATCGCATGCTTTTGCATTTGACCCTAATAAATGTGTAAGGTGTTGCTTGTGCCGCGCAATGCCACCAAAACCCACATACCCACATAATTCATAAATTATGTAAGTCTTATCTGCAACACTACGATAGTGCCCATACTTTTAACCCGGATCATTCGACTTGGGTTTCAAAGAGAAAGATTGGGAAGAAGACATGGTGTGGTGTGTGTATTGAATATTAATTCTTCTTATTATAACTCGTAAGTGGTAAACTAGTAAAAACTAAAAAGTAAAGACTACAGAATAAAGAAATGGAAGAGAGAAGAGAGAGAGAGAGAGAGAGAGAGAGAGAGAGAGAGAGAGAGAGAGAGAGAGTTACACACTTACACTTACACTTTGTAATAGAATCTATAAAGGGAGATGGAAAAGAAAATGAAAAAGAGAAACTAGAGAGAAAGTTACACACTTACACTTGTAGTAGAAGAGGGGGGAGGGGGTATAGAAAGAGTTACGAAATTACAAAAACACAAATTACACAATCTAAATTTCGGAAATATATTCTTCACTCTTGACTCTTGAGTCCTAAGTTTTAAATGTTGCACACTTGTAGTTGTGGACTTGTAGTCTTCTACTCTTGTTGCTCTTGAATCTTTTTGTAAGTTGTAAGTTGTATATTGTAACTGATAACTTATAACAAACTAAAAATAACAAAATGTTTTAACTTTTGAGTCTCTTGACTCTTGAATGTAAAGAA
The DNA here is from genome assembly GCA_030180095.1 of Magnolia changhungtana. Taxonomy (NCBI): domain Eukaryota; kingdom Viridiplantae; phylum Streptophyta; class Magnoliopsida; order Magnoliales; family Magnoliaceae; genus Magnolia; species Magnolia changhungtana. The sequence goes on along the minus strand of JASAUF010000101.1, from coordinate 4,678,292 downwards.
AGAGAGATAGAAAAAGAGAGTGGGTGTATGAATATAATTATATGATTATGATTTATTTATGAATGCATATTATGTAACTAACTATAGAACGACTATTAATGAATAAGAGAATGTAGAAAATGTAATGAATGAGAAATATAAGATGTAGAAAATGAAATGATATATAAAAGAAACTATAAAGAGAGAGAAGTATAATTAGAAAATGAAATGTGAGACTTGAGTTAACTCGAATTCAATTTCAGTGTATTCTTGCTTGCTTTACTTTCTTGAATCTTGAATCCTTGATTGAAACTTGAAAGAAATATGGAACGTGGGCCCTGAAATTATATAAAAGAGAATGAGAGATTTGAGAGTTGAGACTTTGATAGTGTAATAGAGTAGAGAGAAAGTTTGAGTGCATGTAGTATGCAAATAAGTGGGTTTGAATGCCTTTTTTTAAGGGAAAAATGCATATTTTTTAAAAATAAAAAATAAAAAATCCAACGGTCAGAAAATGGTAAGATTTTTTACCATTAGCCAATATGCGATTGCATACATCACATATACAATCGTATATTCTCACACAAGTGGCATATGCGATCGCATATGTGCAAAAATCAATTATGCCACTATCACATATGTGATTTCTGCTCCATTGTGTGCATATGCGATTGCATATGTGAATGTACGATCACACATGACAACATTGATTATTACCCCCAACAAACTTTTCCTTACAATGCTTGCAAATAGCCACTTCCTCATCACTTGGGAACATATGTTTATCAAAGTCATTTCATACTTTAGAAGTCAATTTTCATCATCTAGGAGAACTACATTGACTTGACACCTCAACAATATTCTTGTCAATATGTTGACTAGTTTCAGAGATAACAATCCAACAAATTATTTGCAGTCCTAACGCAACATCAATTAAATAACACAAAAATGAATAAAGGAACAATATGCATTATATTTTACAGGTTAAACACAAAAAAATAAATAAAATAAATAAATAACTTCAATAACAATTTTAGGTACAAAAAACAGCCTTCTCTCTATTTAAAAAAAATCATGAAACAAAAAAATAAAAAACAAAAACACTAAAACCGAGCAAGCTAATATAAAACAATATATGAAAGAAAAAAACATTAAAATCGAGAAGAACATGCACTTGTAGAAGATTATACGGTGCTTTTTAGATTGTGGACTTACAAATTCTCTAGAAAATAAAAATCCCAGATAAATATATGCAATTGAAGAGAAATCGATCCTCGATTTGTTGAAGAAAACCCACCAGAAATAAGAAGAAGATTGAAAAATAAAACAAAAAGAAAAGACTGAAAAGGAGAGGAAAGGAAGAAGAAACGAGAAAAAAAAATAAAAACCTTTAGGATATCAGATATTAAAAGGTCTTGTTCTTCTTCTTCTTTTTGCGTTGGTTGCCGATTGTAGAGAGAGAAACGAGGGAGGGAATAGAATAGCTTAGGATTTTTACTTTTGAATTTTTTAGACAAACGGTTGAGATTAAAACATTCATTGAAATAGACATTTTATTTTTGGGGGAAGGGAATCGAATTGTAATTTTTTTTTTTTTATATACTTTCGTGTTTTTTAGACAGACAGCTAAGATTGAAACATTCATTAAAATAATTGGATCGAGTCTTAGCCAGATCGGATCAGGATGGATCCAGAACCAATCTGATTATAAATGGATCAGCATCTTAAAACCTATATAGTAGTCCACAGCCGTTATAAATGGATCGGATCGTGAGTCAATCCAATCAATTGACAGCTCTACTGATACCAAAAAGTGGAGTCTTGACCAATTCGAAAGATCATTCGATGTAGTTGAAATAACTGAATTTTGGGTTCAGTCAAGTAACCGAAGCTCATCCATACATGTATGCGTAACCTCAATCCAGATCGTCCAAATCATTGGCCCCAAGTAGAGCTGGGATAGGGCAGAACATCGCTGACAAATCGAAATGCCCGCTAATTATGGGGCTAAGATGGTCCATCCGGCGTGAGTTGTTGATTATGATCCATGCCATGTGTCCTCTAGATGTATACATGCATAGATCGACCGCCCTTTTATAGGGTATCATGCAAGTTCCTCCATTAATTGGAAGAAAAATGTAGTTGCAAGGTTTATCCATTCTCCTTGCCCATCCACGCAGGGCTACACATCGCAGCATGGTGCGATGATCCTAATGGTCCACTGATGGGCCTAACAGTGTTGGATTCTAGAAATTAGTGTGGAAAGCCTGGTAACGATACTAGAAATTGACAAGGATGTGATGATATTGACCTTCCATCTACAGCGCCCCACCACTGATGGGCAAAGGTTAGACACAGCCATAAGCATTGAATATAGGGGGGGGCGCAAAAAACCTGTCCACATCTAATAGAAAAATGACCACAAGCAAAGTGATTAAGAGATAACCCTTTGATAGATCTTCCGGTTGTTCAGACACCGTGATATTCAGCAGTTTGATTGTTTAGATCAAGCGGCTGAGATGGGTGAAGATAGGCATGCTCAGGAACCGAACTATTATTTCACGCAAAAGGGTCCAACCGTCAACTGGCCGTTGATTTCAATAGCTTGGCCCACCTGATGTGCGAAACAGCATGATTTTTATTATTATTATTTTTTTTTATTTTATTTTATTGCACCAGGTGATCTTTCATTTCATGATGGACCAACCATTTTCATGGTCTGGATTGTCCTACACAAGTGGCATTATGGCAGGAAAGTAGGCCGGCGTTTCAAGTTGGCATGTCATGCAATCAATAATCTTCATTTTATTCAAGCCTCTATCGTGAAATAGAAGCTTTTTTTTAATTTTTATTCTGTTACATTATAGTACAACAGCAACGTGCTCCGAAAACCTTCTTTTGTGTATGGTGACAAATTGCTGTTCTTGCATCTTTTTCCAGCCTTTTGTATGCTTCACGGAAACCACCTCATTTCCTGCAGAGACATGAAAACGTGAAGAAATTTCTCTCGTTCTAATGTAGCCATTGAACGGAAAAGGAGATATTTAGAATTTTGAATTCACAAATTCATCCAATTTCTGATTTTAGGACTAAAAGAAAAAATGAATCCGTTCTCTTTATTTGACATGAACCTTACGACTACGTAAGAAGGGAGCTTCTTTTGTTGAGATTTGCTATATCGAGAGAGACTCATATGCAGATAGTTCAAGCTTCAGCGCATATCAACTACAAGGTTGGAGATGGGTCTCGCTCGTGCTGTATTGGCAAGAAATACCTCTGTTGTCCCTCTCAGATACAAAATTTGGTCATATGTAATATTTGTGGGCGTGCCAGAACCGACTGTTTGGTTCGATTACAACTGAACAACTTTGACCCCAAGCGCCAAGATTGGCAGATACGTCAGACTTGAGCATATATGACCAAGAACTGAGGAAACCAGTCGCCTATTCAGCCACTCGCAAGATGTTGTTTAAAATGATTAGACGATTATCGGAGGGTAAGGTTCGTCTTTCGAGAATGGGTTGCACTTTGCCTTCCGTACAAAAGGACTTTCAAATACAAAAACAGAATAAAAAGGAAACTTACAATCAACCACAGGGAGTGATTGCAAAGCACCTTTCTGAGAGAAGAACTGCATGTATTGCAATGGAAATTCGTCCAACGTATGAGCGTAGACTTGAATTACAGCTAAGGACTACAACTACTTGATTACTGCTACTCCTGTTGTAAGATTAGGCTACCGCGTAAAAGACAGTCTATGCTAAGGAATGTAAAGGATAATTGATAGATTTGATTTGTTTGATTGGGTTGGGTGTGAGACGCTTTGCTTTTTTGAACTCCTTTGCTATTTATAGAATTCCTTGCGATAGCCATCCAGATGCTTCTTCTCGCATTCAATCGATTATAGCAATTTCTTTGGCACCACTCCGGCCTTCCAGACTCTTCTTGGACACCGGTCCCGGTAACCTCCTTAGCACCGTTTTCTCTTAAACGCATCCTCCTTTCGAGCTTTTCGGTCACGCTTCGTGCAGTGACATGTGGCCCTTCCTAATTGGTTGTTCCAGGAATGGTTAGAAATATGGTAAAACTTCCCCCCCCCCCCTTCGCTTCACCTTTGGGCAAAAAGGAGAAAGCGGCGGTGGTCCGTTTTTCAATGCAATAAATGTGATCAGCTTCTCTTCCACATGTCAACTCCCTATTGATTTTTCTCAACCGAGATGAAAACCAAATGGCGATTTCGTTCCTTTTCCATGACCATCATTACGACACATAGCAAATAATCAAATCATACGAGAAGTCATGATTATCCTTTCATTAATTGTTCCGGACTGATATATACTCCATTTTAAATCGATTTTGATTTTTCCTACACTTCATGCTTAATGTTGCCAAATTGCATAAAATCGCATAAGCCATCATCCTGGGCTGATGTGGATCTGTCAACATCTGCTCTGCATGAATATTGTACAGATCATGAAAGTGTATGTTCATCTGACTGAGTCGCTACCTGAAGGACAACAATTAGCTCTCGCTCCGTTTGTGCTCGATCATATGTATCGTGGCTTGTATCAATGTTCGAATTATCTCCAAGATTATCTTTATCTCCATCTTAATGATATCGATAACACTGATAGCGATATCGATAACGCTGGTAGTATCAGAATTCCAGTTATTTGCAATGTATCGCTAAGTATCGCCAACGTATCAATATCGCTAACGTAATCGCCAATATTTTCATCGCTAATGTATTTGCCAACATTTTCATCGCTAATGTAATCACCAATATTTTCAACTATGTAAATTCTAGGTGTCACTTGTATTGCCAATGCATCAATATTGCCAATGTTTCACCAATATTTTCGACAATGTAAATTCTAGATAATGCTTTTATCATAAGTGTATCGACGATATTTCAATAATATCGACAATGTATTGATATCATCAAATTTTTGTTTATTAGAAAAAATTTTATTTCAAATTTTTTTTCAGGCACATGGTTTCATGTAGTGTTCAATTTATCATATTGATATATTGATAATATCTCCATATTATCGATATCACAACATGCGCGATATTGAGACCACAATCTTTCATTTTATTTCCAATTGTTGATGATATCTTGGTGAAATATCATGTGTTGTTGATATTTTGCAACATCGATGGATGTTTGGATGGAAGGTTGGATGGGATGGTTGGTCTGATTTCTTACAACAATACAAAATAACTCACACACCTCTAAATGATCTTGACCTAAAAGGAATAATTAATTGATCATCCCTTAACCTTAGGAGACCAAGAAAAACAAGGCTAGAAGAGATACGAATCTATTGCGTAAAAGATTGCCCAAAACAAAAATTTTGTGTGATGTTCGATGGCATCGAGTTGCCATCGAACGGTCTTCGATGACATCGATCGTGAATTGGAAAAGTCCAGCAACCAAACTGGATTTTTTTCTGAAATTCTCGATGGCATCGAGGTCCCTTCGATGACATCGAAGCCTCCTCGATGACATCGGTTGAGAGTCGGATTTTGTTCAGCAAGAAAATGGATTTTTGTTCTTGACTTTCTCAATGGCATCGAAGCCTCTTCGATGACATCAAAGAGCATGTTTCGATGACATCGAAGGATGTTCGATGAATTCGAAAAATGGTCCAAAACTGTCCAGTAAGAAAACATCATATTTGTCTAGATTGTTCGACGACATCGAAGGAATCTTCGATAACATCAAAGAACCTTCGATGACATTGAAAGAGCCATTTTCTACTTGTTATTTATTTATTTATTTACTATTGGAGCTCGAACTTTTTATAAAAGACAGTCGGTTCTTTGAACATTTCTATAGGTTTTTGGAGTAATAGAAGGTAGGGTCATTCCATATGCAAAATCCCTCATCCCAAGCCTCTATTCCATTGAGTTCTAAGCCATCTCCTTTGAGATTACAACTCTAATGAGGATTCCAACCTCAATATTGAGATATGCTTGAACTCCTCTATTTCCTAGAGATTAGACTTAAGCATTCTTAGTAAATTATTGTCTAACTCTTCTAAGAGACCCATCTAGTTGGATCCCCTAAAATAAACAATTACCCATTAGTTGTAGGAGATTTCAACCCACTCCCATCACCTTGGTCATCTTGAAGAAGCATCAAATACAAGAAGATTGATCGTAGAGCTGAAGTCTTGGCAAAGTTGCAGCAACATGATCGGGGGAGCATAGGGTAGTTGATTGAAGCACGAGTGAGTGGAGATCAAGCAACCCAAGAGGAGCATCAAAAGGGACTCAATCCGACGAGTGTCATATGTAGGAGTCCATGTTTGTGCTCCTTCCTTGTGTAGGTTGGAGTGCAAGAGTTTGTGTTCAAATTCACCTAGGTTCTTTCGTAGGACCTTAGCTCTTCCGTAGGTCCTAAATTCTGTGGTTCTTTTGTAGAACCTATGTTGTTGGTTAGCCAAAGGAAAAACCAACTCAGGTCCTTCTGTAGGCCTCTGGTGGGAGAATACGTGTCGGGTCCAGGAGTAGGACCCTTGCTCTTATGTAGGGCATAAATCTTAGGTTCAGGATTAGGACCTTGGCTCTTGTGTAGGGCCTAAATTATTAAGTTCGGGATAATGACCCTTGCTCTTATGTAGGACATAAATGTTAGAGTCCTAGTGTAGGGCTTTAAAGGTTTGAGGTAAACCTGATTTAAAACCTCCGATAGTGAAATTCGGTACACCCTAAGAGAGAGTGTGTCCGCCAAGAGTGGAGTAGGCATATAACCGAACCATTATACATGCTTGTATTTGGGATTGTGATTTGCGCATCCATTTAATTATGCTTGTGTGTTGAATGCTTAATTATATGCTTTCATAATTATATGAATGCTAGGATTGATAGGTAGCATATCCCATACACACATGTTCACTATGCTATAGGTTAGTTGCTTAATTTGCATATCTTAAGTAGCCTGTGTGTTAGACCTTTTATTGGCTTGGAAGCCTTAGAGTTACATTGCTTAGTTTAGTTTAATTGTCAATTAGTTTAAATTAGGCAATTGTTGTTTTTAATAGGCATATTTTTAAAGAGGCCCTAATCACCCCGCCTCTAGGACCTAATCTACATTCTATAGCTTTGCCATACTTCCGCACATAACGCATTGCGGCCGAAAAACAGCAATTTCAGTTGCCTTTTCTTCTTTTGATTTTCTAATCCTCGATTTGTAAAACAGTTTATAATTTAAATCGGCCTAAGTACCATGTTCTTTTCTTTACCTCTCGACTGTTCTTCTTTACTTAGCTTTTTACTTCTCGTCTTTCCTTTACTTGCACTAGAAAGCATGATTGCCATGATGACGTGGCATAGAAACGAGGAATCACGCATTGTTTCCTTTGTCGAAATAATGCCATTGCGGTTTGCACGTCCCAATTCCTTGGAAGGTGGTACAACACCTTGCATACATTTACCACGCATATCTCTGCCATGACGCAACAAATGGGAGAATGATCTCTATCCTTTGATACCTATATAAACGACACTTCTCATTTCGTTTCTTCACGCTTCCAAATTTTCCTTACAATTAACCTTCATTTTCACTAACTTCTAGCCAATCATGTCTTCAATTGTGACTTCTTCTCATCTTTCCCAAGCTAAAGCCTACCTGAAAGAGATCTTCTCTGATGTCCGTACTTTCTACAGTCAATCCTCTCTCCTATTCGACGCAGACACCTTCATCTGGGACAACAGGGAACCAGCCCTGACCGATCCAGCCCTGGGAGAAATCCTAGAGGTCCTAAGAATACTTCGCCACCTTGGGAACACCTACTTCAAGGCAGAATTTGAATTACAACCCGTCCTCTTCTTCCTTAAACAAAAAACCTCCATCCAAGAGGAACCTCGCGACCAACCTGACAAGTACGAGGAGGCCTGGAATGAACGCAGCGACACCAATTCGACAAGACGGTATTGCGAGTTCTCCAGGTTCAATGCAAGGATCTGATGGACAACATCAGAGAGACGAAGCGCCTCTACCATGGGAGAGACCGCACCAACCCTGAAGAGCTTCTAGCTTTCATAGACTCCCAGATTGCTATCTTCCAAGCTTGGACGCAGGAGAGTAGTACTCGCAAGATGGATGTGGAGAATAACGCCATCGCCCTCGGCTCTCATGTGGACGAAGTCGTGTGCTTCCTCAAGTGTGTGGTAGTCGAGGGGAGATCTTGGAAGGACAAGAAGCATCAAGCGGAGGAGACCAAGGCTCGTGCACAGCGAGAGTTCGAAAAAAATCAAGGTAGCATACACCTGAAGCATCATCTCTGTCGGGCCTCTATTTCTGTTTCTCTTTTTTCTGTTTTTTTCTTTTCTTTTCTTTTCTTTTTTCTTTTTTTTTTTCTTTCTTTTTTTTTAATTGGTCAAGAGCCCTCTTGTGTTCCTTCCCTACATCAATAAAATCAATGTTTCCTTTCATGCTTTATTCTCAACTATGGAAGTTATTTTAGCAGTAAGGACTTACTGTTTATAAATCCTTTAACTCGGCCTATCATCATCCAAGTAAGGACTTATTGGAATGATAGGCTTTTAAAATTCTCCCATTAATTGGAGCTTTTGTGACCTCTCCCTGCATGTCAGGAAGGATATAAGATCCACCTCGGAGAACTTGAACAATTGTAAATGGTCCATCCCCAATGGGCAACCATTTACAAAAAGCAGCATCTTTGGACCCCCAGTGGCAGAGCCACCTTTCATACCATGTCTCCTTCTCCAAAAGCATTTCCTTTCACTTTTTTATTATAAGATCCAACCCAGTGGCCATCCACCTGTTGAATGTTTCTGCCTGAATTTGTGATTGCTCCGCCTGAGCTCGTGCTTGCTCGGCTTGAGCCCTGCCCTTCCTTGCTTCACAATATGTTGAATTCCCCGTTGCATATCTCATAGCCCTACCGATTTTGTATCAAGAGAGTCACTCCGAGATGAGGATGCCCCATCTTGGGTTGGAGGATTTGGGCATTGGGTTTGATGGCGAACCCAGGAGTTCAAGTGATGATTGCACCTGCATCTCCCCGAGTGGAGGTAACGCATAAGGTGGAGCGTGCACATTAGCATTAGAAGAGCTTCAAGTAACCCTTCTACTCATATTTCTCAAGTTGGATTGATTAATCACGCTTATGTCACACCAGTATGTACACCAAATCAAGATTCCCACCAGGCGTGCCAAAAAACTGTTGTCCTCTCGGATGCAAAATTCGGTCATGTGTAATATTTGTGGGTGTGCCAAAACCGAGTGTGCAACTCAATTCCAACTGAATAACTTTGACCCCAAGCGCCAAGATAGGCAGATACGTTATAATTGAGCGTATATGACCAAGATCTGAAGAGACCAATTGCCTATTCAGCCACTCACAAGATGTTATTTAAAATGATCAAGCGATTATTAGAGGATAGGTTTCGTCCTCCAAGAATGGGTTGCACCTTGCCTTCCATACGAAAGGACTTTCAAATACAAAAGCAAAACAAAAATTAAACAATTACAGTCGACCGCAAGGAACAACTGGAAAGCACCTTTCTGAGAGAAGAGTTGCTTGTATTGCAATGGAAATTCATCCAGCATATGAGCGTAGACTTGAATTACAACTACGGACTTCAGCTATTGAATTACTGCTACTCTGAATGTAAGATTAAGCTATTGGTTACACTAAGGAACATAAAAGACAGTTTATGCTAAGGAACATAAAGGATAATTGATAGATTTGATTTGTTTGATTGGGTTGGTACGAGACACTTTGCTTCGTTGAACTCCTTTGCTATTTATAGATTTCCTCGCGATAGTCATCTAGATGTCTTTTCCCACCTTTAGTCGATTATAGCAATTGCTTTGGCACCACTCTAGCCTTCCATACTCTTCTTGGACACCTATCTTAGTAACCTTCTTAGCACCGTTTTTATCTCGAACACATCCTCCTTTCGAACTGCTCGATCACGCTCCGTCTATAGATGACATGTAAGACCTGATCAATGCCAGCTATAATTCTATAAAAAGCGCTCCTAATATCCTTACAGGTCTTACGCATGCTATATATCTTTCGTGCAATGACAAGTGTCCCTTCCTAATTAGTTGTTCCAGGAATGGTCAGAAATAAGGTACAACAACCTCTTCATTTCAGCATTGATTCATGGATTTGGAAATTATACTAAGAGTAGAAATTCCGAAATCACGAACTATTTTTCTCAGGCCCAAGCCAAATACAGCTTAACTTATTCACAAAGGCCCTGTTTGATCCTCTTTTTCAGGCATCTACCAAACAAACTTTGTATTGGTAGAGATCTTCATCTCCAATACACAAACTCGCCTATAAATGAGATGAACTCATTATGTATTAGAGTAGATATCTAATACATAATCACTGTTACTAAAATGAGACACTTATTTTTAGGCATCTACCAAACTGTGCCTAATTGTATTTTCACAAATAAATGATGAAGACCAAACACTGTCTTTAAGCCAAACCCATTCAGATGGGATAAGGCCTAGATGATGATGAAGATGATGACAATTTAACAATATCTTGAAAAAAAAAAAAAACTACTGGGTTAGACTTGGAAGTCCCATTTAGATGGGATCAAACTATCAGGTCATTGCCCAGTCCGTCACAAGCTGGGTTAGACTTGGGGCTGTCAATGGCTGGGCTCGCTTGTTGGGTTACTGTCAATGGCTGGGCTAGCTTGTTGGGTTATTGAACCTGGCTCGAGATGGACTGGGCTTGGGCTAGCATATAATGCCAAATTCCCAGGCCTAGAATCCAAGCCCCTATATTAATTGGCTTTGCAGACCCATGCCACTAATATCTTAGTCATATCATTCTCAAGTTAATTGGATATCTATTCGTCATGCTAGAATCACTAACTGTATGAATGTATCCTATGCACACATACAGACAAGGAAAATTATTCTCATTAAAAATGATAAACTACATTGTGAGTTGCAGTGACTAGGGCAGTCTTTAGAACTAGAAAAGGGGTTTAAAAGGAGACATTTGGTAAAATAACACATACCAGGGAAGCTTGAAAGTGTCTTTCCACCATCCTTGCTTATAGCAGTTTGCAATTATTTTGTCCAGTCGCACAATAATCTCAGAAAAAGTTGGTCTAACCACAGGTACAGGGTCCCAACATTCTTCAATTAACCTGCATCAGTACATCCCAAGTATGATTAGAAACATAAGCATTCAAGATTAATTTGTATAGGAAAGAGGTATAAAATCAGTTCAAGGTATTTGGTAATGCTGATGGCCAGCATAACGGCCGGCCATATGACTGTCAAGATGAGGGCCCTAACAGCCATGTCATGGTCAAATAAATTTTCTTTTTAAAGAAAAAATGTATCGTCCCCATTTCAGCCTGTTACAGGCCAATTTTTCTTTGATCGGGACTTACAGCCCTGCATCGCATAACGGGCATCACCGTTGTTGTTACGGTGTTACTTGACTGTTTTTGAATACCTGTAATCAGGTACAGCATACTGAGTCTACTGACCTATAGCATTAGAAAACAATATGAAGAAAACAGATATTAGGAAATTATTGCAATTTATAGTAATATTTGAGTTCTCCACATGTCAAACAAGGCTTAAGCTTTTAAAGGTAGCATTTGACTTAAAAGACTCTTTGGAGTGAGGAAAGCATGATAACAATAGTATGTTTTTGTTTCTTATAGCACCTAGCCCACAATATTCTGCTATTCCAATATCATTATTAAAAGACAGGAGAGTTCGAAAATGTCCATAACGAGGTAACACTTGTTGATAGTTAAAAAATTATCAGAATTATTGAATCTCTCCCCTGGAAAAGATGGTGCTGGTAACAAGAGTCATGTTTGTCCTGCTACTTTTATTTCATCAGCTGGAGGACACCAAATGACTGGTTCAAGAAAAGACAGTCTTTGAGTTCAATTGGTAGTGCCAATAATTTGATAGGGTCTAAATACTAAATTACTCTCATCATGAAGTTAGCGATTTCAAATATCTTGTGAGATTTACTTCTACAGATATCTGTAAAAAGTTACTATGTGAATTGCACACTCAAGAGCAAGCTAAAAGCATTAGCTTGTCTTCAAATACTTCATGGTCAGCCTCCAAGTACAAGAAAAAGTTGTTTGCATTGGGAAATTATCATCGAAATATGAAATACATGTATGTGACTGAGCTTTTGATTATAGTTAGTTGCCTCCATAAGCGTGATTGACCCTACTCCATCCAAGGCTTCCAAACAGCAGTTAAAAAGCTTGCCAACTAGTCAACCATGCTCAAGTTTAGTGCATTCTTCTAAGCTAGCTCTAAAGATGCTCTCTAAACTCAAAACTGACTTCCTAAAAATAACTAACTATTAGTAGCAATTCTAAAATATTAGTACCTTATATCAGTTATTAAGGATAGCCCCCAAAACTCAGAAGTGTATTGCTAGTTGGAAAGAGGACTTACTCTCTAAGGTCTGGAGGATAATTTTTTGATTTAAGCTTGAATGGTGGTCTCATTCCTTCTAAAGAAATAATTTTAGCAGCATCTTCTGGGGACTTGGGGTGGAAAGGGGGCGCTCCTTCAATCATCTGAACACAGTCAAGCAAACGCATAAAATGTAGAAAGAAAAAGTATACTTATTTCCTAATAAATGGTAAATCCAAGAAGATAATTTGCATAATGTAGCTGATGGACAATAATAGTTAGCAAAAGACTTGCTAATATGGCATCAGGAGCAAGTGCTAAACTTAATATCTGGAGTCACAGAAAAAAAAGGGGGCAGGTATAACATTCGCCTATCAAGTGATTTTCAACAGGCCACCTGTGTATAAATCACATTATAACTTTTGCATTGATCAAGAAATAAGACTGAAGGTGCTTGTTCAGGTGACTATATAGAATAATGTAATTAGTCTTTCATATCAGTTGGGAACTGATAGCCTTCAGAACAATTAACAGCCAGCTACTTCCTCTCCTCCAGCACCAACAAAGTTGGGATTTTGACAGCGTTCACAGCACATCACTTAACAACAGTGATTACCTTACCAATGCATCTCTGTAAGAGTATATAGGGATTTTAGCATCATTATTTTTCGTTAGATTAATATTTATAGTTCAATAAAACACATTGATCCAATTCAGTATCTGTTCCATACCGAGGATGAAATTTGTAACACATTTCTGGCTAAATGTGAATATTAAACACCTGTCTCATGCTTCATGTGGGAACTAAAGACAGGTTCACATACAGCGATGAAGAAATACTGAGAACAGAATCAATCTTTGGGGTTCAAGCATCCTTCTTAATTTTCTTTTATAAAGAACGAGCATGCATTAGGTACAGAAGGTTCTGCCTAATTGCTTATTCACCAAAAAACAAAAAACAAAAAAGACAGATCTTACTAATTCAAATATGGTTCTTGAGTAGGCAATCCATTCTTATGGATACCAATACTACACATTATTTTCTGGATATAAAAACACTGAACCTAAATATGAGCACCTGGCAGTCCCCCAAAATTGATAGCTGTTCCCTACTAAAATTCTGATCTAGATCCATTCAAAGTTGAATGAGAAATGGCCAAACTGGCATGCTCTAATTGTTTGTGGTGGTAAGTCACATATTGGAGAGCGCTGCAATGGTACTGGTAACACCGTAAGTAACATTGGTACTGGCCTGTTGCAGGACCCACTGCCCATGTATTGTGCGTATGACGTCAACGCATCCAAAAGGTGCACCCCACCATTATTCTAACCTAGAAGTGTGGGCCACACCATAGAAAACAATGTACAACCACCCAAAAACCCCCAAATTTAAGTGGCAGTCCACATGGAATGCATATAGCATCCAACCTGTCCAAAGATGTCCCCATCATGATGATGGGAAACCGCAAAAACAGGCCAATCCAATCATCAGGTGGGCCCCACCACTTGAATTTGGAGGCTTTGTGCATTTTCATTGTTTTGAATGGTGTAGCCAACCTGATGGTTGGACCAGCCTGATATTTGGGGTGTCAGGTCATCCTGGTGGGGCACACTGTGGACAGGCTGAATGTCATAAAAACGCCACATTAATTCCCACAACAGCCTGGTACCTCCATTACATATGGTAGTACCGGTACCACTAAAGCAAACCTCTTATATGGTCTCAAATATTTGAACCTTGAGAAAATTACCAAACCAGGCAGTGAATGGAGGAACTCTACACACTAAGAAAAACATGAAACAAGCAAGGCATCATACCTCATAAAAAATTAGACCATAAGAGAATGCATCAACGCTTCTGTCAAATATTCCAGCTTTGTAAACCTCTGGTGCCATGTATAAACCTAGCGTGAACAAGAAAAATCATTTTCCAATTTAGAGGTACATGGATTGCATGACCGATGCAAACTATAGAATAACATATACAAAAACCACAATCACAAGGTTATTCTGTGATGAAATTTGTCGATTGTAAGGGTAACGGGTTCACTGGATTTTAGTGGTCAGTGTTGATTTAGACATCTGGGTGGATACTATTGTTTGTTTCTGTTCCAAATCCTAATGATGAAGAATCCGGTTAGGCCTAGCGTAGTTTTGAGTTCAACACAATCATGCAAAAGGTACAACCAGTGTTTAAAGTATTAGCGACAATATCGAATTGTCGCCGATAATATCAGTATCACTGGGTAATCAAAACATATATAACCCCTTTTTAATACCTTTTTTGTCTCCCAGATCTGTTTGAGGAAGAAATTTTCAGAGCTCGACGGTCATTGATTGAAGCTTGGCAACTGTTCTTCAAAAGGTACGAATCAAACCCTAATAAAGTTCAGACTTTCCGTCGAAAAACCCACCAATGGTGACTTCTCCGAAAAGAATTGGCTTGCCAACCTCAAAACGTGTTGTTAGGGCTACAAAAATCTGGAGATCTGTTTTCTTATGAAGGAAATTTTGAAATTTGGGTTCTAGGGAGAGGAATTTTCGCGTTGTGGAGGGTAAGGGGGATAGATTTTCATTTTTAACCCTTATTAAGGGAGCCAATTACAAATCGGCTTGCGTACGCACTATGCAGTACCATTAGTGTACTGAGTAGACTCTGTGGGCCCACCATCATGTATGTGTCATATGCACGCCGCCAATCCGTTTTTCCATATCATTTTAGGGCATGGTCCCAAAATTCAAGAATATCCAAGGCTCATGTGGACTAAAGTATAGGAAACAGTGTGAATTGAACGTATACCATTGAAAACTTTTGTGGGTCCACAGAAGTTTTGAAGCTGATATTTATGTTTTCCCTTCATCCATATCTTTGAAACCTTATGACCGGGTTGAATTACAAATAAACATCACTGTGGACCCTAGGAAGGTTTCAATGGTGGACATCATTAACCCCATCGTTTCCTGTGGTGTCATCCACTTAAGCTTTGTTTATGCTTCAATTTTGGGCTGAACCCTTAAAATGAGTGGAAAAAATGGATGGACGGCATGGATAAGCCACATATATCCAAGGTGGGCCCAAAAGAGTTTACTCATTATGAAAAAAGCATATTGAGCTACTCAATATGCAATCCGATTTAAGTGAATTATGTGTTAGCTAGCACCTTAGTGGGTGTCACCCTTACCATGTGGAGTCCACCTTAATGAATTTTTTGTATATCCACGTTGTCCGTCCATTTTCAAAGCTCATTTTATAATGTGATCCGAAGTATTAATCATATCCAAATTTCAGGCAAACATGGACCACAAGACTGGCAATAGTGGTGAATGACCATTAAAAACATTTTATGGGCCACAAAAGTCTTACATCAAGTCGATCTTTGTATTTTCCTTCCATCCAGGTTTGATTGACCTTATCAATAGATTGGATGGCTAATAAACATTCCAGTGGACTCCATGAAGTTTTTAATGGTGGGGAGTCAATCACGACTGTTTCTTGTGGTGTGGTCCACCTAAGGTTTGGGCAAGCCTCATTTTAGGGACCATGCCCTAAAATGAGGCTTGAAAATGGTTGGATGGTGTGGATTTAAAATACATACATCACTATGAGCCCCACAGTCATGGGTCTCACCCACCTCAATGGATCTGGGGTCTCACTTAATCCGCTCTCACAAACGTGTTACCCAAGGAAATGGAAGCAGATTGCTTATTGATACCCTAAGCGCGCTGAGTAAACTCTGTGGGGCCCACTGTGATTTATTTATTTTATCCACTCTGTCCATCCATTTTACTAGATAATTTTAGGACTTGAGCTAAAAAAAATCAAGCATGTCCAAAGCTCAAGTGAACCACACCACCTGAAAGTGTGAATTGAACATCTATTGTTGAAAATTCTCGAGGGCCATGGAAGTTTTAGATCAAGCTAATATTTGTGTTTTCCCTTTATCCATGTCCGTGTGATCTTATTAACAAGTTGAATGACAAAGAAACATCACTGTGGGCCCTAGGAAGGTTTTAACAGTGGAAATCATTATTCCCAATGTTTTTTGTGGTGTGGTCCGTTGGAGCGTTGTATATGCTTTAATTTTGGGCTCAACCCCTAAAATGAGCTATAAAAATGAATGGATGGCATAGATAAACCACATACATTCATGGTGGGCCCAATAGAGTTTACTCGGTACAATAAAAGCATACTAGGTACCTTAGTACACAAGCCGATTTCTCGCACTCCTTGTGTTGAGTGCACACTTGGGACTTGCGGTTGGTTATGTGGGCCAACCTCATTGTATGCGTTATACATCTATGTCGTCCATTAGTTTTGCTATATCATTTTAGGGCATGGGTCAAAAAACGAAGCAGATCCAGATCTTTGATGGACCACACCACAAGAAATAGTGCTCTTTGAATACCCACCATTAAACTTTGTAGGGTCCACCGTAATGTTTAGTTGTGCCATATCATCCATTTCTTAGATCATGTTAGGCCATGGGCCCAAAAATGAGGGACATCCAAAACTCAAGTGGGCCATATGACAAGGAAAATGGGTGGGGAAATGGCCACCGTTAAAACCTCCCTGGACATGCTAGGTGGCTACTGGTTGGTGCTCTGTGGGCCCACCATGATGTATGTGATCTATCTACACCGTCCATCCATTTTTTTCAAATCATTATAGGGCTTGACCCAAAAATGAGGCAGATATAAATCTCAAGTGGACTGTCCACTATTAAAAACCTTGTAGGACCCACCGTAATGTTTATTTGACATCCAACCTGATGATTAGGTCATACAGACCTGGATGAAAGGAAAAAAACAAATATCAGCTTGATCCAAAACTTTTGTGACCCCCAATAAGTTTTTAATGGTGGGCCTTCAATCGGCAATGTTTCCTATGATGTGGTCCACTTGAGATTTCCATCTTCCTCGTTTTTGGGATCATACCATAAAATGATCTAGGAAAATTGATGGACGGTGTGAATGAAACAAATTCATCATGGTAGGGCACATCTTTGGTATTGTCTTTAAGCACTTGTTTAATTATGTTTATGTGATTAATTGATGAATTATATGTATGCATGATTAGATGAATGTTAGGATTTGATAGATGGCACATCCTACACACACATGTACACTATCTTGTTTATTATAGACTAGTTGCTTCATTAGCATATCATTTATAGTCTGTGTGATTGGACCCTCTACTGGCTTGGAAGCCTTAGAGTTAATTGCCTTAATTTTAATTGAAAATTAGTTTAAACAATTGTATGTTTAACTGACACAAATTTATTTGATCGTAATCACTCCCCCCCCCGGACCATAGCCTTCATTTTATAGCTCCGCCAAGCTTGCCCCCGGGGATATAGCCTTCATTTTATAGCACCGCCAAGCTTCCACGCATAGCCGTGGTATCCTACACCACGTGCAATTTCACCAAGACCCTCAAGCATCCACTGCACCAGGCTGGTAAGTTTGTTACGTTTACCTGTATTTTTTTATCACTTCCACTTGCGCTTTAAGTATCACTTCTATTTGCATGTCAATGCAACTGAGTAAATAATATTTGGATTTCAGCATATTACTTGAATCCCAAATTCCATTACAAGCGTCGGCTCCATGAGAGATCCAAGAGGTGTTTGAAACGTTGTTTCCTGAATTGTCGACACAAGCAGAATTCAGTGACCAGGTAATACAATTTGAGCATATTTTGTTAATGAGCAGATTTTCTTAGTCTCTAAAAATATGGGTAGTTAAAAATGGTGACCTGTGAATCCATATTTATAGTTGTTGCAGTTTAGGGATGCCAGGGGTACATTTTCATCCGCACTAGCAAAAGCATCGACAAAAAACGATGATGCCGTGTGAGTATAATTTTTAATTTATTTACTTATGTAGTATGACCAGGTAATACAATTTGAGCATATTTTGTTAATGAGCAGATTTTCTTAGTCTCTAGAAATATGGGTAGTTAAAAATGGTGACCTGTGAATCCGTGTTCATAGTTGTTGCAGTTTAGGGATGCTAGGGGTACATTTTCATCCGCACTAGCAAAAGCATCGACAAAAAACGATGACGCCGTGTAAGTATAATTTTTAATTTATTTACTTATGTAGTATGGTATATGGTTGGGTAATCGCTTTCCCGTTTAAACTTCAAACTAAAACAAACTCCTCATGGTTATATAAGCAAGTGGTGGGAGATGTACGGAGGCGACATACCCGCACTGCAGTTATTGGCAGTTCGTGTTCTTGCCTAGACTGTATCCTCTTCACCATGCGAGAGGAATTGGAGCATGTGGTCACTCATACACACTAGCGAAAGAAACAGGCTGGCATATGATAATTGCATAAGCTCATCTACTACCATTACAATATAAAATTAATCGAGAGACAGTTGTGAGAAGACCGAGACATGGAGGCAAATTCGAACCGGCTTGACTTGTTATCGATAGGTACCATGGCACAGATAGGTAACAACACTAAGCACCCACTTTATGAGTGGGTCAAGTCGGTTGATTAGATGATGCGGATAGAGGCCCTGCTCCACAGGTACCTGAAGAAGCGGCTTCTCTTAGTATCGATGTTGACCAGTTAGTAAGCCAATAAAGGGCAGATACAAACTTATTTGATCCTTTGGTTAGGAGTTCGGCATGTTCCAATGAGGGTGAGGAAGCATCTTCAGGGCCTCCTCCCCATCATCAAGTCGTACTGAGCGATGATGATGAGACTTGACCCCCACTTGACATTGATCATGGGGACGGCGAGCCAACGACGACAATGATAGTGGTGGTGATGAAGGGGATGGAGGCACCGGCACTGATGTAGGTGGTACTAGTCGGGGTGGAGGTGGAGGTAGCAGTGGTGAAGGGTACACGATAGATCAGAGCTAGCAATCCATTTGCCAGTTCACTGAGGAGCAGTACTTAGACCATGCCACTCATGACGATGACCATAGATCTCGTCCACCATCCAGGGTGAGAGCATCAAAAGTCCACACATATTTTCAAGCATCGTTCAAAAAAGAAGGTCGAACGCGTTGTGGCTAATGCTCTCGCACATAGCTTGTCATCTATGGACATTGGTTCAAAGCAAAGGAGCTCCAACTATGTCCTACCTTATGCACATGGGGGATATCACGGGTATGGGTATGGCGACTCGGACATTCAATCAAACTCGTCTACCCATGGATATGGGCAACCGGCAGATAGCTCTTTGAGTCATGACCCTTTAACAGGAGGATATACGGGTATTCGTATGATTGGCAACAATACTATCACGGAGTCAGGGTTGGACTCGATCTATTCCCTCAAGACCCTACTCAGCCAATGTCGTCATGTATGTCATGCAGTACCCACATCTGGGCATACTCGTACAGTTCGGGTAGGACAATTATCAGAGGTACATAAGAGAGTTCCTCAAATGGTACAAGCAGAGGATGACCTGAGAATAGTACTGCCAACATGTTGGGCAACAGTACCACGCCTAACTGCAAAGGGATCTGATTGACTACGAGCCACCCCGTCACTCCATGTGGAGTGAAATATGACCAAAAAGGTATACTTTTTGAATTTATTTACTTTTACATGTCTTAATTATTGTATGCTAGCTGCATTTGTATTCTATAAACTCATTTTGGTTACTAGAGTGATTTCTTACGGGAGCGCATACTTTTTGGTCCCCATTCAATGAAAACTTATTATTTAATACATTCTTTTGGCAATTTTTTATTCTTAAATATTCAAATATGTGTATTTAGACATGTCTTGAGTTTCACTGAAAAATTCCACCGATTCACCATGTTTCCCCCCTTTTCCCCGCATTTCTGGTTATCGGCGATATTATCGGCGATAACGATATTATATCTTTATCATCGGCCAACAAAACTTGTAGCGATACCGACAACTCGAACATTGGGTACACCTAGGTGCCTATAAAAGAATCATTTGTTAATACTTCTTAATGGTTGAAACATTGGTGCCATCAAATGCATTTACACACCACATAACATATTTCTATGATCCTCATATTTGATATCATTTATTATACAAAATAAAAGCACTAGACAGAAACTATAAAACTTCGCTGCTGAACTTCCCATTCAGCCCAATTGGATTTATTTAGTACCATTTTGATAGATATTAGATCTGATTTCTACTCAAAACAAAACAACAATAAATTGGAGAATCTATTCAGTTCATTTTTTTTTGCTAATCAAATCCCATTTAAGAAATCATTGATCTTCTCAAATATGAGTTACTGTTAGGAACTACTCACATAGTTATAAACATGAAAATATCAGAATCCACAGGACCATTTATTTAAAGTTTGGAGCTGATAGAGTGTACAAGTATACAATAGGCTTATGAAGCAAACTAACTTGAACTGTCAATCTGAGCCCCTGGAGCTACTTGGGCTTTGTCAGGTGATATTTTTGACAGCTTGACCAAACCAAAACCTGCTACCTTCAACTGGCCTCCACTATCCAGCAAAATATTTCTGGAACCTTACCAAAACTTCAAATAATCAAGAGCAGTACACCCCACTGAGTACAAATTACATTGAATTTGCAACAACTCTATCTAGCAAAGTTAATTACTCTCACATTTGGATGCCTTACTTTGGCTTTAAATCACAATGGATAACAGGTTCCGGTTTGCATTCGTGAAGATAATTCATACCCCTGAATACAGGAAAACAGCCCACGTATATGAAAAAGTCATAACCTGTACAATTTGGAAACTTTTATGACAGAAGAAGACTTGAATGCAACTACCACCTAGCATGACCAATATACAAGCTAGCAAGAGCAAGGGAAAAAAAATCAGCTGATGTCTACTGCATCAAAAAGTGGGGGGGGGGGGGGAGAGAGAGAGAGAGAGAGAGAGAGAGAGAGAGAGAGATACACACCATATGGAGAATATCTCAGGCAAATTATGCATGTGCAAGATTATGGATGTGTAAAGCGGAATAACCATCAATATGCATGCTAGACCAAACTCCAGAGTACCGTGTACTCCAGGACAGTCTACATATGCTTCTGTGGATCAGAACAGAAAATCCATGGATACACAAAATGATAAATTCCATAGATATGTTACACAAATTATGCATATGCAAGATTATGGATGTGTAACAAAGGGGAATAAGCATCAAAATGCATATTACCTGAACTCCAGAGTACTATGTACTCCATGACTAAGTATGCTTATGTGGGTCACAACAAAAAATCCATTGGATATGTGAAATGAAAAGGTCGACATAGGAGAATGATAATACCCTCATAATAGATAAAGTCCACGGATACATGAAATGAAAAAGTTGACATGAAGGGAAGATAATACCCTTATTCCATGCAAGGACTGTTCAGAAACAATCAGTCAGTGCCTTGAAAAAATCTTCATCGTAACCTTAACTTTTTCCCAGCAATTTGGGGTTGGCTTTCAAATGGAAGATTGGAAAAAGTCTTTACTATCAGCTTCCCAGCATAGACGAACCTTTCTCTTTTACCCAGGCTCCACAACCGGCCATCGTAGAGGCTAAAAAAATTTGGCTTTTTGATAGTCCCTCAAAAACATCACACCCATTGAGTAAAGAATAAGAGATGTTCTGATATTCCTTCTAGACATATACCCAATGACAACAATCAGTAAGGGTATTGGTGTTCCATAAACAGCATAGTAATAGGATATGCTAATTGATGTCACACCACAACTTGATGCTTGAGTAAAGATCCTAATGCACGGGCATTTTCACACTGGACTCAAGTGGGGTCGCCTGTGGGATGCAGGGGCACACTCGGGGCGGGTGACCTATGCGATTTGGGGCCCACGGGGGAGGTCTCGTGTTCGAGACTCCTTACTAGGGGTGATTAATGCGCATTTTACACAGGGGGGTAGCCCGTGGGATGCGGGGACACACTCGGGGTGGGCAGCCCATGTGATTTGGGGCCCACGAAGGGGGTTCGGCCAAGGTCCTAACCCAGAGATGTGGGGCCTGGGCTATATGAGATAAAGGGATTAATTCGCCACATTCTAACAGTTCGAGCTTTTAGAGCAAGTGGTTAATTGTCCTGCATCAGATCCTTTTGGACCTTTTGGTGATTTCTTGAATGATTATGTTAATCAGGAAATTTCAGTAGATAACTGAAAATTCTCAATGATGTTACACTTATCATACCTTCTATTTCTACAAGGCTCCATTGGGGAGCTTTGAAATGCAATTGAGGAAATGCATCTCTGCAAAAATGAGCCATTTCAGAAATTTGTGAGATTGTGGAAATGTATCATTTCCGTTGTAAGTTGTAACTCATTTTCCACACATTTCCTTTCAACAAAAAAAGGGACCAAAAGCATTTCCTCCATGGAACTCGATACATTCACTCAATTTTCACAGAAGAAATACTCAGAGACTCATTATTTACGGGAGTGCTCCCCTGACATAAACTCTGTCCCTATCATTACTGATGTTGGTCATCTCTTTCCTTTCTTCCCTATAATCGCCATTTTCAATTAACTGACGACCCCTTCCCACACCCACTGCTTCCAATCAAAGTATCATGCATTTTTCTTTTTTCTCTCTCTTTTTTTCTTCTTCTTCTTCTTCTTCTTCTTCTTCTTCTTCTTCTTTTTTGTGAGGTTTTCCCCTTTCAAATGAACACATTTTTGGGCCGACCATTACAACATTCCTTACACAGTGGAAATATTTTGACAGCAAGGGTTCTTACGATTCACCTCAAAATCATTTAGGGGATTGTTGAAGGTATCCTTTCAAATGTTTTCAGCCATTACTTTCTTTATGAGGTTTGAAACATCTTCAATTTTTTTTTCCCCGATAATTTGTTCTTGTTATTTTTTCCTAGTTGAAAACATAATCCCTATATTTTGGATTTGACTAGTTTACATTTCTCAATTTCTTGCAAACAAATGAAAATATGTGTCAGAAAAAAGTGTTAATGAGGTCAATTTTTAAGGAAATCAACAAATTCCCAAACATCTCATTTCCATTTCCCCGCATTTCTGTGAAAATACGTTTCAAAGAAATTAAAATTTTCCACAAAATTGGGCCTAAGGGTATGTCACCGGCTTTTAGGGAACTGATGATGACGATACTTCTGAACTTTTATATTATGTTTGTGTGCTTGAAATGGCTATCATCCCTTAATCATAGGTGCACAATGATAAAAACTTCCATTGATTGTTTGGATATAAATGAAACACTCCACATGATCAGAAGACAATGCAGTCACCATCTGAAGGCATTTTATGGTTATCTGAATTAAATAGCTTATGAACCTGATATCTTAGAAGAAATGCTATCCATGCATATTTGCACACATCACTTTTAACAAGTAACTTTTTAAGCAACCAATTTGGTCAATTTCAAGAAGAGAAAAAGATCCTAGTCTAGCAAATTAGTTCAGCTGCCCGTCTGCAAGAAGCAAGGGCCACAACCATGAAAAGTGATGGGTCGAGGGGTTGCCTACTCGCCCTATCTCAGCAACTGATGGGGCACCATAATCCTCAAGGACTGAAATTTGTCAGGACCGATAAATTAATATAAGAAACAACAGAAAAGGTCTATCACTGAAACACAGCATGCTAAAATTCATAGATTTTCAGGGAAACTTTCTTTAAAGCAGAGTAGAACATGCCTAGCAATATCAAGGGCAAATCTCAGAGCCTTAGTAGGCCGCAGACATCCTTTCTTCTGAAGGTAGCTTCCAAGATCGCCCTGAAAATCACCAAGGTATAAGAACTACTAGTTATGATATAATACTTCATATTAAAAAAAAATAATAAATAAATAAAAATCATCATCTCATTGTCATCATCTAAGCCTCATTCTAACCAATTGGGGTCATGCAAATACCATTCCACCATTCCAATATACTTATAAACTGATTTGTAAAAATGCACCATAGCACTTCCAGTATAACCCAATAACTGATCACTTACATATAACGATTTTTAAGAAATTAACATATTAGGGAACACCACCACTCAACAAGAAAACCTAGTCAGAATAAAATGTAATAGAATGAGGCAACACAAGGAAACAAAAAGTTAGACTAAAACTTGTATAGCATAATGTTCACAGCAGATATTCTGTACTATAAAGGTGAAAAGGCTTACTTTTGAAGGGTACTCTGAAACAATCATCATGGGTATATTTTGAGTAACAGCTCCCACAAACTGAACCACATTAGGATGACGAACCTTTGCTAACAATGTCAGCTCATGGTTGAAAGCATTTCTGCTCCAGCAGAAGTAAACATAAGAATAAGAAAACAAATAAAAAAGAATGGCATAGCTTTAAGATAATTGAAAATATTCATTAACAAACAAGTTGACACTATCTACTGTGAAAAAACCATCCATGAAGAAATTCCCAACAGGACAGCTCTTGGGGAGTGAGAATTATTCCGTTACAACCAAAAAATGGAAACCTTTCAACCAGAAGTATCCCAATAACAAAACAAAGCTATTTTGGACCCAGATTCTTTGTATGAAGACGCATCTGTGAATATTTCCACAATGTTGAGCAAAGTGGGCCACACCATGATCTGTGTTAGACATCCACTCAGTCCATCACATACATCACCTCACCTTAACCCTTGATCCAAAAAATCAGGCTGATCCAAATTCAGGTGGATCACACCAGAGGGAACGGTGTAAAATCATGCCTAAGAACTCTAAACATGGTCTGCGCCATGTGGCTCACTAGAGTCTTGGGATGGTCTGATCTTTGGTGTGTCCCTTCAACCTGGTGAGGCATGTCTGATTGATGCAGGACATGAAATTAAACATGATGTGTGAGATTTCAAGCTTAAAATCACCTTAATTCAGAAACAATTACACGAATTCCATATCCCACATAAAAAGTACAAACATTCAAGTAAAGGGGAATCTATGCGGGTCCAAGCCTACACAGGCTAAGACTGGACCAATAAAAATTATAAACCAAACAATGCTCAAAGGGAAATAGAAATCAACTACACATGCATAGCAAACAGTCCCTAATCCAAGGGATTCCCCAATCTCAATTCAAGGAACCCTAGGATGAAAAAAAAAAAAAAAAAAAAAAGGGAGGGAGGGAGGGGGGGGGGAGCAAATAAATTAAGGCTAATGCAAACTAAGGCTAGGGTTTAGGAAATAGAAATGAAAAGAGGAAAACCTGACCCGGAAAAAGCTCCTACGTGCAGATGGTGGCCCGGGCTGACGCACGTGCGTGGGTGGGCTGGCCACACCTGTGATAGAAGCCCGCCTCCCCAAAGCGACAAATAAGCCTTGGTCGGCCAGGGGAGAAATCCAATCCCTCCAAGTTTAACGACGATCCGACATAAGGTCGAGGCGTAGTGCTCCGCCGAAGTTTTAACCCTCCTACGGGTCCAGATTTTAGAAACTGGCTGTAGGGGGATGAATAGCTGCAAAAGCTGAGAAATTCAAAGCAATAATGATGATAGAAGATGAGAGATATGGATGGAAGAGAGTAGGGGTGGATGGAGATAAATGTGGCTTCGCATCACGGTAGTTACCCCTTCGAAAAGGGAGGGCTTCGCACACACTTTTAAATTCTTCCACAACTCACTATACGAGCAGAAAACTAAAGCAGGAATTTTTATTAAGCTTCAATGAATGAAAAGAACTACAAGGGGTACCTATTTATAGGGAAAACCCTATACCCCAAAAACTCACACTATGTGCGCAACCTATTACTTGGCGATGAAGTAAACTAAAATAAAAACCAAACAAAGAAATCTAAAGCGTTCACAATGTTCTAAATGATAACAATAAGCAGAACCTAAAATATGAAATCAATCCGACGAGTGAGCCACGATCATGAGATCCCATGATGGGCTTTTCTTGACTATCGGACCCATCCTTTTGAACCAAAACTTCGTCTTCTAGTTAGGAGACCCTCCCTGGACGTTGTCATCGAGCCAGATCGATGGTGGGGCCTTCCTTCTGCATACTTACGTGCATAGGGGGGTGGTGTGCGTGCACGTGTGCACATGATATCCCCATCACTGATGAATGAATTAGATGGCATATACACATTACTTGGGCCCCACAATCAATCTGGAAGGTTTTATTGGTTTGGCTCCCCTCTCAACCTCCTGCTAGGGCTTGAGGGGCTCACACCCAATGGATGGAGTGAATCTCTAAAACAAACTGCTCAACACCAAGGGACTCTGTAACATCCCGGATTTTTTGCCACTTAGAATTAAACGTCCTTAGGCAATGGGTCGATCCTAACACCTTATTAATTTCTCAGAACTCAACCCCAAAGTCTAAAATCCCTTTTCAACCCATTTCCTTCAAAATCTCACCTTTCGCCACTTTGTTCTTCAAATTTTTCTAAGTAATTTCACATTAAACACAAATCCTAAAGTTTAAATGATGAAGAACAATACTTAAACTAAAACTTACTGTAAATAGTAAATACATAAATAAAATGGGCTTTTGATCATTAACCATATGGAATCTCACAAAACGGATAGGTTATTTGGAAAGATCAGCTCCTCCTACCCTAGGACCTTATTCTGTCGTAATTAGGATGAAATTTAGTTAAGTACTAAACTAAATTAATTGTAGAATTAGCTCGAACCAAATACGAACGGCAAGACCCAAAACTAGTAGAATCGCTAACGCTACATCACCTAAAAACCTAGGATCAATCTCTAAACCCAGTTGCTCTCGGGAGTACATTGAAACTCCGTATCGGACCTGGACCGCGCGTCGAAAGTCCAATTACCGCGAAACTATACGGTTATGACCGCCTTGCTGGGCTTGACAACCGTCTCGGAAATCAAGTCCTAACATATCCAGAAACGCACAACTTGAGCCCGGAGCGAAGTGTGTGAGAAACGCGAATATCTTTAAAAAACTGAACTCAGATTTAAGTGATTTGGGCCGTTCGCTTGCGGGCTAAATTTAAGGTTTCTGACCGTTACAATCTAACCCAAATACACCCTCGGATTAGAGAAATTTTCCAGCACAGGTCAATGTACTTGTGGCCCTGATCGAGTAACGGTGACCGTTGAACTAAAACTGGCCCTCCGCGGTCGATCTGTAAATCCGATCGGACCGAAAACTTAACCTGGCGTAGATCCATCGTCAAGGGACTTACTCCGGACCATATACAGAAAAGGGGCATCCAGATGTGCTCCGTTGGATCGAAACGGCCACTATTTGGCTATAACCTAAGTATACCATGGCCCTAGGGCCATTTGCATCAATTCTGGGCCTATATAAGGCCCTTATCTCACCTCACCTCTCTCATATACGAATTTCCTCAAAACCCTAAGGGAGAGGGAGAAAAGGAGAGAAAAGAGGAAGGAAGGAAGAGGGATTCTTGGAGATCGTTGTCGGGATCTTCTCCTGCCACACCATGCGCCGATACACCTCTCCCTTACGCTATACGACATGTTTCGATTCTGATTTGGGTAAGAAATCCTAACCCTAATCTATTTTAGGGATTCAAATAGAGTAGATGATGAAATAGCTAACCTATTTCATGCTATAGGTTGTCATTGTGCCATAGACAAAGATATAGTGTTCGAACTAAGTTCGTTACGCGTCTACCGGCGAAAGGTGCAGACTATAAATGTTTAGGTTATGGTTTTCAAGGCTTTCAATGTCAATAATGGTTTATGACTGACTTGTTTGCTATCACATGCGCCTAGATACGACGTTTTCAGCGTCTTATATATATATATATATATATATACATATATATATATATATGTGTGTGTGTGTGTGTGTGTGAACTATGTAAAATATAATGCATTCCATGTGTTTGTTGAAATGTCTGAATGAATATGGAATTATGATTTGTGCTTGTCATGCTTATTAATTGAAAATACATGATCGTTGCATGTGTGGTAACTCCTTTGTGAAAGGATTCGCCATAATATAGGTTATAACTAATATATCGTATGTATGTTGTAGTGTGTAGTCTAGGTGTTTGATAAAATGTCTAAATGAGTAATTGTTCGATGAAATGTATTTATTAAAGGTGTTGGGATGAGATCCTCAATTACCTTAGTGATTCGAATAGATTTCTTCATGTAATTTACATTAGGCTTAATGGCTTATGTATGAAATATACATGTATGATGTCATGTTCGCTATGTGTTTATAAAATGCTCAAATGATTGCAATGCATGAAGTGTTTGCTAAATCTTGTTATGACTACTATATGGGAATGCTATTACTTAGAGTGTGCTTGGGACTAGACGTAGTCCAGGCAATCGGTAACCGTTCTTGTTTGAGTGGTCGAGCCAGTCTCACCACATTGGATGCGTTCGAGGAATCCAAGTCGTACGCTAATTATCAACAGTGGCTAGGCCACGAGGAGTGCATATGCGCTACATGTCGATTAATTCAACGTACGCTCGTATCAGTCGAGCTTATCAAGTAACCCGATTGACCCAATGTATGTTCACCATGTATGGACGCTATTGCTTGAACCTAAGGTACCAAACTTACCAGTGAAAAGCCCGTTTAACCTTGGTACCTCGATCCGCTAAGACTCATGAGCCGAGCATAGTAGTATGGGACACTGTGGTCGAGCTGTCGGCCTATGCTGGGGCGACGAGCCTCCCCGTAGTGTCCAGTGAGCAACCCAAACTCGTGAGCCGAATACGGTGGTATGGGAAACTGTATTTGAGTTGTTGGCCTATGATCAGGTGACGAGCCCATAGTGACCTCGAGTATATACTAGGACTATACTAAGGCGACGAGCCTCTCCGTAATTGCTTCAAGTATAAACCAGGCCTGCGCTGATGGTAACGAGCCTCTTCGTAGTAACCTGGAATTGCCTATCGTATAAGACTAACTAGGATTGACGACCCTAAATGGATCATTGTTTGGGAAGTGATATAAGAGAGGTACCTTAGCTTCCCAATCCTGCTGTATGAATAAACCTAATTAAGTATTGGCTAACACGATCATGCACTGCATTGCAAGTGCTTTGGCGAGGAAGCGCACGTTTCGGGAGGATACCATGCGCGAACGTGAGATGAAGTCGCTGAGGGAGTGTAGGCGAGGGCATGCATCATTATCACATACCATGCTTGCATTAACAATAGTTAAGACCTGATTGTTGTAATACTTTATCATTACTGCTTGACTGAATTGATAACATGTTAACCTTTGTTTTATAGTTCCACTGAATTAACTACTTATTCCCACCTAGGACAGTGTTTTAAAACACCACCCAGATTCTGTTGTAGATGCAGGTAATAACAGAGTCTATGAAGCTGAAATGGACTTTGTGGATTAGGAGGAAGAATTCTCCTACGTTCAGCTCTTAGACGGGTCTATGTAAACCTCGTGCTGATTCGACAGGATTACAGGGCTATATGATTTAGTCGAACACTTTATATTTTTGATATTTGGCACAATTTAGTAACAACACGTGTATATGTTTAGCCTGATGACATACTCATACTCTGGAAATTGTGAAATACTTATGTATTTTATATATCTATCGCAGTCTTCCGCTTGCCTAATTACGTTAACTCTGGAGTATGATATGTCGTTTAGCTTAATCCCACTCATGTTTCAATGCACTCATCATAATCATCATTATCTATGTTGCATAAGTGATACGTTGGAACTCGAGAGCTGAGCTTTGCTTGACCCCCGATTTTTAGGGCGTTACAAGATGGTATCAGAGCATGATTTGGATTAAACTGGATCTGGGTTATGGTAACACGACGCACACTGACGCACTCTGATTTAGGAAGGGCGCGATGGACTTTAGAGACGACATTAGGATCCCAAGGTTTCACTGACAAGCGAGACCGAAAATTGTAATTTAGTCCACAACGTATCTTCGATCACGTGAATCGACCTAGGTCACCTCTAGGCCGTTAGTCGACGGGTTTGAGTCGTTAGTTGACAAATTCCAAACCTGAAACGGTTCCAAATGGCGCGAGTACGGGCGCGTTGGACCACAAAAACGAACCCTACGGGCCAAAGGACCCAAACCAAGAATTTCAGAGCGAAGTGATGAGATAACTAGGACCTTGGGAATGAGGATTATATAAACCACAATGACCATCAAAAGGTGGGGCATTTAGAGTTTTGGACCTAGAGTCGGTAATCCTACATTTCAAAAAATCTGACAGTATAGGAAACCCAATAAATTAATAACGTGAACTCTAGGACTTCCTTAGCTGGTATGAGCATATGTGTAGTGCTCGAGCGCAATTAAATTCAAGTTCGGGTAACTCAATTTCAATCAGACTGGTGGGGCATTCAAGGTCCATGGGCCTGGCAATAAGCACAATGGGGTATATTGATGCAGGGACATGTGATAACCTAACCCTAGATGCATGTATAATCACGTTAAAGAATATTCAAATAAATACACCAATTAACTAACTGTTTCCAAACAAATGAATTAGGTAAATCTCAACACAAAGATGAGGTTTTTCCGTCAGGATCATGCCCCTTAGCATAAGATCACGTAAACAGTAAAAAGGGATGACCTCGGGATATGAAAATATCCCAGATCTAGCATAAGTCAATCCACGAGTAAGCTTGGATCTGATTCTACTGACTAACCATCCCTCTTTTCCGTTCGAACTAGAAATGGGTATCTAAAGAGAAACAAATGGGGTAAGGATGAGGGGTTCGAGATGAAGAAGGTATAGGTCCTTTGTCGCAAAAAAAAAAAAAAAAAAAAAAAAAAAAAAAAAAAAAAGAGGATGATTCTTACCTTTTCCTGCACCTCAAAGATCTTAGAAAGAGGGAAACCCGAAATCGAGGTGGAATCCTCAACACCCAAGGGCCAATCCTGAAACCCTAATCTCTTGAATAAAGAGGAAGAAAATAGATGAATTCTTATTCATTCAATAA
Organism: Magnolia changhungtana; assembly: GCA_030180095.1. NCBI lineage: Eukaryota > Viridiplantae > Streptophyta > Magnoliopsida > Magnoliales > Magnoliaceae > Magnolia > Magnolia changhungtana. The sequence continues at coordinate 4,647,045 of JASAUF010000101.1, read as the reverse complement.
TAACGAAAATAGGGTTCCTCACAATGTATATACAAGTTATGGGAAAAGTAAAAGTGTACTAAAGCCCCTAGAAACAAAAAAAAAAAAAAAAAAAAAAAAAAGACGAAAAATAAAGAAAGTTACAATAAAGCCCCTTAAACAAGAAAATAACAAAAAAGTCCAAAACTAAAACACCCATGTGGTAGGGTGTGAAATCCGACCCATGGATCTATGGTCAGGGTAAACACCCATGTGGTAGGGTGTAAAATCCGACCCATGGATCTATGGTCGGGATGCGTTTATGCCGCTCCTGCACTCGTAGCGCGTCAGAAAGTGGGTCTGATGAACCTGTCGTCCATTCACATCAACTCCTCCGCTCTGGTACTCTGTCGGTGACGCCTCCTCTTCTGGTGCACTCTAAAAGGCGCACCACTATTGTTCGTATCATATATCCATTACCACCCGCACACAATCGTGATCCTGTTCTTCCCACCCAACGAAAGGGCTATGATGGGGCGCGTCGTCAATACCCCCGGAGATATCATGAGCACGAGGACCCTGTTGCTAGGGTCATGAAGGGCATCAAAGTTGACGCCCCCGGTTTTGATGGGAGATTGGATCCTAAAGTTTTTTCTGACTGGTTAGCAAACATGGACCACTTCTTTGAGTGGCACAGTCTGTCAAACCCATGACGAGTCGGTTTCGCTAAGATGAAATTAGTGAGCCAGGCAAAACTACATTGAGGAAATGTGGAGCGTCGCCGTGAATGATTTGAAGAGGGGCCAGTTCTTTTTTGGATTGAGATGAAAGAACTGTTCCAAGAGAAGTATGTTCCCCTTTCTTACAGGTAGAGGTTGTTGTATCGATGGCACATTTTGCGCCAAGGATTCATGACGGTGACGGAATACAGCGCCAAGTTTGATGAATATATGATGAGGTGCGATATGGATGAGGACCCTACTATGGTTCTCTCCCATTTCCGTATGGCTTCAACGGGAGCTCACGCTTAACATGGTCACCAGTCTGGAATATGCTTACCAAGTGGTGCATGAACTAGAGCACTGTGTGCGCCAATCCAATGTGAGGGGGATTGATTTTCAACCTACTACGCCTAGAGTAGCTCCGTAGGGAGTGAGACCCCAGGTCGGAATTCAACCCAGATCTCAACTTGACACCCAGCCAGTCAATAGACATCGAAGTAACAATATGCCTGTACCAAGTACTAGGCTCACGATGCCAGGGCAGTGCTACCGTTATGGTGGCATGGGTTACATCATTGCCGAGTGTTCAAATAAGGGTGGGCACATTGCCTTTGTTTCCGAACACCCCACAGAAGTGGCAGATAAAGTTAACGGTGACCAGGATGATGAGGAGATCATTATACCCTCCCTTGAACCGGCTAGTGATGCCTAAGATGATATTGTGGTTGTCCCACTTGCAATGGTGAGGTGCGCTGTGACCCAGAGGAAGGAAAGCGAAGATTTGCGCAGAACCATCATTTTCCACACTTACACCAAGTGCAGAGACAAGAGTTACAAAGTGATCATAGAAAACGACAGCTGTGAGAATGTAGTTTCCCCAGTTACTTTGAGTCGCCTGGGGTTGAAACCAGTCCCTCACCCCAACCCATACAGAGTTTCTTGGGTGGATGCGACATCCCTCTCTGTGACCCAGCGATGCCTTGTTACAATTGAGTTTGGACCATACAAGGACAAGTTATAGTGTGATGTTGGTCACGATGGACGTTGGTCATATCATCTTGGGAAGGCCATGGCTCTATGACAAAGATCTCATAATATTCGGGCATACGAATAATTGTGTATTAAAGCATAAAGGAAAGAAGCTTGTCTTAAGCCCACTCCCTCCCAAATCGTCTACAGGAGCGAAAGATGTTGTGTCCCCAGGTGGTCATAAGAGTCAAAGGGCGCCTCAGTTAAAGTCTCTCCACATCATATAGATACTACGGAGTTTGAGAGAGAGACCAAGGCGGGAAATATGGTGTATGGCCTACTGGCTAGGGAGAGTACACCTAAGGTTGCTATGGGGATACCCCAGGAGGCCCGTCCGGTCCTAGAGGAGTTTCGGGATGTCTTCCTTGAGGACCTCCAAGAGGAGCTTCCACCAATGTGAAACATTCAACATGCGATAGATCTCATCCCAGGGGCGACCCTACCAAACCTCCCTCACTACAGAATGAACCCCACCGAACATGCTGAGTTGAAGAGGCAGGTGGATGAATTGCTTAAAAAGGGATTCATTTGTGAGAATCTGAGCCCGTGCGTCGTGCCCGCGCTTCTAACGCCCAAGAAAGACGGCACGTGGCGCATGTGTTAATAGTAAAGTCATAAACAAAATCATTGTCAACTATCGGTTTCCCATCCCGAGGATTGATGACATGCTTGACATGATGGCCACCTCTACTATCTTTTTGAAAATTGACTTTAAGACTAGTTATCACCAAATTCGTGTTCGCCCAGGAGATGAATGGAAAACTGCCTTCAAGACGAAGGATAGGTTGTACGAGTGGCTGGTTATGCCCTTTGGGTTAACCAATGCCCCAGGTACGTTTATAAGGGTGATGACCCAGGTGTTGCGACCCTTTATGGACAACTTTTTAGTTGTGTACTTCGATGATATCATCATCTATAGTACATCCCGTAGCCAGCACATCGAGCACTTGAGGTAGGTCAGCAACGCCTTGTGCGTAGAAAAGCTCTATGCGAACCTCAAAAAGTGTTCCTTCTTGACCTCCCGTGTTATCTTCCCAGGGTTCGTTGTATCGTCAAAGGGTATGTCTGCAGACCCTGAGAAAGTCAAGGCCATTGTCAATTGTCCTAAGCCGTGTACCATACACAACATGCAAAGCTTTCACGGCCTAGCTAGGTTCTATCGGTGATTCATCCGTGGATTTAGCTCGATTATGGCTTCCATCACAGATTGCATATGAAAAAGGGAGTTTCAACGGACTAGAGCCACAGCACAGGCTTTCTCAGAAACTAAGAAGAAGATGACGAAAGCGCCAATCATGCTTCTACCTGACTTTACCAAAGCCTTTGAGGTAGCATGTGACGCATCAGGAATTGCCATAGGTGGAGTGTTAAGCCAAGAGGGACATCCTGTGGCCTTTTCCAATAAGAAGCTGAACAAGGCTAAACAACGTTACTCCACTTATAATTCCATATGTAGATCACATATGCGATCTGGCACATATGCGAAAAAATGTGATTGCATATGCGATGTATGCGATTGCATACAGCATATGCGATTGCATACAGCATATGCGATCGCATATTGGCCAACAGTTGGCACATTATTTATTTATTTTTTTTTGTAAAAAAAAAAAAAAACAATTTTTTCTCTAAAAGAAGACTTCGAAACCTCCCCCATTTGCAATATTTTTACTACAAAACTCTTTTGCTCTATTCTTCTCTTACATTTCTTGACTCCAAGTGGTTTTAATCTCTCTCTCTCTCTCTCTCTCTCTCTCTCTCTCTCTTATATTTCCTACTTCCAAGTGGTCTCTCTCTCTCCCCTACATTCCCTCTCTTGGAAGTTGAAAGATCAAGATTCAAGCACTTGTTATTTAATTCATTGTTTAATTGATTTTATTTCTCTCAAATATATTTTAAATATGTAAAATTAGTTATTTATTAGTGTAGGAAAGTTACCCTTAATTTTTTCCTCTTTTTTTTTTACATTTTTTTTGAATTTTTAAAAAAATTTCAATTTTTAAAAACTTTTAAAAAAATAAAAATAAAACAAAAAAAATATGTGGTCGCATGTGTGATTGTGCGATCCTGTATGCGCATAGACACATGCGATCGCACATGATCGCATATGCGATTCAACAACATTGCCTGCTTTTACCAAAATTGGAATAACCACCTCCTTAACAAAGGCCTCCTTCCCAAAAACTGCTCTAAAATTAGTCTCTATCCATCCCTCTGGAAAATCTGTCACAAAAGGGGTTAAGAATCGGCAGAGGGTAAGATGAATTTCCATTCTTCCCCCAAATGTTTTGCTTAGATACCATGCCCTCTCAAAGAACGATCTCGGACTGACGTTGACCGGCCACGGGATCAGAGACTTCTTCTCTGCTTTGATTCAATAAGCAAAGATCTGCTTTGCCTTGAGACGCCTCTTCGTGAATCAGGTTCTCTTCTCGAATCTACCATCTCACCTCTCCTTGGGTTTACATTTATGTTTAAAGGGGGGAAAAATAGTAAGTTTTTTAAATTTTTTACTATATTTCCAGTTTGGAAGTTACAAGTTTTAACGTCCAATTTCAGTTTGCTTAATCACCTGTATGAAGTATGCTGTTATCTCTTGATGTCATCATAATAAATGGTAAGAAGAAAGAATATTAGTAAAATTGATATGGTTCAACTTATGGCTGAATGCTAATCAATGTATCTATTACCATTTTTGTATTAAGAGATTATCTGTAGTGCCAGGAAAATACTGTAGCAAATAAGAACAATCAGTAGTGATGGATTCTCTAATTTATCTTGTAATTTTGTGTTTACATATTCTGTTAATATCATTGTTTCTGTTTTGAAATATCATACTGAGGGATCATATTTCACACCTTAGCAGCCATATTACTGCTTTGTATTTCCTTAGGAAACTTCCACTGGATTTTAAATTATTATTGTTGTTGTTGTTGTGTTTTGTGTTTGGTAGCTCCTCCAAGGATAACATATTAGAAGTCACTTTTAATGTAAGGACCTGGTTGGATGTGCAGCACACTTAAGCGAAAACAAAATTTCCCTAGTTAGCTTTGAAAATATTTTCTTGGGAAATAAATTTCCAAATTCCACATCCATATCTAAAGCATGTGCATTTCCACATGGGGTTCATTGATAGATGATCTTAAGTAACCATGTGGGACCCATCACTACAAGATCCTAACCATGTATATTTCCATGCAGGCATCGTTAATCAATCCTAACCATGTGTATTTCCATGTGGGGCCCATTGTTATACGATCTTAACAATGTGGAGCCCATTTTTAGTCGATCCTATCCATGTGTGTTTCCATGTGGGGCCCATCGATAGATGATCTATTAGTCGACTTGAGCTTAACCAAGTCTATTTTCCATGGAAGAACATCACTGCTAAAAAGGAGGTGGAAAACTAAACCAATTTTCAAGGAAATTTTTTCTGCAAAACAAACAGCAGAAACATGTTCTCGTTTCAACCAATTCCTTGGAACGATATTTTAATAGGAACAACATTTCCCACCCTATTAGCTTTAAAAGAAATTCTTCAGTCTTGTTCCCTGGATCCCAAGTCCAAAAAAGCCCTAGGAGAATCACTCCGGACCTCAAGGCTCAAACAGAATTGCCAAGAACATTAACATTAACCTGGAGACAGTAATAACTACTTCAGCCTTGGTTACAAATACCATCATAGTTTCAAACCTCTTTGTTTTATAAGTTTTCATGAGTTATACAGAAAAAGGGTCTATACAACATTCATGAACATTGTCTCTCTTCCATTTCCTTCAACAAGAATAGAGCACCGACATTGATTTCACAATCAAACCAGAAATCCATCATCAATAATCAAACTAAAAAAATTGCTTACGTATTCAATCTGACATTATCTGCAGCATGCTTTGAGAACTAGAAACAGAATTAATAGATTAAAGCTGATTTCCTATGCTGTTAAACAATATAGTATTGAATGGCATCTCCTTTTTATAGATAAAGAAAAACATGCAAATTGAAAAAAGAAAAGAATATGGTTAGCTGATACATGCTATCTGGATCTGTATAGCAGTCCTTATCAAGTATTTTGACAGCAACCTTTGTCCCATTCCACTTAGCCACTTGATATGTACCCTGCCAAGGAAATTTTATTTATTTATTTTTTTTTAAGGAAACAAAAAAAGGAAATCCATCAGCAACTCGTTACAGAAAGACAAATGCTTCTGAAAAGACATCAAATTAATAATTCCTCTATTCCGAATTACTGACAGAAAATCACACAATGAAAACAACCCAGTTTCACAAACCGAAGTGAATATAGCTATCCTTATCATGCAACAGCAATGATATTTGTGGAAGATGTACCTTGCTTATTATTTACTAAATGGTAAAACACATTGACACAATAAAGCAGCATGTCGGCCATGTGAGATCTTGGTACCATACCAGCTGCCAAAGTATCACCCAGAGACAAGAAAACAAGATATGGTGTGAACATAGCTCCAAGTATTTACCACACAAAATATGGTATGAACATTAACATGCCATAGTTATGCACTGATTTGAAATGTTCATGTAACTGATCTTCCAGATTTTAGGGCTTTGAAGCATATCCACAAGAAGAAAAAGGAGTTCCATGTCTGCTCTCCAAGTATTACCTTGAAAATAGACAGAGAAGCCTTTTGGAACATCCTATTAACAAATTTTATACAGCACCGATTGAAGGTACATTTGAGAAGTGCCAACCAATTTGACCAAATAATATCTACTCCCAATAATTATCTAAAGAACGCACTTCTCGAGTCCAAGAATAATCGAATAATAGAGGCATTTTCAAGCCTTCCACTGATCACACAAATGGCATGCATGATGGATTTGAAACTTGAATTTCTGCTTTCTTCGCCCCAACTCCTTTGGTTGAAAGAGAAAAATATGATCACTACGTCAAAGAGATGAATTCCCAGATTTGGTGGTCAGTATCTCTGTGCAACCAACCTTCTTAGAAGGAAGCTGCAGGAAATCAACTTCCCTTCTCTCAAAATTATTTTACACTGCAAACTTGAATTTCTGCTTTCTTCACCCCAACTCCTTTGATGGAAAGAGAAAAACATGATCACCACGTCAAAGAGATGAATTCCCAGATTTGGTGGTCAGTATCTCTGTGCAACCAACCTTCTTAGAAGGAAGCTGCAGGAAATCAACTTCCCTTCTCTCCAAATTATTTTACACTGCAAAGTTTATGTTTCATATGGGGTAGCATGGTCCTTGACAAAATTGAAAACCCAGGTGGCTGGTTTTTGTTTCTACTGAATCCATCCTAGGAAAACCACCAATTCTAACCACAGAGGAGATGGACGAACAAGAGATTCTAAAGGATGGTATCATGACCGACACAGTATTTGTTTTTTTTTTTTTTTTTTTTTAATGACTGTGATTTGATATACCGAGGCACCCTTCAAAGAAGGAAGTTGCTGGGAAAGTAGCTTCCATGGCAGCTATGTCATTCTGAGAAACTGCAGCCAAAGCATTCAAGTTACAACGACATAACTATTTAAGTTATTTTCATACAACGACAGCACCGAAAGGACTGCATTACTCTAACTAAAAGTTCAATTTTCCATTAAAGTTAAAGTCTACCTTAAAATGCAATATATATTTTTCTATCACCTTTTCTGATCAAGTGAGATCTATGAATAAAAGGAAAGTGGATTGACAGCAACATAAATTCACTGTCATTGTGTGATTGGTTGATATTTAGCAGGTCCACATTTACCTCCAAGTAGCAAGTCTGTCTTCAAAACTAAGAACTGTAATGAACTGAACCAGAAGAACAGGCCATGCATTACTATTTTTATAGTGCTTGAAACTACTTGTAATGAAGGAAATAAGATCATGCCTTTGAGATCCCATCACCCCGGCGAAGGTGAAGCTCGAAAGGATTAAGCTCATACTCTGGAATTTCTCGAGGATTTGAAACAAACATAGGAGTCTTCCTGGTTTTCTGAAAAGGAATATTGGACAAAGTAACTTCAACAGTTATTTTGAAAAAGACATCCACCTTTTCCATCTCAGAATAAAAAGTCACGAGATCATACCACAACTTTGGCTCCTCGGGCTTTCAAGATATTATAAACTTCAACATTTCCATAATACTTAGCATCAGCTGCAGCCTGTCAGGAGAAGAATACTAGAGCTCAATAAAAGTTCTGACAAATACAAGCTGCGTGCCAATGGTAAAAGAGCATTTCAGTTCATCTTTTTATTGGCTCCATAGCAGCATTAGCTTGCACCAACAGCCAAAATGCCAAACAGTGGTGGAATCACATAAAGAATTGCAGCATTAACCTCAAGCTCAAAAGAGCTTCATGAAGCTGAAATGGTGGCATGCATAAGGGCAATAAGAAGAATGGATGCCAATCCTAGTTCAGTTTGATTCAGTGCAGTCTGTTTGTGACTTAACGGAAAAAATAATTAATATCATATAATTTACCAGGCTGAGAAATGGATGTGGAAAATGGTTTTATGAAGTGTCTCATTTTACTTTACAGTAGTTAGCTAGAAGTGTGAAATGAAGGTAAAAGACAGGAATTAAAAAAAAAAAAAAAAAAATCTTGGCATTTTAAAAAAAGAGGATGGGTTTTCCTGGTAACTATGATTGGTACTACCTTGTCCCAAATTAAATCAAAACCTCAGTACTTTCTTGGGCAGAGTTGAAAAGGAAATCAATATCTTATGACCACAGTCACAAAAATTGAACATGTAAATGTTTTGGAATTCATTAAAATTAAAGCAGCAGCATGGCATGATATCCCTGTAAGTGCCCGCCACAGAACTTCTGACCTTCATTTTAATTTCACCATGACTTCTGGGGAAGAGAAAATCATTTCAGCTTGATGTGAAATATTAAAGAAACAGAATAGAAATTTATAACATTGTAAATAGAAATAGTGCCACGGGTGTAATATGTTTTCAGGATAAATGTTACATTCCATGAAGAGGAATGCTATTATGGATCTTGTCTCGTAGTTTGCAGCTCTATGCTCAAGGTACACATGGCAAAAAAGCATGGTATTAAAAAACGGTTACATATCGGCAACAGTCTGGACTATTATGAGTTACGGGGTCGCAATGGCCCATTCCCCAAAAAATTGAATTGTAACGGCCCGTAACAAACCATTATGGTTCAACGTATATAAGCCCCTTTCCGAGGGACTGTTTTCTAACCTTTCACCATTTCTCCCTCACTTTTTTAATATTTTTGCCTCTTGGGACTAGTTTTAATCCACTTTCGACTAGATTTGGGCAATCTTTGAAGAATGGGGGGAAATAAAAAAAAAATTTAAAAAGGGTAAAATTATTATGAAAATATATTGAATTAACATTATATTACTAAATCTGCCAAATATTACTAGATTTGTGCTCAATTTGGCATGTTTGTATTAAAGAAGTAGAATAGAAATTTATAACATTGTGAATAGAAATAATGCCATGGGCGTAATATATTTTCAGGATAAAAGTTACATTCCATGAAAAGGAATGCTATTATGGAGCTTGTCTTGTAGTTTGCAGCTCCATCCTCAAGGTACACATGGCAAAAAAGCATGGTATTAAAAAATGGTTACATAACAACAACGGTCTGGACCATTACGAGTTACGGGGTCGTAATTGTTCATCCCTATTGTTGCCAATTCCTCCAAAAGCCAATCAGAATGGGTTGCATGTAATCAGGATGGATTTGCGTGGTGTATTTGAAGACTTTTAGGGATATACGAAGAGGATTCTAAGGTAATACAGCTAGAGCGTATCAAGCAATGCCACGTCATCCATTAAGTGGTCGAGTGAAGAGTGATCGTGCTGAAGCGGTTACAGGACAGATGGTAAGTTTAAAAGCAATGAGGATTAAGTAGTGCTGAAACGGTTATAGCAATCATCAGAACGTGGGAAGCATCCAGATGGTCAGGTTAAGGCTATAAATAGCAAAGGAATTCAGCAAAGCAAATTGTCTCATACCAACCAAACCAAACCAAACCAAATTTATCTTTCAATTATCCTTTCATTTATCTGTCATCTACATTCATTAGTGTAACCCTTTTACTTTCGCCAGTCACTTACATTCTATAGTATAATCCTTTACTTTTACCTGCTATTTACATTCCTTAGTGTAATCCGTAGCGGCAACCAAGTAGTTGTTAACTTAAGCTATAATTCAAGTCTACACTCATACGCTAGATTCAGTTCAAGCATCAAGCAGATTTCTCCATCCAGAAAGGTGTTTTGCAGTTTTTCTCAGCGACCAACTGTAAGAATTCCTTGCTTATTGTTCTTTTATATGTATCGAAAGGTCCTTTCATACGGAAGGCAAAGGTGTAAACCATTATCAGAGGACGAACCTTATCCTCTGACTATTGCCTGATCTTTTTAACATACTGTGTAAGTAGCTGAATAGGTGACCGATCTTAGTCGATCTTGGTCACATATTTCGTATCTGTCTATCTTAGCATTGTATAACCCATTATCAAAGGACGAACTCTACTCTCTGCCTATCGCCTGATCGTTTTAATATACTATGCAAGTGGCTGAATAGGCGACTGATCTTAGTTGATCTCGATCACATACTTCATATCTACCTATCTCGGCGCTTGCGGTCGTAGTTGTTCGGTTTGAATTGTGTCACACATTCAATTCTGGCACGCTTGCATTTATCACATGACTGAAACTATAAATCGAACCACAACAGTTTTTGCACACCCAATGAGACACTATCTCTAACTTATCGGTGCTATATTGCCAATTGGGAATATGAATAGGAGTAATTGAATTGTTGGGGTTGAGCCCTCCACACCCACTGCATTGCCTCTGACCGAGGACATGCCGGTTCAAGCAGCCCCCGAAACAGAAAATTTGAATAGTAGCCTGACACTCAGTACCAGAAATCAGGAAAGGGCCTCAACCTCTCACAGACCATCTCTCCTGAAGAGATAATGGTCACACTTTGAATATGAGTTGAAAATATCGATTGCCAAAATAGTATAGTTTCTCCAGCACTTTTAAGATTTCTCCAAGCGTGGCATCTGACTTAACGGCTTCAGAGGCTTCTCTAAAGAAAAAATTGGTGTTGAACAGCAACGAGGATTAGCCAAAATCGACAAGGCCACAATCGAGGATCTCTTTCAGGTAGATCCTGGCATAGTTGAGGAAAGTGGAAGAGCTTTGGTTGGAGGCCATGTCTGCAGAGTAAAGGAAGTTTTGAAGATTGCTTGGGTTTCAATGTAAGTTCATAGCAGGATTCGATGTGGTTTAACTAGGCAATTATGGATCCCACGTTCGATGCATCATGGGCAGTTATGGCGTGCAAAGACGCTTCACATTCTTAGAAAATAGGAACGTGTAGCCCTCATGGCAATTATTTTGGCAGGTTATGACAACTCCTTGTTCTCCGCATGCCACATCACCAGTTAGTTGTTTGGATTGTGAAAGGAGAAAAAATGCTAAGTTAAGACGACCGATGACTAAAGATGGCTCAACGGCCGATTCCATTAATCAACAAAGGGATACAAGAAGCAAAAAAGAAAGCTACAACTTGAAAGTGGAAAATTGTTGGATCGCAGCTTTCACTTTTTCCTGCCACTCCTTTTTCGACAAGACGGCCTTATGTTTCACAACCGCATGTCGAATCGGGCCGATCGCTTCTATTTGAGCTTTGCAGATTCGGCCAGGTCCCTAACCGCCTTCCTTTTTCGGTCGTGTTCTGCACTCTCCTCTTCAAATTTTCTCTTCAGCATCATCACTTGTGCTTCTATAGCAACAATCTGTACACTCATGTCCTCCAACTTGGCCTCTGAGTTCTTCAGTTTTGTATAATAGCCGATAGTTTCTTAGCAATGTCACTGGTTGTAGCTACTTGGGATGTTGTCGTTACGTGCTTAAATTCGAGGTGCTCGATCATGGCGTGGAGCTCGTAATTTTCTCCGATTAAATCCAGGAAATCCCTAAGTGCTAGGAGCTTGGCCAAGAGGTTCTAATCTGAACGAGAAAAAAGTTGATATTAATTGATCAGTTTGGTAAACTTCTCAATCATTTCGATCAATGCAGTCTCCGATACCCCTGAGTGTACAAGGGTTTGGATTTCTTCCTTAAGATGTTGTAACTCGATGGAAGGTATGGGAGACTCAGCCAAATGACATCGTTGCTAAGATCCTGTCCAAGGGAAGAGAGAACGTCTTTAACTGGGAGCGCATCTTCGCTCGTCACGGTAGAAGTTGAGGCATCGTCAGTCGACAGCAGCACTGATGTTGGAATTGGTGCCAATGGAGGAAGAGAGATATAGGTCTTTGGGACCTCCATTACTTAGTCAGAGACGACCTCATGCGCTATGCTCAATTGAAGTGGTTCTTCAATATCTTCCAGCAAAGGTTTCGCGGTCCAAAGAAGCTGTTGAACAGACAGAAGAGTGGATCGAGAGGATGATCCTCTTCTGGAGCTCTGGGGAGCCACGGTCAGGGGGTGCGCATCTCTCTCTTCTTCTTCATCTCCTTGGTCGACAATGATGGTTGGTGACTGTGGACTGTCAACCATGTATTCAGACTCTGTATTAGCTAGCAATTGTAGTCTCCGAAGAAGGATGAGAATGAAGGGCCTCATTGCTTATTGCCCCTTTAGAGTCGACGACATGTAGTTCAGTTGTCTTGGTGATATCGGTCACAGGCAAGGTGTGCCAAAACAGTTACGTATTGGCCGTATTGGCCGATACGTAATGGTAACGGTTTGGGCCGATACGCGTTTCGGGGTCGTATCGACCGTTACGATTTTTTGTACCCGTATCGGCCAATACGGGCCCGTAGCGGGCCGTTACGGGCGTAATAGCCCGCCCATAACGGTCGAAAAACGGTAACATTTTTTTTTTCATTTTAAGCTCGTTTTTTGTTGTTTTTTTTTCAAATTTCTTACTTCTAAACTGTTTCTCACTCCTTCTACTACCAATTTCGACCAACCTTGGCTGGGTATTTGAGATAAAAACAAATTATATTACGAATTTTGTTAAATCGAAGCTCGGTGGGCCATTTTTCAAAAATTCCGAATTCGTTAAAAATAGGTATTTATACTTTTTTTAATATGTTTTGTTGTTTTAATCATGTCATATGATGTGTTAATCATAGTAGAACATGTTAATGTGCATTTTTCAGATTTGGGGTGCCATTTAATATTTTTTTAAATATTTTTTTCTATTTACGCATGTATTTTAACCTTTTTTTAAAAAAAATTCAAAAAATCAATTTTTAATGGTTGTTTTGCTATTTTAATTATGCCATATGATGTGTTAATCATAGTAGAACATATTAATGTGCATTTTACAGATTTGGGGTGCCATTTAATTTTTTTATATATATTTTTTTTCTATTTACGCATGAATTTTGACCCTTTTTTTCAAAATTCAAAAAATCAATTTTTAATAGTTGTTTTATTGTTTTAATCGTGCCATATGATGTGTTAATCATAGTAGAACATATTAATGTGCATTTTACAGATTTGGGGTGCCATTTAATATTTTTTTTATATTTTTTCCTATTTACGCATGAATTTTGACCCTTTTTTTTAAAATTCGAAAAATCAATTTTTAATGGTTGTTTTGCTGTTTTAATCATGTCATATGATGTGTTAATCATAGTAGAACATATTAATGTGCATTTTACAGATTTGGGGTGCCATTTAATATTTTTTTAATATTTTTTTCTATTTACGCATGAATTTTGACCCTTTTTTTTAATTCGAAAAATCAATTTTTAATGGTTGTTTTGCTGTTTTAATCATGTCATTTGATGTGTTAATCATAGTAGAACATATTAATGTGCATTTTACAGATTTGGGGTGCCATTTAATATTTTTTTAATATTTTTTTCTATTTACGTATAAATTTTGAACCTTTCTTTTTTAATTCGAAAAATCAATTTTTAATGGTTGTTTTGCTGTTTTAATCATGTCATATGATGTGTTAATCATAGTAGAACATATTAATGTGCATTTTATAGATTTGGGGTGCCATTTAATATATTTTTTTTATATTTTTTTCTATTTACGCATGAATTTTGACCTTTTTTTTTTAAATTCGAAAAATCAATTTTTAATGGTTGTTTTGTTGTTTTCATCATGCCATATGATGTGATAATCATAGTAGAACATATCTATCATTGATAGTATATAGTTAGAAAATTAAATATATGAATTTTGTAGTCAAATTTAGGTTATCTGGTTCATAAATTCATCGGACAGTCCGATACAACTTCTCACCAAAGAGTGGACCGTTACACCACCATAACCATGTTCCAATTTATAAATGAATGTATATTTGGAATGCTTAGAATATTCCGGATTTAATCCATATTTTTTTGGCAAAAAAAAAAAAAATTGCGCCCTTACGGGCCGTTACACCTCCATATCGCCGTTACGCCCCCGTATCCGTATCGGTTTTGAAGGTCACCATTACGCCAACTGATACCGATACGGCACAAATTAGTCACAGGTTGGACTTGTTGAAGCGGTTGCTCCTTAACGACTTGCTTCTCTGCAACCGACACTTCCCGAGTAACTACAAAAAGGACATAATTAGCAAAAAGATGATATGAAGGACTTGGAACAGGTGTGAAAATGAAGGTAGCTTCCACCTAAATCAGAACGAACGGTGAGGGTGACGAATCGACTATTCACAGACTAAGGATTTCTTATGATCATCGCCATCACTCGAGTAAAAGTTGGGAATGGTGGCAAATCGGGGTGATATGGAGTGAGGTACTTCTTATTGAAGGGAATGTTAGGATTATTTAATCTTTCTCCATCCTGCCACCATTTATTCCAGCATTTATTATAATGAGCGCCTTGGTAACATTTAAGGCCTTCTTCAATTTCTTTAGAATAATCTTCAACGAAGAGCCCTGACCAATATTTAGTTTTGAAGTATTTTTTAAATGAAGATACAGCCATGGCCGAGGAAGTACCTAATTGTTGTCGTCCTTTGGTTGAGATTGGCAGCGGCTAACTCATTGATGTTGGTTGTGGAGTCGAACCGGTGCGGGTGAAGACTAGAGTAGGGGGTTACGGAGTTGGGCCGAGAGGAGCTCTTGGATCAGGGATCCTCCTGGGAGCTGATGAAGATGGTCGAGGTAATGGAGATCTTAGGAGAACAAGTCCATTCCCGTAACTTTTTTGCGCTTTTTCAGTTGCGGAGCTGTCTCAATCACTAGAGCTGGCGGATAGTGACAACAATCAATATGGTATTCAACTTATTTGTTTTTCAACCAAAAGTTGTGGTCGATTGAGGTGTTGCTCTTCTCTTTCCTCGCAGCTCCATGGAGGAAAAGAGCTTAGCAATAATGAGCTTGGAAGATTTATTAACCAGTCTTTTATAGTGACTCTCCCACCAATTAGAGAAGGTATCCATCATCTGATGTTGGTTTGGATAGATGGGAAGATCAAGAGTCAAGTTAGTCGACTAGAAGGTGGAATGAAGTGAGCAGTGGAGTTCAATTTAATAGGCAATCGGCCGAGAGAAAGGGGGCTGATTACAGGTCTTTTGGATGAATGGACAGGGAATGCGTTGGACAAGACCAAATTGACGAGCAAGCAAGTTTAGACAGTACTGCTCGATTCCAGCCTAGGTATTCTTGCCAGTATCTATCGTGCTGACATAGGGGAGATCCCTGCAAATGAGGTAACTCTCCCAAGTAAGGTGCATCTGGGATACTGTCTGGTTGTCTTCATTATCATATCGGCCAATAAACCAAGCTAGACCGAACTCTCTAAAGATGGAAAGGGGTGAAGGATAGATTGCGTTTGCTTTTATTGAGAGGAAAGAATAGGGAGTCCGTATAGCTGGAAAATGTACGGATCTCCTGAGGGGAATGAATAACACGGTGATCGTAAGAAGTATAAACAACATCAGAATGAATGGAAGAACGTACAAGAGACAAGGTATTCCATAACGGTCACCACCATTACCGATAGGAGAATCGGCCATAACGGCCGATAGCCCGATACAGGGGTGTAAAGACCATCACAACCCCTGTAACGGTTGAAAATTTTCTTATGCTCGAAAAATTCTGAAAAAAATATCTAGAAAATCCAGAATAATGTAAATATTCCAAATATATATTCATTTTTTGTTTTAATCATGTTTATGGTAGTGTAACAGTCCACTCTTTGGTGAGAGTATTGTATCGGGTTGTTTTGTGAATTTGTGAACATGATTATATGTCTTTAATGTTTACACATCACAATCAAGCATTAGAACTAGAAATCATTAAAAAGGCATAAATTCTACTTTTTCAAATTTCAAAAAAAAAAAAAAAAAAACAAAAACCCTCGGAGCTTCTATTCATTGAAATTACTTTAATCTACGTTTTTAATCTTAAAAACTATAGTAAGAGTGGTCGAAATCTATTGTAAAATGATCTAGGAGAGTTTTTGGAATGAGAAAAGTGAAAAAATGAATTTAAATAGAAAAAAAGTGGTGGTTTTTCGACGATTAAAAGAGTAACAGTCATTATGCCCCGTAACGTTCTTTATGGCCACTGTAACGGCCGATACGGTCCCAAAAAACCAACCGCCCCGTTTTACCCCCATATCGTGTAACGGTCATGACCATTACCTATATGTATCAACCTTTACGGGCATATCTTAACAGATACGGTACACCTTGACAAGAGAAGCCAAAATATTCATAGATCCACATCTAGAGAAGCCATCGTGATCTTCCTCCAAGATACAAACATTTGGTGATAATCTCAAAAATACCTCTGTACAGGTGGCCGAGTACAAAAGGCACTAGAGCTAGTTTTCGAACATGTGCGAGCACCTCGGCCAGTTGGACATATTCATTTGTGATCTGAAGAGCATTCGCACATAGTAAATGTCAATAGATCCAGAGCAGTAAGAAGGTCATGTGTTCTTCATACTCGACCGGGACTTCATATTTGTGGTAAACATGCATGAATTGTGAATGGACATTGTCGGCCTAATTGGTGAAGTGTCTTGGTTTTTTTATTTAGCGAAGCTGGGGAAGATAGTCTCATCAAAGGGAATGAGTTGGGTCAAAGTTTTAACATCCAAGATTGTTAGACTCATTGGGCCGCATCAAAAGAAGAATGTGCTGGTCGATGGGCTCCAGAATGTCGACATCACGGTCAGGATCCAATGAATATTCGTACATGAAGAGTTTGATGCATTCGTAAATGTCAGAATTCCTCCATGTTGTTTCATATTGAGCAACAACACGATCGAACCAGTTGTCCCATTCTAGTAGAGGTTTCGGCTAGGAATAGGATAGAGTATTCTTCAGAGCATTGGATGGCTCTAGGACAGATTCAGATTGAATCAGTATTGTTTCGCTTGGATAGTTGAGGAATAGAGGGTCCATCATACTGATTTCTTTAGGTTCAACTCCAGGGAAGAATGCTGGTCCCATATAGTAATAGTCTCTGATCGGTGATTTGAAGACTATTTCATTGGAACATTTCTCGGAGAGTGCGTCCAATATAGTGACTAAATTGTCCAAATGGAAAGATGGAGCAGAAGACAGTGAAATAGCCATTGTTAAAATCGGAGAGAAAGATTTAAGATTTGAAGGAGAAACGATAGAGAAGAAAGTGTGGAATGAGAGAGAACGTTTGAAAGGACGCTTATATCGGCAGAGGATATAGAGCATTTATTAGGGCATCATTAATCTCTCGTTTTATACAATACGTATACATGCGTCGCAACAAGCTTAACTCTTCTTTTGAAAAAAGGGTAGTTGGAGCTAACATGTGGGACTACATTGGTTAGAGACGGTTGTTGTGGCGTCGCTACGTGTACCGAAGGACTGCTGCATTTATGAGAGGTCACACTTTGCTTTCACATTTTTTTTCCAAAGGCGAAGCGATGTGGGGGGGCAATGTTCATTTCTATTGTTGTCAATTCTTGCGAAAGCCAACTAGAATGGGTTACCTGTAATCAGGATCAAGTTGCATGGTGTATTTGAAGATTTTTTGGGATAAACGAAGAGGAAGGTAATACAGTTGGAGCGTATCAAGCAACGTCACATCATTTACTTAAGTGATTGAGTGAAGAATGATTGTGCTGAAGTGATTACAGGACAAATGGCAAGTTTAGAAGTAGAGAGGGTTAAGTAGTGTTAAAATGGTTATAACAACCGTCAGAACATGGAAAGCATCCAGATGGTCGGGTTAAGGATATAAATAATAAGGGAATTCAGCAAAGTAAATTGTCTCATACCAACCAAACCAAACCAAATCTATCTTTCCATTATCCTTTCATTTATCTGTCATTTGCATTCCTTAGTGTAACCCTTTAACTTTCGCAAGTCACTTACATTCCATAGTGTAATCCTTTACTTTTACCTGCTATTTACATTCCTTAGTGTAATCTGCAGCAGTAACCAAGTAGCTGTTAACTTTAGTTGTAATTCGAGTCTACACTCATACGCTAGATTCAGTTCAAGCATTAACCAGAGTTCTCCATCCAGGAAAAGGTGTTTTGCAGTTGTTTTTCGCGACCGACTGTAAGAATTCCTTGCTTGTTCTTATTTTATCTGTATCGAAAAGTCCTTTCGTACGGAAGGCAAAAGTGTAACCCATTATCAAAGGACAAACCCTACATTCTGACTATCACCTGATCATTTTAACATACTGTGCGAGTGGCTGAATAGGCGACCGATCTTAGTCAATCTCGGTCACATACTTTGTATATGCTTATCTTGGCACTTGGGGTCATAGTTGTTCGGTTTGAATTGAGCCGCACATTCAATTTTATGTACGCCTGCATTTATCACGTGACCGAAACTGTAAATCAAACCACAACAGTAATGGCCCGTTCCCCAAAAAAAAATCAAATTGTAACAGCCCCAAACAAACCATTATGGTCCAACATATATAAGCCTCTTTCCAAGGGACTCTTTTCTAACTTTTCACCATTTCTCCCTCACTTTTTAAATATTTTTGCTTCTTGGGACTATTTTTAATCCATTTTTGACTAGATTTGGGGAATCTTTGAAGGTTAGGGGAAAATAAAAAAGGAGTAAAAATTATTATTTTTTGTTTCTTCTTTCTGCAAATATATTGAATTAACATTATATTACTAAATCTGCCAAATCTTACTAGAATTGTGCTCGATTTGGCCATGTTTGTATAATTTTTAAAAATTTTTGTATTTTTGCTAGCTTTTATGTAATTTTCAGCATTCTTTTTTTAATATTTGGAATGTAGATTGTTCAAATACATGTATAGAGTTTAGATCTATAGTCACATGCATGCACTAAATTAATGTTTTTCATCTCTTTTTCTTTTTCTTTTTTTCTTGGTTTTTTTTTTTTTTTTTTTGAAAAATTTGGGACATTTTTTTAATGAACAGTGCCAGATTTAATTTTTTAATCTGATCTAGTAGGCCACGATGTGGATAACCCATACTCAAAGAGCAAGGGAATTGAACTATAGTAGCCATCCAATTAGTGGCTTGAAGAAAGGAACCATAGCTCAAAATGGAGTGATGAACCTAACTCAACCAGAAAAACTCACGATAACTGGATGATCAAACTTTAGAGTTGTCTGATAATCGTATTTTTGGTCTTTAGCCCATCCACACACTGGCCCACAAGATCATCAGTTCTGATCACCCATGTGCACTTACAGAGGTAACTGCCTAGAAATTCTATGATACCAACTGCATAACAAAATTCGTCTTCCGTGAATTTAATCAATTCAGAACATGTACTGAAACCGTTAAAATTATTAGAGAGAAATAAATGTTTGTATAGTTTATTTTCATTGCTCCCTCAGGACACCATACTTTTTTCTTAATTAAATAGGTTAGGGAGGTCATTAGCTCCCTAACTATCAATTTTCCCCAAATTACCTACTCATGCTCTTACATGATATGAGCCATAGAGTTTCTCCAACCCTAGTTGCCCTACCTTCCTCCATCATCCCCTCTTCCTTTTCCCCTTGCCCTTTCCCCTTCCTTTTTTTTCTTTTTTATTCTTTTCCATTTTCCTTTTCTTCCTCCCTTCTCAAGGGAGTTCTATACTACACTTGTCAGCCACCAGCCAGCACTACCGCACTGCCGGTGGCCACCAAAAGGTGCCAAAGCACCACCGGCAGCCGCCAACCTGTGCCGGCAACCCACTGACAGCCCACCGTAGCTCATCTGGCTTCAGATCTAGCCCACCAAGGGAGCACCGAAAATAAAATATACCACATCTCTTTCTAAAAAAACAAACATAATCTCTGGAACAATTATAAGATAAAACAGTCAAAATGCAGAATTGGTATACGAAATTGTAGATCACAACACCTAAACTGCCATGGGACGACCCTCTGTTGACAGAACTGTTCACTGGTACGCACCATAGTGATGGCATGCACAGCTTCAGCGGGCCCCACTCTGACCTGCACACGGCCTGCAAATACTCAAAGGGCCAATGGTTAGCATTGATGGTCAGATGGGTGTAATCGGTGTGATTTTTCCACCATGGCCACTCACAGCGGAGGCTCATGGGATCAACAGTTCTGATCACACAGGCAGGCCCGTGTATGGTAGAGGTCACATGAACTACAAGTGATAAGTACAAATTACCGTGCCAGCCCACCGATCTCTGGCATCAATGTTGACTCTCCACCTCAACAACAGCTTCACGATGTCAGCATGTCCCTCGCAAGCTGCAATATGCAGCGCAGTTCGCCCATCCAAATCGATGCTATTTACATCAATGCCCTCGTTCAGCAAATCCTCCACGCCCTTCACGTCGCCTTTACACGCCAAAAACAGCAGCTGCATCGTCGAGTCGAGATTTTCTGGCACCGTCAGCTCCTCCTTGATCACTTCGTCCCGACGGTTCGGATCGAGCGACGACTGCCGCCCGAAGCTGAAACGCAGCGCATTGCGCTTCGGATCGAACGAAGCTTGCCTGCTAAAACTGAACTTGCCGCTCTTCCTTAAAGGTCCAATCGAGAACTTCCGTGAGATCCCTCGCTTCAACTGAGCGGCGATCTCCATCTCTTCGGATTGTAATCTCAAATAAAACCCGGATTCTCCACCCAATCTACAAAAAAACCGTCGCCAAGGCAGAGAATCCTTTCTCCGTCAAAATCTACGCTAGAAAACAAACCGATTTATCCACATTTCAATGTCAGATAACTGTTGGGGATCAACAATAACCTCTGTTTGTGAGAGAGATCAGATATATACAAAGATATTCAAGAATAACCATCTGGAACGAAATTACGAAGATTGAAGGTACGAAATTTCGACGAATAACTGCTTTGAAAGGAAATATTGTGGAGATTGTGCAGATCCTGGAAAAATCCCCTGATTTGGAGCAAAACGAGGGGTTGCCAGAGGCGATCGAGAGCTCGTTGGAGCTCCTGAGACTCTCTATATCGATCGAGACTGTATAGATTGGGCCATGGAGATGACGATCTGATCTCGGATATTTCAAGAGAGAAGAATTCCCGCCGTTCTCCCGGCAGAGAGAGAAGAGAAAGCCGCGAGTATTTGACGAGGCGGTAGGAATGTCGACTTGGAACGTGAAGTTCGATCGGATACATCCCCGACGAACGCGGATTGCATGCGGACACGGGAGCGGATTGGATACGGAACTCTTGGCTACTGAAGTGACATGGCAAAATGGCATTGGTGGAAACCAATCGGCTGTTTCCTTCGGACGCGGATTGCGTCCTACCCCCGCCGTGGACGGTAATCCGTCCGGGCAGGGCTCTGTGGGACCCCAGTGATGTGAGTGTTTTATCCACGCCGTTCAACACTATTTTCAGGTAATTTTAATATGTGAACCAAAAAATAAGGTGGGTCCAAGGTTTAAGTGGACCACAAAGTGGGGATTGAACGTACACCATTAAAAACTTCTTAGGAGCCGGAGAAGTTTCGGATGAAGCTGATATTTGTGTTTTCACTTCATCCACGTCTACATGACCTCATGAATAGGTTGTATGGTAAAAAAAACATCACGTTGGCCCTTAGAAAGGTTTCAACGGTGGGTGTCATTATCAGTGTAGGTTCCTTTGGTGTGGTCCACTCAAGCCTCGGAACACTTCATTTTTTACTTCACATATTAAAATTATCTGAAAACAGTATTGAACGGCGTGGATAAAACACTCAGATCACTGTGGGCCCCACAGAGCCCTGCCCGGACGGGGGGTAGGACAGAATCCGCGGTCGTTTCCTTCCAATAAATGCTCTTCCAACGGAGATGGACGGGGATTCCTGCAAAAGCCTTTCGCGAACTTACGTGGAGCCTGAGGTGATGTTTTTGAGAAATCCAACTCCATCCATCCGTTTTGTGAGTTCATTTTAGGATGCAAGGCCAAAAATAAATCATATCCAATATTCTGGTCGGCCAAAAATGTGAGTGTTGAATGTCAGCAGTTGAAATATTCGTGTGGCCACAAAAGCTTTGAATCAGGATAATATTTGTGTTTTCATTTCATCCCAATATGAATGACATTACAAACGGTATAGATGGGATATAAACATTACTGTCGACACCAAGAACGTTTCAACGACAGAAATTTCCCTGAACACATTTTCCTTTAGTGCGGCCAACTTGAGTTTTGGATCCTGCTCAATTTTGGTCTCAAGTCCTAAAATAATCTCAAAAAAAAGATGGACAGGGTGGATTTCTCACAAACATCACAGTAGGCTCCACCTAAGTTTCCAGTGCAGGAACTTCCTGCGAAAGGCTTTCGCAGGAAATCCTCGTCCAACGGAGATCCGTTAGCGGACATTTTCCGTTTAGGCCATGAACGCACTCGGCCATGCACATGTAATTGTTTATCTTAAGAAAAAAAAAAAAAAGGATGTGATTTCCTGCCAAAGGCTTTCGCAAGAAGTTCCTGTACGCTAGGAACCAGGTGGGACCCACTGTGATGTTTGTTAGAAATCTTATCTATACATCCATTTTTTGAGTTCAATTTAGGACATGAAGCCAAAAATGAAACGTTTCCAGAGCTCTAGTGAGCCAAAAACGTAATAATTGAACGCCCACAGTTGAAATATTCGTGTGCCACAGAAGTTTTGAGTCATGCTAATATTTTTTATTTCAGTTCATCCCAGCAGGAATGAAGTTATTAACGGTACGGATGGCCCATAAAAATCACTGTCGAACCCAGGTAGATTTTAATGGTAGGAATTTCCCTACCACATTTTCCTTTAGTACGGCCCACTTAAGCTTTGGATACGGTTCATTTTTAGCATCATGTCCTGAAATGAACTCAAAAAATGGATGGAAGGAGAGGATTTCTCACAAACATCACAGTTGGCCCTACCTGGGTTCCAAGCAACTTCCGCGTCTAGTAAAAAATGTACATGGAGTTTACCGGTATGTGGCCAAGAAAAGCGTATTGCGTACTGAGTAAACTTTATGGTGTCCACCTTGATTTATGTATTTTATCCATTCTGTCCATCCATTTTAGAAGATAATTTTAGGGCCTTAGGTCAAAACCCAAGCATATAAAAGGCTAAAATCGACCACACCAAAGAAAACAGTGTGAATAGAATATATACCATTGAAAAATTCTTAGGGGCCACATAAGTTTTGGATCAAGATTATATATATATATATATATATATATATATATATATATATATATATATTTACCTTCATCCATGTTTTTTGATCCTTTGAACAGTTTGGATGAAAAATAAACATCACCGTGGGGCCTGGAAAGGTTTCAACCGTGGAAATCATTATTTCCACTGTTTCCTGTGGTATGGTCTACTTGAGATTTTTATAAGCTTCAATTTTTGGCTCAACACCTAAAATTAGATGGAAAAACAGATGGAAGGTGTGGATAAATCACATAAATTCACAGTGGGCTCAACTGAATTTTCTCGATATGACAATCCGATTTCATGGCCGAGTGGGTGCACGAAGGAAACGGAGAAAGATCCGTTTAACGAATCTAACGGAGTAGCATTTATACCCAGGGAACATGACATTGGTATCTAACCAATGGCGTTTTGCCACATCACTTCAGTAGCGTTTTGGCTACTGAAGCGTTCAGTATCCAATCCGCTCCCTGCGGACACTGCCTGTGGGGACGTCACCACTGGGCGTTGCTATGGGCCCCACCATGACGTGTGTTCTATCCACACCATCCATCCATTTTGGATCATTAGTTTGGCGTTACAACCCAAAATGAGACGAATCCAAATCGCAGGTAGACCACTCCACGGAAAAATAGCGATGATTGAACTTCCACTATTAAATTCTCCGTCTTGGGATAAATAGTCCGATCTATAAAAGAAAGACGAACTAGCAGCTAGCACGACCCAATGGGCCAACCGCCAAGGAAAGAGCTAAACCATTCGGCAAAAAATTAAGGCCATGGCCATAGGTCGGCACAACCTTCAACGAACTCTCATGTGGAATAGCTTAGTAATGCTATTAAGCCCGGCAAAGGTGAAGAAATTAAGGGTCACTGAAGTAAGTGATCACAAAGGCATCACAAGCATGCTTTGTTGATTTTATCATCGGAACGACGCCAACATCTGATAGCTTAGTTAGAGTATCTTTAAGGCGTTGTTACTCCTGCAGTCCGCCCTTACCTATAGGTCGGACGATGTTATCAACTCCCGACTGATGTTCAACCTGAAGTTCTTTCCGAAGATCACAGGGGATAAGTTCAGAATCCCAAAGATCTCAGGAACCGAGGATCTCGAGAAGATCTCCGACACGTTAGCATTTCTAATTCAACTACAACACATACCTACCAAACAGAAAAGATCATTTGAAGGTGTGATCTTCCCTCTGCTATAAAAAGGGAGCCCTCCAATGGTGAAAGGTACACACGGATAACCCCTTTCCTTTAAGACCGTTTCTACAAATACCTAGATCCCTGACTTTAGCATCGGAGGGTCCCCTTCATTAGTCAAGGTCTTCCTTGTTTGTTTTTTGTACAGGTACACAAGGGTCTAAGAAAGGTCTACCAGAAAACTGCATCAACAGTTTAGCACCGTCTGTGGGAATTGACATCAAAGTCATTCCTGCTTTATCAGATAATTACAATGGCTAGAGGGAAGAAGAAAGCCCGAGTCTCCCATTGCGCCTGATCTTACACCACCGAAGCAACCTAATAGTCATCAGGATTCCACCTCCCAACAATAGGCTGACTCCGGTCCTACAAGGCTAGCACAGAGATCTCGCAATAGAGGAGGGCAGTTGAACTCCCTTGAGCAACAAGTTGAAATGATAAATAATAACATGAATTCTATAAGACAGTTGCTAAAACAACTACAGCCCCAATAAGTATAAAGGACCACCCATGAAGCTGAGCAAGTAGTCCACGATCCTCCTCAGCCCTCCAACGCGCCTGTCGCCTCTCGAAGAAGTCGACAGTTCGGATCGGCAAGCCTGGCCCCTTCCCATATTTCTGGGACATCGACTCTTCCTGCTTCTGACTTATGCCATAAGCTGGACCGAAAAAAGAGCGACAAAGCTCCCGTCAAAGCTATGGCCGATAGCGGCAAACTGTGAGAAGCAGAGCTAAAAGACTTATGTGGTCAGGTTGGGGACATACGACAAGCCTACCGTGCAAATGCTCTGACCCCAATGGATGCAATAATGGAGGAAACCGAGCCTCCGTTCACGACCGACATTATGCAGGTGCAATTGTCGGACAGGTTCCGTATGCTACAAATCACTCCCTTCTCAGGAACTACCGACCCGACCGAGCATCTGGAGTCATTCAGGGTCTGGATAAAGCTTCACAACGTGTCCGCTGCAGTGATGTGCTAGGCATTTTCACTGACCCTAACTGGAGCCGCTCAACTACGGTTCAAACAACTGAAACCGAACTCCGTTAGCTCATTCTTTCAGCTCAATCAAGTTTTCATCACGAACTTCATTGGAGGGAAGGAGAGACTCAAATCGTCCTCCCACCTTCTCCACATCGTTCAAAAAGAAGGAGAGCTATTGAAATATTACATCAAGTGCTTCAATCTCGAAGTGATGCAAGTACGAAAACACTTCGAGGAACTTGCTCTAATAGTAATAATGGGAGGATCGAGGGATCCGAAGTTCCTCTTCTCGCTGGATAAGAATTCGCCGATGACGATGGCCGACCTACTGAATAGGTTGCAGAAGTATTCCAATGTCAAGGAAGAGTCTGCCCTATGAAATGTTGTCCAGAATAAAGGAACGCCAGCCAAATAATGACAAACAAAGGTAGAGCTCAGCTGAGCTGCTACAAGCAAGAAAAGGAAAGACGACCAATCACGTGATAATCAATGCCCAAGCAAGCGACCTGACAATAAGTTCAAGTCGTACAGTCCCATGAACCAGACACCTAAGCAAGTCTTAATGGAGATCCAAGATAAAATCATCCTTCCCAAAAGATGAAATCTGATCCTGGCAAGCGAAGTAAAATTAAATGCTGCCATTTTCATCAGGATTACGGTCATTCAACGAGCGATTGTTTCGACCTCAAGGACGAGATCTAAGTGCTCATCCGCAGCGGCACCTTAAAGAATACGTCAATCGACGACGAGATCGAGCTGCCTCAAAAGATGAACAGCCCATTAATAATGAACCAACCGAGGAAATTCACACCATCTTTGGAGGTCCTGCCGATGGAGGAGATTCGAACCGAGCTCAAAAAGCCCACGCAAGGAGCATCAGTCACTCCAACTCGGAACGAGAAATCCTTACCACCAGCAGGCCTTCGAAAGAATAAAAAATAGCAACCTGCAGCCTCACCTTCACCAAAGAAGACCCCCGAGAAGTCCACCATCCGTACGATGATGCGCTTATGGTCACAATGACCATAGCTAACCGCAAAGTATTCTGAATCCTCATGGATACTGGATCCTCGACCGACATCCTCTTCGCGCAGGCAAGATGTGACTTGGTCAAACTCGAATTCCAACCCTAGGTCAACCTATCCATTAAACCCACATTTTGTTAGATGAGGAGCACTTAGATATGGCACGCCTAACATCTCTGATAGACCTGTAAGGAGTCTGGATCTAACCAGACCAACCAGACATGCCGAACTGAGCCTAAAACTCAATAACAAACTCCAATGTGACTTATCTTGAGTCACTAGGTGCAGCACTAAGATCAGACAGGCACACAACGACAATCTGACCAAAAAATCTCTCTCCAACTCTCTTTCTCCTATACTATGAAAAGAGTGAGCCCCAAGTCCTAGAGGGGGGAAGGGTGAATAGGATTATGCCAAATAAAAAATAAATGCGGAAAGATAACACAGATAGCAGAAATTATGTAACACCTTGAAAATCGGGGGTCGAGCAAAGCTCAGCTCTCGAGTTTCAACGCATCACTTATGCAACAAAGATAATGATGATTATGATGAGAGCATTGAAACATGAATGGGATTAAGCCAAAATAGCATATCATACTCCAGAGACAGTTAAATTGTAAGCGGAAGACTGTGATAGATAGATAAAATATATATAAACTGTGGTGAGTCTCTAGAGTGTGATAAGGCTACCAGGTTAATTCATTACAAGTACAATTTCAAATTATACCAAGTTGTGGAAGTGTAATGTCTTCTATTCCAAATACCATAGCCCTGTCAATACAATATCAGGTCTTCATAGACCTGTCAAAGAGTTACATGTAGGAGAACTCCTCCTCAACATCATAGTAGTAGTCTGGCTCTATTTCATAAGCATCGCCATCACCTGAAACTCGAACAAATCTGGTTGGTGTGTACAACACCGTCCCGTAATGTGGGAGTGAGTGATCAACTCAGTGGAACAATAAAGCATAGGTTAACATGTTATCAATTCAGTCAAGCAGTAATGATAAAGCAGTACAATCAAACAATCCTAACTACTCTTATTTAATGCAAGTATGAAATGACATGATGAATGCCCTTGCCAAACCACCCTCATGCGACACCATCTTACGTTCGCGATATGCGTTCATCCCTCAGTGCTCTACATCTACCAGGCACATGCAGTGCGATGATGAGCATGATTACTGAGTAGTTATTAGTCCATTTCAAACAGCAGGATTAGGAAATTAAGGTACCTCCCTTGTATCATTCCCAAACATGATCCATTCTAGGGTTGTCAGTCCTAGTTAATCTCATACAATGGTATGTTTCTAGGTTGCTGAAAGGCTGTCAGGGCTGTTACGCACAATGGTTACACCACTCCCCTATCACCTCTTTAACGGTTCATCACTAAATTGAAACAGGCCTAGTTCATACTCTATACACTGCGGCAAAACTCGTCGCCTCACCGCAAATTCAGAGTATGCTCGAGGTCACTACAAAGGACTGTCAGGGCTGTTACACGCATTCGTTGCACCACTCCCCCATCACCTTATCAATGTAGGTGACAGCACGAATATAGTGTCCCATACCACCATAATCGGCACACGAGTCTGGTTGCTCACCGTCACTACGGGAGGCACATGGCCCCCAAATAGTAGGGCCGACAAATTTCAACCA
The DNA here is from genome assembly GCA_030180095.1 of Magnolia changhungtana. Taxonomy (NCBI): domain Eukaryota; kingdom Viridiplantae; phylum Streptophyta; class Magnoliopsida; order Magnoliales; family Magnoliaceae; genus Magnolia; species Magnolia changhungtana. Next base: position 4,618,874 of record JASAUF010000101.1, on the reverse strand, counting down.
CGGTGTCCCATACCACCATGCCCGGCTCATGAGTCTTAGCGGATCGAAGTACCATGGTTAACGGGATTTCACTGGTAAGTCTGGTACCCTAGGTTCAAGCAGTAGCGTCCAAACATGGTGAACATACATAAGACAGATCGGGTTACTTGACGAGCTCGGCTAGCTTAAGCACACAACAAGTTGAACAATATGAAGCGCATAAGCACTTCGTGTGGCCAGCCACTATCGCCAACCGAAGTACGACTCGGGTTCGACGAACACATCTCTCGTGGAGACTGAATCTCAACCACGAACTCAGTTTCATTGCCGATTGCCTAGACTATACAATAGCCCCAATCACATTCAATTGCAGATAGTTAAAGCAGTAATGGATCAAGATTCAAATCATACAATCAAAGTCTGATAATATCCGTTAAGGGCTGCCAGGGCTGTTGCACGCACTCGTTACACCACTCCCCCATCAACCTTCATGGCTCTTATGGAATACAACATAAACATGAATTTAAACATATGCATTACACAGATAAAATCATACAATCAGTTAAGCATGTTATGAAGTACAACATAAGCATGAGTTTGTACATATTCAATTCCTAATCACACAGATATCTAAAGAAATCATACACATAGTTAAAGAAGTTGAGAATCATATCTCAACACCCTTATACATTACAATTTACTAACTACTACTCATTCATACACTTCAACAAACACTTTAAACTACATACATCAACATACATGACATATGTTGATCACATAGGCATTAGGCCAAATCCTTTCACTAGGGAGTTAGTCCAATTATAACATGCGTGCACCCACAACGGATAATCATGGCAAGCATGAATCCAAGTTCCATATTCATTCAGTCATTTCCACGAATACTTGGGCCACACATTGTAACATATATATTGTATATTGGTCGTGGCGTGATTTAGGGCAAATCCTTTCGTTAAAGGGGTATCGCCAATACAACAATCATATATCCATGACAATTAGTCATGGCGAGCACGAGTGAGAATTCTATACTCATTCAGTCATTTTCACAAACACTTAGAATACACTATTTTCACATACATAGTGGATATTAGCAAAACATATATTAGGGCGAGTACTTTCGCCAAACAAGTATTTTACGCATATATAATATATTCATACAGCAAATAATCATGGCAAACACATTTTCAAAATTTATACGTATACGGTACTTTCTACAAATACCTAGAATATGTAAAATTCCATATTCTTCGTCTTCAATCGAAACGGAAAACAAACAGCACTTTGTATATGTGCAATTGCATGCAGATCATGAATCTATCATTATCTGACATTGAAAGCATTGAAAACTATAACCTATACACCTAAAGTCCGCACCTTTTGTCGTAGAATCATAACGGAGTCGATGGATTTGCTAAGCTTTCATATACGGTAGTTTGGCAACCTATAGAACGAAATAGGTTAGTTATTTCATAACTTACAACCTACACAACCCCAAAACAAATTAGGGCTAGGGTTTCTTACCTAGAAATGACGCCGGAATCGCTGGGAAAGCGATCAGAATGGAGTGGTTAAGCTCGTGAAGCGGCAGGGAAGCATGGCAGGGAGATGCTCCCACTTCACTCACACTTTCTCTCTCTTTTCTCTCTTCTCTCTCTAGGGTTTCTCTAAAATTCGTATGGCTGTGAGAGAGAGGGTTCTAAGGTCCTTATATAGCCTAAAAATATACCAAAATAGACTTATGGCCAAGGTATACTTAGGTTATAACCAAAGTGAGTCAGTTTCAGATTAACGGAGGTCTTCTGGCGGCCTTCCTTGAGCCAAAGGTCGGACTTAAGCTCACAGACATTGGATCAAGGTCGAGTTACGTTTTCGCTTCGTCAAATTCCCAGATCACGCGTGGCGGACCAGTTTCAGTTCAACGGTCAGTGGATCTCGATCGAAGATTCCGAGTACATAGATATGTTTGGGGAGATATCCCTGATCCGAGGGTGTAATTTGGCTGATTCTGACGGTCAGGTTCCTTAATACTGACCCGCAAGCGACAAGTCTCAGATTTCATAAATTTGTATTTTATTTTTAATTAATTTCACATTTCTTACACTCCCCGCTCCGAGCTCAAGTGAATAGCGCTGGGACACTATCTGGATTTAATTTTCGAGATGGTTGTCAAGCCCAGCAAGGCGATCCTAATTCCTTAACTTGGTATTATTCGGACTTCCAATGTGCGGTCCAGATCTGATACAGAGTTTCGAGATACTCCTAAGAGCGGCCGGGTAATGAGATTGATCCTAGATTTTAAGGTAACCTAGCGTTAATGATTCTACAAGTTTTGGGTCTTACAGATCGTATTTAAAGTGGATCAAACGGATTTCGTAGCTAATCTAGTTTAACACTTAGTTACTTTGTCTCATTTCTAAAGGATTTAGTCCTATAAGATTTCTATCTGAGGTGGTACTTAGTCCTTTGTAGTTTGTATATAAGGTGATCCAAGTTATAATACTTAGCTAGTTTAAGATAGTGTCTAGGGTGAAAATACTTAGGAAAATTGAAAGAAGGGTGGGATTTGTAAAGGAAAAGGGTTAACAAGCGATTTTTCGAATATAGGATTGGGTTCCGACAAGTTAATCAGGTGTTAGGATTGACCCATTGCCGAAGGACGTCTAATTCTAAGTGGCAAAAATTCGAGATGTTACATCTAAAACAACCTCAAATGCACAAGTATTGAGAGGTTGATACAAACGTTGTTCTAAGGACAACCATACACCAAAAACCAATGGCTTATGGTAAGATAACCTAATTTCTAGAATGTTGGTAAGTATCAAAAACTCAAACTGATACAGAGGCAAATGAAATAAATCAGGCTATTACAACATTCACCACATGTACATGAAAATAAATAAAAAATTCAACACATCACATACATCATCATCATCATCATCATCATCATCATCCAAAATCTGAGAATTATAGTGGTTCGGGTGTACACCAACTGTTCTCAAATAGCCACCCTACTCCACTCCTAATATCCACAACCCATAGGATATCGACTTTCACTAAGAAAGAAGGTTTTCCAAGGTTCGCCTTAAAACCTTTACAATTGTGTTTTCAATGGGCTATCACAATTAAAAACCCCACACACTGAGATTTTCTGGCTGTCTCAGTCAAAACCAAAATGAAAGATTTTCTACCAATATTATAAACCACAATGTAATAAATGAAATATACTTATCTGATGAATGATCTTCAATGTAGCCAGTAGAACTGCATCTTTGTAAATGAAGATGTTCAATGTTCAATCTCACAGAAGAGGGGGTTCTAGGTCTAGATGAATTTTAAATTAAATCCAACCTTAGGCTACTTGGATTCAATTTCTTGGATCTTTGTAGATGAAGATGTTCAATGTTCAATCTCACAAAGGGTTAAATCCAACCTCAGGTTTACAAGAATGATTGTGGGACCTTCGATATCATCGAAATTTGAATGTCGATGATATCGATAGCCATGTGGATGCATCGATAAATCCAACGAATTTTCCATTAAGCTTGCTGGACAGTTTATGTCCTTGTTTGATGCAATCGATACTGTATCAATATCATCGATATTTGAATATTGATTCTGTCGAGTGACCCTCGATCAAATATAAAATAGCCTGAAATATTTGCTGGGTATTTGTGAGTCCAAGACCGATATCATCGGGAGTCTTTCGATATCATTGAGATTTGAATTCTGATGATATCGAGGACAACCTCGATATATCGATGATCTTATGATTTTTCTTAGTAAAAACAAGGACTCATATTCTCTGCTGTCGATTTTATCGAGTCAACTTTGATAGACACAAGATTTAAATATTAATGATATCGATAGGTGTATTGATTCATCGATAATTCCATCCAGATGAGTATGTGGTTGCTGGACATATTTTGTCCTCATTTTGATGATATCGTTTAGGCATCGAGGACATCGACAACATATGTCGATAATATCGATCAGTGTCGATAAAATCGACAGAGCTAGAAAACTTAGAGATTTTTTAATTTTTAAAAAAGTTTTCTAACTCAAAACCCTATGATGTTCTAATTTGTTTTAAGGGTTTTAATTACCTGGTGTTTTGGGACATGGGATGTGAGGCTTAAATTTACCTGTGGCGAGTTCGGGCACACATCCGGTTGAGGCAGACACTTTCATTGATCTTCCTATAAGGCGCTGCTGTCTAGCTGACTCAACACTTACACTAATTGACAAACGAGGGCACTTTCATAGTCCACATATAATATGGTGTTTCTTTAATGGACTTAGTTCCATCGGTGCCAAGAACATCAGACGTAGGTGGGTTCCATCTAGTCACTGTAGCTTGTCACACGCTTTCATCGATGGACCTAAAAAAGATCCTCATCCCAGCTTTCCAATAGGCATAATATGAGCCATCAAATGGTGGTGGCCTAGTGATAGAGAGGCTATCAAAATTTGACATATTAGAAGCTCAAGATCACTTAACTCAATAAATTAATCCAATAGAATGAGCTATTAGGCTTTGATACCACTTGAAAAGGGTGAGTCCCAAGTCCTAAAGAGGGGCATAAGTATTGAGAGGTTAATATAAACGTTATTCTAAGGGCAACCTTACACCAAAAACCAATGGCTTATGATAGGACAACCTGATTTATAAAACATTTGTAAGTATCAAAAACTCAACTGATACAGAGGCAAAGGAAATAAATCAAGGTATTACAACATTCACCACATGTACATGAAAATAAATACTCATTCAGCGTATCACATACATCACCATCATCATCATTATCATCATCCAAACTCTGAGAATTATAGTGGTTCGGGTGTACACCAATTGTTCTCAAACAGCCACCCTACTCCACTCCCAATATCTACAACCCAAGGGATATCGACTTTCACTAAGAAAGAAGGTTTTTCAAGGTTCTCCTTAAAACCTTTACAATTGTGTTTTCAATGGGCTATCACAATTAAAAACCCCACATACTGAGATTTTCTGGCTATCTCAGTCAAAACCAAAATGAAAGATTTTCTAGAAATCTTACAAACCATAATGTAATAAATGAAATATACTTATCTGACGAATGATCTTCGATGTAGTCGGTAGAATTGCCTCTTTGTAGATGAAGATGTTCAATGTTCAATCTCACAGAAGAAGGGGTTTTAGGTTTAGATGAATTTTAAATTAAATCTAACATTAGGCTAATTGGATTCAATTTCTTGGATCTCGTAAAGGGTTAAATCAAAATCTTCTTTATATTAAGTAGAATGGAATCAAGAGATCGAGAAATTAAGAAACCAAGAAGCTATTAAAATGATTTATAAATATATCACAATAGCTTCACAATAGTGGGGACTAATCTCTCAGAGTGGTGGCTTGAATTGGCTTGGAATGAATGATAAAATCTGAGAAATGTCCTTAATTTATGGGCTGTAATTCGGTTCCCTCGACTGGTCTAAGGTTCGGCTCGACTAGTCCTAGTAGAACCAATTTTTGAATTTTCTGATGTGATCAGATAAAATAGACTCTCGACTGGTCAAGTGATTTAAATTAGTGTTGCTGAAGTTTGAATTAAGACCTGCTCGAGTGGTCGAAGACCAAACAACCTTATCCGAGTTTTTGAGTAAAATCCTGGACTAGTCGAGCCAGTGCCTGGACTAGTCGAACAATGACTAGAATTAGTCGAAGCAAAGCCTAAAATAAGTACTATGACCCAAATTAAACATGCAATGTTAATGACCTAATCCTAAGGTCTTTCTAGGTTATGTATACCTTAAATGTGAGTATTGAAATTGAAATATCAGTCGCTTCGGTAGATAGGTCACTTTGAAGCACATGAAGCTTGACCTCGTATACTTGAGTTTGTGTCTCGAACTTGTGTCTTGAGCATGTGACTTGAGAATTAAGCTTGATCAAATGTATTTAAGCTTGAACTTGAGCATGTGATGCACTCGAACTTGAACTTGAGATAGTGCACTTGGACTTGGTTAACTTCAACTTGTTCTCATAGTTGAACAGTAGCACACTAAATGTCGATGTAGATAACATGAAGCTCATCTTCGAATGAAGGTGAACTTTCCATCTATTTGAACTTGAAGGTGAACATTTCATCTATCAAAACAAGTCAAACATTTTGAAGTGTTTTGGCACAACAAAATTTGACAATACAGGGTGCTAGATTTACAACATAGCACTTACATACTATATCTTGCCTCGACACTCAGAAAAAGTTTTGAACTGACTCAAACTCGGCCAGACCTGAGTTCGTGACTTGGTAGATAGACAGAAATGGTGCACACACTCTCTCTTTCTAACTTTCTATTTTAAGATGGGTTGCCCTAAAAGTATCCTTAAATAAACTCCACTAATTATCTTCTAGAGGATTCGTAACTAACTAATCTTTGAATTAGTTACGATCATGCGAATAATCATCGAACGAAACACAACAATGCACAAATCTCAGATCAGATGTAATTAAACTAGCTTGCATGGTTGAAATCTATCATTGTAGATGGTAATTTGGTGTTATGGGTCACCATATGGACGACTTTGATTGGAAGATGAGGCCTACCCAAGGAAAATGGGTTTTTCGGCCAGTTGAGGAAGATGACCCGATTAACCATGGTGATTCTCGGTGTAAGGGTTCATCCTCTGATGAAAGGCCTTTGAACAACCCTAATTGGTCCAACAAAGCTTGTAGGACCTATCTTGTGATGCGAAATGGACCCTCGATTAGTGATTTTTGAGTTTCATTAATTCTACCCGAGATGTATTGCATCATAATGGAATATTGCATGAGATGTAGTTGCTGCCATATAGGATCTCCTAATGCCCTAATTTTGATGTTTGAGATACACAGATGATGCTTCTAGAACTAAGGGAATGGTTGAGATTTTGCAAATTGTCCAATGAAAAAGGTTCTCTCGGAACTTACCTGGCGGCGGAGAGAAACAATGATGCTTGCCCTAAAATGAATGGCTGGGATGTTCTTCATCCAACAACCGAAGTTATAGGAGCCCCTGTTGCAAGCGAGGTAAATAGAGAGGAGAAATGGAGATTTCTATTTTCAGGAATCGCCACATGCACACCTATTTGTGAGAGAGATTGCGAGCACGCACGTGTGCTTCAAGGTGCACAACCAATAGTGGTTTGGTTGAAATCCTACACATTATATGATGGGTAGTTTAGATCATTCTAATATGTGGTGATGGTGGGCCACGATCAACCAGAATGGACGTCATCCGTTCAAACTTTGGTCGAGCGGGAAAAGATGGAAAAAACTCTCCATTTCTGGTTTTCATCGGGTCAAACCTGAGTTGACCTAGGTTGGGTTTAGTGATCTGTGAGCATACACTTGCTGGTACACATGCCAACATTAAAGTGGGGTCCACAATGATCTCTCATGGAATATAACCCATCCATTAGGTTCGACAGTTCATGGTAGGCCATCCATCTAACAATGAGATAGATTCATAACTTAGACGGGACACAACTCTTAGATTTAAGCGTCTACCGATAATTTTCAATAACCCAATGGTCAAATTTATTCCAAGTTTGATGCACACCAAAACAAAAGGTTTTTGGACTTGTTTAAAGGATAATTAGCGATAAATTTAATGATCAGATAATTTAATTATGATGGTTAATGCTCAATTTCTACATTGAGTGATGCGAGCCTAACAAAAGATGGACCTAATGATCCAGGCCACAACTTTTATGATAAACATAAATACATTCATTCAAGGGTCCACGTCAAATGGAATTTGGGTTTTAAATAGTGATGTTATGTAATCCAAAGGTTGGATTGTTTCAAAGTTTGATTATCAAGAATACGTAGGGTTTTCTAGATTAATATGAGTTAGATTTTAAAGTTGATTTGAAATTAGATGGTTTATTTTTATGTTTAAGTGATGATCAAGTGAGGATTATAAAATTTGAGTGTTGTAGCCCGATGAACAACAGATTTGATGATCCAAGGTTTGACATCAACGATGGAAGGTTTGATTTGTCTATCAAAGTGATTGGAATCCTAACAATAGATTTCTCTGATGATACGATGGTCTATCCTAAGAATCAATGGTTGAAATGGGCATATTGTGAATTATCAATGATGGTGAAGAATGTAGGTAAGGTGTGTACCTTCACACAAATATGCTCATTTAGATTATAATGGTAACACCCGATTAATGAAAAGTATGGGATGTTATAGTTACCCCCCTTATAGAGAATTTCGTTCATGGAATTCAACACGAGGACAATATATTTTACAGTGTTTCTAAGTGTTCACTACTTTCTCTGTAAAGTATGTTTGTATGTACACATGTATATGATTGACTAATTGAACTAGGGTTATTACACCCTACTCCCCTTAAAGAAAATCTCACCCTTGAGATTTATTAACATACATCTCAATCATTAACATTACAAGTAGCAAAGTTATCCTAATGGTGTACCTTACCTCGAATATGTCCAAGTGTGTCATTCGAACCTGGATTTTGACAAGCTATATCTAAAATTTGCTATAACTTTAATACTATTATTCTAATAGATCGACTAATATATATGAGTTCCACTAAAGATTAGAAATCTTTTTAATGTCTACCAAAACTAGGGATTATTTCAATGCCACTAAGATCATAATTTCTTGCAGTATCTATTAAGAGCATAAGTTCATTCAGACGACAACTAATATTAATATTATATCTTTTTTTTCAGTCATTTTTTTAAAAAAATTCACAATGAACGTTCTCCAATATATAAGGTAAAAATAATATTTTCTATTTTCAGTATTTGGGCTAACTCAAACAGACAGTTGTAGTAGGTCTGAACCTAATACTCCAATCTTCTGCCTAGATATGGTAATAAATTCATTGGTATCATTATTAATCCTGGTGAACCCTAGTCTTCTACTTAACAAAGGCATTGAGTCCATTGGTAATCGCCAGGATTTAGAATTTGGATCAAAATGCTTATACTTCGCTTAAGCATAAATCTGTAAGTTCATGGTCCTAATTATTCTAAACATTTGTAAAATATTTTGTAATTTTTCCATTCTATAAAGAATAAGCCTAAAAGGCTCAATACGCTTTCACTATGAACTTTGATTATTACCTTTTACTGAAAATTGTGACAATTTTATTTCTAAGTAAGAAAAAAATTGGAGAAGTTCAAATTCAAGGAGTGTTCTTATTTAATCTTATGTACATCATGGTGGGCGTCTAAGTTCAGTTTCTAAGTTCAAATGACTATCCTGATAGTTTACAAGGGAACCTAAGTTTGGGTCTCTATGTTCCCTAGATTCCTCTAATTCTAGCTAAGATTGATCTAAGTTCAAATTTCCAATTTCCAATATCTTAACTAAGACATTTGAGATTTGTAGAAGTCTCATTCTCTAAGTCCTAGTTTGTCTAAACTCTGCTCTGATACCATATTATAATGTCCCGAATTTCGTAACCTGAGTTTAGTACCCATTTTTTAAAATTCCAAGTGTTAACCTTTAAAGATAGCCTATGTTTCACAATATAAACATTTTATAAATGATCTCCACAATGAAAAAAAGATAAATCAAGCATAAAGGAAAAGCAAGATATACATTCCAAATACACAAGATATACAGATGAATGCCCATAGAGCTTATACAAACCAATGACTCAAGTCTTATAAATACAGGAAAGTATAGAATAAATATAAATTAGGGCTACACACGGGTTAGTTCGGTTCGGTTCTAGGGTGAAACCAGAACTGAACTGTTCCTAACGGTGCTACAAATTATGGAACCGGAACCAGACCGTTAGCACCATAGAACCGAACCGGACCATGAAAAACGATTCGGTTCCACGGTTCTGGGAGCATAATAAGAGAGAGAGAGAGAGAGAGAGAGAGAGAGAGAGAAGAAAGAGAGAGAGAGAGAGAGAGAGAGAGTTACTTGGGGGTGAGCTTTCCGATCCATGATTCGAGGGTTCTCTCAATATCACACTCTCTCTCTAAGTCACGGAAAAACAAAGGCAAAGAACCTTCATACCGCTTCTTTTTGTTACTGCCTAATGCTTTTATTGGCAGTGCGACGGTATTTGCACTTAAAAGGGAATGGGACTGGAACCCTGAAGAAACACTAGATTTTTGGGTTTTTCCAGCATCGGCTTGGATTTCAAAAGCACGTGAAATCGAAGGCGGAGATCCTTCATTTCTCTTTCTTGAGCTATTACTTTTGGATGATTGTTGGGCGAAAATGAAGGGATTTACATGGGAGTTGATCTTAAACCGTAGAAAAACCTTAGATTATTGGGAGAGGGAGGGTGGGAAGAGAGGGGAACAGAGCTTACCTGGAGAAAAGATGGGGTTTTGGAAATTCTCATGCCCTAATTCTCTCGTACTGTAATGGCGGAGCATCGTCTCAGAGAGAGAGAGAGAGAGAGAGAGAGAGAGAGAGAGAGAGAGAGAGAGAGGGCAGGGGCAGGGGCCCAGTCAGTGAGAGAGAGGGCAGATAGGGGCGACAGCAGTGGGGATAGAGAGTAGAGAGATTATATATTTAGGGTTTTTTTTTATTTTAAAGTAAAGGTTTGGATCAACGGTTCAGTTCTACAGGGCCTTAAACTGGAACTGATCCGTATCCAACGATTCTTGAATTTTTGGAACCAGAACCGGACCAAACCGGACCAATCCAATGGTTCCGGTCTAGTTCCACGGTTCCGACGGTTCAATGTGCACCCCTAATATAAATAAAATATAGAAATAAGAGCCATAATATCATCCAGCTCCTCATGCTCCACATGAGCACCAACTTATACATCATCTAAGTCTCCTGCGCCAATTGAATATGGTTTAATGACGTTCATGGCTATCCCAGTGACGTATTCCCCGAAGATTTATTGTTCCATCATAACCAGTTTTCAGAAAAAGTCTATAACAACCGAATCATAATGACCATTATAACAATAAGGCAAATCCATAAGACATGCATACATCATTATAATAATACATATTTATGCTCTTGTTTAAATGCATGAATGCATGACCATGCACATCAGCCTGGGGATGCACATCCAACTGGCTTTAGGAAAAAACCCATGAGTGGGGTAAAACCCACATGCAATCTCAAGTAGCTATCACCAATGAAAGTACAACAACTCTGGCTCAAGTTACTAATCCACACAAATTAGGTCGATCGACAATGGTTTGAGAGCTAGAGAAAATACCTCGAGAAAAGGCACTTGCTACTACAATATCCAGATTAGACAGCCGATATCGTTCGAATGCCATGAAATGTATGATTAGCCCAACCGTTATTAGTCCAATTACAAATGGCCAATTTAATGAAGCTCAAAGGTCACTATGGGGGGCTCGTCACCTAGCATAGGCCAACAACTTAAGCATGTTGTCCCATACCACCATCTCCAGCTCGTGAGACTTTAGTAAGTAGGATCATAATGCATTTAAATGGTTATCAGTATTGTTTGTAATACAATGAAATCAGGATATACTATTTATATAAACTTCTACAACTAGTGGCATATCATGATCCATCAAATAGTCGTTACCAATCTAAATTCATACATAAATCTAATAAAAAGGGTACATCTTAACAAGCCACATTAGGCATCAAATCCATTCAAGGATACTACAAAAAGAGTTCAACCCACAAGCTACATGGGCACAAATAATTCACGAGATAGTAAGGCTCGACCAAATAATATTTAATCTATTCACAAAATGGACAGTAGTTCAATAATATCATCTAACAATTTCCAAGTGGCAAATTAAGCCACAATCAGTTCATCATACATCATCAATGGCAAATACACATGTAAAGTACTCATCTTAACTATAATAAAGAAATTTGAAATCCATAAATTGAAATGTAAGAATCAATCCTAGCTAAAGAGTTATTCATATAGGAACTAACATTTATCATTCATTCCACTGAATACTATATTGAACAAGTAGTAAAAATAAATGAACTAAACTATCATAATGTAGGAAAACTTGAATGTGATTGTCACCTTATATTTTGAATTGACCTCTTGAATGGCTAGAATGTAAATACGAGCCCTAGGAAACAAGTCCTAACCTATGTCAATTCAGTTTTACACAAAATCTCGACTTGCTCTCAACCCGAGCATAAATCAATTGAGGGTTAATTAAGATGCCTAATTATATAAGATTCAAAACCTAAATTAGTAATCTACAACATAAGCAACATGAATTTTAAAAATAACTACATATATCAACTTACTTTAAAGATTGATGCACTTCATCTTAACTCGGCCCCCAATTGAGTTAGATCAACTTAACTCGGTCCCTCTCTCTACCTTTACTCAGTAGTTGACAAAAGAGCACGATCAACTCATTTAAGCATGAGTTCCCATGCACATCCAAGCCCATGATGTTGCAACCAGTAACTGGACCAAACCTAATTAAAAACTGGGTTGTTAGATTGAGAACACACCAGGGGAATCCAAACCCAAAGCTGAACTCGGCAGAAGATGAGTTGAGTCGGCTCGACCCGTTTCTAACTCGACAGACAAAACCTTCCTGTCTTAGTCTCTCATTGCTCTATTCTTCATTATTCATCATCATCATCATCATCATCATCTTCTTCTTCTTCTTCTTCTTCTTCTTCTTCTTCTTTCCTATTCTTTCTTCCAGGTACGCCCAGGTAATGGGTCTAGTCGGAACTAGATTGAAATAACCCTAACAACAACCCAACGAGCAACTGAGTCAACTCACTAGGACTCGGCAGACAACACTACCCTCTCCATCTCTTCATCCTTATATCCTTTCTTCTCTTTCGGACTTCTTGGACTAGCAGGCAGGACCAATAGCCACCTGACTCAAACCAGGTCTGATCCCAATAGAAACTTAATTTCCTAGATCATTAAGTTAACCCAATGACCCAAGATGCAACTTGGTCAAACTCGAATTCTAACTCGAGGTTGACCCAGCCATTGAACCCACCTTTTATTGGATGAAGAGCACTTAGATTTGACTCACCTAACATCTTTGGTAGACCTGCAATGAGTCTGGATCTAACCATATCAACCAGACATGCCGAATCGAGCCCGAAACTTGACAGCAAACTCCAACATGACTTGTCATAAGTCACCCGGTGCAACACTGAGATCGGACATGCACACAACGACAATTTGACCTATAAAATCCCTTTCCAACTCTCTTTCTCCTATACTCTATCTTGCCTAGACACTTGGAAAAAGGGCTGAACAGACTTAGACTTGATCTGACCCGAGTTCATTACTCGGTACGATAGATAGAAATGACACACACCCTCTCTCTTTCTAACTTTCTATTTTTGGATGGTGTTGTAACACCCCATAACTCTGGTACTCGGGTGTTACCCCTGATAATCCTGATTATTGAGACTAAAAGACAATTAAAACTCTGCACGTGTAGGTCGAGACTCTCGTTCAATAGTGAAGCCAACCACCATAATCCGAAGGAGCCAAGTCGAACCCAACACCAGCATGGGAGGTAAAACTCAGCAATTCCTTAGATTCAAACACATTACGAACACAATTAATCAAATTACATTGATACCATGAACCCACTAACCACCTTAGAATAAATTACTACGACCAACCAGGCAGTTGGAACCCCTTGAATCCCTGTTCCACCGTTAAAACAAAACCTTATGCCCATCTGACCATTGGATCACAACCTATGGGCAAAATGACGCTCTGAATGGTATAACATGGCTCACCTAGGCCTTGGACCCGCCCCAAACCAGGCTGGGACCCTTATGTCTGAACCCCAAGACAATTAGTCGGAGTAGATCAAACACCGGAGCCGTGATGTGCCCAAAGCCAGGTGCACGTACACCTCAAGCTCTGATACACGATGTACGCTAGACATTTACACGTGGTCAAACGGCATTTGACCGAACCAAATACAAATTTCCAAAATCCTTCCCGCCAACACACCATTTGAATCAGCCAACCTTTAGCTTCAAGGTGGCCCACCCTGGCCACTTTCCGAGCAATCCGGACCGACCATTCTGTCGGTGGGGTCCACCCCAACAAAACCTTATAAGGATGGGGCCCTCCAAAAACAAACAAAAGCAATCACTACCAGCCGTCCATTCCCCTTTGTCTGGATCCGTGAGGCGTGTGCAGACCGTTAGCGTGAAGGGGTGAACTGCACCGTTTTACCTGGGAAGTTACAGGCATGCGCACGCCATCCCAGCAGATCTCCTATCTCAAGGCAAGAAGACTTGCTCGCCGAATCTGCCATTCCAGGAAATCATGGCCTGTCGACTGCGACCATGGCGTGGGATCCGCAGAACCCATCCCAGCCACTGAATCCTCCCTTTCCCTGCCTATAAATAGGGAGCCCAGCTCTTACAGACTCCACACGTTAAGAGAGGGAGAAAACAGAAGAGAAATAGTCACGTCGTTGGTGAGCTTGGAGCGCACTGCCTCCACTCAGCTCGTGAAAATCGGACTGAGCCGAGTCAGTGAGTTTACACAGCAGCACCACCAGAGAGAGGAAGAAAAGAAGGAGAAGGAGTAGGTGAGGACGGTGGGTGTGTGCGTGACAACCCAAGTTCAGGTCGGACCCAACTGTGGAAGGTGAGACCTCCTTTTCCATTCCTTTTCTCTCTAAAAGTAAAGCTAAAACCAAGCCCCATCACACCTCACCTTGGATGAAAAATACCCATCAGCAAGGGCCATTCATGAAGCCAAAACAGGCTCTGTTTGAAGGCTGAATGTGGCTAACGTGCAGGCCCTGTTTTAAGGCCAAACCAGCCTAAGTGCGGGACATGCTTTGGGCCAAACAACGACATGAAGATGGCCCCAGCCGAGGGCTGAAACCCAGTCCAAGAGAAGATCCCAACACGAGCTCTGTCGGCTGCAACTCGGGCTGATATAAGTCTGGAACCGAAGGAGAAAACGTCCCGCTTCAGGCCGTTATTTTTATTTGTTTATTTATTTATTTATTATTATTATTATTATTTTTCTGAGAAGAACGGCTACCACCACGCCTCCGTTGGATGCCAAGGTGGGTTGGAAAACGGCCCTGAAGAGTGCCCAGTTTGAGCTAGAATCAGGCCGGAAGGCGGCCTCTAAAACACCTGCTGGTGCACGTCATTGTTGGGAAGATAACCATGCATGTTGCAAAGGTGATGGGCTGCTTATGGGCTTCACCAAACGCTGGTGGGCCCTGCACAAATGCAGGTGGGCCTCACGCAAAATCAGATGGCTGCCCTAAGTCTTGGGCCCTACACGTGTAGGTGGACCGCACCCTGCGTCAGCAGGTGGGCCTCACCCTACCACAATCAGTAGGCCACGTAAGTGGACCCCACCTTGATGATGTAGGACGTCCAGGCCGTCCATCCATTCCTCAGGCTCTGGACGTCTTACCTTTAAAAATATGTATATATATATGATATATAATAAATATACATTAAAGTACATGCAGCTGTACATTAGTGCATGCATTCCTCTCACGCACGTGGCATTGATGGACTACATCCAGGCCGTCCATCCATTTCAAACTACAGCTGGGTGGGCTGCACCACCAGATGATCACGATGGGCCACCTAGATGATTTACACCCAACCCGTCCACCAATGGACGTTCCAGATCGTCCAGCACTAAACGTTGCTGCACAGAGGAAAAAATACATGAAATAATATTTTATTATAAAATATGATAACATATACAGTCCGTAGGAATCACCCACGCACAATTTCAACCAGCCGTCCATCTGTTTCCCACGTGGAACAGGTGGGACCCATTGATGTACCTGGACCACCTTGATGCCACATGGAACCCACGTGACATGATGCATGGAAGAAATAATATTTTAATATGCAATGTATGTATGTATTATTTAAATATATAATAGATGCATGAATATGTAACATTTATATACATACATCAGATGCATGGAAGAAATAATATTTTAACATGCAATGGATGTGACGTTAATGCATATAGTAGATGCATGGATATGCATCAGGTGCATATAGCATGATATAACGTTAACACATGAGGTGGGCCCCATGTGGAACCCACGTTGAAATACATGCAAGATACATGTGATGTATACTATTTAAATACATGCCAGATGCATGTAAAATATATAATACTTAAATATGAAGATGCATGTTATATATATATATATATATATAATATTCAAACAACAGATGCATGTCTTACATGTAATATTTAAATATCAAATGCATGATATAATATATCTTAACTAAGACACTATTATTATATATATATATATATATATATATATATATATATATATATATATATATATATAGATACGTGTGGTGGCCCACTAAGGACACACCCTATTGTATATATCGCACATCCACTCCATCCATCTTTGGGCGTGCCAAACCGTCCATCCCAATTGGTGAGCTTGCCCTAAGGCTTGAGTCCTATTGGACCACCTTGTTGAAATACCTGGTGGGCCTAACACATGCCTAAAAGCCTTGTTGGTTGCACCCTTTGAGCTTTATGTTAAAAGCACAAAGCCACAGAAATATCTAACAAAAATAAACTATAATTTTAGGTGATTCCTTGGTCGACTCCGGCCTCAAGAAGACTTAAGCCGAATTCAAGAAAACTACCACACAGGTGATGACTTTCCCTTAGGCTTTCCATTTCTAAATTAGTTAAATATAGTTTACATTAGATTACCGCCATTATGATACTTGTTTCCACCATATGATAGTTTCACATGTTATCTAACCCATGAAAAATGATTACTATTCGATTGTCTTGTTGACACATTGTCAAAAATCATTATTTAAAATGTTGATGCCTCCTTTCATGTTTTTATTCGAAGTTATATGTTATCACATGTTATTTTGATTGACTCTATACATAATCTCATGATTGTATGCAAGCCACACTTGGGATGCACTTAGACAAAAGGTGTGGAAAATAGAGACCTTGAACCGGTGTCACTTTGATCAAGGTATCCTATTAGGACATCCCAAGGTGGAAGACCTCATGAGCCGGGGATGGTGGTAATGGGACACTATGCCCGAGCTGTCGGCCTACGCTGGGCTCTGAGCTCCCCGTAGTGACCACTGAGTTGCTTAAATTGACTGATTGTAATCAGACTAATAACGGTTGACTAATCATGCATTCATAGCATATTGGCGATGACGGATGGCTAATTCTGGATGCTATAGCACGTGCCCAGAGCTGTTGGGGTATCATTTCGCTAGCTCCCAGACCATCGACTATCGACCCCGTCCGACTGGATGATCATTCCCAGGTCGATGATTGCATGGGCAACGAGCCCAAGTCCGGCTGGATGTGCATCCCCAGGCCGATGTGCATTCATACATCCATGCATATAATAAGACTGCATATTGTCTGTTTTGGATTACTGCTTGTTTCTCCTTTAACTATGTTTGCTAAGGGGGAGATGTGTAATCTTAAGGGGAAGTCACATGAGCTGGCCACTCATCCATCAATATCCAACCGTACAGAGTATGCAGGGACGATGTAGAGGACGTCGGTGCCTGCCATGATGGTGTGACTGTGGAGCCTGAAGAGGAGTATTACGAGAATGAGCTGCATCAGGACGCAGCGGCGAATTTTGGTGTTAATTAGTAGCTCTATGTTTTATTTCCTGTGGATTAGTATTTTGGAAACTTTTGGAATTTTGTAACTAAGACCCCCAGCTGAGCGGGTCAAATTTTGGGCTTTCATGAATATACATGCTTCTTTTGGCTATCGCACTCTGAGTTCACATTCCGCTAGTTCTCTGATTCATAAATTCCCAGATTTTCGAAAACGAGTGTAGTACTCGGGTTTTTAAAATCGGGGCGTTACAAGTTGGTATCAGAGCGGAGTCTGAGATAGCCTGGCTGTGGGATTTAAGTATACAAGGATCCTTAAGTAAATAACCTAGGACAAATATAGAGATTCCCTTTAGAAAGTAGCTAGGGTGAACAAATGTAGAAAACAAAACACATAGGACCCTTGAGAAACATCAAGACAGTCGTGTGAATTTAGAAACAGAAATCATAACCTCCCCTTTAAAAATTCGACCTGGGCCATCCCTTAGTCAAGTAATGAGATAACTGACCCTGACACTACTTCATGGAAAATTAAGGACATTCCCCAAACAACTAAACCACGAATTTTGACTTCTCAGGGAATCATGCCACCTGTGTTGCGATCACACCGCACTGATATGGTCGATATCCACCCTATCCCCTCAAGTGAGCGCCAAAGAGAGCGCAGCCCAGAGTATACTCCAGGTCTTCCACCAGGCATCACAAATACGGAGAACGCATCAGAAACAGTGGGGGATTCTCCTTCTCCGCAGGACTTCACCACCGGGCTGCCATCACAATACTTCGCACAAGGGACGCCGACCGCTGGAGCATCCGCAAGAGATCAGACTGGGGCTGCAGCCTTTGCGGCCGTTGAACAAATGGCTGCAGCTATGCAGCAGCAACAAGACGTATTCATGCGCCAGCAACGAGACATGCATGCCCTCATGATGGAATCTTTGGGGAACAGAGATCACGGGGAAGCATCCCGAGAAAGATATAGTCGAGGTGCGGACATCTTTGAAAGGTTCTTAAAACTCCGACCTCCAACATTTGAAGGAGCGCCGGATCCGGTACAAGCGGAACGTTGGCTAGCAAGAATTTATAAGATTATGCGGCCCCTGGAGTGCACCGACTCCCAAATGGTAAATTTGGCCACGTACTTGTTGGAAGGTGAGGCGGAAAACTGGTGGCAGAGTCTACAACGGAGCGTTCCACCCACATATGCATGGACATGGGCTGGATTTAAGACGAAGTTCCTTGAAAAATACTTTCCTCGATCATGTAGGAATGAGAAGATAGCTCAGTTCTTGAAGCCGGAACAGGGCAGCCTGACCGTCGCCCAATATGAGGCCCGGTTCGATGAGCTTTCTCGATATGTGCCGAAAGCCCTGGAAGATGCTGAGTACAAATTACAGAAATTCAAGGAGGGGCTCAGGCAGGGAATCCAGTCGCGACTGTGTGCTTGGGACTTCGAAGACTTCGCCGAGCTAGTGGACAAGGCCATGCGAGTTGAAAAAGACTTTGAGCGCGCCCTGAGGACCCGCACCTCACCTAGGGACGTCCTAGTCAGGCCTAGACAGACGCCACCTGCCCCATCTATGCCAGAGAGGAGAGCCAGGGTCATGACTGCAGGTGCACCACCTATACCTTCCGTGAAAAACTGCGATTACTGCCACAAGACGGGACACTTCGCACGGACGTGTTTCAAAAAGATGAGGGACGAAGGCATCGCTCCACCAGCAAGTCGCCCGCAGTCAGGACCAGTAACAGCCAGGCCAGCGCCAAGACCGCAGATGCAGAGATCGGGACCTCCAGTCCACCAGAGGGCCCCCGCTCGTGTATTCGCTGTAGCTGCTGCAGACACCGAGGAGGACCTCCATCAGACCATTCATGGTACCGCTCATATCCACGGTACCCCTGTCCTTCTCTTATTTGATTCTGGTGCAACCTTATCCTTCATGGACTCTACTATTGCAAATAGACTAGAGCTGAACATAACTCGCATGCATGCTCCCTTAGTCGTAGCATCCCCCATGGGTAAATTCATCGAAACCGACAAGATATGTAAGGATTGCCCCCTAACTCTCGCACATCATGAAGTGGCTATGGATCTAATCCTCATGCCCATGAAACAATTCGACGTCATCCTCGGGATGGATTGGCTTTCTCGAGTCCGGGCAGTGATGGACTGCTGCGATAGAACAGTTACAATAACCGCCCCCGGGCAGGCCTCCTTCACCGTGAAAGGGAAAGGGAAGCGCAATACTCTGGGAAAGCTTACAAGCCCTGGAAGAGTCGAATCGCCGAGTCCGCATGTAGTAAGCGAATCCCGATAGTGCGAGATTTTTCCGAGGTGTTTCAAGAGATACCAGATTACCTCCTAAGCGAGCGAGATTTCTCGCATCGACCTCAAACCAGGAACTGCCCCATATCGCTACCCCGTTCCGAATGCCCCCTTGTGAAATGGAAGAACTTAGAAAGCAGATAGATGAGCTATTGACCCAAGGTTTCATTCGCCCTAGCGTCTCTCCTTGGGGAGCTCCGGTCCTCTTCGTGAAAAAGAAGGACAGATCAATGCGCCTCTGCATAGATTACCGGCGGCTGAATGAAGTGACGATAAAGAATAAATACCCTCTCCCACGTATCGACGACCTGTTCGATCAGCTCAAAGGCGCCAGATATTTCTCAAAAATTGACCTGCGATCAGGATATCACCAGCTAAGAATCAGGGATGAGGATATCCCTAAAACCGCATTCAGGACTCGTTACGGGCACTACGAGTTCTTAGTAATGTCCTTTGGGCTTACAAACGCCCCGGCGGTATTCATGACCTCATGAACCGAGTCTTCATGCCATACCTAGATCGGTTTGTGATCGTGTTCATCGACGACATCTTGGTTTACTCCAAAAGCCAGGAGGAACACGAGCAACATTTGCGCACGGTCCTAAGTACGCTAAAGGAAAATCAGTTGTACGCCAAGCTATCAAAATGCGAGTTCTGGGAAAGGGAAGTGAAATTCTTAGGGCACGTAGTGAAGGAAGAAGGCATCGCAGTCGATCCCGCTAAAGTCGAAGCAGTATCCAAATGGGATCAGCCCACCACAGTGACCGAAGTTCGAAGCTTTTTAGGCATGGCAGGATATTACAGGCGTTTTATCAAGGAATTCTCCCGAATCGCGCAACCACTCACTCAACTAACAAAGAAGAACGCCCGGTTCACATGGGACGAGAACACGGAGACAGCCTTCCAGGAGCTGAAAATGAGGCTGACATCTGCGCCAGTACTCACCCTTCCGCAAGAAGGAGAAAAGTTTGTGGTATATAGCGATGCCTCGAAGATGGGCCTTGGCTGTGTTCTGATGCAGAATGACAAAGTGATTGCTTATGCCTCCCGCCAACTGAAGAAGCACGAAGAGAACTACCCGACTCATGACCTGGAGTTGGCAGCGGTAGTCTTCGCCTTAAAAATATGGAGGCACTACCTATACGGTGAGGATTTTCAGCTGTTCTGCGATCATAAGAGCCTGAAATACATATTTACACAGAAAGATTTGAATATGCGCCAGCGTCGGTGGATGGAGACACTCAAAGACTTCCACTTTGATATCTCGTACCACCCCGGTAAAGCGAATTCTGTAGCTGATGCGCTGAGTCGAAAGAAGAAACATGAGCTGGTGGCCACTCTAATGATCAAGGAGTGGGAGATGATGGAATTCGTGCAGGACTTCGACATCCAGCTTTCCCTCGACGAACCCGATGCGTATGTAGCGTTGCTGACTGCAGAGCCGACCTTGGTCCGACATGTGATCTCCGCTCAGGACCAGGATGTGTGGCTTGTCAAGATGAAAGAAAGATGCAAGGGCAAAGAGATACCAGGCTGGAGGGTTGGTAGTGATGGTGACCTTCGGTATCAAGGACGGGTGTGCGTACCCAACAATGCAGATTTAAGGAAAGAAGTGATGACAGAAGCACACCACTCCAGAATGGCCATACATCCGGGGAGTACAAAGATGTACAACAATATAAAGAGGCAATACTGGTGGAGAAATATGAAAAGGGACATAGCCAGTTTCGTAGCAAGGTGCATGGTGTGTCAGAAGATAAAGGCCGAGCACCGAAAACCCGCAGGCCTTCTTCAGCCCCTACCAGTGGCCGAGTGGAAATGGGATAGCATCTCTATGGACTTCATTGTCGGGCTTCCCAGGACTCAGAGGAAGCATGACTCGATCTGGGTCATTGTGGATAGGCTAACAAAGTCTGCTCGTTTTCTTCCTACAGATTCAACTGACAATCTGGCAAGGCTCTATGTCCGCGAAGTCGTTCGATCTTATGGAGTGCCTCGGGAGGTCATATCAGATCGTGACTCCCGCTTTACATCCACCTTTTGGAAAAGATTGCAGGAGGAACTCGGCACGGAACTTAAGTTCAGCACAGCATTTCACCCCCAGACAGATGGACAAACAGAAAGGGTAAATCAGGTCCTGGAGGATATGTTAAGAGCCTGTGCCCTCGACTTTAAGGGAAACTGGGATGACCATTTGGCCCTCGCAGAATTTGCTTACAATAACAGTTTCCAGTCCAGCATAGGCATGGCACCATACGAAGCTCTATATGGTCGCCCCTGTCGAGCCCCGCAGTGTTGGGCTGAAGTAGGAGAGCGAAGTTTGTTAGGACCTGAACTCGTCCAGGTCACCACTCAAGTAATCGATGTCATTCGGAAGCGTTTGCGCACTGCTCAGAGTAGACAGAAAAGTTATGCGGACAATCGACGACGCAACCTGGAGTTTGCGGTAGGCGATCACGTATTTTTGAAAGTCTCGCCCGTGAAGGGTCTGGTGAGGTTCGGACAAAAGGGGAAGCTTGCACCTCGTTTCATTGGACCTTTTGAAATCTTGGATCGTGTGGGAGTCGTGGCATATCGCCTTGCACTGCCGACTGCACTGGCTGGTATCCATAACGTCTTCCACGTGTCTATGTTGAAGAAATACACGCCAGACGAATCACACATTGTTAGCTGGGAGCAAATTGAACTCACCGATGACGCTTCCTATACCGAAGAACCCATCCACATCTTGGACCACAAGGAGCAGGTCCTCCGAACCAAGACAATACCATTAGTCAAGGTTCTTTGGTCGCATCATGGAGAAGAAGAGGCGACGTGGGAACGAGAAGCCGAAGTTAGGGAAAAATATCCCCACCTATTCAGTGACACATCGCAGGTAATTTCGAGGACGAAATTTTTTTTTAGGGGGGTAGACTGTAACACCCCATAACTCTGGTACTCGGGTGTTACCCCTGATAATCCTGATTATTGAGACTAAAAGACAATTAAAACTCTGCACGTGTAGGTCGAGACTCTCGTTCAATAGTGAAGCCAACCACCATAATCCGAAGGAGCCAAGTCGAACCCAACACCAGCATGGGAGGTAAAACTCAGCAATTCCTTAGATTCAAACACATTACGAACACAATTAATCAAATTACATTGATACCATGAACCCACTAACCACCTTAGAATAAATTACTACGACCAACCAGGCAGTTGGAACCCCTTGAATCCCTGTTCCACCGTTAAAACAAAACCTTATGCCCATCTGACCATTGGATCACAACCTATGGGCAAAATGACGCTCTGAATGGTATAACATGGCTCACCTAGGCCTTGGACCCGCCCCAAACCGGGCTGGGACCCTTATGTCTGAACCCCAAGACAATTAGTCGGAGCAGATCAAACACCGGAGCCGTGATGTGCCCAAAGCCAGGTGCACGTACACCTCAAGCTCTGATACACGATGTACGCTAGACATTTACACGTGGTCAAACGACATTTGACCGAACCAAATACAAATTTCCAAAATCCTTCCCGCCAACACACCATTTGAATCAGCCAACCTTTAGCTTCAAGGTGGACCACCCTGGCCACTTTTCGAGCAATCCGGACCGACCATTCTGTCGGTGGGGTCCACCCCAACAAAACCTTATAAGGATGGGGCCCTCCAAAAACAAACAAAAGCAATCACTACCAGCCGTCCATTCCCCTTTGTCTGGATCCGTGAGGCGTGTGCAGACCGTTAGCGTGAAGGGGTGAACTGCACCGTTTTACCTGGGAAGTTACAGGCATGCGCACGCCATCCCAGCAGATCTCCTATCTCAAACCAAACGTGGTTAGGCAAGAAGACTTGCTCGCCGAATCTGCCATTCCAGGAAATCATGGCCTGTCGACTGCGACCATGGCGTGGGATCCGCAGAACCCATCCCAGCCACTGAATCCTCCCTTTCCCTGCCTATAAATAGGGAGCCCAGCTCTTACAGACTCCACACGTTAAGAGAGGGAGAAAACAGAAGAGAAATAGTCACGTCGTTGGTGAGCTTGGAGCGCACTGCCTCCACTCAGCTCGTGAAAATCGGACTGAGCCGAGTCAGTGAGTTTACACAGCAGCACCACCAGAGAGAGGAAGAAAAGAAGGAGAAGGAGTAGGTGAGGACGGTGGGTGTGTGCGTGACAACCCAAGTTCAGGTCGGACCCAACTGTGGAAGGTGAGACCTCCTTTTCCATTCCTTTTCTCTCTAAAAGTAAAGCTAAAACCAAGCCCCATCACACCTCACCTTGGATGAAAAATACCCATCAGCAAGGGCCATTCATGAAGCCAAAACAGGCTCTGTTTGAAGGCTGAATGTGGCCAACGTGCAGGCCCTGTTTTAAGGCCAAACCAGCCTAAGTGCGGGACATGCTTTGGGCCAAACAACGACATGAAGATGGCCCCAGCCGAGGGCTGAAACCCAGTCCAAGAGAAGATCCCAACACGAGCTCTGTCGGCTGCAACTCGGGCTAATATAAGTCTGGAACCGAAGGAGAAAACGTCCCGCTTCAGGCCGTTATTTTTATTTGTTTATTTATTTATTATTATTATTATTATTATTTTTCTGAGAAGAACGGCTACCACCACGCCTCCGTTGGATGCCAAGGTGGGTTGGAAAACGGCCCTGAAGAGTGCCCAGTTTGAGCTAGAATCAGGCCGGAAGGCGGCCTCTAAAACACCTGCTGGTGCACGTCATTGTTGGGAAGATAACCATGCATGTTGCAAAGGTGATGGGCTGCTTATGGGCTTCACCAAACGCTGGTGGGCCCTGCACAAATGCAGGTGGGCCTCACGCAAAATCAGATGGCTGCCCTAAGTCTTGGGCCCTACACGTGTAGGTGGACCGCACCCTGCGTCAGCAGGTGGGCCTCACCCTACCACAATCAGTAGGCCACGTAAGTGGACCCCACCTTGATGATGTAGGACGTCCAGGCCGTCCATCCATTCCTCAGGCTCTGAACGTCTTACCTTTAAAAATATGTATATATATATATGATATATAATAAATATACATTAAAGTACATGCAGCTGTACATGAGTGAAGATTTTAAATTAATATTAGTGCATGCATTCCTCTCACGCACGTGGCATTGATGGACTACATCCAGGCCGTCCATCCATTTCAAACTACAGCTGGGTGGGCTGCACCACCAGATGATCACGATGGGCCACCTAGATGATTTACACCCAACCCGTCCACCAATGGACGTTCCAGATCGTCCAGCACTAAACGTTGCTGCACAGAGGAAAAAATACATGAAATAATATTTTATTATAAAATATGATAACATATACAGTCCGTAGGAATCACCCACGCACAATTTCAACCAGCCGTCCATCTGTTTCCCACGTGGAACAGGTGGGACCCATTGATGTACCTGGACCACCTTGATGCCACATGGAACCCACGTGACATGATGCATGGAAGAAATAATATTTTAATATGCAATGTATGTATGTATTATTTAAATATATAATAGATGCATGAATATGTAACATTTATATACATACATCAGATGCATGGAAGAAATAATATTTTAACATGCAATGGATGTGACGTTAATGCATATAGTAGATGCATGGATATGCATCAGGTGCATATAGCATGATATAACGTTAACACATGAGGTGGGCCCCATGTGGAACCCACGTTGAAATACATGCAAGATACATGTGATGTATACTATTTAAATACATGCCAGATGCATGTAAAATATATAATACTTAAATATGAAGATGCATGTTATATATATATATATATATATATATATATAATATTCAAACAACAGATGCATGTCTTACATGTAATATTTAAATATCAAATGCATGATATAATATATCTTAACTAAGACACTATTATTATATATATATATATATATATATATATATATATATATATATATATATATATATATATACTAGATACGTGTGGTGGCCCACTAAGGACACACCCTATTGTATATATCGCACATCCACTCCATCCATCTTTGGGCGTGCCAAACCGTCCATCCCAATTGGTGAGCTTGCCCTAAGGCTTGAGTCCTATTGGACCACCTTGTTGAAATACCTGGTGGGCCTAACACATGCCTAAAAAGCCTTGTTGGTTGCACCCTTTGAGCTTTATGTTAAAAGCACAAAGCCACAGAAATATCTAACAAAAATAAACTATAATTTTAGGTGATTCCTTGGTCGACTCCGGGCCTCAAGAAGACTTAAGCCGAATTCAAGAAAACTACCACACAGGTGATGACTTTCCCCTTAGGCTTTCCATTTCTAAATTAGTTAAATATAGTTTACATTAGATTACCGCCATTATGATACTTGTTTCCACCATATGATAGTCTCACATGTTATCTAACCCATGAAAAATGATTACTATTCGATTGTCTTGTTGACACATTGTCAAAAATCATTATTTAAAATGTTGATGCCTCCTTTCATGTTTTTATTCGAAGTTATATGTTATCACATGTTATTTTGATTGACTCTATACATAATCTCATGATTGTATGCAAGCCACACTTGGGATGCACTTAGACAAAAGGTGTGGAAAATAGAGACCTTGAACCGGTGTCACTTTGATCAAGGTATCCTATTAGGACATCCCAAGGTGGAAGACCTCATGAGCCGGGGATGGTGGTAATGGGACACTATGCCCGAGCTGTCGGCCTACGCTGGGCTCTGAGCTCCCGTAGTGACCACTAAGTTGCTTAAATTGACTGATTGTAATCAGACTAATAACGGTTGACTAATCATGCATTCATAGCATATTGGCGATGACGGATGGCTAATTCTGGATGCTATAGCACGTGCCCAGAGCTGTTGGGGTATCATTTCGCTAGCTCCCAGACCATCGACTATCGACCCCTGTCCGACTGGATGATCATTCCCAGGTCGATGATTGCATGGGCAAAGAGCCCAAGTCCGGCTGGATGTGCATCCCCAGGCCGATGTGCATTCATACATCCATGCATATAATAAGACTGCATATTGTCTGTTTTGGATTACTGCTTGTTTCTCCTTTAACTATGTTTGCTAAGGGGGAGATGTGTAATTTTAAGGGGAATTCACACTGAGCTGGCCACTCATCCATCAATATCCAACCGTACAGAGTATGCGAGGGACAGATGTAGAGGACGTCGGTGCTTGCCATGATGGTGTGACCGTGTGGAGCCCGAAGAGGAGTATTACGAGAATGAGTTTGCATCGGACGCTTGCGCGAATTTTGGTGTTAATTAGTAGCTCTATGTTTTATTTCCTGTGGATTAGTATTTTGGAAACTTTTGGAATTTTGTAACTAAGACCCCACCGGAAGCGGTCAAATTTTGGGCTTTCATGAATATACATGCTTCTTTTGGCTATCGCACTCTGAGTTCACATTCCGCTAGTTCTCTGATTCATAAATTCCCAGATTTTCGAAAACGAGTGTAGTACTCGGGTTTTTGAAATCGGGGCGTTACAGGTGTAAACACTGAAAATCGGCGCCCACGCTGATTTATGGGGTTATGATTAAGTGATGGGGGTGATTAGGCAAATTTATAGATGATGGAGTCGCCACTAGCCAATTAATCTCAAAATCTCGCAGTTGGTTAGAACCCGCAGAATATGTAAGGTTAGAGAAATCCGAAGACTCTCCTACCTTAGATTGACTCCTGGTCTGCGATCCGGGATTATGGATAAGGGACTTCGGTTATAAAGAGGGAAGGTGTTAGGCACCCTCTTTGTTCGTACAAATGTACGGTCTCTACTTGGTGTGATACGAAAATCTCAAGGAATGAATGATGTGGTCGAAGTAGTACTAGGCACACATGGATTTCTGATGCGGCAAGATCTGAGATTTCGGCAGACCACAGAGCATACGTTCAATAATATGTCTAGAAGGCGGACGTGATGATGTTTATGTAAAAAGGTAAGGAAAAGTAGACTAGATTACTAGAAATTTCTGATGTAACAGGATCCAATGTACAACAAGTCACAGAGCATACGTTCACTAGAGATTTAGAGAAGCAGAGGAGTTGAGAAGGGAATAGATGTCATGATGAATGCTTGTATGTAGAATGAATGGATCTTTGGCTTGAGTAAGCTAAGACACGGACTAAGCCATGATCAATCTGGGCTAGAATTGGGGATCAGGATGGTTGGGAAGATAGAGAATGGGCTAAGGGGATAGCTGAAAAATCTGGACTTAGAGGCCTGGAGCTCTTCCTCACCCTCACTCTCTTCCTCTCTCTTTCTTTCTCTCTTTCTCACTTGGAAAGTGAGAGTTGTTGTTGTATCTTTGAAATGAGAAGAGGAGAGGGCTAGTTATAGCCTTCTCCAATAGCTCTATGGTAAATAGGAGGTAGGTAAGGGCTAAAATGATGAAATGGAAGCTTGTGATTGTCTAGGGAGATAGGAGTACCACGTGATGCACTCTCATTGGCTCTTGAGGCTGATCAAATGGTAAATAGTAAAGGTTTGGGGTAAATCTAGGAGAAAGTTGACTTTCGAGATAGGAGACAGCTGGCTCGGAGGACACATGCGTCTGGCGAGCAGTGGTACTTGGAGTACCGCCGACGGTAGTTAAACTTCCATCGGTGGTAGTCCAACTACCACCTGGGCTGGGCTCGGGCTGGGCCCGCACGTGCGGTCCACGTGTGGCGTGCCAGTTGGTCTGACGGTCACTTTTTCAGATTTTTAGGTTGACTCGGCTTGAATAGGTCCTAGATTTGGGACTTCTGGCTGGGTTCGAGAGGTTCTTAAGGGCTTGGATTAGTGTTTCGGGTTCAGGTAATGTTTGGATTAGGGTTTCGGGGTCGGGTATAATTTGGATTAGGGTTTAAGCTAAGGTTAGGCTAAGTTTAGGATTTAGGTTGGGTTTAAGGTTAAGACTAGGGTTCAGGTTAGAATTAGGGTTTGGTTTAGGATATGATCATGGTTCCTATATTTGTCTTAGCTTTCTTAAGTATTCTAGCATGGGTGGGGTGTCTACAAATACCCCTCTTTGATTGAAGTTGTGGGCAACCGAAGGTCAAAGCAAGTGGATACCCCACCCTTCTAGTCAGAGAGGATAGTGATTCATATCTGTTGCCTACCGTTGTATCATTGTCAGCTGACTTTTTGGATAAAGATGACTTGCACATATCACAAGGATTGAAGAAAACATTGTGATTGTCCCTTGCGCATTCATCGCGGTTTTACGGGTCACTAATCACAACCCTTTTACATCAGATTGTTAATAGCATTAGAGGGTAAGTCTGAAAAGTAGGGCCTCTGCCCATTGGTGCGGCTTTACGAGGATTCCCGTACTATTTGGTCTGTTATTCATTAGCTACATAATCACTTTAGGAGCATTCGATCCATTTGATTGTCAAAGTGGTTAGTTGCCCTGAACTCACTACACCGAGTTGGACTTGATCAAAATTTATGAACATCCTGGACTAGGTATGTGCAGGTAATCTTTTGCCATGCAGTCCGCTGATTCTAATACTTTAGTTATAATGGATTATTGTCACTTTGAGTTTGATTATTCTTTCCAGAGATAGATCCAATCATTTTTTACTAGCATTCGTACAATTGTCCAGATATAGAGATCGGGCCAATTGTACATTATCATGTACAGATTCAATCATTCTCCCAGGAAACCGGGACAGATCGAATCTTATTTAGCTGTTTGCACTGACCATAACTAGAGAATATGGAAGATTCCTTATGTACTGTGCGCCACATGCATTTTTTTGTTGTTTTTTTTAATGATTTCTTTGTTTGAAAATTTTCTTCTTTGAAGTTAGACTCCCTAGGGATTTTGTTTGAAAATATATTTTTTGAATTTTTTAGAAAATATCCTTTTGATTTCGCAGGTGAGCGTCGTTGCTCGACTTTTATTGTATGGAAAGCCTCCACTAATAAATTAATGGGGCTGATTGTTTGAAATATATATATATATATATATATATTGGAAATATCTGTCCGATCTTACAGATGGTCGAGATCGTACAACTTTTATTATATGGAAATCAGATGGCCTCCACTAATAAATTAATGGGGCTGATTGTTTAAAATATATATATATATATATATATTGTTTTCAAAAATATTCGTCCGATCTCACGGATGGTCGAGATCTTACAACTTTTATTGTATGGAAATCAGATGGCCTCCACTAATAAATTAATGGGGCTTTTCACTACTATTCACTTGCATTTTTCCTCTTTTTGTACTTTTCAGCAATCGTTGAGATATTACTTTATTGAACTTCTCATTTTCTCATGAGAAATTGAATTTATCATGAGATTTTGAAAGAGAATCTTTATTTTTTTTTGTCTTTTTATCTTTTTTTATCTTTACTTGGGGTTATTACCCAACGGATCGAAGAAGGATCAGATTGGTCCAACTCATCATGGGGGACAGGTGCACTGTCCCATGCACTTTCGGTCAGGGGTAGCAGTCGGATTGCCACCGGCTGCAGTCCGATTACCGCCAGTCTGTTAGATGGCCCGCTGGTCCGAGCCGTGCGCTAGTCAGAGCAATGACTCCTCCTTATTTGAATTCAGTTTTTGGGACATCCAGGGACTCCATTGTGGTCCCCGGAAGCTATTTGGTGGAATTTCTTTCTTGATTTTCTTGCTTATATTCTCTTTCCTTCTCCCATTTTCAAGTGACTTGATCATCTATTTGAGGAGTTCTGTTTTGAATTTTGCTGGATCACCATTTTTCTTTGTTTGGGAAACTATTGATGGGTTTGGATCTTCTCTTGAACCTTCGGAGGGCCGTGATCGGGATCATTGGATTGTCTTGATTAGATCTCAACCGTTGGATCTTGTTAGATTATTGTTTTTGGGCCAAAGAGTTAGCTAGATTTTTCAATTTTTTTTTATGGTTTTTGTCATTATCATTTTTTTGTTTTGTTAGAGTGGGGTGTGACAAGAAAGGAGCCCCATCTTTTATTTTATTTTTTATATTTTTATTTATTTATTTATTTATTATTATTTTTTTGAATGATCTGGACCGTTGGATGGGTGATTTGGGGTCTACTTGAGTGCTTTGATGGTGTAGATTTTTGGTGGTTGGTGACTTTTGATGATGATGGATGTGATTTTTCAAGTGAGTCCCTGAAATAGCCAAGCTATATGTCCTAGAGGGGGGGGGGGGGGGGTGATAGGACTATGCCAAATTTAAAGTAATTACTGTAGAATTTAAATAACACGATAACCAAATAAAGTAAATCAATTCACAATACTGAAATGAATAGCAACCTCAATAAACACGTATTGAGAGATTGATACAAAAGTTGTTCTAAGGACAACCTTATACCAAAAACCTTCACAATTGTGTCTTTTTCAAAGGGCTTACACAATTTAAAAACCCTCTTTTCTGAGTTTTCCTGGCTCTCCTCAGATAACCAATACCATGAGATTTTTCTGGCTTAACCTCAAATAAAACCAAATGAAGTAAATTACACAAATTGTAAAATACCTATTTTTCTTCTTTGTTGTAGCAGCCCAGAAGAACCAAGTTGGAGTAGAGATTTGAATATCAAAGTTCAATGTCCAATACTCACTATATAATGGTTCTAATTTCTAATAGATTTTAAATTAAAATAAAAGGGGCTAGCTTTAATTGATTTTGATTCCAGAAAAAGGAAAGACAGCACTTCCTTTTTTCAAATCTAATTGAAATACAAGAAACAAAATCAATTAAGAAAGCTAAATAAAGAAGATATTAAATATGCACACTTAGCTTAAACAGAGCACAAATTTCTCTCTCAAAAGGCCGAATTAAATTAGCTTGAATGATCTATTTTATTTTGAGATTCGTGCTCTATTTATAGTGTGAATAAATCACATCTTCGACTAGTTTTAAGACTCTACGACTGGTCGAAGATCCAACAAATATTTGAAAATTCAGGCGTGATAGGATAAGACGGTTTCACGACTGGTCGTAGGGCACCTTCGAATGGTCGTAAGGCACCTTCGACTGGTCGAAGGTTACACACGACTGGTCGAAGCTAAGTGCAAATCATCGCTGTAGTTTGAGTTGAAGGTATACGACTGATCGAAGAACTAGTCGACACTGTTCCTACGACTAGTCGAACAGTTCCCAGGACTAGTCGAAGCCTAACAGAAAATATCTGAATTCTACAACAAACTTGCAACTGATCTAGGAAATCCTTAGACAGGTTGAAGCAGTGCTAGAACTAATCGAACGAAGTCCAAGACTAGTCTTAAAACAGGCCAAACTCTCTCATGTAAAAGATATGGATTATGTATCCAAAATGGCCTACTCTAAAGGTCAACCTACGGTCAGTCAAACCTCAATAGTGAAGTAAGGACATTGAAACTTAAGGACAAGTGACCTTGAAAGTAGTGAAGCTTGAAGTCTTGATGTAGTTCAAACTTGAAAGCTTCTTGAGATCTTGAGATTGAACTTGAAAGCTTCTTGCATTATCATTGTCTTTGAATTAAGTTGAACAAACTCACTTCCTCGAGTCTTGACTTGTGAGAAATGCTTGTCCATCAAATTTGATCTTGAGTAGCGCTTTAATCTTCACATATGCAAGCTTCATAACAGTGTCTTTGGCACCATAAATTTGACAACAAAAGGGGCTATAAACAATAGCACTTATAATCTCCCCCTTTGTCAAATTAGTGACAAAACACGCTTCCAAGATATGTTACAGAACACAAAATATCTGATTAACGAATCACACACCAGTTGTTATCAACTGGCACACCAACATGAACCTACAAATTAATATTCAACAGTCCTCCTCCTCTACACATACTCCCCCTGAGTAACATTATACCCCCCCTGAGTAACATATGTATAAAAGCAATACGCAATGCTACTCCCTCCTCATAACTTAAGCATTAGACATATGCATCCATCCATTCATGTGAGCATAAGCATTATTAGACATTAGACATAATATGCACTCTCCCCCTTTTTGTCATAAGAGGACAAAGGAAGCACATAACAGATATATTGAGGAGAAATAGTTAGAGAGATATATGAGAGGTAATAAGAAAAGATAACAGAAAATAGCATAATCAACTCACATAATTTATAGACCGAGTTAAGTCATAGATAGCTACAATCTCCCAACCAGTTATAACACAGAATAGTAAAGTTATTACAAATTAGATAGCTGAAAAGAACTAATTTGAACCGAATGAAGGAGCAGGGATGGAAGGATCAAGTTTATGCATGCCTTTGTTCAAGCGCCTAAGATATTTACGCATATACTTGAATTATAAATCATGAGCAATAGACATTTTTTTCATCTTAACATTTATATTCTAAACATTATCCTCTAATGCATGCAGACGAGCATCAAAATCAGACGGCTCATAATCTGGATCATTCACAGAATCAGAACCATGTTCTTCAAAGATATCATTTATATTAATATCATCAGGAGGAAGATCACCAGCCTCTTCCTCATGATCAGCATCAGCATTGCCAACACCATCACCTTGCCTGAAAGTATTTCCAGCTTCATCTTATTCAGGTTAGAATTGTTAAAAATAAGCTGATAGATAGGGGTCTCTCCAACGGCATATCGACTAACATATGAGTAGCCAACATAGTCATCAAATAAGCAAAAGGAATGTCACTATGGCTAGGATGAAGATAAAAATTAAGAATAAAGTGATAAATCAAGGATGTTAAACAGATAGACTTACCACTAGCAACTACATGAAGAACACGAACCATGAAGGAAGTCAATTTAGATTTATTACCCGATCGTGGATATAAGTTAGACACAAAGATTTTGTGAAGAACTCTGTATTTGGATAACAAATACCTTGAGGGAAGCGCATTCCCTTTATGAGTCCATTGAGCATTCAGATTGCATAAATCTCTAGTGAGGAGACGTTTCTCAGTTTTTCAGGGTTTATCAGATAAATTATGGATAGGAATCCCCTCATCATTCACAGGAATATCCATAAGAGCTGAAATCAAATGACGATTAATGTCAAATGGTCCTTCTCTAGTGGCTATTTTAAAAGTTAAATTCTCCAGTGAAAAATCACATATACATGCAAACATGGACTGTGCAATGGACCGGTATGCTGGCCCACCCCAATGTAATAAGTTATCCCAACCTACAGCTTGAAACATAGGAAGGATATCAAAAGGAGCAACATGATTAATAGAGACTTGATGTTCAACAATAACATTGTGCAATCTGATGTCCTAAACATAAGACGGATCATCATCGGGAGTACGAAGATCATGTTTAGTGAGAGAGGCTGATCTGGAAGAAGAAGACGGACCACGAGATATTACCTTTTTCCCTCTAGATGTCATTTGCAACAAAGATTTTTAAAAAAATTAAAGAGTTGCAAAGGTTTGAGAAGAGGGTTTGCTCAAATCAGATTTTTCAAAAGGAAAACCCCAAATCTCAACAAAATTTGAAATAGATAACTTCAAAAGTAAAATGGAAGTGATCTAGACCCAAATCTACAATAAAAAATACAAATGGAGTACTAACCTTGAAGGATTTGGAAGGTGGGTTTGACTGGTCTAGTGTCGGCCCGTTGGAGAGAGAAGAGGAAATGAAGAAGAAATTGATTTTCCCCAAAATTTAAGTGATTCACCGCGATCTATGATTGGTCATGGATTTTTTTCGACCGGTCGTTCCATGACAGGTCGAGGAAATTCTCGACTAGTCGAGTACCACCAAAAATTAGATTTTCATGCATATTTCAAAAAATTGAAAATTTAATCTAGCAAATATATACAATATGATACAAATAGGCATAAATAATCATTTTAGAATGCACATGCCAAGATCAAATTTCATTTTGTTAAACCTACTTTTGTCGAGCAGTTTAGTGAAAATATCAGCATGTTGATTCTTGGTAGGGATATATTCCAATGATATTACCTTTTCATCTACTAAATCTCGAATATAATGAAATCTAATATCAATATGCTTAGTATGAGAATGCTGAATTGGACTTTTCAAAATATTTATGGCACTGGTATTATCACAATATAATAACATAGAATCCTATTTAATTCCATAATCACTTAGCACACGTTTCATCCAAACAAGCTGTGTACACACATTACCAGCTGCGATATATTCAGCTTCAGCTGTTGAAAGTGATATAGAACTTTGTTTCTTACTAAGCCAAGAAACTAAACAGTTTCCAATATAAAAACAACCACCACTGGTTGATTTTCTATCATCAAGATTACCAGCCCAGTCAGCATCCGAGTACCCAGTTAATTGAATACTAGTTTCATGTGGATACCATAGACCGAGATTAATAGTACTAGTGACATATCGTATAATCCGTTTGACCACAATCAAATGTGATTCTTTAGGTTCAGATTGATATCTAGTGCATATACCAACACTTAGAGCAATATCGGGTCTACTAACAGTTAAATACAGTAAACTACCAATCATACTCCGATACAGTTTTAGATCCACATTTTTACCTACAGAATCTTTTGAGAGTTTCAAAGTTGTACTCATAGGAGTATCAAATTTCTTACCATTCTCAAATCCAAATCTCTTAATCAAATTCATAGCATATTTAGTTTGAGAGATGAACATTCCATCAGGTCGTTGTTTTACTTGTAACCTAAGGAAGTAATTCAATTCCCCAACCATGCTCATCTCAAATTGAGATTTCATCAAATTTGCAAACTTAATAGTCATGTTAGTACAAGTAGATCCATAAATGATATCATCTACATAGATTTGAACCATTAAGATAACTTCGTTATGTTTCTTAACAAACAATGTTTTATCAACACTTCCCATCTGAAAATTATGACAAAGTAAAAACTTAGTCAATTTCTCATACCATGCTCTGGGAGCTTGTTTTAGACCATAGAGAGCTTTTTTTAGATGGTATATATGATCAGTAAACTTAGGATCTTCAAACCCTGTAGGTTGTTCAACATAAACTTCTTCATGTAAATCACCATTTAAAAAGACACTCTTTACATTCATTTGAAAAATTTTAATCTTTTTAAAGCATGCCATGGATATAAAAAGTCTGATTGATTCAAGAAAAGCAACTGGGGCAAAGGTTTCGTCATAATCAATACCTTCAATTTGAGTGTACCCTTGTACAACTAATCTTGCCTTGTTTCGAATAATATTCCCAAGCTCATCAGACTTATTTTTAAAAATCCACTTTGTTCCAATAATATGTTTATTTTTAGGTCTAGGAATAAGATACCAGACATCATTTCGAACAAATTGATTAAGTTCTTCTTGCATTACAACAATCCAGTTTTCATCGGCAAGACCTTCTTTTACGTTAAATGGTTCTATCTGGGATGTAAAACATACGTAATTACATATATCCTCAAGTTGTCTACGGGTACGAACACCAGTGAGAGGGTTTCCAAGAATCTGTGTGGTTGGATGATCTTTAACAGTCCTCAGATCAAAATCAGTCTGATTAGATGAAGTATCAGATTTATCAATTACAAGAACTTCATCACTATCTGAACTTGAGACTGGTGTGTTCAAGTGATCATCAATGACCACATTGATGGACTCTTAAATTACACCGGTTCTTTTATTCAGAACCCTATAAGCTCGACTATTTAAAGATTATCCTAAAAAGATCCATTCATCACTCTTTGTATTAAACTTTCCCAGATTTTCACGATCTCGTAAAATATAGCACTTGGTGCCAAAAACTCGAAAGTATTTGACAGTAGGCTTTTTATTAAACCATAATTCGTAAGCCGTTTTATTATTACCTTTACTAGTGTAAACCCGGTTAATGATGTAGCAAGTCAGTATTGACTGCTTCACCCAAAGATTCTTAGAGAGCTTCATACTATTCAACGTGACATTAGCCATTTCTTGAACCACTCTATTTTTTCTTTCGACAATACCATTTTGTTGAGGAGTTTTGGGCACTGAGAATTCATGTAATATTCCCTGGTCGCTACAGAACTTCTCAAAACTGGTATTCTCAAATTCAGATCCATGATCACTATGAATCTTACTGACTTGAGAACTCTTTTCAGTTTGAATCCTTTTTAGAACCTTTTTCACTTCTTCAAGGGTTTCTGATTTGTCCCTTAAGAAGACAACTCATGTATATCTGGTAAAATCATCCACTATTACCAAGATATATCTTTTACCACCTCGACTTTTTATCCTTGTATGTCCTACAATATGGAGAAGCTCGAGTGGTCTTGATGTGGTATTGGAATTCACCTTTTTGTGTGAGTTCCTTGTTTGTTTGCCAATCTGGCATTCACCACATATTTTATCCAATTTTTATAGTTCAGGTAGACCTCTTATAAGTTCTTGTTTGCTCAATCTATATAGATTTTGGTAGTGTACATGTCCAAGACGTTTATGCACAAATCAGTCTCGTCTGTATGGACCATGTAACACAATTGATTAGATGAGCTGGATTCGCTTACGATATAGAATTTTTCAGATGTTCTTTGTCCAGTTAATATTACCGAGCTTAGAATCTCACAGCTTTGATTAAAAAATCATACACTATGGTCATTATCGCATATTTGAGATATGCTAAGCAAGTTATGTTTTAGACCTTCTACATATAAGACATTTTTGAATAAAGGAAGGTTATAAAGTTGAACCGTACCTTGGCCCATAATCTTGCAGTTGCTGCCATCACCAAACTGAACCATCAGTCTTGTCTTTAAGATCGGTGAATAGACCTTTATCACCCGTCATATGCCTTGAGCATCCACTATCTAGGTACCGTTTAGAAAGGCTTGTAGCTTTGAAAGCAGTGTGAGCAACCAAACAAGTGACTTTAGGAACCCATTTCAGAACTGTTTTAGGTTTAGGAACATAGTTGGTCTTCTTCTATTTATAGTTGTGGGAATGACCAACTGAGTTAGATTTTAAGAGCTCCTTGAGTAAATCAACTATTTTTTCAGCCAGTGGGTTTTTGTTCTGATTTTTGAAATTGATATAGCTACGTTTAAGTTTTTAAAAAGTTTTTGTATTTTAAAAAAACCTTGACAAGTACCTTTTTCTTTTGAGTTTGAGGCTTCTCCTTTCACAAAGTTGGGAGGAGTACTCTTCTGTTAATGAGGTATGTTTTTATCATAACACAACCCAGATCGATCGCCACATTTTCTAGATCCGGATAAAAGTTTTTCTAACTTTGGATCTCCTTGGGCATACCTCCATGTATCCTTCAAACTCAGAAGAGAAGATACTTCATTCTTGAGTTTCTCAATTTCAGATTTCAAATCTTCAATTAGGGAGGTTTTGAATTCCAAATTACATTTTGATTTTTCAAAGCTATCTGAAATTTGGGATTTTTCTAAAACAAGTAAGTCGAAGTATTCTTTGAATTTAAAAAACTTTTCTTTTTGAAGTTTAAGCTTCACAACAATTTTATAACTTTCCTTGTATAGGGCATTGTAAGCATCTTGAAGATCTTCTTCATTTTCATAATCACTATTTAGATTTTCTTCACTAGTTGAATCATCATGATCTGAAAAAGTGAACTTGGCTAGAGTCATAAGGGCCTTAACTTCATTGCCTGACTCGGTTTCAGAATCTTCTAAATCAGAAGTAGCTTCAGACTCAGATGATTCATCCCAAGTAGCCAACATACCCTTTCTTTTGGGTTTGTCCTTTTTAGGACATTTGTTTGCTAAATGCCCATATTCATGGCAGTTGTAACACTGACTGTCTTTCAAAGATTTTCGAGTTTTGGGTCTAAATTTCTTTTTATCATTTGATTGTTGAAGATCAACCCTTTTCTTACTTTTGAAAATCTTATAAAACTTCTTTGCTAAAAGAGCCATATCATCTTCAGAATTAGAGTTTTCTTCAGAAATAATTTTAGAAGATTTAAGTGCTATAGATTTACCTTTAGGAGCTTTAAAGTTTAACTCATAGGTTTGTAAAGAACCAACTAGTTCTTCTACCCTCATATTGTCCGTATCACGAAGTTCCTGGATCGCGATTACTTTAGAGTTGAACCGTTCAGGAATTGAGCGGAGTATCTTTGCACACACTTTACTTTCTGGGATTTTATCGCCAAGACCCCACATTGAGTTTAAATGTCATTTAATCTTATGTAAAAGTTCATAAACGTTTCATTTTCCTTCATATGAATTTCTTCAAATTTGGTTGTGAGGAGTTGGACTTTAGATTTTTTTACAATTGATGTACCCTCGTGTGTCGTTTCTAATATATCCCAAGCTTGTGTTGTAGAATCATAGGATATGATTCTTTTGAATTCATCCAGTGATAGTGCACATGTATTTGCATTTAGTGCTTTAGCATTTGCACTACTCTCACTTTTTTGAAGTGTGGTCTAAGAAAAATAAGCTATTATTTTTGTGGTTTTTGAACCATCAACACCGGTCACTTCAGTGGTAGGAGGGGTCCATTCATTCACTATGGCTAGCCACACATTTTCATCCATGGATTTGAGGAAGATCTTCATCCTGGCTTTCCAATAGGCATAATTGGTACCATAGAAAGGTGCCTAGTGACTGAAAGGCTATTAAAATTTGACATCTTATATAAAGCTTAGATCGTTAGCTCAATAAATCTAAGAATAACAATTAAAAGCGAGCTATTTGGCTTTGATACCACTTGAAATGGCCAAGCTATATGTCCTAGAGGGGGGGGGGGGGGTGAATAGGACTATGTCAAATTTAAAGTAATTACTGCGGAATTTAAATAACACGATAGCCAAATAAA
Organism: Magnolia changhungtana; assembly: GCA_030180095.1. Taxonomy (NCBI): domain Eukaryota; kingdom Viridiplantae; phylum Streptophyta; class Magnoliopsida; order Magnoliales; family Magnoliaceae; genus Magnolia; species Magnolia changhungtana. The sequence goes on along the minus strand of JASAUF010000101.1, from coordinate 4,579,281 downwards.
GTAAATCAATTCACAATACTGAAATGAATAGCAACCTCAATAAACTCGTATTGAGAGATTGATACAAAAGTTGTTCTAAGGACAACCTTACACCAAAAACCTTCACAATTGTGTCTTTTTCAAAGGGCTTACACAATTCAAAAACTTTCTTTTCTGAGTTTTTCTGGCTCTCCTCAGATAACCAATACGATAAGATTTTCTGGCTTAACTTCAAATAAAACCAAATAAAGTAAATTACACAAATTGTAAAATACCTATTTTTCTTCTTTGTTGTAGCAGCCCAGAAGAACCAAGTTGGAGTAGAGATTTGAATGTCAAAGTTCAATGTCTAATACTCACTATATAATGGTTCTAATTTCTAATAGATTTCAAATTAAAACAAAAGGGGCTAGCTTTAATTGATTTTGATTCCAGAAAAAAGAAAGACAACACTTCCTCTTTTCAAATCTAATTGGAATACAAGAAACAAAACCAATTAAGAAAGCTAAATAAAGAAGATATTAAATATGCACACTTAGCTTAAACAGAGCACATATTTCTCTCTCGGAAGGCCGAATTAAATTAGCTTGAATGATCTATTTTATTCTGAGATTCGTGCTCTATTTATAGTGTGAATAAATCACGTCTTCGACTGGTCTTAAGACTCTACGACTGGTCGAAGATCCAACAGATATTTGAAAATTCAGGCGCGATAGGATAAGACGGTTTCACGACTGGTCGTAGGGCACCTTCGACTGGTCGTAAGGCACCTTCGACTGGTCGAAGGTCACACACGACTGGTCAAAGCTAAATGCAAATCATCATCGTAGTTTGAGTCAAAGGTCTATGATTGATCGAAGAACCGGTCGACACTGTTCCTACGACTAGTCGAACAGTCCCAAGGACTAGTCGAAGCCTAACAGAAAATATCTAAATTCTACAACAAACTTACGAATGATCCAGGAAATCCTTAGACAGGTCAAAGCAATGCTAGGACTAGTCAAACAAAGTCTAGGACTAGTCTTAGAACAAGACAAACTCTCTTATGTAAAAGATATGGATTATGTATCCAAAATGGCCTACTCTAAAGGTCAACCTACGGTCAGTCAAACTTCAATAGTGAAGTAAGGACATTGAAACTTAAGGACAAGTGACCTTGAAAGTAGTGAAGCATGAAGTCTTGATGTAGTTTAAACTTGAAAGCTTCTTGAGATCTTGAGATTGAACTTGAAAGCTTCTTGCATTATCCTTGTCTTTGAATTAAGTCGAACAAACTCACTTCCTCGAGTCTTGACTTGTGAGCTGTGCTTGTCCATCAAAGTTGATCTTGAGTAGTGCTTTGATCTTCACATATGCAAGCTTTATAACAGTGTCTTTGGCATGATAAATTTGACAACAAAAGGGGCTATAAACAATAGCACTTACAGCCCCACATCATGATCTTTGACATGGCCAAATACATTTATTTGAACATGTGGTCCCAAAAATGAATTTATGAAGGTGGGCCTGAGTTGTGGACATGTGGGCATGGAGGGTGGTCCTTGAAAATGGGCCTTGAAAGTGGGCCTTGAAATGAGCTTTTACATGGGCTTGAAAGATGGGCCTTTTAAAATGCGCCTTTTGAAATGGACTTTTTGAAATGGGCCTTGAAAGATGGGCCTTTTGAAATGGGCCTTGAAAGATAGGCTTTTTGAAAGATGGGCCTTTTGAAATAGGCTTGAGCCTTTGAAAATGGGCTTGGGCCTTTTGGGAAAGGGCCTGGGCCTTTTTGAAAAAGGGCCTTGAAAGTGGGCTTGGGCCTTTTGAAAATGGGCCTGGGCCTTTTTGAAAGGGGCTTTGAAAGTGGGCTTGGGCCTTTGAAAATGGGCCTTAAAAGTGGGTTTGGGCCTTTTGAAAATGGGCTTGTGCCTTTGAAAATGGGCTTAGGCCTTTTAACCTTGTGGTGAAAAGGGTACTTACCTATGAGCCTTGTTTGTGCAGCATGCCTCGCCATGGTAGGAATGAGGCTGGCCCTTCTCGCCAATCGGCTAATCCTTGTTATGTACCGCGAGAGGGCCGACACCTTTCTGATGTAGCCTGAGAGGACGGTGCGCCTTCAATCTTAAGGGGATGAGGGGTCAGGACTCACTGGCCCGGTTGCTTTCATGACCCACAACTGCTGTTCTTTGAGGTGTTGGAGCGCACTCCGTTCGCCAACCTATTTCGGGTTCGTCTGAGCAAGACGAACACGTCCCTTTTATCTGCCTTGACCGAACGGTGGCACCCCAAGACCCATACCTTCTAGTTACCTTTTGATAAGTGGGGCATCACTCCTTATGATATATACATGCAGTTGTGTAATGCCTTAAAAATCGGGGGTCGAGCAAAGCTCAGCTCCCGAGTTCCAACGCATCACTTATGCAACATAGATAATGATGATTACGGAAACATGAATGAGATTATACCAAAATAGCATATCATACTCCAGAGACAGTTAAATTGTAGGCGGAAGACTATGATAGATATATCAAATATATAAACTAAGGTAAGTCTCCAGAGTGTGATAATGTTACCAGGTTAAATAATACATGTATACTTCCCAAAATGGACCATAATGAATATACATGTGTGATTCAATAGCAAGTGTAAGGGCATCTAGTTAGCATCCTTGTAACCCCGTCGATCAAGGCACGGCTCGCATGAAGCTGCCGGAAAACAATATATACAAGGAAGCATTCTCATCGTCACAAAAGTACGGCTCCGCCTCAAGAGTAGCGTCGCCATCTGCAATCAGACAAAGTCTGGTGGGTGTTCGGAACACCGTTCCGTAATGTGGGAGTGAGTGATCAACTCAGTGGAACAGTAAAGTATAAGTTAACATGTTATCAAAACAGTCAAGCAGTAATGATAAAGCAGTACAATCAACAATCCTAAGTACTCTTGTTAATGCAAGTATGAAATGCAGTTATGATGCATGCCCTCACCAACATACTCCCTCACGCGACACCATCTTACGTCCGTGGCATGCTTTCATCCCTTAGTACTCCACATCTTCCAGGCACCTGTAGTGCGATATGAACATGATTACCGAGTTGTTATTAGTCCTTTTCATACAGCAGTATTGAGAAACTAAGGTACCTCCCTTATATCATTCCCAAACAATGATCCATTCTAGGGTCATCAGTCCTAGATACTCTCATACGATAATGCAGTTCTAGGTCGCTGTAAAGGGCTGTTACAGGCACTCGTTGCACCGCTCCCCCATCACCTTATCAATATAGGCCTAGTTTATACTCTATCTACTACGGGAAGGCTCATCGCCTCGCTGTAGATTCAGAGTATGCTCGAGGTCACTACACCGGGTACAGTCAGGGCTGTCAAGGCTGTTACACGGAATCGTTACACCACTCCCCCATCACCCATCAAAACAATGTAGGCCGACAGCTCGAATACAATGTCCTGTACCACCATATTTGGCTCACGAGTCTGGGTTGCTCACTGGTCACTACGGGGAGGCACATCGCCCCAGCGTAGGCCGACAGCTCAACCATGGTGTCCCATACCACCATGCCCAGCTCATGAGTCTTAGCCGATCGAGGTACCAAGGTTAACGGGGTTGCACTGGTAAGTTCGGTACCTTAGGTTCAAGAGGTAGCGTCCAAACATGGTGAACATATATTAGACAATCGGGTTACTTGACGAGCTCGGCTAGCTCGAGCGCACGACAAGTTGAACGATATGAAGTGCATAAGCACTTCGTGTGGCCTGACCACTGCCGACAATCAAAGTACGGCTTGGGTTTGTCAAACACGTCCTTCGTGGCGAATGAATCTCAGCCACGAACTCAAGGCCTGTTACCAATTGCCTGGATTATATAATAGCCCCAATCACATTCAATTACAGATAGTTAAAGCAGTAACGGATCAAGATTTCAAATCACACAATCAAAGTCTGATATTGTCCGCTTAGGGCTGCCAGGGCTATTGTACAGAATCGTTACACCACTCCCCCATCACCCATCACGGATTTTATGGAATACAACTTAAACATGTGAAGTATTCAAAGCAGAATTTAAATAAACAAGTAATTCAAACATATTAACAAGCATGTTATAAAACACAATGTAAATAGGAAATCCAAACACATGCGTTTCATAAACCAGTAAGTGATTAAACTAAATAACTTACATGAAGGAAATCATACACATCACTAAGGTAGTTGAGAATCCTATCTCAACACCCTTATACATTACAATTTACTAACTACTACTCATTTAAACATTCCAACAAACATTTTAGATTGCATACATCAACATACCTGGCGTATGTTGATCACATATGTATTAGGCCAAATCCTTTCACTAGGGAGTAGCACCATGGATAACATGCGTGCACCCACGACGGATAATCATGGCAAGCATGAATCCAAGTTCCATATTCATTTGAACAATTTCACAAACACTTGGGCTACACAATTTAACATACATAGCGTATATTGGCCGTGGCGTGATTTAGGGCAAATCCTTTTGTCAAAGGGGTATCGCCTATACAACAATCATATATCCATGACAATTAGTCATGGCGAGCACGAATGAGAATTCTATACTCATTCGGTCATTTTCACAAACACTTAGAATACACTCTTTTAACATACATAGCGTATACTAGTAAAAACATGTATTAGGGCGAATCCTTTCACTGAGTGAGTATTATACATATATATAGCATTTTCATATAGTAATAAATCATGGCTAACATACTTTCAAAATTTGTACATATACGATATTTTCTATGATTATACAGAATACACAATATACCATAATTTGTATACGCAATCGAAACGCAAAACAAACATTGGTTTGTGCATGTACAATCACACTCAAATCATGAATCTATCATTATCTGACATTGAAAGCGTTGAAAACCATAACCTATACGTCTAAAGTCCACACCTTTTGTCGGTAACTTGAACCGAAACCAGTTTGAACCCAACGCCTTTGTCTACGGCACAATGACAACCTGATTCATGAAACAGGTCAGCTATTTCATCACCTACACTCATGAAAATCCTAAAACAACTTAGGGTTAGGTTTTCTTACCTATGAACGAAGCCGAAATCGCTGGAAAAGTGATTAGATAGCGATGATTAAACACGTATAGCAGGGGAATGGAGTATCAGGAAGATGCTCCCACTTCTCTCACACTTTCTCTCTCTTTTTCTCCTCTCTCTCCTAGGTTTTTCTCAAATTCGTATGGGATGAGAGAGTGAGGGTTTAAGGTCCTTATATAGGCCCAAAACTCACCAAATTAGACCCACGACCAAGGTATACTTAGGTTTTGTCCAAAGGGTATCTGTTTCAGCTCAACGGAGCATTTTCAGAGCCCCCCCTTGAGCCAAAGGTCGGACTTAAGCTCACAGACATTGGATCTAGGTCGAGTTAAGTTTTCGTTCCAGTCGGGTTCCCAGATCACACGTGGTGGACCAGTTTCAGTTCAACGGTCACTGGAACTCGATCAGGGTTACAAATACATGGACATGTATATTAAATTTCCCCTGATCCGAGGGTGTATTTGGGTCAGATTCTGACGGTCTGATTGCTTATATCAGGCCTGCGAGTGACAAGTCTCAGATTACTTAAATGAGATTTGATTTCTAAAGGAATCTACGTTTTCTCACACTCTTCACTCTGGGCTCAAGGGAATAGCCGTGGGACACTATTTATATTTGATTTTCAAGTTGGTTGTCAAGCCCAGCAAGGTGGTCCTAACCGTTTAACTTTGCGTTAATCGGACTTTCGATGTGCGGTCCAGATCTGATATGGAGTTTCGTGATGCTCCCGAGAAAAGCCGGGTAATGCGATTAATCCTAGATTTAGGGTAATGTAGTATCAATGATTCTACAAGTTTTGGGTCTTGCAGATCATATTTAAAGTGATTGGTGCAAATTTCATAAGTACTCTAGTTTAACACTAACTAATTCTCGCCTATTTTTTAAAGGATTTAGTCATGAAAGATTTTTGTCTGAGGTGATACTCGGGCCTTTGATAGTTTGTATAGAAGGTGGTTCAAATAATGAATACTTAACTAAATCACGCCCTAATTACAGCAGAAGAAGGTCCTAGGGCAGGAGAGGCTAATGTTTCTAAATAACCTATTTGTCGATGATTCCATAAGGTTAATGGTCAAAAGCCCATTTTATTTATGTTTATAGTAATTTTGAGTTTGAGTATTGTTCTTCATCACCTAAACTCTAAGATTTGTGTCTAATGTGAAAGTACTTGGAAAGATTTAAAGAACGAGGTGGCGCGAGGTGAGATTTGTGAAGGAAAAGGGTTAAAAAGCGATTTTTTGAATATGGGATTGGGTTCTGACAAGTTAATAAGGTGTTAGGATCGACCCATTGCCTAAGGACGTCTAATTCCAAGTTGGTAAAAATCCAGGATGTTACAAGTTGGGTCTTCGATATGATGGAGGATCTGTTCCTTTTGAGGAGGATCTTCTTGTACCTTCTGATGATGACTAAATGGAGCTACTGGGGATTATGCCGGACACCACAGATTTCTCCGGCCATCGATTTAGGCTACTTTGGCTGTCCTCGAACTTTGCCAGGTGTGTCCCTGAGACTGAGGCCGCAGCTGTGGTGAAAGCTCATGATCTGATTTTGTACACCATGGGAGCGATGATTTTCTGTCATGGGAAGAGCTGGTGAGTTCCCTTCTATTATCGCTTGTGGTTGATATCACCTTTCCCACGCTGTAAAATTGGAATGCAGCCCTCCTTGCCCATTTGTATAAAGGGCTGGACAAAGCTAGCCGCTGCATCAACCGATCTTTGACTAGTTTTTATCTGGTCATTGAGGTACTTTCTTGATATCCCTTTCGCACTATTCTCCCTGAGGATAGTCTGGTGCACCTTTTTCTAATCATGGTCTTGCGCAGGTCTGCTTTTTGATCATTTTCTCCACCTAGCACTTACTTTGATCGATCATTCACCTCCATTTCCTCGCATGATGCTGTGGTACAAGGATAACCGCAGCCGCACACGCATGTTTTCTGATCTCACTTGAAGGTTAAACATCGATGCTCTCGTCCCTGATGATGTGAGTGATTGTCTTGCTCTGTGTTGCCCATGCATTGCTTTTTGCTTATCTTTCCACCCTTGACTTTTCTCTTTTTCAGCAATTCTGGACCAAGCCATACCTTCAGTCGAATGTGACACTCACTCCCGAAGCTCAGGAGGCTTTTCAAGTCTCACGACAGCGTCATATCCTGGAGGATCCTCGCGTGACGAAGTGGTATCTTGGAGAGTGGCTCTTCTAACAGTTGACTGACAGCCGATTGGCTCCACTTAGTCCACCGTCTGGTCCTTCTGATTGGAGGTTGGTGCTCGAGCGGGAGTTGGCTGCTGCTTTAGAGGGGTTTTATGCCAGTGCCTTCGTTGATCCAGCGAGGGAGTACAGTTCCTGGTGTGAGCAGTATGGTATTGACTCGATTTTATAGCCTGACTATGCTCCTGGTGACGGCGCACGTTTTGCTGGAGGAGGGATTTTGGGGCCTCACTTTCATCACAAGGATACAGATGCTTATCTCCCTGACAATGATTAGTTCTATTGTACCATGTGATCATGTATCACTTAGCTGTGTAATTCTCTATTTATATGACATTTTAGTTGCTTGTTGTTGCTTTCCTGGATTGATCTTGGTCTGCAATCTCATTCAAGCATTTGGATGTTTATTCCGTTGTCTTTGCCTCATGTAGTGAGCCCTACATTAATTTTGCCGAGAAGTGGGCCCAGGCGATAGTCGGACTACTGCCCGTTGACTTTTGCCCATTTTGCCTGTTCTGTCAGGTGTAGTAGCAATGCAGTAGTGTCAGTACCTACAACAATACTTTGGGTACCGCTAGCGGTAATCCGATTACTGCCTCCATCCATCTTTTCTTCCAGCAAGTCCCCTTCTTCTTTGTTCATTCTTTCTGTCCCTTTTTGGTTATTCCCTCTTCACCCTGACCGTCCGATCATTCTCTTTACTTTCCCTTCCTTCCCTTTTGTCTCCTTTCTTTGTCCTTTCTTTCCTTGTCTTTTCCTCTTCTTTGTCCTTTATGGCTGGTCATGATGAGAAGATTGGTGGGTCCATAAATGGTGGAGAGGTTGGTGGGGCCATAAATGGTGGAGAGGATTCATTTCTGGATGGATTGGTGGGGGTTGGTGGTGAGGAAGTTAATGCCATTATGACATGGTTCCTACCACCATTAATGGAAGGTGTGAGGTTGAGATGGATGGGCTTGATGGATTTGATGGTGGTTTTAGGGAAGCATTGAAAGGGTTAGATAGGGTTGATGGATTTACATTGGATGGACCACCAGGATTTGTGGATGTTGGTGTGATGAGGATGGATGGTTTTGATGGTATGAATGATACGATGATGGTGATGGATGGTTTTGTTGGTGGAACGATGATTATGGGCGGTGTGGATGATAATATGATGATGGTGGATGGTGTGGATGAGACGGATTGGGTCCGGATGGGTGGCGGGCCTCACTTCGGCAGTTTGAGTGTTTAGATCTGGCGGATGATGTACTCCTTACAGATGGCGTTGGTCAAATTTTTGGTGCAGATTTTGGGGCAGTGATGGGACAGCTAGCTTTGTCGGAGGTCAGAATACTAGTGCTGTCAGCTACTGGGTACTTTGGGCGTTGCAGCTCTTGGGGCCTGTTCATTTCAGACTGCTCCTAATGTAGCGATCGTCGGCTGCTCGGGCCCACCTGTTACAGCTTTCTAGGATACTTTGTGAGATGCAATGGGCGAGTCAGGCTTTTTCGACACTAAGAGATTGATCTTTCGGATGAGGGGATGCCTATTTTTTATGACTCGCCTGTGGATCATGGGTTCCAGATTGTAGAGGGCGTGCCTGTCCGGACTTGCCGATTGTAGCCACGCAGTACCTATTCTGAGCGGCTTCATATCTAGATCGAGGGCTTGACCGAGTCTGAGATCTTTAAGCTAGGTTCCTTGGGCTTCTGGGAGGTTCTCCACTTTCACCGGGTTTGCCTAGACTGGCGATTGTTGAGTGCGGCTTTGTACGATTGGGTTCCATCATTGAACCTATTTTCCTTCAATGATCTGGAGTTGTGCCCATCGCTGGAGGAGTTTGCGCGCTTGTTTGGTCTCCCTCTCACCCGAGAGCCTTATGTTCCCTCGTCTGAGCCGGTTCGTCCCACCGATATGATCTCCTGGTTTAGATTTCTTGTTACTCTTCCCACTGCAGAGGGTAGGGCTGGTGAGCTTTCGCTTGAGGTCCTGTATGATCGTTGTTCTACTTCCCGAGGAGGTCCCGGATCAGATCGCTAGCTTCAGTGCTTGAATGCATTGATATTTTGTGTCTTGGCTGAGCTTCTTTTCTCTGGCTGGCGGTAGTCATCGTTGGTGCTTTTACTGGATGTATTCCGTCGTGTTCTATTTCGTAGGAGTATCGCTTCTATGGTGCTAACGGAACTCTTCCTGGGTCTGTTTGAGTGCTCGCTCGGACACACCCATGTCCTTCAGGGCTATTGTTCATTTCTCCAAGTACTCTTTACTCTGGTCCTTTCCTTTACCCTTTTTTTTTTCTTGAACTTGAGCACGACTTGTTCCTTCTTCAGTGGCTGTGGAAGCATCTTTATATGACCCCTCCGCTTGTGTGGCCCGATTCCCGCTATGACGATGTGCTCTCTCTATTGATTGATGGCCTTCCTCTTGGTGCCGAGGCCACTGAGTTGCTTTATTGTCGCATGCTTTCCCAACTCAAGGATGGGAGATTAGTTGGGAGGTTCCGTGGCTTTGTCGAACGCCCTTGATTTGTAGCGCCGCTTGCACTCCTCTATTGTTGCTAGGCCTTTGAGGATACTGTTCTTATCATCCACTCATTTCCTCCGGCAGTTTGGCTTTTGATAGGATATCTCAAATTTTACCTTTTCTGGATTTGGACATGCTCCTCTTCCTGCTGATTTGATTGCTTTGTACCGACGAGTCTGGATTTCTTGGTAGGGCTCCTTAGATGCGACAACTTTAGATCTCGAGTCTTGGGCGCCTCCTTTAGCGACGGTGCCTTATCAGCGATGGGTGGCAGAGCAGTCGCTCTATCGTCAAGTCCCTGGTTGGCATTTGGTGGATGAGGCTGCTGATCGGGATATGATTGGTGATACTGATTCATCCTCTTCATGTTTTGATGATTCGTTCGAGGCCTTCAAGGAGCGGCCTTTCATCGATCCGTCTTTCTTACTTTCCATGCATGGTCATCTGATCTCTGAGATCGCTGTCCTTCGTCATGCATGTGGGGATATAGCCAGTCAATTGGTAGTGGAACGATGGTATGATGAGAGCATGTTCGTGGCACATCGCTTGGACAGGGATGAGGCCTTCTATCTACGCATGGAGATAGAGAGGCTTAGGCAGAGATTATCGATGTACAAGAGATAGGAGCTTTACTTAAGGTCTCATGTTTTGATCAACTTTTTGTCCTATAGGATGTACGAGATACGCATGAATTGTTTTTTTTTTTTTTTGTTTTTTTGTTTTTGTTGTTTTTGTTCTCTATAAGGAAAGAAAAAAGTGTACTTGTAAAAAGACTTTAAAGGAAAAAAAAACTTTGTTTGTGCCAAATTTGCCAGTGCTTGCTTGTGTTTGGATTTGTGCTTTGGATGATTGGGATTAAAATATTAGGCCCAGCCCACATTACGTGCAGTAGTCTGGATTGTGTACTTGAGATCTCAATTCCCAGAGAGAGTGTCTTAGGATCACGTCCTCTGGACTTGGGCGGAGTTTGATAGAGTGCTAATCCAAAGTTGATCTTTTCCTTGTATCTCGTTGTGATGTTTGCTGCCTAGGCTTCCTTTTTTCCTGCACTTTTATTTTTGTTTTGTTTTCATTTTTGTCATTTTTACTCGTAGCGCTCTTTCGGGTTTTCACTACGTCCGGCTCTCCCCGTCATTTTTGCCCATAGTGTCCTTTACAGATTTTCACTATGTCTTGGGGTTTTGATCTTACTTGCCCCTTGGCAGCCGTGCTGTTCTTACCCTTGGTGTCCTTTTCAGGTTTTCACCAAGTCCACTACATGTCCGTTGTTTTTACTCAAGGTGCCCTTTTGGGTTTTCAGCTCACCCTTTTTGCTTAGACATGCCTTTCCCCCCCTTATTTTTGAGTGCCGGAGGAGATGGAGAGACTTCTTTCATAGCCAGCTGATTGGTTACCTTCCTGTTCTTGTCTTTAAGTACAATCGTAAGCTGCTTTTGGTTGGATTATTTGGGGATGTGGGATAGGCTTATTTTCTTCCCTTTCTGGGTTTTCTTTTTGAGATTTCTTGCCTTTTTCTTCTTTTTTTTTTTTTTTTTTTTTTTTTGTTTCCCCCTCTTTTTTTTTCTCTCTCTCTTCTTTTTTGTGCTTTTATTTTCTCTTCTTTTTTTGGTGGGAGAAATAACGGGTGGGTATTTATTTTTGTGCTCTTGTTGGGGGAGTAATGGGTACAGCTTTGTGATTGTAATCATAGACAAGGTTACGTATGATTACCTATGATAGATTTTTACATTGTCGGCGTTGATAGGCTCGGGAAGATCTTCTCCTTTCAGATTGGTGAGCCGAACGACACCTCCTTGAAGTACCTCTTGAATGATCAACGATCCATCCCACTAGGGTTTGAACTTTCCTTTGGGATCTGGCAAGTATGGCGGTAAGATACGCTTCATGACTATGTCGTCGACTTTGAAACTTCTCTTCCAAACCCTCTTGTTGTAGGCCCAAACAATCCTAATTTGATAACATTGGGAGTGGCTTAATGACCGCATGCGCTTTTCATCCACCAGATGCAATTGATCGTACCTTGCTTGCTGCTACTCGCCTTCCTCAAGTTTGTTTTCCAGCAGTATCTAGAGTGATGGGATTTCGACTTCGACTAGAAGCACTTCTTCCATTCCGTATGTGAGCTCATATGGGGTTGTGCTTGTAGCAGATCGTACAGACGTTCGATAACCCAAAGTGCATAAGGAAGCATCTCTGACCAGTCGCGATATGTTTTCACTATTTTCTCCAGTATGCGGATGATAGTTTTATTTGCGACTTCAACCCCACCATTCATTTAAGGAAGGTAGGGGCTTGACCGATGATGTTGAATCTTAAATTTGTCAAGAAAATCGCCCATCCTTTTATTGACCCCATAGCCGCTAATGATGTTGTATTTCATAAACTTGACTACATAAGATGCTGCGATGGTAGTGTATGATGCTACCTCTATCCACTTGGTGAAGTAATCTACTACCACCAATATGTATTCATGCCCATTTGAAGCTTTGGGGCTGATTTTACCGATGATGTCCAGTCCCCATACAGAGAAGGGCCATGGTGTTGTCAAGTTGTAGAGTTCGGAAGCAGGCGCATGGATCTGGTTTGCATGCTCCTGACACTTGAAGCATTTCCTGACGTATTTACAACAATCTGTCTCCATCGTAAGCCAATAGTAGCCGAGCCTGGATCTTCTTAGCCATCATGTGTCCATTCATATATGGGCCGCATAGTCCTTCATGGATTTTTGACATGATTTGTGTTGCTTCTATCTCATCCACACAATGGAGAAGGACTTGGTTAAAGGATCGCTTATAAAGGATACCCCCCGTGATCATGAACTGTGTCACTAGCCACTGGATAGTGCGACGATCAGCTAGTGTTGCTCATTCCAGGTACTTCTGATGTTCGAGATATTCCTTGATGTCAATGTACCGCGGCTAATCATTCGAGAGAGTTTCAACCTCGTCGATTTGTAGGCAGAATGCGGGCTCCTCCTGGAGTTCGACGGTGAGTTCCCATTCAGCAACTCCTTTTGGAATCTCCAACATTGAGGCGAGAGTAGCTAGAGCGTCTGAGAACTGGTTCCTGGCTCGGGGCATATAAGAGAATGTGATCTCTTCGAACTCCTCGATTAGATGTGATAAGCAATCATTTTTCATCCTTGGTCTTCCAGTCGTCACTTGTCTGATTGATGATGAGCTGTGAATCTCCGAGGACTCGTAATTTCTTTACGTTGAGGATGATGACTTCTCTTAAACTAGCAACACACGCTTCATATTCGACTACATTGTTAGTACATTGGAATGCTAGTCACTTGGATATGGGAATTGGGACGTCATCGGGAGAGTAGAGTATGACGCCTACTCCACTCCCTTTTAAGTTTGCGGCTTCGTCGAAGAAGAGTGTCCACTCTCCTACCTTTCTTTCTTCTTCTTCCTCAATCAGAAGGATGTCCTCATCAGGGAAGAAGGTCTTCAATGGTTGGTAGTCAGGCAGAGAGTGTGCTGCTAGGTGGTTAGCCAATGCTTGCCCCTTGATTACCTTCTGAGTGACATAGGTGATGTCAAACTCGGAAAGCAGTAATTGCCATTTCGCAATCCTGTCCGTTAGTGCCGGTTTTTCAAACAAGTACTTTAACAGGTCCATGCGAGCGAGCAATAGGACTGAGTGACCGATCATGTACTGTCATAGCCGTTGTGTTACCCAAACTAGGGTGAGGCACATTTTCTCTAAGCTGAAGTATATGGCTTCATAGCTTGTGAATCGTTGGCTTAGGTAGTAGATCACTTGCTCCTTTCTTCTTATGTCGTCGTGTTGGTCGAGGACGCATCCAATTGCTTCTGCTGTGACAGAGATATATAGTAGTAGTGGCCTACCTGGGGTAGGTGGCATGAGCACTGGAGGATTGAACAGATACTTCTTGATCTTGTCGAAGGCCGCTTGGCAGTCATCATTCCATTCCTTTGGCGAGTTCTTCCTGGGAAGCCTGAATATGGGTTCATAGATGGGAATGAGCTGGGCGATGAATCGACTAATATAATGGATCCATCTGAGGAAACTCCAAAATTTCTTTTCAGTCTTGGGTGGCGGTATTTCAATGATTGCCTTAGTCTTGGTCTCGTCCACCCAGATACCATCTTCGCTGACGATGAAGCCTAAGAGCTTACCTCCGGTTGCACCAAAGACACATTTTTGCAAGTTGAGGCGGAGTTTGAACTTTTCTAGCTTGTCGAAGAGATTCTTGAGGTCTTCGAAATATCCTTCGATCGTGCGAGACTTGACTATTATGTCGTCCACATAGACTTCCATTTATTTATTTATCATGTCGTGGAATAAGGCGGTCATGGCTCGCTAATATGTAGCTTCTGCTTTCTTCAGCCCAAAGGGCATAACCCGATAACAGAAAGTTCCCCATGGTGTGATGAAAGAAGTCTTCCTCGATCTTCAATGGCCATCTTGATCTGGTTGTAACCTGAGAAGCGATCCATGAAGGAAAAGATCTTATGTCCAGCAATATTATCTAGCGGCGTATTGATATGAGGCAGAGGGAAATCGTCTTTAGGACTTGCTTTGTTGAGGTCCCTAAAGTCGATACACATTCTAACTTTGCCGTCCTTTTTTGGAACTGGTACGATATTTGCGAGCCATTCTGGGTAGTTGGAGACTACCAGGAATCTCGCGTTGTATTGCTTGATGACTTCATCACGGACTTTAAGAGCCCATTCTGGCTTTATTCTTCGCAGCTTTTGCTTGACGGGCTTCATACTGGTTTTGTTGGTAGATGGTCAAGTCTTCATCGAGCCCTGGCATGTCCTTGTAAGAGAAAGCAAAGTTGGACAACCTTGGTCTTAGAAATTCCATCATCCTTTGCTTGTATTCCGGAGACAGTGATCTACCAAGGTGCATTTCTCTGGAGAGTTCCAGTGATCCCAAGTTCATAATTTCGAAGTCGTCTGCCACAACGTTGGCCTTTATTTCTAACCTTTCGAGAGTCCTTGAGTTCGAGAGTCATGTCATCATTTCCCTAATTCAGGGCTTCATCCAAACCCATGAGTTCAAAGTCTAACTGCAGATCGAAATCGTATGAGTCGACCTTGAACTTTGGCACTGTGTGTGAAGTGTTTGGCATGGTGATTTTTGAAAATTTTTCTATTGTTTTGTATTTTGAGATTTTTTTGATGTTTTATGATTTTGAGGAATATTTGATTTTTTTTTGTACCTTTTGAAATATGTGATGTTTTTGTGTTTTAAGAGTTTTTTAATTTTTTTCTGTGTCGCTAAGGGGTCCCGAACAAGACGGTGTTGCGAACCATGATTGATCCTGTCCTAGTTCGGGGTACCAACTATTATTTACATTAGCATTTTTTTTAGACCGACATCCATGGATGGCCTACCGGCTGATTCAATCGTCAAGGGGATGGCTGACCAACTTGGTTCTTTCCCCCTTTTGATCCTACTGTTTTAACTGTTTGTTCTTGAGGGTCACCTGTCATGATGACCATGATGTCTGCTCGGTTGGTCTCAGAGTCGGAATCTAATTCAATCTCTTCGTTTAGGAGCTGAAGCTCTTCGGGCTCCTCGGATTCACCTTGCGGTGAGATCCTGATGTCTGTCCAGTCAAGGGAAGGCCACTTCCATTTATCGATCTAATGGATGGGCTGCTTCTGCCCTTTGTGCTGTTGAGCTGGTGGTGGGGATGTGTCCCCTTGACTGTGGGTGGAGATGGGTGTCTCCCTGTTCTTGCCTGTATCTTTCGTAAGGGGCACCTTTGGTCTTGGGTCCTCCAAGGGTAGACCTGCTTCCATGCCCCTAGCTTCGTGTGATGGGTCTGGGGGTTTTGCCCCTAGCATTGAGTGTGCTTTTGATGTTCTGAGGATCTTATCCCACCGTATGGGCAGCCAGATGGATTCCTGACTGGAATGTTCGGTGAGTTCGATTTGCTGGAGGTGATCCTCAAGAGAAGTCATTGTGTCACCGCAAACTATTCTGGCCTTAACAAACTTGATGGGTGTGTATTTGAACGGTTGCCTCTTTTTCGATCTTGCGGCCTGATCTTCTGGTGTCGGTTGATATCCCAGTCCCTGTCTCTGTACATTAGCACGTGTTGGCTTTACTACCACACCCTTTTCATGGAATTCAGTCCGTTAGTTCAAAATTAATCGCTCAGTAGGGGGGATGACATATTCAGCAGTGAGAGGGCGTGGATTGGCAATTAAGTTTACAATTTTGAACTCGAAACTGTGATACGGTATGTCACTCTCGTCATGATGAACGTCAATTACTGGGATGTCAGTTTCTGGGATATTGACCGCCACCGGTAGGATGATCTCTGGCTCAACTAGTACTGAGATTATTCGATTTCCCGAAGGGAATTTAACTCTTTGATGGAGGGCGGATGGGATGGCTCTAGCAGCATGGAGCTATGACCGCCCCAACAGAAGGTTAAATAAGGCAGGGATATCAATGACCTGGAACGTGACAAGTGTCATGTTGGGTCCAATTTGTATCTTAATGTCGACTTCTACCTCGACTTGCCTCCGAGAGTTATCGAAGGCTCAGACGCTCATAGTACTGGGTCGAAAGGAAGACGGTTTTATCCCTGAACGTTCGGCAGTCCTCAAAGGGCAAACGTTTAAGCTTGATCCGTTGTCTATGAGTGCAAGTGGAACTTTGAAATTCTCATAATGGACAATTATATTTAATGAGCGCCCATGTTTATGACCTTCGGGTGATAACTCTTCATTAGAGAAAGTGATAGCCCAGCTGTCTGATCATACTTGATACCATTTCGGAAGGTACATCAGGGGAGATATGTGCATTATTCAATATTTCGCAAAGATTTCTCGATACGATCTTGATGTGCTAAGAGTTTCCAAATGGAAATTTGTTCAGGAAAGGATTTGAGTTAAGCTGCTATGTCGTAAGCAGCATCGGTTTTATAGGCGGTTCCTGACAAAGTTCCCTGGGTTTCCTTTGGATTCTAATTGTCTCTCCTAAAATACCTTCCATTGTTGCCCACTTTAGTGCATTCTGGGTAATGTCATGTGAAGACCGCTTTAGTTGAAGTTGGGATATGCCAATATATCCTAGAGGGGGGTGAATAGGAATTTTTAAGAGTTTTTATGATTTATTAAAATCCTATTACACTAATCCTAACAACAGGCACATATTAGGATTACTCAAACTTAACTCTAATGGCTTCCAAGCCCGGTAGAGGATCCAATCATAAACTATTTGAGAAGTAAACAATATGCAAACTAGTTTATGATGGATATGACTGTGTAAGTGTGTGAGGTATGATCTCAAATATTCAAATATGCAAATATTGAAGGAAATCACACAATCAGAAGAATAACAATCTCAAACACATTCATTTTTATAGTGGTTCAACGATCAATCTACTCCACTCCCGGTAGACGCACTCAACCCTTGAGTGTGCCGGATTTCACTAAAGGGGTTTCACAGCGGTTCAACTCAAACCTAAGGTTTTAAATCAGGTTCACCTTCAACCTTTACAACCTACACTGAGGCTGATTGTTTGTGCTCTTATGAGCAAGGGTCAATACAACGCACCCACTTTTAGGCACACTAGCTAAGGATCTTCCATAAGACCCTACCGAAGGTTTCTACATGGTTCACCTCAAACCTGAGGTTTCACAGCGGTTGACCTCAAACCTAAGGTTTTGTTGGTTCACCTTCAACTAGATGTTTATGCTCTCCACAAAGCAAGGGTCCACACAATGCACCCACCACGTACACTCCCACTGGAGGCCTCTTATGAGGGCTTCAAGGGGTGAGAAACACTGTAACATCCCGAATTTTTGCCAACCTGGAATTAGACATCCTTAGGCAATGGATCACTCCTGACACCTTATTAACTTGTCAGAACTCAATCACACAGTCTAAAATCGCTTCTTAACCCATTTCTTTCACAAATCTCACCTTTCACTACCTTATTCTTTAAATGTTTCCAAGTACTTTTACATTAGACACTAATCTTAAGGTTTAGGTGATGAAGAACAATACTTAAACTATAAATTACTGTAATTAGTAAATACAGAAATAAAATGGGCTTTTAACCAATACCCTTATGGAATTTCATAAAACGAATACCCTTATGAAATTTCACAAAACAAATAGATTATTTAGAACATTCGCCTCTCCTGCCCTAGGATTTCCTTCTATTGTAATTAGGGCGTGCTTTAGTAAGTATTGATAACTTGAATCACTGTATGTACCAACTACAAAGGCCCAAGTACCACCTCAGATAGAAATCTTACAGGACTAAATCCTTTAGAAATTTGACAAAGTTAACTAAGTGCTAAACTAGATCAGCCATGAAATCCGCTAGAATCGCTTTAAATACGATCTGCAAGACCTAAAACTTGTAGAATCATTGACACTAGGTTACCCTAAAATCTAGGATCAAACTCATTACCCGACTGCTCTCGGGAGCACATTGAAACTCCGTATCAGATCTGGACCGCACATCGAAAGTCCGAATGATACGAGGTTATAGATTTAGGACCGCCTCGCTGGGCTTGACAACCATCTCGGAGATCAAATTCAGACAGTGTCCCACGGCTATTCGCTTGAGTCCGGAGCGAGGAGTGTGAGAAACATGAAAATAATTCCAAAATAAATAAGGATTTATGAAATCTGGCATGTGACGCTTGCGGTTCAGTATTGAGCAACCTGACCGTCAGAATCAGGCCAGATTACACCCTCGGATCAGGGATATTTGCCCAAACATATCCATGTACTTGAAATTTCAGATCGAGATCCACTGACTGTTGAACTGAAACTGGTCCGCCATTTGTGATCTGGAAATCCTACTAGAATGAAAACTTAACTCCACCTAGATCCAAGGTTGGTGAGCTTAAGTCTGACCTTTGGCTCAAGGGGGGCCGCCAGAAGTCCTCCGTTGAGCTGAAACTGACCCACTTTGGTTATAACCTAAGTATACCTTAACCTTAGGTCTATTTTGGTGTAGTTTTAGCCTATATAAGGACCTTAAACCCTCTCATATCCAGTCCATACGAATTTGAGAAAACTCTAGGAGAGAGAGAGTGAAAAGAGAGAGAAAGTTAGAGAGTTGTGGGAGAATTCTTCCTACCCTTTTTTCCTGCCGCTACACAAGCTTCACCACTCACTTCTCATCGCTTTTCTGGTGATTTCCAGCTTCGTTTCTAGGTAGGAAACCCTAACCCTAAACTGATTTGGGGTTTTGATAGTTGTATGTTATGAAATAATTAACCTAAAGATGCTATAGGTTGCCAAATTACCATATACGAAGACTTAGCAAATCTATCGAGTTCTTTACGATTCTACGACAAAAGGTGCGGACTTTAAGTGTATAGGTTATGGTTTTCAACACTTTCAATGTCAGATAATGATAGATTCATGATCTGCATGCAATTGTATATGTACAAAGTGCTGTCTATTTTCCGTTTCGGTTAAATACGAAGAATATGGAATTTTGTGTATTCTAGGTATTTGTAGAAAATACCGTATACGTACAAATTTTGAAAGTATGTTAGCCATGATTAATTACTGTATGAACATGCTATATATATGCATAATACTCACTCGGCGAAAGGATTCGCCCTAATACACTTTTTGGCCAATATTGTTTATGTAGGCTAATGTGTGTAGTCTAAGTGTTTTTTGAAATGTCTAAATAAATATGGATTTATGATTTATGCCTACCATATGTATTGAATGTAAGAACATGATTGATGTGTATAAGACAACTCCTTGATATGAGGATTTGTCCTATTCTATGTTGAAATCAACATACGTCATGTATGTTGGAGTGGTGTAGTTTAAGTGTTTGATAAAATACCCGTGTGAGAAATTGTGTGACGAACTAAATTTCATAGTGGTGTTGAGATAGGATTCTCAGCTACCTTAAAGATGTATATGATTTCCTCCATGTTGTTTGTTTAATTTAACCGCTTATGAAATATATGTGTTTGTATTTCCTGTTTATATTGTGCTTTATAACATGCTTTATAATATGTTTGAATTACTTTGTTTATTCTGCTTTAATCTACATGCTTCTGAATAAGGATTGATTGTGTTTGGGGCTATGATTATAGTCCAGACAATCGGAAATGGAAATGAATGCGTGGTTGAGATTCATTCGCCATGCGAGATGTGTTCGACGAACCCGAGTCGTCTTCGGTTGGCGATAGTGGTTGGCCACACGAAGTGCTTATGCACTTCATGTCGTTCAACTTGTCGTGCGCTCGAGCTAGTCGAGCTCGTCAAATAATCCGATCTATCTAATATATGTTCACCATGTTTAGACGCTACTGCTTGAACCTAAGATACCGAACTTACCAGTGGAATCTCGTTAACCTTGGTACCTCGATCCGCTAAGACTCATGAGCCGGGCATGGTGGTATGGGACACCGTGGTCGAGCTGTCGGCCTACGCTGGGACCACATGCCTCCCCGTAGTGTCCATTGAGCAACCAGACTCGTGAGTCGATTATGGTGGTGTGGGACACTATATTCAAGCTGTCGGCCTACACTGATTGGTGACGAGCCCTTTGTAGTGACCTCGAGCAAACTCTGAATTTATGGTGAGGCAACGAGTTTTGCTGCAGTGAATAGAGTATGAACTAAGCCTGTATCAATTTAGTGATGAACAGTTAAAAAGGTGATGGGGGAGTGGTGTAACGATTACGTGTAACAGCCCTGACAGCCTTTGCAGCGCCCTAGAACCACACTATCGTATGAGATTATCTAGGTTTGACGACCCTAGAACGGATCATGTTTGGGAATGATACAAGGGAGGTACCTTAGTTTTCCAATACTGCTATTTGAAAAGGACTAATAATAACTTGGTAATCATGCTCATCATCGCACTACATGTGCCTGGAAGATGTGGAGCACTGAGGGATGAAAGCATGCCGCAGACATAAGATGGTGTCGTATGAGGAAGTATGTTGGTGAGGGCATACATCATGATTGCATTTCATACTTGCATTAACAAGAGTACCTAGGATTGTTGATTGTACTGCTTTATCATTACTGCTTGACTGTTTTGATAACATGTTAACCTATGCTTTATTGTTCCACTGAGTTGATCACTCACTCCTACGTTATGGGACGGTGTTGTACACACCAACCAGACCCTGTTGTAGTTGCAGGTGATGGTGATGCTTATGAGGTGGAGCCGAACTTTTACGACGACGAGGATGCCTTCTTATATATGCTGTATTTTGGCTGCTTCATGTGAGCCATGTCTTGATCGACGGGATTACAGGGATGTTGACTAGATGACGCTACATCTTTGGTATATTTTGAAATTGTACTTGTAATTAATTAACCTGGTAATATTATCACACTCTGGAGACTCACCACAGTTTATATATTTTATATATTTATCACAGTCTTCCGCTTGCAATTTAACTGTCTCTGGAGTATGATATGCTGTTTTGGTATAATCTCATTCATGTTTCAATGCTCTTATCATAATCATTATTATCTGTGTTGCATAAGTGATGCGTTGGAACTCGGGAGCTGAGCTTTGCTCGACCTCCGATTTTTAGGGCGTTACAAACACCTAGGACCCAATCCTACAAAGCAATGATCACAAGTGTCCTCTGGACTCTAGTGTAACACCCCATAGTTTCGGTATTCAAGTGTTACCGAGTAACCCTACCTAGTATAAGTATGAATCTAGCTCAAGCAAACGTTCACATGCATTCCAGTCAAAATTCAACCATTGAAGGACGGTTCCCATCCATATGTCAGGCTATCCATCCGTTATTCCTCCCTTGGGATTCTAATTTTGACTAGTAAACATGTCCATCCGACCATTGTAGATAACTTGGGGACACTTAGAAACATCGATGAAAATATCAGAAAGCAAATGAGTGCGCTTGGGATTAATACTGGAATTTATCCAATCAGAAAATTTATCATCCAATTCAGGATGCGTAAGTGTAATAATTATCAAGTATATATGTATATATACATAACTTAGTATATGTACATTACATGATCTAACTGCATAAATAAATACTATAATACAATATAAATGCATACACTACGAAATATTACTTGTACACTTTATAAATATTTAAAATTTCATCATACGTTAACAATCCATATTATAATTATACACTTGTAATATTATTTACATGAATTTTCATCATAAAATCTATATTATATAAATTAATAAAATTTATAACAAATAACATATTCCAAACAATTTAATGATTTAACTTTCAAAAACCTAACACATATATGACCATACAAATAACACATATGTATATATATACATTAATCCCCGCGTACTGACATTCATATAAATTACATATATAAACAATTTGTGATAATATAAATTATATGTGATGAAATATATGGGGAAAATAATTTCTAGTAATAATAATGATAATAAAATGATAGTGAAAATAATAATAATAATAATAATAATAATAATAATGGTAATAATAATAATAATAATAATAGTAAATAATATTATTAAAGGTAGATAACATAATATTTAGTATCATAAAATCAGAATAGGCCATATATCCATAACCTGACCATGGTGTCTTAGCTTAAATAGTCCCTTGGACCATTCAAACCGTTGACGTTCAGTTTCGAGCCAATCCGACCATTAGATTAGCGGGAAACGACCCTTAGGACTACAGATCAAGTGGTGGATCCCACCCAGACCTTGGATCTGCTCCATCTTTCGTCTAGGGCCTTAACTAGACCCTTAGAACCTAATGGACAGTGTAGATTTCTCTCAAACAACACTATGGACCCCGCATATGGTGCGTGTGCGCCAAGCATACCCGTGCACGAAGTGCACTGGACCAACCTCGTCGGTCAAATGACCGTTGACCGAGCTCTCTCGCCAAAAGCAAGAGAACTCCTCCCGCCATTTTAAAAATTTTAAATCTGATTGGTTTCAAGCCCCAAAGTGACCCATCCTGGACACTTTCCGGATGATCCAAACCATCCACTTTTCTCGTGGGGCCCGCCCAACCAAAAATGTATAGGGGTTCGGGCCCATGCATAGAAATGAGGGAGTTAGGTCTGAACCGTCCGTTTTCTTCATGTGTGGTTAGGATCCAAGATGAGGGACCATCTGGTGGCTTCACTTGCAAGCCAGCACCCACTTTATCCAGAGGATTTCAGCCTCTCACGAGCCAGCTGGGGAGGCATCTTCATGACCAGACATAGCTAGGCAAGCCATAAGAAAGGAAAAAAAGTAGAATTTCCATTTTTGGCCATGAGAAGCTGTCACGCCTGGGACCGTCCAATGGGGCCACGTGGCACCATCCCAGCCCTCCTAAGAGGGAGGTACGAGTTGAGATGACGAATTCTCTCATCTCATGAGAAAGAGAAGAGAAAGCAAGGAGATCTCATGAGATGGAGCAAGTTCTCATTTGAGATCCAAAAAGTGGGCCCCAAACCGCTAATGGGACCCATCCAGACCAATCAAATGGTCTAGATTTTCCTAAAACCCCCTAATTAGCGATCCACCATTGATGGGTGGGTCATCTTCCCAAATAACCCATCTAAACACGATCACGAGGTGGGCCCCATTTGGCCAGAAAAATACGCTGTTAGGAAGCCCAAGGCACTACTAATCCATCCCCAAACACTGATGGGCCCCATGCATAGCCATCCTTCAATCCAAACCGTCGCATATAGTGAGCTTTTTCCAACCGTTGGTGGCACCTCTCACTGTCTATAAATAAGACCCTGTTGCTTCAGGAAATTCCACACTAAAAACAGAGAGAATAGAGAGTGAGAGAAAGAGAGGAAAATAATGGAGGGAAGGAATGAAAAGGAGTGAAAGAGAGGGAGGAACGAGTCAGTCGAGTGGACTCGGTGCACACTGCTCCGACTCTAGCCCGTGCAAGAATCGGACCGAGTTGAATTAGTGTGGACCTGTAGCACCACGATCAGAGAAGAGAGAGGACGTGGGTACATGCGTTCCATCCCCAGCTCGAGTTGAGCTCAATCAAGGTAGATAAACCCCTTCTCCCTCCCTCCTCTTAGAACTCCAAACTAGAGTAAAACCGGGACTACATCAGGTTTTATCTAAAGCTGAAAACAGCCCCTAACAGAGCCTTGAATTAGGCTGCAAGCAGCCCTCCAGCAGGACCGTGAGACCAATCCAAAACCAGGCCTGAGTTCACGATGAAATGGGTTGCAAATCAGGCCTGATAATAGCTAAGAAGCTGACTTGCGAATGGCTGGAAAATTAGCCTGAAAACAGTACTGGAAAATACATCCTAAATACAGCTGACTTTTCAGCTTGAAAACAGTCAGAAATACCACCTGAAAGCTGCTGATCTACAGTCTAAAAACTCGGCTAACAACGCCCCTGTTTCAGGCTGTTCCTTGGCTGAAAGAAGTGGCAGCCACCATGCCACCATTGGGCGTCAACATGAGCATGAAACGGCCAGGAAACGGTCCGTGTTTGAGCTGGAAAATAAGACGGGAGTGGCCTCCAAAATGGCCTGCTGTTTCACGTCATTGCAGAGGGACAGCCATGTGCACTGCAAAAATAGGCGGGCTGCATATGGGCTTCACCAAAATGCAGGTGGGCCACACCACACAAATCTGTGGGCCGCTCCAAATGGGCTGCAGGCCCTGAACGTTTATTTAAATAATAAAATAATATTTTTTATAATATATATATATATATATATATACACACACACACATATGTATAAATACATAGCTGGTGGGCCACACACGTGACCCACCTTAAATATATGGGTCTTACGTGCACCGTCCAGCAGGACTGGACTGTGGGTACCCACGCGAGCGGTGTTGTAATCCAAGCCGTTCATCTGTTTAGCAGCAGATGAGCCCCACCTAGACATATTTATTGTACACCCACTCCATCTAACCATGGCCCCACTTGCTGCTTGTGTGAAGTCCACTGTGACCTATGTGTCGCACCCACGCTGTCAAATGTTTGGACAGGCGCTGATTGGGTAATGGCGTGTGGACTGCCATAATGAATGTTTGGATCCACGCTGACCATCTGTGTGGGCATGGCCATGAGGTACGTATAGTGTACACACTGTCCAGCAGTTGGACAAGTGCTGGACAATGCTTGAACAGCCCTGGTTTTGGATGGGTTTTCAACACCATGAAAATAATAATAATAATAATAATATTTTATTATAAAATATAACATATACTTGTGAAATATACAGCTGGTGGGCGACACACGTGACCCACCTGACACTTATGTTGATCCAGACCCTCCGCCAACAATTCGTCCAGGGTCTGGACAATTCACATGTATATAATATAACATATATATTTCCATGTGTATATAATATAATATAATATATATCATATGACATATTTGTATATAATATAATATATATTTCACATGTGTATATAATATAATATAGCACATCAGTACATAATATAATATACATGATTTTAGCTGATGGGCCCCACGTGGATAACCCACCTATGATGTAAATCCAGACCATTCATGGGACCTACCTAATGTATATGAGGTTCATATGTAAGGCCCAATTCAGGTTTTAGCTGTGGACAAACTCCAATCCCGGTCTGGACCATTAGTTGGGACGAAAGCCTGCAGGCGTAGTCACCTCTAAGCTAGCCCAAACAACCTTAATTTTGGACCCTTCAAACTCCACACATTTTTATGCATAGGACTTATTGTCTAATAACAACTAATTCTCTAGGAAGCTGCTTACGTACCTTGGGGCCACTAACTACACGCAGAAATTCAGATCTAGGGACGTACTATGATCCATAGGTGATGATTCTTCCCCTTGAGCTTTTCATCTTCTCATTAGCTTAAGTTATAGTTTTTATTTAAATTTACAATTGATATCTTTCTTTTTATAATTACATGTGGAAATTGAATTGTTGTATTACCTGCTTTACGATTATCCTGTATAATTGTTCATGCTTGTGGATTCATTTTAGTGGATTGGTTATGGAATTTAAACTGGTACATTAGTGGGAAACCCCCACTTATAAATGTACACCCATACTTGGGATGTAATTCGATTGATGGATTTCCATTAAACATCCTAAGATGGTAGTCTCATGGGCCGAGGATGGTGGTCATGGGACACTATGCCCGAGTCGTCGGCCTACGCTGGGCCATGCGCTCCCCGTAGTGACCGTGAGCTTATTTAAATTGGCTGGTTGTAATTGGACTAATAACGAGTTGACTAATCATGCATGCATAACACAGACCAGCATCTATTGCTGTTATACGTGACATACGGATTCGCCTGACTGGATGTTTTGCCCAGGGCATAAACCACCATCGTACGTATTTGCCTGTCTGGATGTTTTACCCGAGGCACAGACCGTCTGGATGTTTTTCCCGGGTCGACGTATTAATATACAGATTCGCCTGTCTGGATGTTTTACCCGAGGCACCAACCACCATCTGTTGTTATTATACATATTTGCTTGTCTGGATGTGTTACCCGGGGCATAGACCGTCTGGATGTGTTTCCCAGGTCGATGTATTCGCCTGTCTAGATGTGTTACCCGGGGCGCGGTTCGTCTGGATGTGTTACCCGGGACCATGACTGCATTCATGCATCCATGCATTTAAAAAGACTGCATCATATATTATTTTGATTGTCTTGTTATTTATAACTATGCTTACCTAATGCGGCGGTGTGTAATCTTGAGGGGAATTCACACTGAGCTGGCCACTCATCCATCAAATATACAACCGTATAGGTAAAACAGGTGGCCCAGATGATGTATATGATCAGACTTGATGAAGAGTGGTACAGGTACCATGGATGCACGACCGTATTGCTAAGAGGAGCTGCGTGATCTTACGGCTCTCATTTATATGTTTTATTTGTTTCAAATTTCTCATGTGTGTAATCTTGTAATTGATAGTGTAGAGACATTGGTTTGTATAAGTCATTATGGGTAACCACTAATATATTCTAAATGAAATTGAAAATTTTTCTTTATATTGATTTGTCCATTCTACACTCATCTGCTTACTCTGATAAATGAAAAAAATATAGTCGACTTTGACCATCCTTTAAGGTTAACACTCGGGTTTTTGGGAAACGGGTCATATACTCAGGTCCTAAAAACACGGGGCGCTACATCTAGATACTTACAGATAAGCTAATTAGTCTTATTAAGTATGTTGATAAAGATCTCATCCTTTGTTGACGAAGTCTCTTCGATCTCCTTGATCCGCAACTCAAAAGATATATCAATGCATGGCGACGGGTTGGGTCAAGGTTATGATGAAATCCTACTCTTAAAAGATTTTCTTATAAGGAAGATGGAGCGATTTCAATCATCTAAGCATTCAAGGCATCCCAGCTTGATGATTTGCCATTAAGATGATAGCTAGAGGATCCTTGAATGCGGAAGATGATAGCTAGAGGATCCTTGAATTCGAGGATGAACTCCCTTGAGAGAAAGGGCTTTGGATATAAGATCTAAATTTAAAGACTCAGAAGCTCTCTCTTCTTTCTCTC
The DNA here is from genome assembly GCA_030180095.1 of Magnolia changhungtana. Taxonomy (NCBI): domain Eukaryota; kingdom Viridiplantae; phylum Streptophyta; class Magnoliopsida; order Magnoliales; family Magnoliaceae; genus Magnolia; species Magnolia changhungtana. The sequence continues at coordinate 4,552,004 of JASAUF010000101.1, read as the reverse complement.
ACAGCAAAAATATATAAGTCCTCTATATATAGGCAAAAGGTTCTAACGGATATAAAACGGTCACATTTATGATAAAGTTCGATATCATCGAGCAAGTTCGATATCATCGAGCATATACTCTCGATAACATTGATGGTCCGCTTGATGACTCGAACTCAATGTCATACAATTTTGAAACCTTTTACCAGATGGTCGATGAATTGAAACAATTGCCCATCTCATCGGATTTTGAACTTCAATTCCATCGATGATAAGTTCGATCCATCAATACTTGAAAAAATGAGAGAGACTTGACTAGAAATATTTCAGGTTTTCATGAATGATCAGGGAACCATCGAGATCATCGAAATTTGAATGTCAATGATATCGATATCAGAGTCGAGGCATCGATAAATCCAACGGAATTTTCATTAAGCTTGCTAGACAGTTTATGTCCTTGTTCGATGTAATCGACTTAGTACCGATGTCATCGATATTTGAATATCGATTCTATCGAGGGGCCCTCGATCATAGTTAAACCACCCTGAAATATTTTGCTGAAGAACTTGACGCCCAAGATCGATATCATCGAAAGCCTACCGATATCATTGAGGTTTGAATTTTTATGGTATCAAGGAGGCTTCGATATATCGATGCTTATATGATATTCTTTAAGAAAAATAGGGGTGCCAAAAATCTGCCTATTGATAGTATCGAGTCGACTTCGATAGACTCTAGATTTGAATATCGATGATATCGATGGGTGTATCGATATATCGATAATTCGTCCAGATAAGTTATGAGGTTGTTGGACATTTTTGGTCCTCATATCAATGATATCGATGAAGCATCGAGGACTCGATAGTGCAGGTCGATCATATCGAGATGTATATCGATAAAATCGATAGGGCAAGAAAACTTAGAAAATTTTCCTATTTTGAAAACGTTTTCTTACCCAAAACCCTAAGATGTTCTAGTTTGATTTTAAGGGTTTTAAATTACCTGGTGATTTGGGATAAGGGATGTGAGGCTCAGATTTACTTGTGGCGAGCTTGCACACATCCGGTTAAGGCAGACGCTTGAATTGATCTTCCTATCAGGCTCTGCAGACAAACTGACTCAACACTCATGCAAATTGACAAACCAGGGCACTTTCACTTGGAACCTTTTCGTATGTGAGTGTGAACATTGAACATTTACGTTGAACTTCTACTTCGAATTGGTTCTTCCAGACTGCATCAAAAGGATAATATCCAGATAAGTATTTTACAGTTTTGTAAATTCATTGTTTTGGTTTCATTGAGATTGTGCTAGAAAAATCTCTTTCTTTTTGGTTTATTTGAGGTGATCTAAAAAACTCAGAGTGTGAGGTTTTTTAATTGTTAAGCCCGCTTGAAAGACACAATTGTGAGGGTTTTAGGTGAACCTTGAAAAACCTATTTTCATAGTGAACACTAATATCCATTGTGTAAGGATATTAGGAGTGGAGTAGTTGTGTGGCTATTTTTCTAAACAGTTGGTGTACACACAAGCGAACCACTATAATTTCTAGTCTTGTGGTGATTGATTGAATATTTCATTTTGTGGACGTTGTAATTTTCCTTTATGCATTTGTGGAGAATGTTGTAAATTTCTTTTATGCGAGTGTGGGAATGTTGTAATATCTTAGTTATTTCCTTTACTATTTATTTCTTTCATATTCTCTTCAGTTTGAGTTTTTGATACTCACCCACATTCTATAAGGTTGTCCTGCAATAAACCATTTATTTTTGGTGTCAGGTTGTTCTTAGAACCAAGTTTGTATCAACCCCTCAATACTAGATTTTGGAGGTTATTTTACATTTATGCATTGTGGATTGTTTAAGTGCTATCTTTATTTATATTTGTTTAATTCCACAGTTTAATTTTTTTAATTTGGCATAGTCCTATTCACCCCCCCTCTAGGACTCTTAACTCGGCCTTTTCAAGTGGTATCAGAGCTAATAACTCATTTTAATTATTATTACTTTTGGAATAATTTTCTGAGCTAATCGATCTTAGCTTTGTAAGATGTCAAATTTTGATAGGCTTTCAGTCACTAGGCCTCCACCATTTGATGGCTCCAATTATGCCCATTGGAAAGCCAAGATGAGAATTTTCTTAAAATCCATGGATGAGAGTGTATGGCAAGCCACAGTGACTGATTGGACCCCTCCTACCATTGAAGTGACTGGTATTGATGGATCCAAAACTATGAAAGTCACACCTTATTTCTCTTGGACCACTCTTCAGAAAAGTGAGAGTAGTGCCAATGCAAAAGCATTAAATATAATTACTTGTGCACTATCACCGGATGAATTCAAAAGAATTATATCTTGTGATACTGCAAAGCAAGCCTGGGATATTTTAGAAATGACACACGAAGGAACAACAATTGTCAAAAAATCTAAAGTCCAAATCCTCACAACCAAATTTGAGGAAATACGTATGGAGGAAAGTGAAACTTTCATGGACTTTTATACTAGATTGAATGACATTGTCAACTCTATGTGGGGTCTCGGTGATAAAATCCCAGAAAGTAAAGTTTATGTAAAGAGACTACTCTCACTACCTGAACGGTTCAATTCAAAGGTCACTACGATCCAGGAACTTCGTGATACGGATAATATGAGGGTAAAAGAATTAGTTGGCTCATTACAGACCTATGAGTTAAACTTTAAAGCTCCTAAAGGTAAATCCATCACCCTTAAATCTTTTAAAAGTATTTCTCAAGAAAATAGTAGTAATTCTGATTTTGAAAATTCTGAAGATGATATGACCTTTTTATCTAAAAAGTTTTATAAGATTTTCAAAAGTAAAAAGAGGGTTGATTTTAAAAAACCTAATGAAAAGAAAAGATCTAAATCTAAAACTTGTATTTCTTTAAAAGACAGTCAATGTTACAACTGCCATGAATATGGGCATCTAGCAAACAAGTGTCCTAAAAAGGACAAATCGATAAAGAAAGGTATGTTGGCTACTTGGAATGAATCTTCCTACTCTGACGCCTCTTCTGAGTCAAAAGATTCTGAAACTGAGTCGAGTAATGAAGTTAAATCCCTTATGACTTTAGCTAAGTTCACTTTTTCAGATAATGATGATTCAACTAGTGAAGAAAATCTGAATAGTGATCATGAAAATGAAGAAGACCTTCAAGATAGTTATAATGTCCTATATAAGGAAAGTTGTAAAATAGCAATAAAACTAAAACTTTAGAAAGAAAAGTTTTCAAAATTTAAAGAAAATTTTGATAATCTTATTTTAGAAAAATCTCACATTTCAGATTGTTTTGAAAAAACTAAGTGCGACTTAGATTTCAAAAACTCACAAGTTGAAAACTTAAAATCTGATAATGAAAAACTAAAACTTGAAGTCTCTTCACTTTTAAATTTAAAAGACACATGAAGGTATGCCTAAGGTGATCCCAAGTTAGAAAAATTCTTATCCAGATCCAGAAAATGTGGCGATCGATCTGGATTGGGCTACGACAAAAGTATTCCTCCTAAACATAAGAATACTCTACCCAAATTTGTGAAAGGGGAGTCTTCAAACTCAAAAGGGAAAAGTTTGAATCAAAATTATTCTAAAAATGCTTAAACTTTTCAAACCTTAAAACTAAATAGCAACCATATCAACTGCAAAAATCAGAATCATAATCCTTTAGCTGAGAAAATTATATCCACATGATACTAGTGTGCAATTAGTTGATTAAACAGATGCTGATTGGGCTGGTAACATTGATGATAGAAAATCAACCACTGGTGGTTGTTTCTATGTAGAAAACTGTTTAATTTCTTGGTTAAGTAAGAAACAAGGTTCCATATCGCTTTCAACTACTGAGGCTGAATACATTTTAGCAGGTAATGTATGTACTCAGCTTGTTTAGATGAAAAGAATGTTAAGCGATTATGGAATTGCACAAGATTCTATGGTTTTATATTGTGATAATTCCAGTGCTATTAATATTTCCAAAAATTCAATCCAACATTCACGAACCAAGCATATTGACATTAGATATCACTACATTTGTGAATTAGTGGAAGAAAAGACAATTTCTTTGGAATATTTTTCGACCGAGACTCAATTTGCTGACATATTCATAAAACCGCTTGACAAAAGAAGGTTTGCTAAATTGAAATTTGATCTTGGTATGTGCAATTTGAATTAATTATTCATGCATTTTTATATCATAATGTAATATTTGTTATTTTAAATGTTTAAAATTTCAAATTTTATGAAAATTGCATATTTTGGGCTGTGCACAAGTAGTCTAGTACATACTTGACCAGTCATGGCACGACCGGTCGAGCATGTACTCAACCAATCGCGTAGCGTAGGTTTGGTGCTTTATTTGAGGGAAAAATCACTCTTTCATCATTTTGCGCTTCTTCTCCAACGGCTCTTAGGTCGACCGGTCGAACCCATCTCCTATTTCTTTAAAGTTAGTGTTTTGTTTTTATTTTCCTTGTAGATTCAAGTTCATAGCACTCCCTTTTCATTATTGGTGTTGTTTATTTCTTGATTCATAGTTGTTTTGGGGGTTTTTCTTCTAAAAAATCTGATCTAGTGAAAACCTTCTCTTCCTTTTTTGTAATCTCTTGGTTCCTTGTTATCTTTGGTACAAATGGAAGGTAGAACAAAAAAGAAAGGATCTCGTGGTCCTTCTTCTTCTCGATCAACTCCTATAATAGTGCACCACTTTCGGTCACTCGAAGATGATCCCTCATATATACGGGATATTAGGTTGCTAATGTTATTGTTGAACGACCTGTTAATATTGATCATCTTGCTCCATTTGATATCCTTCCCCTCCTTCAGTCTGTAGGATGGGATAACATATTGCATTAGGGCGGGCAGGCATACCGTTCTATTACACAAGCTATGTATGCTTGTATTACCGATTTTTTGACTGAAAATTTGACATTCACTATCTCAACTAGAGAATGTCCAATTGAAGTGGATCGTCATCTTATTTCTGGCTTAATGGATTTACCTGTCAATGATGAAGGTATTCCCATTAGCATTCTAGTAGCTAAACCATTTGAAACTGAGAAACGTATGCTTACTAGAGATTTATGTAATATAGATGCGGAATGGAATACTTCTGGAAATGCGCTTGTCTCAAAGTATTTGTTACCCAGATACAGAGTCCTTCATAGGATATTCATTTCGAATGTCTATCCTCATTCTGGTAACAAAACCGAACTCATTACGTTTATGGTTCGCATTCTTCATTCCATCATCTCTGGTACATCTGTATGTCTTCCTTCCTTGATTTATCATTGCATCATTCAATTTCGTCTCCATCTAGGACACAATGACATTCCTTTTGCTTATCTTATGACTGTGTTGGCCACCTATAATTTAGTGGCTATGCCTGTAGGAGAAGCTCCAATTCATCATCTACCATTCAACAACTCCAATATTAATAAGATGAATTTGAAGTTGGCCTCAGGCCAAGTCAATGTGGGAGATGGTGGAGCTGATGTCGTAGATGAAGATGAAGGTGATTTACCTCCTGATGACATCAATATGGATGATATTTTTGATGAGATCAAATTCGATTCAGCAGATGATCCTGATTATCAGCCATTTGATTTTGATGCGTGGTTGCGCTCACTCGAGGAGAAGGTAGAAAATATGAATGTGTCCCATGATATGCAATCCAAATATATGTGCAAGTATCTGAAGCTTATTAACAAGGGACTTTATCAGATTGACCCTTCCATACCCGCTCCTTCGTTGGGTTCTGATTAGTATTTGATTATGTGGTTTTATAGACTCTTATAATACGTGGTTTTTGGTTTGAATATTTTGGGATTGAACTTGGTTGAACATGCTTGCTTACGACTTTGGTTCACTTGCTTATCTAGATCATATATTTTCTTCCTCCTCATTACTCTTCTTATTCTTCCATATTTATCTACTTCCTGTTCCGTTTATTGGTTTCTTCCTTTGTCATATTGTGACAAAAAGGGAGAGAATTTTATCATGCTTATGCTTGTGATATGTGGCATGTGGATTATGGATTATGGATAAGTAGTAGTTCCCTTTTTTGTAAGGGGGAATAAGGGGGAGTATTGTTGGGGGAGTTGATGTGAGAATTGATACGAATTGTTTTAACCTGTTTATAACTGGTGCATGATTCTTTAACCAGGTTGTAACTGGTGCATGATTCTTTATTGAGCATATTATACTTACTTTTAATGAAGTGTGTTTTATCACTAATTTGACAAAGGGGAAGATTGTAAGTGCTATGTTTTCTAGCTCTTATGATTATCAAATTTTATAGTGCCAAAACCTCTTGGAATCTATGTCTTGTGTAGCGCATCTACATATTCACGACTGTGCTTCTCATGTACAAGAACAAAAGTCTTTACCTAAAAACTTCAAGTGCAAGATTACATGTTCATGTTCAAGTATAACACCAAGTGTGAATTCAATCTTTCAAGCTTCAACAGTTCAAGTATTCAAAGCTTCGTCCAAGTCAAGACAAAGTTCTTTACTTTGAACCTCAAGCTCAAGCTTTAATGTTAGTCATATTCAAGCTTCAAACATCTCAAGTTCAAGCTTCATCATATGTCAAGATCTCAAGCTTCGTGAACTTTAAAGAATGACTATCAACTAAAGTAAAAGAAGACTCAATGTTCATACATCACTAATAAGGTATGAATGACCCTAGTTTGACTATAGGGTAGGTCATTTTGAATACATAATTCAATTGGGTCACTTTATTATTTTTCGACTAGTCTTAAGCTATGTTCGACTAGTCCTAGCACTGGTTCGACCAGTCCAAGAAATCCTCGACCAGTCCTAAGTTTGTTTATAATTTTCAAAATTTTTTGTTAGAGCCTCGACCAGTCCTGGTGTAACGCTCTGAAAATCGGGGGTCGAGCATAAACTCAACTCCCGAGTTCCAGAACATCACTTATGCAACAAAATGAATGATGATTGAATGTTGACTGTATTTGTGCATTGAACATGAGTGAGATTAAGCCAAAACAGAATATCATACTCCAGAGACGGTAAATTAGCAAGCGGAAGACTGTGATAGATATATAAAATATATAAAATCTGTGGTGAGTCTCCAGAGTGTGATAAAGTTACCAGGTTAAATAATTACAAGTAAATTATACCAAGTTGTGTAGTATGATCTAGTCAACATCCCTGTAGCCCCGACAATCAAGGTACGGCTCTCACGAAGCCGCCAGATACAGCATATACGAGAAAGCGTTCTCGTCGTCATAGAAGTCCGGCTCCGCCTCAGAAGTAGCGTCGCCATCTGCAATCAGACAAAGTCTGGTGGGTGTTCGAAACACCGTCCCGTATCGTGGGAGTGAGTGATCAACTCAGTGGAACAATAAAGCATAGGTTAACATGTTATCAATTCAGTCAAGCAGTAATGATAAAGCAGTACAAATCAAACAATTCTAACTACTCTTATTAAGTGCGAGAATGAAATGACATGATGCTGTATGCCCTTGCCAAACCACCCTCAAGCGACATCATCTTACGTTCGCGAATGCTTACTCCCTCAGTGCGCCACATCTACAAAGCACATGCGGTGCAATGATGCTCATGATTACCAAGTTATTATTAGTCCATTTCAAACAGTAATATTGGGAAACTAAGGTACCTCCCTTGTATCATTCCCAAACATGATCCATTCTAGGGTCGTCAATCCTAGTAATCTCATACGATATTATGGTTTGAGAAGCATAGTGAAGGCATCGCAAAGGGCTCGTCACCCGTCAGCGCGATCTGAGATCTCACCGTATGCGGCTCAATTGCTGGCCGTCAGCTCGAGTACAGGTCTCACCGTACTCGGCTCAATCACTAGCCGTTAGCTCGAGTACAGGTCTCACCGTACTCGGCTCGACTCATACTCTAGTTGCTGTGAAAGACTCGTCGCCAATCACAGACCCTTGGAGTATACTCGAAGATACTACGGAGGACTCGTCGCCCGTCAGCACGAGCACAGGTCTCACCGTACTCGGCTCTCGCCGTAAGTATCGACAGCTCGAATACAGTGTCCCATACCACCGTATTCGGCTCACGAGTTTGGTTGCGCAATGGTCACTACGGGGAGGCACATGGCCCCAGCGTAGGCCGACAGTTCGACCACGGTGTCCCATACCACCATGCCCGGCTCATGCGTCTTAGCAGATCAAGGTACCATGGTTAAAAGGATTTTCACTGGTAAGTTTGGTACCCTAGGTTCAAGCAGTAGCGACCAAACATGGTGAACATACATTAGACAAATCGGGTTACATGACGAGCTCGGCTGGCTCGAGCGCACAATAAGTTGAACGACATGAAGTGCATAAGCACTTCGCGTGGCCAACCACTATCGCCAACCGAAGTACGACTCGAGTTCGTCAAACACATCTCACGTGGCGGCATGAAACTCAACCACGGTCTCCAATCTAGTACCGATTGTCTGGACTATAATCATAGCCCCAAGCACAATCAATCGTCATCCATAGCATGTGGAGTAAAGCATGATAGACAAATTAACTCAAGCATGATAAATAAAGTAATTCAAACATACTAGTAGGCATGTTATAAGCATATTATAAAGCATGATATAAAGCATATTGTAAAGCACTACGTCAATAGGAATACAAACACATATATTGTAAGTAAGTGGTTTAAGTGATCAACCTCATGGAGGTAATCATACACGTCGCTAGGGTAGTTGAGAATCCAATCTCAACACCCTCCTAAGGCATCAACATTCAAACATTTGCTCACACAAGCATTTTCACAAACACTTAAGTACACTAGTGCAACATACATGGTGTATGTTAGCAAAACATGTATTAGGGCTATCCTTTAGCCAAGTGAGTATTTTATCCATGTATAATATATTACTACAACAAATAATCATGATAAATACATCTCCAAAATTTATACGTATACAATATTTTCTAGAATACGCATTTTCAACATACATAGTGTATACAAGCAAACATGTAACACGGCGATTCCCTTCGCCAAGAAAATATTTTATACGCACATAATATATTTATACGACAATTAATCATGACAAACACATCGCTAAAATATACATGTATACGGTACTTCTTACAATACCGTATTTCTACATACATAGTGTTTATTAGTAAACATGTATTTAGGCGAATCATTTCACCAAATAAGTACTTTATCCATACGTCATATATCCATACGACAAATAAACATGTCAAACACATTTCCATAAAAAATACGTATACGGCATTTTATACGAATACCTAGAGTATGTGAAATTCCAAATTCTACAATTCTAATCGAAACAGAAAATGGAAAGCACTTTGTACATGTGCAATTGCATGCAGATCATGAATCTACCATTATCTGACATTGAAAGCGTTGAAAACTGCAACCTATACACCTAAAGTCCGCACCTTTAGTCGTAGAATCGTAACGGAGTTGATAGGTTTGCTACTCTTCCGTATTCGGCAGTTTGACAACCTATAGAACGAAATAGGTTAGCTATTTCATAACCTACAACCACCCAAGCCCCAAATCAGATTAGGGTTAGGGTTTCTTACCTTAAAACAGAGTTGATATCGGCGGGAAAGCGCTTGAAAAGAGGCGGTGCAGCCCGTGGGGTGATTTGCAACAGTAGGAGGAAGATCCTCCCACTTCTCCCTCACTTTCTCTCTCTTTTCTCTCTCCCAAAACTCAAATTCGTATGGCTGTGAGAGAGGGTGCTCTAAGGCCCTTATATAGCCTAAAACATTCCCAAAATAGACTCAGGTTCAAGGGTTACTGCTAATATAGGATATTCGTCACTTTTCCAGCTCAAAAGAGAGGTTCTGGTAGCCCTCCTTGAGCCAAACGTCAAACTTAAGCTCACCACCTATGGATCTATGTGGGATTACGTTCTCGACTCGATCGGATTCCCGATCGCACGTGGCGGACCACTTTCAGTTCAACGGTCAGTGGGCCACGATCGAAATTCTAAGTACATGTAAATGTTCCTGAAATTTTTCTTAATCCGAGGGTGTAATTTGGTCGGATTACGACGGTCAGGTTGCTATCTTGACCGCATGCGAAAGGTGCCAATCACTATTCCTGATATTTATTTTGGAATAGGAATAGTATTTTTCACACACCCTCGCTCCGAATCGAAACGAATGGCTGTGGAACATCGGATCGACCTGATTTCTGAAATGGTTGTCAAGCCCAACGAGGCGGTCCTAATTCCTTAACTTCGAGTTATTCGGACTTCCGACGTGCGGTCCAGATCTGATCGAAGTTTCGACGTGCGTGCTCGAGAGCAGCCGGGTAATGAGATTGATCCTAGATTTTAGGGTAACCTAGCGTCCATGATTCTACGAGTTTTGGGTCTTGCAGATCGTATTTAAAGCGATTCAAACGGATTTCGTAGCTAAACTGGTCTCGCACTTAGTTACTTTGTCTCATTTCTAAAGGATTTAGTCCTAAGTGATTTACATGCCTGGGTGGTACTTAGTCCTTTGTAGTTTGTATCTAAAGTGATCCAAGTTATACTACTTAGCTAGTTTAGATAGTGTCTAGGGTGAAAGTCCTTAGAAAAATTGGAAGATCAAGGTGATGAAGGGTGAGATTTGTGAAGAAAATGGTTTGAAAAGATATTTGAGGCTTTAATTGAGCGTTTAAGAAGTTAAACCTGTATTAGGTTTGATCCATTGCTTAAGGACGTCTAATCCCAGGTTGGCAAAAATCCGGGGTGTTACAATCTACCCCCCTTAAAATAAAATTTCGTCCCCGAAATTGCCTAAGGGTAATAAGGAAAGATTTCTATTATTTCATTTGCCTAAGACTTCTTGATTTCGAGTTCCTACGCGTGGTATGGTATATACTAGCCTGGTTCATTTTAGTCTATCCCCCTTAAAACTTATTTCTTTACCCATTTCTCATACCCTAATGGTTTGCTACAATTTATTTCTTTACCTATTTGGAGTCTCGACGACAATTCCCACAATTTAGAGTAAAATAGCTGTTTTCAATGTTTGACCAATACGGAGAGACAATTTTGGTGGGCTCGATCCCGATACATCGATCATCTACCGAGCTAAGGTAGAAAGCTCATCGTATCCCTTCCGAATCCTAGTGGATCCGAGTCTTCTGCTCGTCAGCAGTGAGTCTGTTGGTAGTCGCACAGGATTAAGAATTGGGTCAAGCCGCGAATGTTTCGCAGTTGTATATTTCAGTAACTCCGTAGTACGATCACTCTAGAAACGTAGGGAATGTCCATCATTGAAAGGCTCAAATTGTCTATTCTAAGGTTGCCCTTTAGGTCTCAGTCTAAGAGAGTCCTCGTTATTATCTATGTCAAAGGAAATGGGGAATCAGGTCTTACTAGATCATCCTAAAACATTTTCTCATATTAGGGCAGGCTAGGGCTTCTATAATGTTCGTATTCGATGAGCACCGTTTCGATCCTGGGCCAGTGGGGTAGGGTCCACCGCGTTTCCGCTGTACGGCCCAGATCAAAGAGATGCAATAGGTGACCTAACTAGATTGGGACCATAATGTTCTACTCCCCTTAAAATTTTATTTTCACCCTCAAGGCTTAAGATTTATGTCCTGCTCCGTACATTGGAACAAGGTGTAATTTATACCCTATCCTTGACACGAAATGAGATGCGGTCTCCCACTACATCAGTTTTGGTACCTAGGATTATAGAAAGGGGCTATCACGAATGGGTGTGAGTTTGAGGCAAGATGCCTAATTCTACCAAGGAATTTTTTTGTCGCGGTCCAGACTTATCCTATTTAATCATGTCTAGCTTAATAGGCAGGCTATCTTTCTACGTTCATAAGTACAATACGTATGCCGACATGGCATGCGACTTGGGACCTAATTCCTAATCATCATTGCCCATTTGGGCAATTCCTTAGGCCTAAAAGACAAAGTCTCTATCAGCTATATACTCCTATCACTTTTCAGGGACAAAATTATAAACTTTTAGTTGCAAGTGGTTGGGCCAACACAGAAGGAATGTTGTGTAGTGGGTCTAAGTCGGTTAAGCCGAATAACTAATTCTATTATTCAATTGGCTTAGCATAATTAATTAGTCTTTTACTTTCCTTCGCCTAACCAGTAGTCTAGTCTTAATCTAGGAGTAGCGGGAATCCATAGGTGAGTCCAAAATCTATGCTTATACACTAGACGACTTCACATCATTTTCAAGACAAGGAAGGGTTTCATTACTTAGGGTTAAAGTTGTCTAATTGGAATTGAGTTGCCTAAAGTTGAATTTAACTACGCCCGAGCATGTCACACCTGCTCAAACCAACCGCAAAAGGGGTTCTAGAGTTCACGTTCTTAATTGGTTGGATTTCCTATATTGTCAAGTCTGTCGAAGCACGGCTCTAGGTCCAAACTCTATGGGTCTATCTATCAAACAACCATTTACTCCAAAAGCTTAAGCTATCAGAGTGTGGTGGGTTAATGTATATTAAGGGACTTTATCACTTCAACACAATTTGGCCAGTGGCCTTAAGTTGTATTAAATGGGACCGCATTACTAATCCTACCTTGGGATTGGGTGTGACATGGTTGGTAGGAGGGTGGGAGGGGATTAATTTTATAGGCCTTGAAAAATGAGCCTGGTGTTGGAAAAACGTGAGATGGGATTTCCATAACTCACGATGGGGAATTTCTAAGTGTTATTGGAAAGGAATTCTCGGAATTTACCCTTAATCGCGTACATTCTAAACATGGTGTCGGAAGACATAGGATACACCCAATCTAGGGGCCATACCCTACATATACATTTATTATTACTTTTACAATTCTATCCACCGTAAACTTACCTAATGTAATTTGGCCGAACGGACCCTAAACGTTCTCAAATACCTTGAACATTCTACCAACTACTACACCTATCAACAGGAAAACAGAACCACCCTAAGATAGTAGCCCACGCAAACTACAAGGCAACATATGGATGAGCTCGGATAGAGCCATAGAAAATGAGGATAAGGGAAATGGGGGGCTGGAGTTTTTGGTTCTCCATGGACTTGAGCCTCAACAGGGATTGTAAAGGCCAAAAAGGTAGGGATGAAGAAGGTAAAAGGGAGAAATGAGATAGGTTTAAAGGTTGCACGAATTTGAGCTCCAAGTGAGGGGGTATGAGAGCTCCAACTTGAGAAAATGGGGAAAGGGGGAGGCTAGGGCTGTTGTGGAAGGTTGGGGTGTGTGGGTTATGGAAGAAAATGGAAGATTGCAAGGTTTGGAGGGATGGGTTTAGAGAAAATCGAAAATGGGGTGTGGAAGTGCTTGAAAAGGAAGAAATGAAAGAGTGGGGTGCTCCAGCCCTTAAATCCTAATCCATTGCCAAAATGGCACGTGCCAGGGGGTAGAGGAGGTCAGGCCGACCAACCCTAGCCCTGGCCCCACCCCAGAAAATCGACCGGACCGCGGTCCGCCACCCGAGCCGCGGCGCCGCCGCGGTCGGACTTGGCCGGAACTGCGCCGCCGCGGTGGGGACTTGTTCCCCATGGTCCCAAGGTGCCAAATGCACCCTGGACCCACTTGTTTCACCCCCGGATTGACGCGTGTGGCCCCCGACTCCGTTTCGAGTCGTTTCGGGTCAAACCGGACGTATCTTGCAATCTGGAATGAGTTATCTGATGTAAAATATATGAATTTGGGGTAGAACGAGCTAATGAAGCCAACCAACCCTGTTTTGCAGGGTTGCGTAGCCTGGAATTGTGAAAAAAGCCTCCGATTGACAGTCATTTCCCCGTTTTAATTTCGTTTGACTAAAATAGTAATTTTAGTTTGATTTCTCTTCATCCGTTGGGCTTTAGGAGTTGTGCCCAATGAGAAAAGAGTTTAGAATAATTAGGAGAACGGTTGGGTGAAGTCGTTTAGGACACTTACTATTTTATTTTATTTTTTGACCGAAAACTTTACCCACTAGTAGACATCACGACCCATATATAGTAAGTCGCGAATTCTAGAAGTTTTAGTTGTAGTTTGTTCCTGATTTCTTTCTCATTACCTGGTATCCTTATTTAAAGGGTTGTGAACTTTTTTTTTTTTTTTGTCATTCATTAATCAGTTTCGAATTTATTAGAATTTATTTCTATTTTCTGCTTTCTCCTCTTGTAGATTCGAGAAGTCTCTGGTAGGAGTCCAGAGAAGCTCCAAGGATTCGGAGTAGTTATCCTCATCACGTTTATTGCACACATTCTACTGATTCTCAATGATTGGGATGAGATGGTTGGTGATCTAGACCCTTCACTAGACAACCTAGAAATGTTTTAAGTTCGACCCGTGCGACCATGGTTGAATACATACTCGATTTCGGCATTCATTTTCAGTGAACTAGCCGTTGGACGGAACAGGGATGCCTAAGACTGTTTCTACATTCCGTCGCTCCCTCCTAAGTCAGAGTGCGTCAGTGTGCGTCATGTGACCATAACCCAGGTCCGGTTTAATCCAAATCATGCTTTGATACCATCTTGTAACGCCCTGAAAATCGGGGGTCGAGCATAAACTCAACTCCCGAGTTCCAGAACATCACTTATGCAACAAAATGAATGATGATTGAATGTTGATTTGTATTTGTGCATTGAACATGAGTGAGATTAAGCCAAAACAGAATATCATACTCGAGAGACGGTAAATTAGCAAGCGAAAGATCGTGATAGATATATAAAATATATAAAATCTGTGGTGAGTCTCCGAGTGTGATAAAGTTACCAGGTTAAATAATTACAAGTAAATTATACCAAGTTGTGTAGTATGATCTAGTCAACATCCCCAGCCCCGACAATCAAGGTACGGCTCTCACGGCCGCCAAATCTGACATATACGAGCGTTCTCGTCGTCATAGAAGTCCGGCTCCGCCTCGAGTAAGCGTCGCCATCTCGCAATCGAGACAAAGTCCGGTGGGTGTTTGAAACACCGTCCCGTATCGTGGGAGTGGGAGAGTGATCAACTCAGTGGAACAATAAAGCATAGGTTAACATGTTATCAATTCAGTCAAGCAGTAATGATAAAGCAGTACAAATCAAACAATTCTAACTACTCTTATTAAGTGCGAGAATGAAATGACATGATGCTGTATGCCCTTGCCAAACCACCCTCAAGCGACATCATCTTACGTTCGCGAATGCTTACTCCCTCAGTGCGCCACATCTACAAAGCACATGCGGTGCGATGATGCTCATGATTACCAAGTTATTATTAGTCCATTTCAAACAGTAATATTGGGAAACTAAGGTACCTCCCTTGTATCATTCCCAAACATGATCCATTCTAGGGTCGTCAATCCTAGTTAATCTCATACGATATTATGGTTTGAGAAGCATAGTGAAGGCATCGCAAAGGGCTCGTCACCGTCAGCGCGGATACAGATCTCACCGTATGCGGCTCAATTGCTGGCCGTCAGCTCGAGTACAGGTCTCACCATACTCAGCTCAATCACTAGCCGTCAGCTCGAGTACAGGTCTCACCGTACTCGGCTCAACTCATACTCTAGTTGCTGTGAAAGACTCGTCGCCAATCACAGACCCTTGGAGTATACTCGAAGATACTACGGAGGACTCGTCGCCCGTCAGCACGAGCACAGGTCTCACCGTACTCGGCTCTCGCCGTAAGTATCGACAGCTCGAATACAGTGTCCCATACCACCGTATTCGGCTCATGAGTTTGGTTGCGCAATGGTCACTACGGGGAGGCACATGGCCCCAGCGTAGCGTAGGCCGACACTCGACCACGGTGTCCCATACCACCATGCCCGGCTCATGCGTCTTAGCGGATCAAGGTACCATGGTTAAAAGGGTTTTCACTGGTAAGTTTGGTACCCTAGGTTCAAGCAGTAGCGACCAAACATGGTGAACATACATTAGACAAATCGGGTTACATGACGAGCTCGGCTGGCTCGGCGCACAATAAGTTGAACGACATGAAGTGCATAAGCACTTCGCGTGGCCAACCACTATCGCAACCGAAGTACGACTCGAGTTCGTCGAACACATCTCACGTGGCGGCATGAAACTCAACCACGGTCTCCAATCTAGTACCGATTGTCTGGACTATAATCATAGCCCCAAGCACAATCAATCGTCATCCATAGCATGTGGAGTAAAGCATGATAGACAAATTAACTCAAGCATGATAAATAAAGTAATTCAAACATACTAGTAGGCATGTTATAAGCATATTATAAAGCATGATATAAAGCATGTTGTAAAGCACTACGTCAATAGGAATACAAACACATATATTGTAAGTAAGTGGTTTAAGTGATCAACCTCATGGAGGTAATCATACACGTCGCTAGGGTAGTTGAGAATCCAATCTCAACACCCTCCTAAGGCATCAACATTCAAACATTTGCTCACACAAGCATTTTCACAAACACTTAAGTACACTAGTGCAACATACATGGTGTATGTTAGCAAAACATGTATTAGGGCTATCCTTTAGCCAAGTGAGTATTTTATCCATGTATAATATATTACTACAACAAATAATCATGATAAATACATCTCCAAAATTTATACGTATCTGATATTTTCTAGAATACGCATTTGCAACATACATAGTGTATACAAGCAAACATGTAATACAAATGATTCGATTCCTTCGCCAAGAAAATATTTTATACGCACATAATATATTTATACGACAATTAATCATGACAAACACATCGCTAAAATATACATGTATACGGTACTTCTTACAATACCGTATATTCTACATACATAGTGTTTATTAGTAAACATGTATTTAGGCGAATCATTTCGCCAGATAAGTACTTTATCCATACGTCATATATCCATACGACAAATAAACATGTCAAACACATTTCCATAAAAAATACGTATACGGCATTTTATACGAATACCTAGAGTATGTGAAATTCCAAATTCTACAATTCTAATCGAAACAGAAAATGGAAAGCACTTTGTACATGTGCAATTGCATGCAGATCATGAATCTACCATTATCTGACATTGAAAGCATTGAAAACTGCAACCTATACACCTAAAGTCCGTACCTTTAGTCGTAGAATCGTAACGGAGTTGATAGGTTTGCTACTCTTCCGTATTCGGCAGTTTGACAACCTATAGAACGAAATAGGTTAGCTATTTCATAACCTACAACCACCCAAGCCCCAAATCAGATTAGGGTTAGGGTTTCCTACCTTAAAACGGAGTTGATATCGGCGGAAAGCGCCTGGAAAGAGGCGGTGCAGCCGTGGGGTGATTTACAACAATAGGAGGAAGATCCTCCCACTTCTCCCTCACTTTCTCTCTCTTTTCTCTCTCCCAAAACTCAAATTCGTATGGCTGTGAGAGAGGGTGCTCTAAGGCCCTTATATAGCCTAAAACATTTCCAAAATAGACTCAAGTTCAAGGGTTACTTGCTAATATAGGATATTCGTCACTTTTCCAAATTTCAAAAGAGAGGTTCTGGTAGCCCTCCTTGAGCCAAACGTCAAACTTAAGCTCACCACCTATGGATCTATGTGGGATTACGTTCTCGACTCGATCGGATTCCCAGATCGCACGTGGCGGACCACTTTCAGTTCAACGGTCAGTGGGCCACGATTAAAAATTCTAAGTACATGTAAATGTTTCTGAAATTTTTCTTAATCCGAGGGTGTAATTTGGTCGGATTCTGACGGTCAGGTTGCTTAATACTGACACGCAAGCGAAAGGTGCCAGATCACTATTCCTAATATTTATTTTGGAATAGGAATAGTGTTTTTCACACACCCTCGCTCCGAATCGAAACGAATGGTCGTGGGACATCGGATGGACCTGATTTTTGAGATGATGGTCAAGCCCAACGAGGCGGTTCTAATTCCTTAACTTCGAGTTATTCGGACTTTCGACGTGCGGTCCAGATCTGATATGAAGTTTCGACGTGCTCCCGAGAGCAACTGGGTAATGAGATTGATCCTAGATTTTAGGGTAACCTAGCGTCCATGATTCTACGAGTTTTGGGTCTTGCAGATCGTATTTAAAGCGATTCAAACGGATTTCGTAGCTAAACTGGTCTCGCACTTAGTTACTTTGTCTCATTTCTAAAGGATTTAGTCCTAAGTGATTTCTGTCTGGGGTGGTACTTAGTCCTTTGTAGTTTGTATCTAAAGTGATCCAAGTTATACTACTTAGTTAGTTTAGATAGTGTCTAGGGTGAAAGTCCTTAGAAAAATTGGAAGATCAAGGTGATGAAGGGTGAGATTTGTGAAGAAAATGGTTTGAAAAGATATTTGAGGCTTTAATTGAGCGTTTAAGAAGTTAAACCTGTATTAGGTTTGATCCATTGCTTAAGGACGTCTAATCCCAGGTTGGCAAAAATCCGGGGTGTTACACCTGGAGACTGCTCGATCGGTCATGTGAACAGTGCTCGACCAGTCCTACAGGCTCGACTCAAAGTCCAGCAAATAAATTGAGTCACATGACCAGTCGTGGACAGGACTCGACCGGTCGAGCATGTCCTTCGACCAGTTGTGGAACGGTTTGATCTTATCACGCTCAAAATTTTAAAAATTTGTTGATCCTACAACCAGTTGAAGATGCGATTTCTATACTTATAAATAGAGCACGAATTCTGAGTTTGATATCCAATTCAAGCAAAATCAATACACCGCTCTGAGAGATAAGTTAGTGATATTCTTAAGCTATTTAGTGCTCATTTTATATTCTCTTTAATTAGCTTTCTTGCATTTGATTTTGAATTTTGCATTCCAATTTTATTTGAAAGAGGGATTGAGATATTCCCATTTCTTAGAATCAAAATCAAATCAAGCTAGCCCAAAGTGATTTAATTTAAAATCAATTTAAAACTTAGAACATTTTCATATGTCAGTGTGAACATTGAACATCTATGTTGAACTTCTACTCTGAATTGATTCTTCCGAGCTGCATCAAAAGAAGAATATCCAGATAAGTATTTTACAGTTTTATAAATTCATTATTTTGGTTTCATTGAAATTGTGCTAGAAAAATCTCTTTCTTTTTGGTCTGTCTGAGGTGATCCAGAAAACTCAGAGTGTTTTTGAATTGTGTAAGCCCACTTGAAAGACACAATTGTGAGGATTTTAGGTGAACCTTGAAAAACTTATTTTCATAGTGAACGCATCCACTGTATGAGGATATTAGGAGTGGAGTAATTGTGTGGCTGTTGTTCTAAACAGTTGGTGTACACACAAGCGAACCATTATAATTTTTGGTCTTGTGGTGATTGACTGAATATTTTATTTTGTGGATGTTGTAATTTCCCTTTATGCATTTGTGGAGAATGTTGTAAATTTCTTTTATGCAAGTGTGGGAATGTTGTAATAGCTTAATTATTTCCTTTGCTATTTATTTCTTTCATATCCTCTTCAGTTTGAGTTTTTTATACTCACCCATGTTTTAGTAAGGTTGTCCTGCCATAAACCATTGGTTTTTGGTTTCAGGTTGTCCTTAGAACCAAGTTTGTATCAACCTCTCAATACTAGATTTTTGAGGTGGTTTTACATTTCCGCATTATGGATTGTTTGAGTGCTATCTATACTCAAAATTGTTTAATTTTGTTGTTTATTTTTTAATTTGGCATAGTCCTATTCACCCCCCCCCCCCCCTCTCTAGGACTCTTAGCTCGACCTTTTCACATACGCCTAAGGAGAACTAGGGACCCGGAAAAGTCTATGCAACGAGGACAACCTAGAGTGGTTCAACTACATGCAATGATAACTTAGGATCACCTAATAAAATACTCTCTAGTACAGCCCATAGTGTCCCAAGAAACCTCCTATCTTACATCAACTGCCTGATAAAGTCTGAATGCTATAAAATGCATGATTAGCCCAAACATTATTATTCTAATTGTAAACAACCATTTTAAGAAAGCTTAACTGTCATTACGGGGGGGGGATCGTTGTCACCCAGCATAGGCTCACTGTTCACAAACCCCAAGTGTAGGGTTGCGAAGTAGTAATAACTCGGTGAGATCGAGGTTGAATCCATAGGGAATGGAGAACACAACCTAGAACCAATCAAAGTTTAACAATGTGTCTTGGTTTTTAATTCATTGAGATAAAAGAGTTTTGAAATAAATAAATAAAAGACTAAGGATCCAAGAATCTACTCATAGTAATCACAATATTCGATGTACTGATTCAATGGATAACTTGACTGGAATCGAAGTCTTATCCTATCTAATTCCAGATAATGGAGCGGTTAAACTTTCATAAACACCAAGGAGAACATGATTTCAATTGAATGATTTCCTCATGAAGCACTAAGTCTCAATCGCAGGGAACTAAAAGCGTCCAATGCACCCGAAGGCGACATTAGATTAATTATATATATATATATATATATATATATATATTGATTCCTTCTCTAGATCAAGGCTAAACAATTGTTAAATCAAAGCATTCATTGTACCCGGAGCGCACAATAAATCCAAAAATAAACAGCTCAAAGACTTTAAGTAAATCCAAACTAAATCAATCAATATCATCATTCAACTTAATGTAAATAAATCTAATAAACAAAAAATACTGAAATTAACTACAAGCTTCATCCCTTAGGCTTAGCTAAGAGATTGGCCTAACAAGACCAACATCTTAGAAGAAAAATAAAAAGATCAACTAGAACCCGTGAAGAAATTGAAGTGGAAGAACGTTGTTGATACTCCAACTAAGCTTTCTATCCCTTACTAAACCCTAGAAGATGATTTGAAACATCCAAGAGACTCCAATTTGTAGTTGTGGAACTTCAACCTTCACACCGTCTTAGAAGATTCACAAACCGACTTTGAAATACGCAACTATCGTAGCTTCGATGGCACCTTCGATGGCATCAAAGTCTCATCAAAGAGTTCGATTTGAATTATTGGAATCAAGCATGTCATGTAAGTGGAGTAGATAAACATCACTAATATTGGCTTGTATTTTATTTAATCATCTTCTTAAAGGTATTTTTTTCTTTTTTTTTTTTAAAGAAAAATAAAATGGAAAATGACAACTAAAAAAACAATCGGCCAATCGAACAGTGACCGGACTGTTCGGTCAGTCGAAGACCTCGTTGGACACTCCTTTAAGTGCTCGAAAATCTCATTTTACCCAAAATTCTCTTCTTCTTCTTTGGCTCGTTGGTGCCTCCTTCGGGTACCCATCATCCATTACTTGCTTTTAAGTGCATTTGAGTCGATTTTATTGCTAATTTAAGTTTCTCATTGCATTTTCATTTTCATTCCACCTCTTTGCATGAGTTTTGAAACCCTTGTATTGGGTTATTTCGAATAGATTTGATTTACTTGATATTCTTGTTTCCTTCTTATTTAAAAGTGACGGAACATCGATCTAAACATGATGTACGTAAAGTACATGTCGGTTCCTCATCTCGATCCGGTTCCCGTGAGATTTGGACCATCCGTCCACCGGAGGATGACCTAAAAAATCTTCGAGATTTTAGATCAAGGAGCATTATCATTGAAAACTCAGTAAATCTAAATCATATTATTAATTATGGCTTGCATGAACTTCTGTTTGAGGTTGGATGGGAAAAAGTTCTTCAATGGGGATTAAATGCATATTGGTTAATAGTTCAAGGGATGTATTCCTCTATTTCTGATTTTTCTTTAGAAAATGACATATTTTTCAAAGTAAAATTTTTAGAGGAAACAATTTCAATTACACCTTCCACCATCGCATCTTTGATGGAAATTGAATTGGAAAAGAGTGTAATTCCAATTGCTCCTCTTATGGACAAAATGTCAAATTCTTAGAGAGAATCTATTACCCGAGTTTTATGTGGTTTTGATGCAGATTAGAGATCGGCCATCCATTGGAAAACTCTTTCCTAAATACCACGTTCTTCATCAAATTTTTTACTTCTAATGTTTATCCAGAGCCAGTAACAAAACTAATCTTACTCCATTCATGATTTGTATCCATCATGCGATGATATTGGCATCAAAATTTGCCTTCCGACTCTCATTTGTTACTCCATCATTCATTATCAGATGCACCCAAGGCATGGTTCTCTTCCATTCAGTCATTTATTGAGCCACTAAAATCCAAGCTTCCTTTTAACTCTTCAAATTTACATATGACGAACTTAACTTCTTTACCTGAGCAACAAGGCATACAAGGCGATAGGCAAGAAGAGGAAGAAGATGTTAACATGGATGCCATTTTCAACGAATTGGAGGAAAATTCTACTAAAGATGATGATGATTCTTACTATCGCCCTTTTAGCTTTGACGAGAGATTATCTTCTTTGGAGCATAGGATTGATGCATTGCATGTTTCTTAGGAAGCTCTAACTTTAAATCAAAAGCTTAATATGAAGTACATGAAAAAGTACTTTCATTGTTTAAGCAAGAGCTTGAAGAATATTGATCCTGAGATGCTTACTCCCTCTTCATCTGAATCTGAGATATTTGTATTATCTTGTGTTTCCGAATTGGATATCTTACTTTATATTTTCAGACTTATGAAAACTTGAAATGCTTGTTTAACATTTGAACTTTGCAATATTTAATGTTTAATTTATAATCCTATTCCTGCTTCTTGAAATTCATCTTCCTTTGTCAAATTGTGACAAAAGTGGGAGAGATGATCATACTTATGTGGAAAACAAGATTTTTTTTTTTAGTATATTTTTCAGGGGGAGCAGACAACAAATTTTTCATGAGAAATCAAGACAGGTTGTAGTCAAAAAGAAGATCCTTACCTGTTGGGTGACTCCTCTCACGTTTGGGGGTCATGCATCTCAATTCATGTCTTTCTCAAGGTAAGAGGTCAATAACTAGGCCTTGGGGGTTTTCCCCAATCTCTTAGAGTGTTTAAGTCGTTAGGGCTAGAAAACCTTCAAAATCTTCCATTTCTCGAAACCCTAATGTTAAGGTTTGTGATGTATGGATTGGAAAGTCACAACCCACGATTGAGATGGACCCTTATCTCGAGGAGAACTATTTTGGGTGTGGCTCTGCTAGGGTATTAGTTGTGTCTAGTTTGAGCCTTAGTTCGTGGAATTGAGTGAGGCATTGTTTAGTTAAGGTAGATAAATCCCTAATCTCTTGGTTAATGTTTAATTAAGATTGAGTCCTAGTCATTAACCATTGACTTGTTCTCCAAATTAAGGTTGTAGCATTTTTCTCATATTGTAGCACATCGGAGCACCAAAATCCTGAAAACTTAACTCTAAAAGGTGAAGATTTACCCTCAAGCTTCTTCCTAGCATTGTTGATAATCAAATATTGTTGTAAATGAAATGCTAAAATTGCTCTATTATCATAATTCTAATATTAACCGTTACTGAGTAGATAATGTACTTGATGAAATATTTGAATAGTATGGAATCATGGGGGTTGAACCTTTCTATGCTACCTTAATGCTAAAATTATATGAATTACATTGAGTTGTGGTTCAAGTGGTTGTGCATATACCCAATTGACTCATAATGGTGCTATATTAGGCTATTTTATGCTTATAACCATGTTCTTAATGTTATTGTAATGCCCCAAATTTTGAGAGTCGAGCAAAGCTCAACTCCCGAGATCTAGCACATCACTTATGCAACATGGATAATGATGTTTAAATATTGTCTATATTAATGCATTAAATATGAGTGGGATTATACTAAAACAACATATCATACTCCAGGTGTAATTAAATTTAGCAAGCGGAAGACTGAAACACATATATGTAAATATGTAAGGGTGTCGCAACCTCCAGAGTAAGAGTATGATACCAGGCTGAATATAAACATATATGATTTCAAAATTTACAAAATGTCAAAACGTAAATGTCTAACTAATCCATGTAACCCTGTAATCCGGTCGAATCAGTACAAGATCTATGTAGACCCGCCTGATAGCAAACATAGGAGAATTCCTCCTCCTCATCCATGAAGTCCATTTCAGCTGCATAGACTTCATCGTCACCTGCATCTACAACAAAGTCCGGTTGGTATTTTAAAACACCGTCCCAGAGTGGGAGTGAGTGATCAACTCAGTGGTACTACAAGGCAAAGGTTAACATGTTATCAATTCAGTCAAGTAGTAATGATAAAGCAGTACAACAATCATATCCTAAGTACTCTTGTTAATGCAGGGATGGTATGCTGTAATAATGCATGCCCTCGCACGAAGCTCCCTCACAAGTGACTCCGTCAACCGTTCGTGCATAAAAAACTCCCTAAACGTGCACTTCCTCGCCAAAACACATGCAATGTGGGGCATGGTCGTGTTAACCAAGTACTTAATTAGGCTTATTCATATAACAAATTCGGGAAGCTAAGGTACCTCCCTTTATATCGCTAACCTAATCGAGGGATCCATCTAGGGTCGTCAATCTTAGTAAATCACATACGATAGGCAAGTTGTACGGCATCACTCCTAATGAAAGTAGTGGATAGGCAAATTCAAGTGTTTATACTCGAGGTCACTACGGGAGGCTCGTCACCTCAACGTAGGCCGACAGCTCGAATACAGTGTCCCATACCACCATATTCGACTCAAAGTTTGGGTTGCTCACTGGTCACTACAGGGAGGCTCGTCACCCCAGCGTAGGCCGACAACTCGACCACGATGTCCCATACCACCATGCCCAGCTCATAAGTCTTAGTGGATTATGGTACCATGGTTGAAACGGGTCTTTACATTGGTAAGTGGTACCTTAGATTCAAACAGTAGTTCCGTACATGGTAAACACACAATAGGCCAATTGGGTTATTTGACAAGTTCAATTGGTACGGGCGCACGTCAACTTAATCGACATGGAGCACACAAGCACTCCACGTGGCCTAGACCTGGATTCTTCGAACGTATCTAATGTGGCGAACTAGTTCAACCACTCAAACCGGAATCATTACCGATTGCCTGGACCACGTTGTAGTCCCAATCTTACTCAGATGTAGCACGTGAAGACATGTGATAATCATATAAGCATTTAAAGAACAATCCAAATACAACACTCATTTAAGCATTTTATCAACACATTAAACATATCACTATGCACTTGCATTTTATTCATAAATTGCGTAGCAAGATTAAGAGTAGGTGAAGGAAACAACACATATGGATAAGGTAATTGAGAATCCTATCTCAATACCCTTATTAAATACAATTCATTAATAACTTCTCATTCAGACATTTTATCAAACACTTAAACTACACTGTACTAATCACATAGACTAAATTAGTTACGACATGCACTATAGCAATTCGTTACACAACATCGGTTATAAAGCATATAACATACATAGATCTTAAATTAGAAATCATGACAAGCACAAATCAGGATTTTACACTCATTCAAACATTTCAACAAACACATGGAATGCATCTTATATTCAACATAGTTCACACATGTATGATTTATTGAAAACGTCATAACTAAGATCATATGGCAGCAATCAAGTCAGACATAAATCATTACTGACATTAAAAGCCTTAAAAACCATAACCTAAACGTTTATAATCCGCACCTTTTGTCGGAATACTCAATTTGAACTCAGTTTCAACACAACGTTCCTGAAAACGGAACGACGACACTTATACGATGAAATAGGTCTCCTAGTTTATTGATTTCTCTAGTTGAATTCTTAAATCAAGATTAGGGTTAGGATTTCTTACCCAAATCGTACTTGGAATGGTTCTTGTAGAGATGGTGGGGAGGTGAAACAGCACGTGGAGCAGTAGGAGAGAATCCCAGCAACGATCTCCAGGAATCTCTCTTCCTTCCTTCATCTTTTCTCTCCTTCTCTGTCTCTCTCTCTCTCTCTCCTAGGGTTTGGAGCAAATTCGTATAAGAGGGGTGGAGTGGTTTAAGGGCATTATATAGGCCCAGAATTGATGCAAATGGCCCTAGGGCCATGGTATACTTAGGTTATAGCTAAAAGGCATCTATTTCGGGCAAACGGGGCTCACTTGGAGGTCTATTACTCACTTACGGCGTAGGGTAAGTCCCTTGACGATGGATCTATGCCAGGATGTGGTTTCAACACGATTAGATAGTTCAATCGACCGTGAAGGACCTGTATCATATCAACGGTCGTTGTCACTCGATCAGGGCCACAAGTATACAGATACGTGTAGGGAAATTTTTCTGATCTATGGGTGAAGTTCGGTCCAAAACTGATAGTCTGAAATCTTCAATTTTGGGGTAAGCGAATGGCCCAATTTATTTAAGTTTCATTACATTTTCTAAAGATATTTGTATTTCTCACACACTTCGCTCAGGGCTCAAGTTATGCATTTCTAGATACTATTTGGGCTCGATTCCCGCAATGGTTGTCAAGCCTAATAAGCTTATCATAACCTTATAGTTTAGAGGTCATCGGACTTTTGACGTGTGGTCTAGGTCCGATACGGAATTTCAATGTGCTTCGAAGAGCAACCAGCTTTTGAGATTTCTCCTAGGTTTTTAAATGGTGTTGAGTCAATGATTTTGGTGGTTTTGGGCCTTGTCGTTTATATAAATAGTGGTTCAAGCTAAATCCACCGATTAATTTAGTTTAGTACTAAATTAATTTTCATCTAATTTCTATAGAATACGGTCCTAGGGTAGTTCTATGTCCTTTTTTTTATCACTTTTAGTTAGTATGTTGTTTTAGTTATTTTTTTAGTAGTTCATCATCATGTCTACTTTATTTCCACCAAATTTCATTAGATTTTGTTTTCTAAAAAAATTTTAAAAATTCTAGAAGTAGCAGCTGTCCAAACTAATAATTTTTGAATAGTTGTCACATTAACCAAGATTTAACTATATTAAAAATTTTATTTTATTTTTCAGTTATTTTTATATGAAACTAGACTTATCAAGCTTCAATCGAGCTTTTGAATAACCTAAATCGGAGTTATATTGAGGGAGATATGACTTTTTGAAGTTGGTCAAAAAATACAGAAAATTGCAGCGTGGGTCCACCAAAATTTGGTGCAGTGGCGGGCCGCCGACCGGGCAATAGCGCTGCGCCCCTCTGGTGGTCCTGGTGGTGATTCTGCCACCTGATATTTGAAACAGGTGTATTTTACAAACCGAAATGAGTTATTCGACGTGCAATATATGATTATTAGGTAGGAGAAGCTGCTTATCCAAATAACCTATTTATTTTGTGAGATTCTATAAGGTTAATAGTCAAAACCTATTTTATTTATATATTTACTATTTATAGTAAAATTTAATTTAAGTATTGTTCTTCATCATTTAAACTTTAGGATTAGTGTCTAATACAAAAGTACTTAGAAAATTTTGAAGAATAAGGTGGTGAAAGGTGAGATTTTTGAAGGAAATGGGTTAAAAGGGGATTTGAGACTTTAGGATTGAGTTTTGAGAAGTCGATAAGGTGTTATAATAGACCCATTACCCAAGGGCGTTCATATCCAAGTTGTAAAAATCTGGGACGTTACAATCTACCCCCCTTAAAAAAAATTTATCCCCGAAATTGGCTAAGGCTTCTATTGGGTTCGTATATTTGTGGATACCCTGACCGCAGTTATTGTAATTCCGGTCGTACCCATTGTTAGGACTATTATTCTTTAGTGATCCGATCTACTTACGTAACTTTGTCTAGTTATAGAGTCCTGATTGTTTCCCTTTAATGAGTCTATTACTAACGTTTCAAGGACGAATATGCTCTTACTTAGTAATCTAACCATATGTGTTACCTGAATTGACGATCCTGAGCCAGTGAGGCATGGGCCCACCACGCTTCTGCCGTGCCACTTTGATCAAATGGATGTATAAACTAACCTAACTAGATTGGGCTCATAATGTTCTACCCCCCTTAAAATTATTTCTACTCTCAAGGCTCAAGAATCTATGTCCTGATCCGTATGTCAGAACAAGGTATAATTTAAGACCTATCCTTGACATGAAATGGGAAACGATCTCTCAATACATTGGTCTTCCTTTCATCGATGATGTGTACTATGACATTGGTACCTATGGTCATAGAAAGGAACTAAAAATGTGGGTGTTATGGTTGATTTCAGGGACGGGTGTGAGGTTGTGGCAAGATGCCTAATTCTACCAAAGAAGGAGTTTTTCCACGGTCTCGATTTACCCTTTTTAATCATGTCCAGTTTAATACTGTAAGATAATCTATACATTATTAATACATAAGGAATTTGGACAAAATAGGTTAACGGGCAGACTATCTTTCTAAGTTCATATGCATACTATGTATGCCAGAATGGTTTGTGATTCAGGACCTAATTCTTAATTGTCTGTTGCCCATTCGAGAAATTTCTTGGGCCTAAAAAATATCCTCATTGGCTATATGTTCTTAACACTTTTCAAAGGCGAAGTAATAAACTTTTGGTTACAAGTGGTCAGGCCAACACGGAAGGAAAGTTGTGTAGTGGGTCTGAGCCAGATACATAGACCTTCTGCTTAGCTATGATAGAAAATTTGTCATATCAGTTCTTAATCATATTTGATCCTGATCTCCTGCTTGATCAGAGAATTGAGTTCATTGGTAACTACCAGGATTGAGAATTCGATTAAAACCGGGAATACTTCGCTTATATAGAGTTTCTCTACTCCGTGTTCCCGATTGTAATAAGTCCTTGGGAAGGCAATTCTAAGGGGTGTATTGATTTGACCTAACATTCAATCCAAGGGATATGTAAGTTTTCTTTGAGCGTGAGTAGTTTCTAATCAAAACAAGCTTTCTACGAGTTATGAAAGAAGCCTATAAGTATCAAGGAGATTCAACGAAAGAATGAGGTCTCACTCCAACATAATCAAGCCAACTAACTAAGTTTATCATTCAATCATCTTAGCATAATTAGTCTTTTACATTCCTTAGTATAACTAGTAGTCTAGTCTTAATTTAAGAGTAGCGGTAATCCAAAGTCTACGCTAATACACTAGATAATTTTATACTATTTCTAATACTAGAAATTATTTTATCACTTAGGGTCAAAAGTTGTCTGATTAGAATTGAGTTGCCCGAACTTGAATTTAGCTGCGCTCGAGCACTTCACATATGCCCATACCAGCTAAGGAAGTCCTAGGGTTCACGTTATTAATTTATTGGATTTCCTATACTGTCAGATTTTTTTTTTTGAAATCTAGGAGTACCAACTTTAAGGCCCAAAAACTCTAAATGTCCCAACATTTGATGATCATTGTTTATGGACTAAACTACAGTGTTTGGTCTCGCCCGTCGGTAGAGACCATTCTAATAGAATTCAAGGGTCGAGATCCCGATTCGACCTTCGCTCGACGCTTGCACTTGTCTCGGCACTCATTTTTTTCCTAGAACGGCTTGGACTGCTAGGCTCGGCCTCATCCGGGGCCGCTCTCTTCTTTCCCATAAGGGAAAGGAATGTCAAGATAGAAAAAATGGTGGTGACGAGCTCAAAGAGAGCCATTGGGGTGGAAAAGCTTGAGAATGAAGTGGATTTGGGGATATGGAAGTTACGAGACACAAAAAGAGGGTTTTTGTACTCAAATAGCTGAGCTAATGGAGATGGAGAGTTGTAAGGGATAGTTTTAGGAAAATGTGTAGGTGTTATGGTTTCTAGCTCCTATATTGTCAAATTTTGTAGTGCCAAAACCTCTCTTGGAATCTGTCTTATCTAGCTCATCTACATAATGAAGTCTGTGCATCTCTCAAGGACAAGGGTCTTTAGTTCAAAAACTTCAAAGGCAAGATTACTTGTTCATATTTATGTACAACATCAATTGTGAATTCAAGCTTTCAAGTCTCAAGAGTTCAAGATTTTCAAAGCTTCGTACAAGTCAAGACAACGTCTCTAGACTTTGATACTGAAGTTTAAGCTTCAATGTTAGTCAATTTCAAGCTTCAAGAGTCTCAAGTTCAAGCTTCATCCTATGACAAGGTCTCAAGCTTCGTGAACTTCAAAGAACGACTATCAACTAAAGAAAAAGAATACTCGATGTTCATACATCACTAACAAGGTATAAATGACCCTAGATTGACCTTAGGGTAGGTCATTTTGAATAAATAATTCAATTGACTCATTTTATAAGTGAATAGACTATTTCTTGACTAGTCTTGGACTCTATTCGACTAGTCCTAGTACTGGCTCGACCAGTCCAAGAAATTTCACGACCAGTCCTAAGGTTATTGCAAATTTTTAAAATTTTTTATTAAGCCTCGACCAGTCCTGGAGCTTGCTCGACCTGTCAGGTGAACAGTCCTGGACTCGTTCTCGACTAGTTCTGCAGCCTTGACTCAAAGTCCAGCAACTAAATCTAGCTCCACACGACTAGTCGTGGATAGGTCGCGAACAGTCGTGGAGGTCCCTCTACTGGTCGTGAAGGGCTTACGACCAATCGTGGAACGACTTTATCTGATCGCGCTCAAATTTTCAAAAATCTGTTGGTCCTACGACCAGTCGTAGTGTCCACAGGACCAGTCGTGAACATGATTTCTTCACCTATAAATAGATGATGAATTTTAGAGTATTTCATTCAATTAAAGCTAAATCAATACGCCACTCTGAGAGATAAGTTAGTGATTTTTTTAAGCTATATTGTGCTCATTTAATATTCTCTTTTATTAGCTTTCTTTGTATTTGATTTTGTATTCTGCATTCCAATTATATTTGAAAGAAGGATTGAAGTATTCCCATTTCTTGAAATCAAAACCAAATCAAGCTAGCCCAAGGTGCTTTAAATCTAAAATCAATTTAAAACCTAGAACCATTTCATAAGTGAGTTTGGACATTGAACTTCTGTGTTGAACTTCTACTTCGACTTGGTTCTTCTGGGCTGCATCTTAAGGAGAATATCCAGGTATTTTACATTATTGTAAATTTTTATTTTTGGTTTCATTGAGATTGTACTAGAAAAATCTCTTTGTTTTAGTTTGTCTGAGGTGATCTAGAAAACTCAGAACGTGGGGTTTTTGAATTGTCTAAGCCCACTTGAAAGACACAATTGTGAGGGTTTTAGGTGAACCTGGAAAAACCTATTTTCATAGTGAACGCTAATATCCACTGTGTGAGGATATTAGGAGTGGAGTGGTTGTGTGGTTATTTTTCTAAACAGTTGGTGTACACACAAGCAAACCACTATAATTTCTTGTCTTATGGTTTGAATGTTTATTTCTTTTTGTGGATGGTTGTAATTTTCCTTTTTACATTTGTGAAAATTGTTGTAATCCTTATGTGGATATGTGGAAATGTTGTAATAACTTAGATTTCCTTTCTTGCTATTTATTTCTTTATTCCTTTGTATTAGTTTGAGTTTTTGATACATAAACCATTATGTTAAAGTTGTCCTATCATAAACCCTTGGTTTTTATGGTGTAAGGTTGTCCTTAGAACAACATCTGTATCTACCTCTCAATAGTCATTCATTTGAGGTTATCTTTAAATTCAATATTGTGGGATTGTCTATTGCTATCTGTATTTAATTTATTTAAATTCCGTTGTTATTTTTTAATTTGGCATAGTCCTATTCACCCCCCTCCCCTCTAGGACATATAGCTCGGCCTTTTCAAGTGGTATCAAAGCCTAATAGCTCGTTTTAATTGTTATTACTTTTTAGATTAATTTCCTGAGCTAATCGATCTGAGCTTTGTAAGATGTCAAATTTTAATAGCCTATCAGTCACTAGGCCTCCACCATTTGATGGCTCCAATTATTCCTATTGGAAAGCCAGGACGAGAATTTTCTTAAAATCCATGGATGAGAGCGTGTGACAAGCCACAGTGACTGATGGACCCCTCCTACCACTGAAGTAACTAGTATCGATGGATCCAAATCTATGAGAATTACACCTATTTCTCTTGGACCACTCTTCAGAAAAGTGAAAGCAGTGTCAATGCAAAAGCACTAAATGCAATCACTTGCGCACTATCACCGAATGAATTCAAAAGAATTATATCATGTGATACTGCAAAGCAAGATTGAGATATTTTAGAAATGACACACGAGGGAACAACAATTGTTAAGAAATCTAAACTCCAAATCCTCACAACCAAATTTGAGGAAATACGTATGGAAGAAAGTGAAACTTTTATGGACTTTTGTACTAGATTAAATGACATTTTCAACTCTATGTGGGGTTTCGGTGATAAAGTCTCATAAAGTAAAGTCTGTGCAAAGATATTACGCTCACTACCTAAATGGTTCAATTTAAAGGTGACTGCGATCCAGAAACTTCGTGATATGGACAATATGAGGGTAGAAGAATTAGTTGGATCATTACAGACTTATGAGTTAACTTTTAAAGCTCCTAAAGGTAAATCTATCGCCCTTAAATCTTCTAAATATTTTTCTCAAGAAAATAGTAGTAATTCTGATTTAGAAAATTTTGAAGATGATATGACCCTTTTAGCTAAAAAGTTTTATAAAAATTTCAAAAGTAAAAAGAGGGTTGATTTTCAAAAATCTAATGATAAGAAAATACCTAAATCTAAAACCTGAAAATCATTAAAAGACAGTCAATGTTACAACTGCTATGAATATAGACATTTGGCAAACAAGTTTCCTAAAAAGGACAAACCCCAAAAAGAAGGGTATATTGGCTAGGTGGGATGAATCTTCCGGCTCTGAAGCCTCTTCTGAATCAGAAAATTCTGAAACTGAATTGGGCAATGAAGTCAAAGCCCTTATGACTTTAGCCAAGTTCACTTTTTCAGATAATGATGATTTAACTAGTGAAGAAAATCTGAATAGTGATCATGAAAATGAAGAAGATCTTCAAGATGCTTACAGTGCCCGATACAAGAAAAGTTGTAAATTTGTCGTAAAACTAAAACTTCAAAAAGAAAAGTTTTCGAAACTCAAAGAAAATTTTAATATTCTTGTTTTAGATAAATCCCACATTTCGGATAGTTTTGAAAAAAACAAATTTGATTTAGATTTCAAAACCTCCCTGATTGAAAATTTAAAATCTGAAAATGAAAAACTAAAACTTGAAGTCTCTTCACTTTTGAGTTTAAAAGACACTTGGAGGTATGCCCAAGATGATCCTAAGTTAAAAAAAATTTTATTCGGATCCCGAAAATGTGGCGACCAATCCGGTTTGGGCTACGATAAAAATATTCCTCCCAAACATAAGAATACTCCTCCTAAGTTTGTGAAAGGAGAGTCTTCAAACTCAAAAGGGAAAAGTCTAAATCAAAATTTTTCTAAAAATACTAAAACTTTTCAATCCTTAAAACCTAAAAGTAACAATTTCAACAATAAAAATCAAAATCGTAATCCTTTGGCTGAGAAAATTGTTGATGTACTTAAGGAGCTTATAAAATCTAACTCAGTGGGTCGGTCTTATATCAACTACAAACATAAAAAGACCAACTATACTCCTAAACCCAAAACTGTAATGAAATGGGTTCCTAAGGTTACTTGCTTGGTTGCCCACACTGCTTTCAAGGCTTCAAACCATTCGAAGTGGTACCTAGACAGTGGATGCTCTAGACACATGACCGGTGACAAAGGTCTGTTCACCAATCTTAAAGACATGATTGATGGTTCAGTCACATTCAGTGATGGTAGCAACTGTAGGATTATTGGCCAAGGTACGATTCAACTTTCTAACCTCCCTTTATTCGAGAATGTTTTAGATGTAGAAGGTTTAAAACACAACTTATTAAGCATTTCTCAAATATACGATAAAAATCATAGCGTAAAATTTACTAACCTAGGCTGTAAGTTTTAAATAAAAATGGTTCAATAATATTAACTAGTCGTAGAACTTCTGAAAACTGCTACATTGTAAGAGACTCTAGCTCATCTAAATCTATGGTGTTACATGGTCCATACCAATGAGACCGAATTATGGCATAAACGCCTTAGACATGTACACTACCACAACTTATATAGATTGAGTAAAAGAGAGTTAGTAAGAGGCTTACCCAAAATATAGAAAATAGATCAAATATGTGGTGAATGCCAGATTGGCAAGCAAACTAGGAGCTCTCACAAAAAGGTGGACTCTAATGCCACATCGAAACCACTCGAATCCTCCATATGGATCTTATTGGACCAACTAGAACGGAGAGTCGAGGTGGCAAAAAGTATATTCTGGTAATCGTTGATGACTTTACCAGATATACTTGGGTAGTCTTCTTAAGAGACAAATCAGAAACTCTCGATGAAGTTAAAAGGGTACTTAGATGTATCCAAACTAAAAAAGAAACTCAAGTCTGTAAGATCCATAGCAATCATAGATCAGAATTTGAGAATAGCGATTTTGAGAAGTTTTGCAGTGACCAGGGAATATCACATGAATTCTCTGCACCCAAAACACCACAATAAAATGGTATAGTGGAAAGGAAAAATAGAGTGCTTCTAGAAATGGTAAATATAATGTTAAATAGTATGAAGCACCCTAAAAATCTTTGGGCCGAAGCCATAAATACTTCGTTTTATATAATTAACCGTTTCTATACTAGAAAATCAAATAATAAAATGGCTTATGAAATGTGGTTTGATAAGAAGCCTACTGTCAAATACTTTCGAGGTTTTTGGCAGTAAAAGCTACATTTTACGTGATCGTGAAAATGTGGAAAAATTTGACACCAAAAGTGATGAAGGGATATTTTTAGGGTATGCTCTGAATAATCGAGAATATCGGGTCTTTAATAAGAGGACCGGTGTAATTCAAGAATCTATTAATGTGGTTATTGACGATCACTTGAATACACTTGTCTCAAGTTCAGATAATGATGAAGTACTTCTAATTGATAAACCAGATTCTTCATCAAGTCAAAATAACTCTGAACTGAGGATTATTAAAGATAATCCAACTAATCAGATTCTTGGAAACCCTCTCACTGGTGTGCGCACTCGTAGACAACTTAAAGATATGTATAATTACGTGTGCTTTACATCTCAGATAGAACTGGCTAACGTAAAAGAAGCTCTTACTGCGAAAACTGGATAGTTGCAATGCAAGAAGAGCTTAATCAATTTGTTAGAAATGATGTTTGGTACTTAGTTCCTAGACCAAAAGATAAACATATTATCGGAACTAAGTGAATTTTTAAAAATAAGTCTGATGAACTTGGTAATATTATTAGAAACAAGGCTAGATTGGTTGTACAAGGGTACACTCAAATTGAAGGCATCGATTATGATGAAACCTTTGCCCCAATAGCTCGTCCTAAATCAATCAAACTATTTATATCCATTGCTTGTTTTAGAAAGTTTAAAATATATTAAATGGATGTAAAGAGTGCTTTCTTAAATGGCGATTTGCATGAAGAAGTGCATGTTGAACAACCAACGGGTTTTGAAGACCCTACGAATATTGATAATGTCTATCGCCTAAAAAAAGCTCTCTACTGTTTGAAACAAGCTCCCAGGGCATGGTATAAAAAATTGACTAAGTTTTTACTAAGTCACAACTTTATAATGGGAAGTGTTGATAAGACATTGTTTGTAAAGAAACATAACGATCATATTTTAATAGTGTAAATTTATGTTGATGATATTATTTATGGATCTACTTGTGCTAACATGACTGTTGAGTTTGCAGATCTTATGAAATCTGAGTTCGAAATGAGCATAGTTGGGGAATTGAATTATTTTCTAGGGTTGCAAGTTAAACAGTAACCTGATGGTTTCTTTATTTCCCAAACCAATTATGCTCTGAACTTAGTTAAAAAGTTCAGATTTGAGAATGGGAAGAATTTTGATACTCTTATGAGTACGACGTACTCTCAAAGGACTCTATAGGTAAGAGAGTTGATCCTAAATTATATCGCAGTATGATAGGTAGTTTGCTGTATTTAACTGTGAGTCATCCTGATATTGCATTTAGCGTAAGAATTTGCGCTAGATATCAATCTGACCCTAAAGAGTCACATTTAACTGCTGTTAAGCGGATTATGCGATATGTCGCAAGTTCAACTAATCTGGGTCTTTGGTATCCACATTATACTAGTGTTCAATTAGCTAGTTACACTGATGTTGATTGGGCTGGTAACAATGATGATAAAAAATCAACTAGTGGTGGTTGTTTCTATGTTGGGAACTGTCTTGTTTCTTGGCAAAGTAAGAAACAAAGTTCTGTATCGCTCTCTACTACTGAGGCTGAATACATTGCAGCAGGTAATGCATGTACTTAGCTCATATGGATGAAAAGAATGTTAAGCGATTACGGAATTGCACAGGATTCTATGGTTTTATATTGTGATAATTTCGGTGCAATTAATATATCTAAAAATCCAATCTAGCATTCATGAACCAAGCACATTGACATTAAATATCACTACATTAGTGAATTAGTAGAAGAAAAGACAATTTCTTCGGAATACATTCCGACCGAGACTCAACTTGCTCACATTTTCACGAAACCGCTCGACAAAAGCAGGTTTTCTAAATTGAAATTTGATCTTGGTATGTGCAATTTAAATTGATTATACATGCATTTATATATTATATTGTATATATATTTGCTAATTTATCTGTTTAAAATTTTAAATTTCATGAAAAATGCACATTTTTTGCTGAACTTGGCTTAACTTGGATTAACTTAGTTGTACTTGATTAAACTTGGTTACTTTTGTTTGAACATGTCTTGCTTATGGTTTGATATTTTGACTTTGTTGATCATTTATTCCTCACTATTCTTCTTATTTTCCTTTCTTTATCTGCTTCCACTTTTATTTCTTAATTCCTTCCTTTGTCATGTTGTGACAAAAAGGGGGAGAATTTTGTCAATGCTTGTGATATATTGCATGTGGATTGTGGATGAATTGATTGTGAATGATTCTATTTTGTGAAGGGGAGTTAAGGGGGAGTATTGGAATTGATGCATTTTTTATAACTGGTGGATAATTCTTTGTGCGTATAATGCTAGGACATATAGCTCGGCCTTTTTAAAATGGTGGTAGATTAGTGTAGGATATGGAAGAAATGGGAGATGTGAGTGTATAGGGAAGATGATTTGAGAGAGAATGAGAGTTGTTAGTGGGTTTATGGGTGTTTTTGGGGTAGGAATAGGATGAAATGAGCATGGGAAGACTTTTAGGAAGTTAAAAGGGGTTAGAAAGGGGTCCCACACATGGGAGTAGCCCCGCATGGGTGGCCGAACGGCGGTGCGCCGCTACTCCCATCTGTGGAGGCCGGCGGTGGCTCCGCCCTGGGGCAGTGGCCACCCCCTTCAAGGGTCATGATTTGATGCATGGGGCCCCCTGGGTCCCAGAAAATTTTGGGATTCGGGTCCCTAAGCCCGTAGGATCCATTTTCTCGGTCCTATGCGTGGATATTCACGCAATTTGGACCTGTTTAGGGTTTGAAATTTACTGACTAACGGTTTAAACTCGTCGATTGATAGCCTAAAGGTGACTGAGATTGATTCACATCATCTAGGATGCGTACGAGCTAAACTACAATGGTCAATTTTGCCCGTCGACAAAACCTTGAGATCCTACGATCATTTCTACATTTTATCATCCCCTCCTAAGTCAAAGTGCATCAGTGTGCATCGTGCTAGCATAACCCAGGTCTAGTTTAATCCAAATCATGCTCTGATACCATCTTGTAATACCCTAGATTTTGAGGGTCGAGCAAAGCTCAACTCCCGAGATCTAACACATCACTTATGCAACATGGATAATGATGTTTAAATGTTGTCCATATTAATGCATTAAACATGAATGGGATTATACTAAAACAACATATCATACTCCAGGTGTAATTAAATTTAGCAAGCGGAAGACTGAAACTGTAACGCCCTGAAAATTGGGGCCCGAGCATAAACTCAACTCCCGAGTTGCAACGCATCACTTATGCAACAAAATGAATGATGATTGAATGTTGTCTGTATTAGTGCATTGAACATGATTAAGATTAAGCCAAAATAGGATATCATACTCCAGAGACAGTTAAATTGTAAGCAGAAGACTGTGATAGATATAAAAATATATAAACTATAGTAAGTCTCCAGAGTGTGATAAGGTTACTAGGTTAAAGAATTACAAGTATAATTTTAAAAAATACCAAGTTGTGGAAGTGCAATGTCTTCTATCCCAAATACCATAGCCCCGTCAATACAATTCCAGGTCTTCATAGACCTGTCAGAGAGTTACATGTAGGAGAACTCTTCATCAACATCATAATAGTAGTCCGGCTCTGCTTCATAACCATCGCCATCACCTGCAGCTATGACAATCTAGTTGGTGTTGCAAGCACTATCCCGTAACGTGGGAGTGAGTAGCTAACTCAGTGGAACAATAAGGCATAGGTTAACATGTTATCAACTTAGTCAAGCAGTAATGATAAAGCAGTACAATCAAACAATCCTAACTACTCTTATTAAATGCAAGTATGAAATGACATGATGAATGCCCTTGCCAAACCACCCTCATGTGACACCATCTTACGTTCGTGAATGCGTTCATCCCTCAGTGCTCCGCATCCACCAGGCACATGTAGTGCGATAATGAGCATGATTACCGAGTAGTTATTAGTCCATTTCAAACAGCAGTATTGGGAAACTGAGGTACCTCCCTTGTATCATTCCCAAACATGATCCATTCTAGGGTCGTCAAACCTAGATAATCTCATATGATATTATGGTTCGAGAGGCATCGCGAAGGCATCACAAAGGGCTCGTCACCCGTCAGTACAGATACAGATCTCACCGTATGCGGCTCAATTGCTGGCCGTCAGCTCGAATATAGGTCTCACCGTACTCGGCTCAATCGCTGGCTGTCAGCTCGAATACAGGTCTCACCGTACTCGGCTCAACTCAAGCTCTAGTTGCTACAAAGGGCTCATCGCCAATCATAGACTTCAGAGTATACTCGAAGACACTACGAAGGACTCGTCGTCCGTCAGCACGAATACAGGTCCCACCGTATTCGGCTCTCGCCGTAGGTATCGACAGCTTGAATACAGTGTCCCATACCACCGTATTCGGCTCACGAGTTTGGTTGCTCAATGGACACTACGGGGAGCCACGTGGCCCCAGCATAGGCCGACAGCTCGACCATGGTGTCCCATACCACCATGCCTGGCTCATAAGTCTTAGCGGATCGAGGTACCATGGTTAACGGGATTTCCACTGGTAAGTTTGGTACC
Organism: Magnolia changhungtana; assembly: GCA_030180095.1. Classification (NCBI taxonomy): domain Eukaryota; kingdom Viridiplantae; phylum Streptophyta; class Magnoliopsida; order Magnoliales; family Magnoliaceae; genus Magnolia; species Magnolia changhungtana. The sequence goes on along the minus strand of JASAUF010000101.1, from coordinate 4,513,030 downwards.
CTAGGTTCAAGCAGTAGCGTCCAAACATGGTGAACATACATAAGACAGATCGGGTTACTTGACGAGCTCGACTAGCACGAGCGCCCGTTGAGTTGTACGACATGAAGTGCATAAGCACTTCGTGTGGCCTAACCACTGCCGACAAGCAACACATGACTCGGGTTCGTCAAACACGTCCTACGTGGCGAATGAATCTCAGCCACGAATTCGATCCCATTACCGACTTCCTGGACTATACAATAGCCCCAATCACATTCAATTGCAGATAGTTAAAGTAGTAATGGATCAAGGTTCAAATCATATAATCAAAGTCTGATAATATCTGCTTAGGGCTGCCAGGGCTGTTGCACTCGTTACACCACTCCCCCATCACCCTTCACGGATTTATGGAATACAATATAAACATGTGAAGTAATCAGTGCAGAATTAAATAAACAAGTAATTCAGGCATGTTAACAAGCATATCATAGAGCATATTATAAAACACTATATAAATAGGAATACAAACATATATATTTCATAAGCGGTTAAAGTAAACAATCGCATGGGGAAATCATACACATCTCTAAGGTAGTTGAGAATCCCATCTCAACACCTACCTAAGACACTATCATCCAAACACTTACTCTCACAAGCATTTTCACAAACACTTAGAGTACATTATTACAACATACATAGTGTACATTAGCAAAACATGTATTAGGGCGAATCCTTTCGCCAAACAAGTATTTTATCCATATATAATATATTCATACAGCAAATAATCATGTCAAACACATCTCCAAAATTTATACGTATACAATACTTTCTAGAATACACTATTTCTACATACATAGTGTATATTAGCAAATCATGTATTATGGCGAGTCCTTTCGCCAACTAAGTATTTTATCTATATATATTATATTCATACAACAAATAATCATGGCAAACAAATTTCCAAAATTTATATGTATACGGTATTTTCTACAAATACCTAGAGTATGTAAAATTCCATATTCTTCATCTTTAATCGAAACGAAAAACAGACAGCACTTTGTACATGTGCAATTGCATGCAAATCATGAATCTATCATTATTTGACATTGAAAGCGTTGAAAACCATAACCTATATACCTAAAGTCTGCACCTTTTGTCGTAGAATCGTAACGGAGTCGATAGGTTTACTAAGCTTCCGTATTCGGCAGTTTGGCAACCTATAGAATGAAATAGGTTAGCTATTTCATAACCTACAACTATCAACACCCCAAATCAGATTAGGGTTAGGGTTTCTTACCTAGAAACGGAGCTGGAATCGCTGGGAAAGTGATTAGAACGAAGTGGTGGAGCATGGATAGCAGCAGGGAAGAAGGGTAGGGAGACTCTCCCACATCTCCCACACTTTCTCTCTCTTTCTCTCTCTCAAATCTCAAATTTGTATGGCTGTGAGAGAGAGGGTTCTAAGGTCCTTATATAACCTAAAAACTCATCAAATTAGACTTAAGGTCAAGGTATACTTGGGTTTTGTCCAAAGGGCATCTGTTTCAGCTCAATGAAGGACTTCTGGCAACTCCTTTTCTGTGTGCGGTCGGACATAAGCTCACTAACGCTGGATCTATGTTTAGTCAAGTTTTCGTTTCAGTCGGAATTCCAGATCAGGCGTCGCGGACCAGTTTCAGTTCAACGGTCAGTGGGTCTCGATCTGAAATTCCAAGTTCATGGATATATTTATGAAATTTTTCCTGATCCGAGGGTGTATTTGGGTCAGATTCTGACGGTCAGGTTGCTTAATACTGACCCGCAAGCGACAAATCTCTAATTACTATTTGAGATATTTATTTTAAAAGAAAATCAAGCATTTTCCTACTCCTCGCTCCGGACTCAAGCGAACAGCCGTGGGACACTGTCTGGATTTGATTTCCAAGATAGTTATCAAGCCCAGCGAGGCGGTCCTAAGTCCTTAACCTCGTATTATTCGGACTCCCGATGTGCAGTCCCGGATCCGATACACGGAGTTTCTAATACTCCCGAGAGCAAATGCAAAGTAATGAGATTGATCCTAGATTTTAGGGTAACTTAGCGTCAATGATTCTACAAGTTTTGGGTCTTGCAGATCGTATTTAAAGTGGATCAAATGGATTTCGTAGCTAGTCTAGTTTAGAATTTAGTTACTTTGTCTCATTTCTAAAGGATTTAGTCCTATAAGATTTCTGTCTGAGGTGGTACTTAGTCCTTTGTAGTTTGTATATAAAGTGATCCAAGTTATACTACTTAGCTAGTTCAAGATAGTGTCTAGGGTGAAAGTACTTAGAAAAATTGAATGATCAAGGTGGTGAAGGGTGGGATTTGTGAAGGAAATGGGTTCAAAAGCGTTTTAGACTTTGAGATTGAGTTCTGATAAGTTAATAAGGTGTTAGGATCGATCCATTGCCTAAGGACGTCTAATTTCAGGTTGGCAAAAATTCAGGATGTTATAATCTACCCCCCTTAAAACAAAATTTCGTCCCTGAAATTGGCTAAGGGTAATAAAGAAAGATTTAATTATTTCTTTTGCCTAAGTTTTATTGATTTCAAGTTTCTACGCGTAGTAGGGCATATACTAGTTTGGTTCATTTTAGTCTACCCCCCTTAAAATTTATTTCTTTATCCATTTCTCATACCCCGATGGTCTGCTATAATTTATTTCTTTATCTATTTGAAGTCTTGACGACAATTCCCAACAATTTGGAGTAAGATAGCTATTTTTAATGTTTGACCAACACGGAGAGATGGTTATAGTGGGCTTGATCCCGATACATCGATCATCTACCTGACCAAGGTAGAAGGCTCTTCGTATCCCTTCCTAGTCCTGGTAGATCCTGGTCTTCTGCTCGGTCAAGCAGTGAGTCCGTTGATAGTCACCCACTATTAAGAATTGGGTCAAGCCGCGAATACTTCGCAGTTGTATATGTCAGTAACTCCGTAGTCCGATCACTCTAAAAACATAGGGAATGTCCATCATCGAAAGGTTTAAATGTCCCATTTCTTGGGTTGCCCATTGGTCAAGAGAGTCCTTGTTATTATCTATGTCCAAGGAAATGGTGAATCAAATCTTACTAGATCATCCCAAAATGGTTTCTCATAGAAGAACTTGTTAGGGCTTCTATTATGTTCGTATTCAACGAGCACAGTTTTGATCCTAGGCTAGTGGGGTGGGGTCTACCACACTTTCGCTGCGCCACCCAGATCAAAGAGGTGTATTAATTTAACCTAACTACATCTATCAGTCCCTGGTATTCTCTAATGTAACCGGTGGTCTAGTCTTAATTTAGGGGTAGTGGAAATCCATACGTGTAGTCCAAAGTCTATGCTTATACACTAGATGATTTTATACCCTTTCTAATATAAGAAATTATTTTATCACTTAGGGTCAAACGTTGTCTAATTGGAATTGAGTTGTACGGACTTAAATTCAACTACTCTCGAGCACTTCACACATGCTCATACCAGCTAAGAGGGTCCTAAGGTTCACATTATTAGTTTGTTGGATTTCCTATACGGTCAGGTCTGTCGAAATTTAGGAGCACCGCACTAGGTCCAAAACTCTAAGGGCCTATTTGTCAAATAATCATTTACTCTAAAAGCTTAAACTGTCAGAGTGTGGTGGGTTAATGTATATCAAGAGACTTTATCACTTCAACACTATTTGGCCAGTGGTCTTAAGTTGTATTAAATGGGACTGTATTGCTAATCCCACTTCGGGATTGGGAATGGCAGGTTTGGTAGGAGGGTGGGTGGGATAAAAATTAATTTTATAGGCTTTGAAAAATGAGTCTTGTGTTGGAAAGTGTGAGATGGGATTTCCAAATCCCATGATCATGAATCTCTAAGTGTACTTGGAAAGGAAAATTCTGGGATTTACTCTTAATTGCATACACTCCAAACATGATATTGGAAAACATGGGATACACCCAATCTAAGGGCCATACCTTACACATACATTTATTATTACCTTTACAATTCCATCCACCTAAATTCCCTTAATGTAGTTGGCCGAACGGGCCCTAAATGTCCTCGAATAGAGCCATGGAAAAGTGAAGGAAAGGGAGGAAAGGGCTGGGATCTTTAGGTCTCCACGGATTTGAGTCTCAACAGGGGTTGTAGAGGCCCAACTGACAAGGAGTAAAGAAGGGAAAGTGAAGAAAATGGATGGGTTAGAGAGCTTGCACAATTTTGAGCTTCAAATGGGGGTAAAGGAGTCCAAATGAGAGAAAATGGAGAGAGTAGGGAGGTAGGAACTGCTGTGGACGATGGGAATGGATGAGTTATGGTCAAAAATGAGAATGGGGATGATTGGAGTGGTGATTTTGAAGAGAAAACAACAAGTGTAGAGAGAAAAACGGCTTGGGGAGGAGGTTTGTGAAGGAAGTAGGGGTTTGGAAGATTGGAAATGGACGGGAGGTGTATGAAGGGGTTTATTAGACCCCCAAAGAGGATCGGCCCGAGACACGGGCCCGGCCCATCCCAAAAACTGGCGAGGCCTCGCCGACCATCCTTCCAGATTTTGAGGTCCTGCCCCATGGGCGAGATCCTCCTGTCCCCTAGGCCCCAAAAACCCCTGGGTCCCACCCTGGGTCCCACTGGAATGGTGTGGATAGGCCCCCGACTTTGTTTTGAGTCGTACCGAGGCCAAATTGTAAACTAGAATGATTTTATGGGACGTATAGCATATGATTTTGGGGTAAGAGGAGCTAATCCATCCGAATAACCCATTTATTTGGTCAGATTTAAAATTTTGAATGGTCAAAAGTCCAATCTCTAAATGTATTTACTATTTATAGTACATTTTTGTTTAAGTATTATTCTTCATCATTTATACGTTAGGTTTCATGTCTAGTATGAAAGGACTTAGAAAAAGTTGAAGAATGAGGTGGTAAAAGGAGAGAATTTGAAGGAATTGGATAAAAGGGGTTTTAGGCTTTGAGATGAGTGAAGTGTAAGGTTTTGTGGTTGACCCACAACCTAAGGGCATTTGTTTCTAGGGAATGACTCAAACCCGTCGCCTGACGGCCTAGAAGTGATTCGGGATCGTTTCGCGTGATCATAGGTGTGTATGGACCCAATCTCAGCGGTTGATTTCGGTCGGTTTCGCCGTTCGGTGAATTTGGAAAATCCTAAGTCGATTTCTACGTTCCGTCGCTCCCTCCTAAGTCAGAGTGCATCGTGTGACCATAACCCAGTCTGGTTTAATCCAAATCATGCTCTGATACCAACTGTAACGCCCTAAAAATCGGGGGCCGAGCATAACTCAACTCCCGAGTTCCAACGTATCACTTATGCAACAAAATGAATGATGATTGAATGTTGTCTGTATTAGTGCATTGAACATGATTAAGATTAAGCCAAAATAGGATATCATACTCTAGAGACAGTTAAATTGTAAGCAGAAGACTGTGATAGATATAAAAATATATAAACTATAGTAAGTCTCCAGAGTGTGATAAGGTTACCAGGTTAAAGAATTACAAGTATAATTTCAAAATATACCAAGTTGTGGAAGTGCAATGTCTTCTATCCCAAATACCATAGCCCCGTCAATGCAATTCCAGTTCTTCATAGACCTGTCAAAGAGTTACATGTAGGAGAACTCCTCCTCAACATCATAATAGTAGTCCGGCTCTGCTTCATAACCATCGCCATCACCTGCAGCTATGACAATCTGGTTGGTGTTGCAAGCACCGTCCCGTAACGTGGGAGTGAGTAGCTAACTTAGTGGAACAATAAGGCATAGGTTAACATGTTATCAACTCAGTCAAGTAGTAATGATAAAGCAGTACAATCAAACAATCCTAACTACTCTTATTAAATGCAAGTATGAAATGACATGATGAATGCCCTTGCCAAACCACTCTCATGCGACACCATCTTACGTTCGCAAATGCGTTCATCCCTCAGTGCCCCACATCTACCAGGCACATACAGTGCGATGATGAGCATGATTACCGAGTAGTTATTAGTCCATTTCAAACAACAGTATTGGGAAACTAAGGTACCTCCCTTGTATCATTCCCAAACATGATCCATTCTAGGGTCGTCAAACCTAGATAATCTCATACGATATTATGGTTCGAGAGGCATCGCGAAGGCATCACAAAGGGCTCGTCACCCGTCAGCACGGATACAGATCTCACCGTATGTGGCTCAATTGCTGGCCATCAGCTCGAATATAGGTCTCACCGTACTCGGATCAATCGCTGGCCGTCAGCTCGAATACAGGTTTCACCGTACTCGGCTCAACTCATGCTTTAGTTGCTGTGAAGGGCTCATCGCCAATCACAAACTTCAGAGTATACTCGAAGACACTACGAAGGACTCGTCGCCCGTCAGGACGAATACAGGTCTCACTGTATTCGGCTCTGGCCGTAGGTGTCGACAGCTCGAATACAGTGTCCCATAACACCATATTCGGCTCACGAGTTTGGTTGCTCAATGGACACTACGGGGAGGCAAGTGGCCCCAGTGTAGGCCGACAGCTCGAACACGATGTCCCATACCACCATGCCCTGCTCATGAGTCTTAGCGGATCGAGGTACCATGGTTAACGGGATTTCCACTGGTAAGTTTGGTACCCTAGGTTCAAGCAGTAGCGTCCAAACATGGTGAACATACATAAGACAGATCGGGTTACTTGACGAGCTCGACTAGCACGAGCGCCCGTTGAGTTGTACGTCATGAAGTGCATAAGCACTTCGTGTGGCCTAACCACTGCCGATAAGCAACGCACGACTCGGGTTCGTCAAACAAGCCCTACGTGGCGAATGAATCTCAGCCACGAATTTGATCCCATTACCGACTGCCTGGACTATACAATAGCCCCAATCATATTCAATTACAGATAGTTAAAGTAGTAATGGATCAAGGTTCAAATCATACAATCAAAGTCTGATAATATCCGCTTAGGGCTGCCAGGGCTGTTGCACGCACTCGTTACACCACTCCCCCATCACCCTTCACAGATTTATGGAATACAATATAAAAATGTGAAGTAATCAGTGCAAAATTAAATAAACAAGTAATTCAGGCATGTTAACAAGCATGTCATAGAGCATGTTATAAAGCACTATATAAAAGAGGAATACAAACATATATATTTCATAAGTAAGCGGTTAAAGTAAACAACCGCATGGAGGAAATCATACACGTCTCTAAGATAGTTGAAAATCCCATCTTAACACCTACCTAAGACACTATCATCCAAACACTTACTCTCACAAGCATTTTCACAAATACTTAGAATACATTATTACAACATACATAGTGTACATTAGCAAAACATGTATTAGGGCGAATCCTTTCGCCAAACAAGTATTTTATCCATATATAATATATTCATACAGCAAATAATCATGTCAAACACATCTCCAAAATTTATACGTATACGATACTTTCTAGAATACACTATTTCTACATACATAGTGTATATTAGCAAATCATGTATTATGGCGAGTCCTTTCGCCAACTAAGTATTTTATCCATATATATTATATTCATACAACAAATAATCATGGAAAATACATTTCCAAAATTTATATGTATACAGTATTTTCTACAAATACCTAGAGTATGTAAAATTCCATATTCTTCATCTTTAATCGAAACGGAAAACAGACAGCACTTTGTACATGTGCAATTGCATGCAGATCATGAATCTATCATTATCTGACATTGAAAGCATTGAAAACCATAACCTGTATACCTAAAGTCCACACCTTTTGTCGTAGAATCGTAACGAAGTTGATAGGTTTGCTAAGCTTCCGTATTCGGCAGTTTGGCAACCTATAGAATGAAATATGTTAGCTATTTCATAACCTACAACTATCAACACCCCAAATCAGATTAGGGTTAGGGTTTCTTATCTAGAAACGGAGCTGGAATCACCGGAAAAGCGATTAGAACGGAGTGGTGGAGTATAGATAGAGCAGGGAAGAAGGGCAGGGAGACTCTCCCACATCTCCCACACTTTCTCTCTCTTTTCTCTCTCTCAAATCTCAAATTCGTATGGCTGTGAGAGAGAGGGTTCTAAGGTCCTTATATAGCCTAAAAACCACCAAATTAGACTTAAGGTCAAGGTATACTTGGGTTTTGTCCAAAAGGTATCTGTTTCAGCTCAACGGAGGACTTCTAGCTGCCCCTTTTCTGTGTGCGGTCGGACTTAAGCTCACTAACGCTAGATCTATGTTTAGTCAAGTTGTTGTTTCAGTCGGGATTCCAGATCACGCGTCGCGGACCAGTTTCAGTTCAACGGTCAGTGGGTCTCGATCTGAAATTCCAAGTTCATGGATATGTTTATGAAATTTTTCCTGATCCGAGGGTGTATTTGGGTCAGATTCTGACGATCAGGTTGCTTAATACTGACCCGCAAGCGACAAGTCTCAGATTACTATTTGAGATATTTATTTTTAAAGAAAATTAAGCATTTTCACACTCCTCGCTCCGGACTCAAGCGAACAGCCGTGGGACACTGTCTGGACTTAATTTCCGAGATGGTTATCAAGCCCAGTGAGGCAGTCCTAAGTCCTTAACCTCGTATTATTCGGACTCCCGATGTGTGGTTCAGATCTGATACGGAGTTCAGGATACTCCCGAGAGCAGCCGGGTAATGAGATTGATCCTAGATTTTAGGGTAACCTAGCATCAATGATTCTACAAGTTTTGGGTCTTGCAGATCGTATTTAAAGTGGATCAAATGGATTTCGTAACTAATCTAGTTTAGCATTTAGTTACTTTGTCTCATTTCTAGAGGATTTAATCCTATAAGATTTCTGTCTGAGGTGGTACTTAGTCCTTTGTAGTTTGTATATAAAGTGATCCAAGTTATACTACTTAGCTAGTTTAAGATAGTGTCTAGGGTGAAAGTACTTAGAAAAATTGAATGATCAAGGTGGTGAAGGGTGGGATTTGTGAAGGAAATGGGTTCAAAAGCATTTTAGACTTTGGGATTGAGCTCTGATAAGTTAATAAGGTGTTAGGATCGATCCATTGCCTAAGGACGTCTAATTCCAGGTTGGCAAAAATCCGGGATGTTACAGAAATACATATATGTAAATATGTAAGGGTGTCGCAACCTCCAGAGTATGAGTATGATACCGGGCTGAGTATAAACATGTATTATTTCAAAATTTACAAAATGTCAAAATGTAAATATCCAACTAATCCATGTAACCCTGTAATCCCGTCGAATCAGTACAAGGTCTATGTAAACCCGCCTGATTGCTGAATATAGGAGAATTCTTCGTCCTCATCCATGAAGTCCATTTCAGCTGCATAGACTCTGTCATCACCTGCATCTACAATAGAATTTAGTTGGTGTTTTAAAACACCGTCCCAGAGTGGGAGTGAGTGATCAACTCAGTGGTACTATAAGGCAAAGGTTAACATGTTATCAATTCAGTCAAGCAGTAATGATAAAGTAGTACAACAATCATATCCTAAGTATTCTTATTAATGCAGGGATAGTATGCTGTAATGATGCATGACCTCGCACGACTCCGCCAATCGTATACGTAAAGTACTTAATTAGGCTTATTCATACAGTAAATTCGGGAAGCTAAGGTACCTCCCTTTATATCGCTAACCCAACCGAGGGATCCATCTAGGGTCGTCAATCCTAGTAAATCACATGCAATAGGCAAGTTGTAGGACATCACCCCTAATGAAAGTAGTGGATAGGCAAATTCAAGTGTTTATACTCGAGGTCACTACAGGAGGCTTGTCACTTCAACGTAGGCTGACAGCTCGAATACAATGACCTATACAACCATATTTGACTCACGAGTTTGGGTTACTTACTGGTCACTACAGGGAGGCTCGTCATCCCAGCGTAGGCCGACAACTCGACCACGGTGTCCCATACCACTATACCCGACTTATGAGTCTTAGCGGATTATGGTATCATGGTTGAAATGGGTCTTTACATTGATAAATGGTACCTTAGATTTAAACAGTAGTGTTCGTATATGGTAAACACACAATAGGCCAATCGAGTTATTTGACAAGTTCAACTGGTATGAGCGCATGCTGACTTAATCGATATAGAGCGCACAAGCACTCCACGTGGCCTAACCACTGTCGATAATCGTCGTACGACCCAGATTTATCGAACGTATCTAATGTGGCGAACTAGTTCAGCCACTCAAACTGGAATCATTACCGATTGCCTGGACCACGTTGTAGTCCCAATCTTACTCAGATGTAGCACGTGAATACATGTGATAATCATATAAGCATTTAAAGAATAATCCAAATACAACACTCATTTGAGCATTTTATCAACACATTGAACATATCACCAAGCACTTACATTTTATTCATAAATTGCGTAGCAAGATTAAGAGTAGGTGAAGGAAACTACACATACGGATAAGGTAATTGAGAATCTTATCTCAATACCCTTATTAAATACAATTCATCAATAACTTCTCATTCAGACATTTTATCAAACACTTAAACTACATCGTACTAATTACATAAACTAAATTAGTTACGACATGCATTATAGCAATTCGTTACACAACATCGGTTATAAAGCATATAACACACATGGATCTTAGATTAGAAATCATGACAAGCACAAATTAGGATTTCACACTCATTAAATATTTCAACAAACACATGGAATGCATCTTATATTCAACATAGTTCACACATGTATGATTTATTTAAACATCGTAACTAAGATTATATGGCAGCAATCAAGTCAGACATAAATCATTGCTAACATTGAAAGCCTTGAAAACCATAACCTAAACGTTTATAATCTGCACCTTTCGTCGGAATAACCGATTTGAACTCAGTTCCAACACAACGTTCCCGAAAACGAAACGACGACACCTATACGATGAAATAGGTCACCTAGTTTATTGATTTCTCTAGTTGGATTCCTAAATTAAGATTAGGTTATGATTGCTTACCCAAATCGTAGTTGGAATGGTTCGTGTAGTGATGGTGGGGAGGTGAAATAGCACGTGTAGTAGTGGGAGAGAATCCCAACAACAATCTCCAGGAATCTCTTTTCCTTCCTCTTCTCCTTTTCTCTCTCTCTCTCTCTCTCTCTCTCCTAGGGTTGGAGCAAATTTGTATGAGAGAGGGGTAGAGTGGTTTAAGAGTATTATATAAGCCCAGAACTGATGCAAATGGCCCTAGGGCCATGGTATACTTAGGTTATAGCCAAAGTGTGTCTGTTTTAGGAAAACGGGGCTCACCTGGATATCCATTACTCACTTACGGCATAAGGTAAGTCCCCTAACGATGGATTTATCAATGCGATTGGATAGGTCGATCGACCGTGAAGGACCTGTATCAGATCAACAGTCATTGTCACTCAATCAGGGCCACAAGGATACAAATACGTGCAGGGAAATTTCCCTGATCCATGGGTGAAGTTCAGTCCAAAACTGACTATACAAAATCTTCAATTTCGCGCGTAAGTGAATGGCCCAATTTACTTAAGTTTCATTATGTTTTTTAAAGATATTCGTGTTTCTCACACATTTCGCTCAGGGCTCTAGTTGTGCATTTTTGGATACTATTTGGGCTTGATTTCCGCGATGGTTTTCAAGCCCAATAAGACGGTCATAACCTTATAGTTTCGCGGTCATCAGACTTTCGACATGCGGTCCAGGTCTGATACAGAGTTTCAATGTGCTCCCGAGAGCAACTGACTTTTGAGATTTCTCCTAGGTTTTTAAGTGGTGTTGAGTCAGTGATTTTCATGGTTTTGGGTCTTACCATTTTTATAAATAGTAGTTCAAGCTAAATCCACCGATTAATTTAGTTTAGTACTTAATTAATTTTCGTCTAATTTCTACATAATACGGTCCTAGGGTAGTTCTATGTCTTTTGTTGGCACTTTTAGTTAGTATATTATTTTAATTATTTTTTTAGTTATTCATCATCAAGTCTACTTTATCTTCACCAAATTTCATTAAATTTCATGTTCTAGAAAAATTCTAAAAATTCTAGAAGTAGCAGCTGTCCGAATTAATAATTTTTGAATAGTTGTAACATCAACCTATATTTAACTATATTAAAAATTTTATTTTATTTTTAACTTATTTTTATATGAAACTAAACTTATCAAGATTCAATCTGGCTTTTAAATGACCTAAATCGGAGTTATATTGAGGGAGATATGACTTTTTGAAGTTGGTCAAAAAAATGCAGAAAATTGCAGCGAGGGTCCATCAAAATTTGGTGCACCGGCGGCGCGCCGCCGACCGGGTGGTGGCACCGAGCCCCTCTGGTGGTCCTAGTGGTAATTTTGCCACCCGACATTTGAAACGGGTATATTTTGTAAATTTGAATGAGTTATTCGACGTGCAATATATGATCTTGGGGTAGGAGAAGCTGCTCTATCCAAATTACCTATTTATTTTATGATATTCCATAAGGTTAATGGTCAAAAAATTATTTTATTTATATATTTACTATTTATAGTAAATTTTAGTTTAAGTATTATTCTTCATCATTTAAACTTTAAGATTAGTGTCTAATACGAAAGTACTTGAAAAATTTTGAAGAATAAGGTGGTGAAAGGTGAGATTTTTGAAGGAAATGGGTTGAAAGAGGATTTGAGACTTTGGGATTAAGTTTTGAGAAGTCGATAAGGTGTTATGATAGTCCCATTGCCTAAGGGTGTCCATCTCCAAGTTGGCAAAAATCTGGGACATTACAGTTATGTATCTGTATTGCTATGAATCAAACTCTGAAACTGTTGAATAAGTGGACTACCAACCTTTAGTTGGCCATTACAAGTTAGTTAGGTCAACCGTGGTGGAATATGGACAACTGATAGTAATTAGAACTACATAACTTGTTTTACACCCAATGTCGATTTCACCAGAGTTTCTTATGATCGATCGGATCAGTCTAATGTAGAGATTATCATTTATGTGTTGGATTATTGTATAACACCACATTAAATCTAGGATACGATAATTTCTATTGAATTGAATTCTCAATGATACCCATTAGTGTAATTCAATTTTACAAGTCTCATGGGTCAGTCATGGTGTATGGGACACTGTGTTCGAGCTATCAGCCTATGCTAGGTGACGAGCCCCCCATAACGACTAGTGAGCATTAATCGAGGTGAAAAGCCTTGTACATTAGGTGCTCATGATAGTGTCCCTCTTGGTCGTTGTGTAAATTCTTAAATTTGGTTAGTATTGCACATTGTCAATGCACGTGATTCGGTAGACGTGATACATCATTTGTCATCTACGTAATTCTTCCAACTCATGTGTTGTGTCATCTCGAGGTATTCACATGAAGCCATGCCACATTCATCCTCTCATTGAATTTGGGTCACGACCTTTTACCATGTTGATTTGATATATCTAACACTGTGCCTGTACCTTCAGAATTATTTATTTAAATTAATATTGGGAGATGAACCCTAAATTAGATTAAAAGACATTGGCGACGAGCCATAAGGAGCCACGTGATCAAGTTTAATTGACTCTTGATAGCATTGTGGTATTCTAGCTTCCCTAACACAGTTGTCTGAAATTGAATTAATAAAGGATTGGCTAGAGCATGCATGTCATGACACCCGTGGTAATATTGGTGACGAGCCATATTGTTGTCGACTTCATTTGCATCTGTGGGTAGTGTTGGTGATGAGCCACATTACTATTGGTTATTCTTATTATTTTTGGTGGATGATATTGGTGATGGACATTGGATTCACACATAATGACATACATGTATTTGATTAATAAAATTTTGGAAATTATTTTCTACGATGTGCTTTCATTAACATGATTTATGTATAACATGCTTAAGAATAGTATACTTATGTGAAATTGTTTATAGCTAAAAATGTCATGAGTGTAATCATGGTGATATTTCTTCACTATGTTGCTGCCTGCCACCTTCCATTTGACATATGCAGATGACTCAAGAGTAAGATCGGATGGTGGTGCACGTTGGGCACCTGAGTAAAATTATAGTTTTATCCCTTTTGGATGGTTGTAAAATAACAGTGAAGACCGCTTGAGTTGAAGTAGGAATATGTCAATATGTCCTAGAGGGGGGTGAATAAGACTTTTTAAAGTGTTTACGGTTTATTCAAAATCCTATCACTCTAATCCTATCATGTATGCAATTCTTAAGATTACTCAAATGTAACTCTACTGGCTTCCAAGCCTTATAGAGGATCCAATCACAACCTACTTGTAAGATAAACAAGTTGCAGACAAGATTGTGAAGGATATGACTGTGTGTATGTGTGTATAAGGTGTGATCTCAGATAATCAGATATAAAGGCATGTAAGGAAATCACATAAATGAAAGACAATAATCATCTCAAACACAGTCATTTTTATAGTGGTTCGACTAATTGTCTACTCCACTCCCGGCTGTCGCACTCAACCCTTGAGTGTACAGGATTTCACTAGGAGGTTTCCCAGGGTTCACCTCAAACCTAAGGTTTTAAATCAGGTTTAGCTTCAACCTTTATAGAGATTTTACGTAGTTCATCTCAAACCCAGAGTTTTATTGGTTCACTCCTAACCAGATGTTTATGCTCTCCATAGAGCAAGGGTCCACACAATGCACCCAGATTTTAGACCACACAGGTCAAGGACCTACACAAGGACCTAACAGTTTATGCCCTACATAAGAGCAAGGGTCCACACTATGCACCCACTACGTACACTCCCACCGGAGGCCTCCTACGAGGGCTTCAAAAGGTGAGAACCACTTAAGACCGAATCCTAGAAAGGAATGATCACAAGTGTCCTCTTGGACTCTAGATACTTACAGATAAGTTGATGAATCCCGTTAAGCATAACACCGAAGATCTCCTCCTTTTTGTTGATGAAGAGTCTTCTGCTCCCTTGATCCGTAACGCAAGATGATATACCAATGCTTGGCTTCGAGTTGGGTCAAGGGTGAGATGGAATCCTACTCTCTAAAGATTTTCCTATCAAGAAGATAGAGTAGATCCTCTCTTATGCATTCAAGGCATCCTAGCATAAAGATTTGCCATTAAGGTAGTAGCTGGAGGATCCTTGAATGTGGAAGTTCATTCCCCAATCCACTCTATTGAATATCAATGGTGAGGGTGAATTAGAGGATGAACTCCCTTGAGAGAAAGGGCTTTAGGTATAGAATATAAGTTGAAACACTTAAAAGCTCTCTCTGCTTTCTCTCATGGTAACAAAAGACAAGTCCTCGATAAATAGGCAAAGAGGTCCAATGGATATAAAACGGTCACATTTATGATAGAGTTCGATATCATCGAGCGTATACTCTCGATAGCATCGATGGTCTGCTTGATGACTCAGACTCGATGTCATACGCTTTTGAAACTCTTTGTCAATTGGTCGATAAATTGAAGCCATTGTCGATGTCATCGGATTTCGAACTCCGATTCCATCGATGACAGAATCGATCCATCGACACTTAAAAAATAAGAGAGACTTGACTTTGAGATATTTCAGGTTTTCATGAATGATCGAGGGGAACCGTCGAGGTCGTCGGAATTTGAATGTCGATGACATCGAGATCAGAGTCGAGGCATCGATAAATCCAGCTGATTTATCTTTGAACTTGCTGGACAGTTTATGACTTTGTTCGATGCATCGATCTGGTGTCGATATCATCGATATTTGAATATCGATTAGATCAAGGGCCCCCGATCATAGTTAAAAACAACTTGAAATAACTGCTGTAAGAAATGTGGGCCCACAGTCGATATCATCGATGGACCTCCGATCTTATCGATATTTGATTTCAGATCATATTAGACGGTCATCGATATATCGAAGGAGTTTGAAATTTTCATTAAAAAATAGGGGCGCCGGAAATCAGCCTGTCGATCTTATCGAGCCACTCTTGATGGTCTCGAGATTTGAATATCGATGATATCGATATGTGTATCAATACATCGATAATTCATCCAGATATATTGTGAAGTTGCTGGAAATATTTGTGCTTATATCGATGATATCGATAGGTGTATCAATACATCGATAAATCCGTCCAGATGAATAATTAGTTGTTGGACACTTTTGGTCCTCTTATCGATAATATCATTAAGGTATCGAGGACATCGACAGAACAGGTTGATCATATCGAGGGTGCATCGATAAGATCGACAAGGTGAAAAAAACTTAGAGATTTTTCTATTTTGAAAAAGTTTTCTCACCATAAAACCCTAGGATGTCTATCTTGTTTTAAGGGTTTTAATCACCTGGTGTTTTGGGACATGGGATGTGAGGTTACGATTTACCTATTATGAGCTTCCACACATCCGGTTGAGGCAAACGCTTGAAATAATCTTACTATCGAGTTCTGCAGCCAGTCTGACTCACCATACATGTAAGTTGACAAACCAAGGCACTAGCAGGTGCACTTTCAATCTCCCCCTTTGTCAATTACATGACAAAATACCCAAAACACCCTAGAACACTTCTAGACACACCCTAAATTGTGTGTACATGTATTTACACAATTTTTTAATTTTTTCTAACCCATGTACACATTCTAGAAGTATCTGCTCCCCCTTAGTTCAAAAACTCTCCCTTTCTTGATGCAGCTGCTCCCCCTAACACCTGCAACACATTAGATATATAATTTTTCGCTCGGGGTGTTTTGAACTGTTCTCCCCCTTTTTGTCAGTCATTGGCAAAGGTATAGCAAGTGATATTGACTGAAGCGTTAAAGCATATGGGAGAACCAACAGGTGGAGGCATTCATACATAGCATTGATAAACAGTGGCAGAACATATGTATGCATGATAGATAAATGCAGATGATATTGCAGATAAAGTAGTGAAAAAACAACAAGAAATAACATATGCATTCCATAAGTTTGTAAAGTAACCAGTCAATCCAAAAAAAAATTCACATCAGTAACCCACATCGGGGTATATATAAAAAAAAACTTGCTAAATTTATGATTCATCACACCCACAATTATGACCACAGGTATTCAAAAAGATATTTTAGGCCTGGAGCATTTTACAAGGACTTCAGGGATGTGATAGATGTTTATCCTGGGAAGCTTATGGAGTAGGCAGCCGTTCCAGAACCTGTTTTATTGCACGTTGCAAGGCTATCCGTCATTGTCGGGCTTCGGAAAGATAGGATTCACAGTCATCTAGCCGTTTCACAATGTGAGCTTATCCGTCCAGAACATCTTGGATACTGTCGCGTATAGGAATGTTTGGAATGACTTCAATAGAGTCAGAACTGTGCACCAGACTGCTACTGCCGAGAATTGAACCGGTTCTTCTACCACAAAACACATTTTCAAAGATGTTTAGTTTATGTATATCTTCATAATTGAACCACGCACATGGATGAGGGAGATCATGAGACGCTGGCAGTCCGAATTAACGTGAAAGCTTAGATAGAAGACATGGAAATGGTATTGTGGTGACAGATGTTTCTGTAGACACACGGATCAACTGCTATACGATCAGAGTAGGTAGGCATATTGGAATTCCCAGATGAATGTCATACAGAATGTTAAGGATGTATGGTGAGAGCTTGTTGCCAGAGACTTCACAGGGATAGACATTAGAGCTACAAATGCTATGAAGAATCCGGTAGTTAGGATCAAGATGCTTGACATGAAGAATGTTTTTGGCATTCCTGGGAATTGTAGTACCATTACACAATGCTCGAGTAACTTCCCCCCACACACCTAGACCATTCATATTTCGATTAGATACAGTTATTCCAGTCATCTTCACATTAATCATCCTGCTTAACCTTTTTGGTGTGATGCATTCAACCCGATTCATGACCGTGACTGAGATAACAGGAGAATCATTTTCAACATTGTAAATCAAACTTAGAAACTGATGTACCAGATTATGTTGAAAGGTTCCTCCAATGTTCATAACATTTTCCCATCCAATTTGTTTCAATGGCTCGATGATCCTAAAGGGTTCAATGCTTTTTCTGTGAACTGTTTGTTCCGCCACAAGGATTAAGTTGAATAAAGGAGAAGAGGTAGTTGCATCATGCTTACCTTCCTTCTTTTCAGTTGATGCATGCTATGAACGGAACAATCCTTTGGCTTTTCTCATTTTGGAAAGACGAAACATCCAAATCTGAGAGCGCCCGATGAGACTCTTCTACTTGATCTACTGATTCTTGCCAAGCAGTGACTACCTTTCTCTTTAATCATGTTCTTAGTTCCCGAATTTTGATTTTTAACTTCGAGTTCTAGGGAAGAACAACCGTCCCAACGTTTCAGCTACCCAGAGAGTCGTCGATGATATAGATTCTTAGTCGATGTGATCAATATTCACAAGTGACCAATTGACGCTCATATCGAAGATGAATCTTTTCAAATTTTTTCTGTAATGTGTAGCAAAAATATTCATCTGTTTCCTAGCGCAGTTGTCCACAAAAATTTCTACGAACTCTATACAGCAAAACGTATAAACATTTGAATGTTTATGTGCAAAAGAGGAGGTGAGAGACCTCAGATTGTTTCTTTGAATGCTCAGCAAATATTGCATCATTTCATCAATTATCCTGATCTAGATGCATGATCAGGACTTGTTCTTTCATTCCTAGTGTTTCTCAATATCACTCCTTATAATGTAGCGGTGGTTGTTTGTGCTATGCCCCTTAATTACTGATTTTCCTGATCGATCAAGGACATCACATTCTTCTTTGTTGAACTTGACCACATACCCATTATCACATATTTGAGAGATGCTTAACAGATTATGTGCTAGTCCTTTTATACAAAAAGCATTCTCATTTTTTAGCAAATCAATTCCTTTTATCATTCCTTGTCCAAATACATTGGCAGTGGCTCCATCTCCGTAGGTGACTATCCCTTTATGAAGATTTCCGTAGTTGGAGAGAAGGGATTTGTCACCTGTAACATGTCTTGAGCAACCACTATCTAGGTACCATCTAGCACCATTGCCTGTTAAATGATCTGAGTGTATAACAAGGCAATTTTTCTTCTCTTTGATTACCCATTTTGTGATAGGATTCTTTCTCAAGACAGATTTGTCTTTCTTATCTGATTCAACTTCTTGATTCATTGAGCCTTTCTTCCTGTCAGACAATTTGAGTGGTGATGGTTGTATATATCCCTTGTTTAACACATCCTTTGAATCACCACTTGATTGATAAACCAGTTTTTTGCCTTTGTTGCTACTGGAACTATCAGATTTTTCATGTGTTTCATATCCAGTTCTTGTTTTAGCTTTTCCATAGCCAAAGCCGTATTTGTTGTTACCAGATTTTCCCATACCTAAAAGTTTTTCTAATCTCTCACTACTCTGGGAAAATTTTCAGTTTAGCTTGGCTATTTTACAGGATTCTTCTAAATCATCTTGAGGTGTGTAATTTTTATCCTGAAGGATCAAGTTTTCCTCATTTAATACTTAATTTGTTTCTTCCATTTTTCTGACTCAGATTTCAAGGAAATGTTGGTTCTTTTTAGTCTATCATTATCTGAGTGACATTGCTGCAAATCAGTAATTAGATGAGTATTAGTACTTGGGGCTTTATCCAACTCTAATTGCAGTAGTTCCTTTTTGTTCTCAACTATTCCTAGTCTTTTGACAATATTGACGCTATGAATGTAAAGTTGATTGTAAGCGTCTTATAATTCATCCTTCTTTATCTCTTCTTCTTCTTCTCCAGTTTCTTC
This sequence comes from Magnolia changhungtana, assembly GCA_030180095.1. Classification (NCBI taxonomy): domain Eukaryota; kingdom Viridiplantae; phylum Streptophyta; class Magnoliopsida; order Magnoliales; family Magnoliaceae; genus Magnolia; species Magnolia changhungtana. The sequence goes on along the minus strand of JASAUF010000101.1, from coordinate 4,493,376 downwards.
ATTGTCAGATGGAATTGATTCAGTGACTTGTTGGTCTTCCTCGGATTCAGTTGGAATGATTGGAGTAGTGGAAACCATGAGTATTTTCAAAGATTTTTAGTCTTCATCGCTCTCTGAGTCGCTTGATTCTGAGTTTGACTCTTCAGTATTATCCCATGTGGCAGCCATTGCCTTGCCCTTGGTTTTTCTGTTTGGGCATTCGGTGATAGATGTCCATACTCTCTACAGGTGTAGCATTGTGGTCTTTTTACCAAATATGCCTGCAGAGGGTTTGTTATCAACCTTTTTACGTCTAGAGGGATGGCCGCGATTCTTTTGAAAGAATTTCTGAATCTTTGTGCCAGTAAGGCCACTTCCTCATCTTCATCTTCCTTTTCACTCCCACTGTCCTCATGAATTATTTTCTTAGAAGTTTTTAGGACAGTGTTTTTGGATTTTTGGGGTTGTGTGAAGTGTAGTTCAAAAGTTTGTAGGGAACCTACAAGTTCTTTTACTTTCATTTCATCAATATTCCTACACTCCTCAATTATTGTTACTTTGGGATTGAAGCGTTACGGTAATGATCTTAGAATTTTCTTGCAAATTTTAGGAACCGAAACCTTCTCTCCCAATCCACCCATGAAGTTACAAATGATATTCAGTTTTATAAAGAACTCCATAAATGTCTCATGCTCTTCCATTCTGAGATTTTCGAACTGTGAGGTTAAGAGTTATAGTTTGGACCTCTTCACAGTATTTGTGCCTTCATGGGTTGTTTCCAGTAGATCCCATGCTTCTTTCGATGTCCCACACATGCTTATTTGATTGAAAATATCCTGGGACACAGCACAGTAGATAGCATTCATAGCCTTGGCTTCAGATGTTTGCCTTTCTTTGTCGAATGCTGTCCACTTTTCTTTGGGTTTGGGCTTTGTGATTGTTGTGTCATTATCAAGTATAATTTGTTCAATTGGTGGCACGTATCCTCTTTCAACAATATCCCAAACGTCATGATCCAAAGATCTCAGAAAGTAGTGCATCCTAGCCTTCCAGTATGCATAATTTGATCCATCAAATATTGGAGGTCTAGTGACCGATGAGCCCTCTCCTTTGACCATATTCCCAACTTCAGTCAAGATCACTCTCTAGGCGATGAAGCCCTTAAAGAGAGACCCGCTCTGATACCAATTGAAATAGCGGTGAAGATCGCTTGAGTTGAAGTAGGAATATGTCAATATGTCCTAGAGGGGGGTGAATAGGACTTTTTAAAGTATTTACGGTTTATTCAAAATCCTATCACTCTAATCCAATCATGTATGCAATTCTCAGGATTACTCAAATGTAACTCTACTGGCTTCCAAGCCTTGTAGAGGATCCAATCACAACCTACTTGTAAGATAAACAAGTTGCAGACAAGATTGTGAAGGATATGACTCTATGTGTGTGTATAAGGTGTGATCTCAGATAATCAGATATAAAGGCATGTAAGAAAATCACATAAATGAAAGACAATAATCATTTCAAACACAGTCATTTTTGTAGTGGTTCGACTACTTGTCTACTCCACACCCGGCTGTTGCACTCAACCCTTGAGTGTACCGAATTTCACTAGGAGGTTTCCCAAGGTTCACCTCAAACCTAAGGTTTTAAATCAGGTTCACCTTCAACCTTTACAGAGGTTTTACGTGGTTCACCTCAAACCCAGAGTTTTACTGGTTCACTCCTAACCAGATGTTTATGCTCTCCATAGAGCAAGGGTCCACACAACGCACCTGGATTTTAAACCACACAGGTCAAGGACCTACACAAGGACCTAACAGTTTATGCCCTACACAAGCAAGGGTCCACACTATGCACCCACTACGTACACTCTCACCGGAGGCCTCCTACGAGGGCTTCAAAGGGTGAGAACCACTTAAGACAGAATCCTAGAAAGGAATGATCACAAGTGTCCTCTTGGACTCTAGATACTTACAGATAAGTTGATGAGTCCCGTTAAGCACAACGCCGAAGATCTCCTCCTTCTTGTTGATGAAGAGTTTTCTACTCCCATGATCAGCAATGCAAGATATTATACCAATGCTTGGCTTCGGGTTGGGTCAAGGGTGAGATGGAATCCTACTCTCTAAAGATTTTCCTATAAGGAAGATAGAGTAGATCCTCTCTTATGCATTCAAGGCATCCCAGCATAAAGATTTGTCATTAAGGTAGTAGCTGGAGGATCCTTGAATGCGGAAGTTCATTCCCCAATCCACTCTATTGAATATCAATGGTGAGGGTGGATTGGAGGATGAACTCCCTTGAGAGAAAGGGCTTTAGGTATAGAATATAAGTTGAAACACTCAAAAGCTCTCTCTGCTTTCTCTCACAGCAACAAAAGACAAGTCCTTTATAAATAGGCAAAGAGTTCCAACGGATATAAAACGGTCACATTTATGATTAGAGTTCAATATCATCAAGCGTACACTCTCGATAGCATCGATGGTCTGCTCGATGACTCGGAATTGATGTCATACGCTTTTGAAACTCTTTGTCAATTAGTCGATGAATCGAAGCCATTGTTGATGTCATCGGATTTCGAACTCCGATTCCATTGATGACAGAATAAATCCATCGACACTTGAAAATTAAGAGAGACTTGACTTAGAGATATTTCAGGTTTTCATGAATGATCAGGGGAATCGTCCAGGTTATCAGAATTTGAACGTCGATGACATCGAGATCAGAGTCGAGGCCTCGATAAATCAGCTGATTTATCTTTGAACTTGCTGAACAGTTTTTAGCTTTGTTCGATGCAATCAATCTGGTGTCGATATCATCGATATTTGAATATTGATTAGATCGAAGGGCTCCCGATCATAGTTAAAAATAACCTGAAATAACTGCTGTAAGAAATGCATGCCCACAGTTGATATCATCGATGGACCTCCGATCTTATCGATATTTGATTTCAGATCATATCGGACAGTCATCGATATATCGAAGGAGTTTGAAATTTTTATTAAAAAATAGGGGCGCCGGAAATCAGCCTGTCGATCTTATCAAGCTACTCTCGATGGTCTCGAGATTTGAATATCAATGATATCGATATGTGTATCGATACATCGATTATTTGTCCAGATATATTGTAAAGTTGCTGGACATATTTGTGTTTATATCGATGATATCGATAGGTGTATCGATACATCGATAAATCCGTCCAGATGAATATTTAGTTGCTGGATACTTTTGGTCCTCTTATTGATAATATCGTTAAGGTATCGAGGACATCGACAGAACAAGTCGATCATATCGAGGGTGCATCGATAAGATTGACAAGGCAAGAAAAATTTAGATATTTTCCTATTTTGAAAAAGTTTTCTCACCATAAAACCCTAGGATGTCTATCTTGTTTTAAGGGTTTTAATCACCTGGTGTTTTGGGACATGGGATGTGAGGCTATGATTTACCTATTACGAGCTTCCACACATCTGGTTGAGGCAGACGCTTGAAATAATCTTCCTATCAAGTTCTGCAGCCAGTCTGACTCACCATACATGTAACTTGACAAACCAGGGCACTAGCAGGTGCACTTGTAGGTTGTGTACCTTGTTCATGTTGAATATACTGTGCTTTGTATAGTTCTAATTTGGACAGACACTACTTTTAGATTTGTATCTTTTAGATATTAACTTTATATTTTTAGGTTCAGTTATTCTGCTTAACTTTTGACACCGCTGATTAGAAGGTACTCTCATTATTAATCATGGTTAGATATTGACCGATCACATGGACACGCGAGGAATCACCTACATGCTTCTTTTTATTAAGTTCACACCTGGGGTATCAATGTTCAAGCATGTACTCGACCCCTGAAATTCAGGGCGAGACAAAATCCTTAAATTTGGTTAGTGGTGTACATTATTGATATATGTGATTCACTAGGCATGGTACACTATTTGTCATATATGTAATTCTTCTAATTCATATATTATGTCATCTCAATGTGTTGACGTAAAGTCATGATACATCCATTCTCTTATTAAATTTGGGTGATGACCCTTACCATGTTAATTTGATATCTTGGGCATTGTGCATGTACCTTTGGAATTGGTTTTTTAAAATTGATATCGGGAGACGAACCTTAAATTAGATTAAAGGACACTAGCAATGAGCTACAATGAGCCACATGATCTGATTTAATTGACTCGTGATAAAATTGTATGTAAATGGATTAGTAAATGCTTGGTTAAAGCAAGCATGCATATGATGGCATACATCTTTTTACAAGTAATGTTGCTGATGAGCCATATTACTATTGCCTTTTCTTATTATTTTCACAGGTGATATAGGTGACGAGCCATATCACTGTCGGCTTTTATCGGTGACAGGTGCATATTTTTGCATATTATGACATATATGCATTTAATCAATTAGATTTAGAAAATTAGTTGCTATGTTGTGCTTTCGTTAATATTCTTTGACTATAATATGCTTAGTATTTGTATGCTACGTGTAACATGCTTAGTATATGTGCATGAAAGATAACATGCTTAAGTGAAGTACACTTATGAATATGTATTTGTAATGAACATGTTTATACCTAAAATGTCACAAGTAAAATTTTAAGAATATTTCTTGTAAGACCCGTAATCCTGTGAGATTGACTGTACGCTTCATTTTTAATGACGGCACGCTGCCGACGGACCAAATCGATGAGTTCCGATCGCGACCCTAGTTCAGTACCGCAATACCCTAAGACTTGTACCCTAGAGACAGCATGGTCGCTACTATTACAATGTCGCGCAACACACCCCATTACGACCCCTAGATTAGAGTTGCGATTTTTGGCACAATCTGATGTGGGCCGCACAACGTACATATGGCAAGTGGGGCCCACATGCAAGGAATCTAAATGAGGATCTCTAATAGTTAACATTCCAAAATTCTTATTCCACCCTCACACCTTCACCCATACCACCCCAACTACCCCTTAACAAAAAGACCTAAATTATCCCGACTTTACACTATCTACAACCTATGTTTCCCAATATACCTCATACTACCCATCCCCTCACACTACTCTAGTCAACACACCCCATGCACATTCCTCCTAAAGTCCAAGCAAGCCATGCCTAGCCCGTCCCTCTATCATGATAGCCCACTCCTCTCTCTCCTTCCTTCTCCCCATCTTACTCTCCATTGTTTCCACCTTTCTCTCTATATCCCCACTCCATGCTACAATATAATTCCAAGAGCCATATGCCACATACATACTCTCCATTTGTAGCCAAGGAAAGAAAGAAAAAAAGAAAGGGAGAGTTAAAAAGAAGAGAAGAAAGTAAGATTAGAGAGTAATTAGAGGGAGAGAGTAGAGAAAGATTAAGAGAAAAGAGAGTGTTTATGAGAGATGAGAGAGAGAGAGAGAGAGAGAGAGAGAGAGAAAGAGATTGAGGGAAATTTGGAGGGTTGGAGGAATCTGGGGAAGCTAAGACCATCTAAGTCGTCTGATTGACAATCCAGCCCGATCCGACCGTCCGTCATCACTGTGAGTGCATGGGATGATCAAAATCCTCCCTTTGCTTTGTGATTTTCCATTTTGGTGGGCCTACAAGGGTAGTACCCACCTTGATCATGTATTGAGTATGTGGTGGACCCCATAGTGGTGAGGGGTCACCCAGATTGCCGAATCTTCTTCCCTTGCTTCTTCTTTCCATTCCCTTTCCTTTTTTTTATGGTTTTGTGGGGCCCACAAGTGGGCCATGTTGTGAGACATTGTGCCCTGCACGCTACGACAGCGTGGATCACCTTGTGTGGCCCACCATGATATTTATTTGCCATTCAACATGTTGATCAAGTCATTTAGATCAGGATGGAGGAAAAATGCAAAGATCAACTTGATCCAAGGCTCTTTGGGCCTACCATGTGGTGGTAAAGATGATGAACGGACTAAATTGTCCAGAACGTACCCCAACTAGTCTTGATTTACAACCAAACAAACAAAAAAAATTGGATTACAACGTCCAGTGTCTGGACTCTGGAAGTCCAGGGACGCTGAATTTTGTGTGTGCGCAAGGAGGGCCCAACTCATGGGGCCCACCACGATGTATATGTTTCATCCACACCATCCATTGAGTTTGCCATATCATTTTATGTAAAGGGCCAAAATATGACATAAATTCAGATTTTTAATGGGCCATACCATGGAAAATAGTGGTGCTAATGACTCCCACTGTTAAAACTTTCTAAGGCTCACTATTATATGTGTGTGAGATGAAACTACCCAATCTTGGATTCCTCCGGTCCACAGAGAGTTGACAGATAAGATGGATAGAGTGGATCATTCACTTGTGGACCCCATTCAGTAGAACACAATAAAAAAATAAAAAAAAGAAAGAAAAAGAAAAACGTCTGGGCGTTGCTTTCCCATGACGTGAAGGGTAGAAGCCTCCTTGGGGTTGCCCTCCATTCGTGGACCCCAGTGTGTTATCTGTTTAATCCATGATGTCGAATATTTTCACCCTATTATTTTAGGGCATGAGCCAAAATATGAGGCAAATTCGATTTTCGAGTGGGTCATACAGAGGTAAACAATTTTTGGATGTTGAAACATTCCAAAGCCCACCATGGATCATTGTTCGTCCAAACTAGTCGTAATCAGAGTCTATTGGACCTCATTCGAGCTGGCCAAGATGGTGGACAGAGTAGATCGTCCACTTGGGGCCTACCGTGATAGTGCATCAATATATATATATATATATATATATATATATATATATATATATAGAGAGAGAGAGAGAGAGAGAGAGAGAGAGAGAGAGAGAGAGAGAGAGAAGGTGATCATGCATTCACCCATTCTGGCCAAGTATGGTTCTCACAGGTGGGACCCATCTTGATGTATATATTTAATCTTAGCTGCGGCTACTGACTTCTCCAAATCATTTTAGGCCATGGGCCGAAAGGTGAGACAGATCCGAATCTTAAGTGGGTCACACCACTAGAAACAGTGGGGACAATGATACCCACCGTTGCAACCTTTATGTGGCCCACCATGTGGATTGTATGCCATCTAACAGTGGCATGGGCAACACATGACCTGTACCCTGCCCAAGTGTGGCCAGGATGAAGGGAAGACACAACTATCAGCTTGATTCAAGGCATTTGGGGGACACGGAAGGGGACCCACAACTGGCAGCGTGCCTGCACAGGCTGTCCAGCATGACCCACCTTATGGGGCCACCTCGATGTATTTCTTTGATCCATGCCACCCATCTATCCCTCCAATTTATTTTAGGATGAGGCCAAATAACGAGGCCAATCCATATCTAAGGTGTGTCACACCACAAGAAATAGAGGGACAATGGTGTCCATCATTCGGACCTTCAAAGAAGCCACCGTGATGTCTGTATTTTATCCACACTGCCCATCTGGTAGCAGGACCCGCCATGATGTATCTATTTTATCCATATCATCCATATGTTTTCCATATCAGTTTAGGTCATAAGCCCATAGATGAGGCTGATTAGACCCTCAAGCAAGCCACACCAAAGAAACAATGGCCATTCGATGTCTCCATTGGAACCTTCCTAGGATCCACTATAAAGTTTAATTGCTATCCGCGCCCTTGGTGGGACCTACCATGGACCCCAACCTAGTGCATGTATTGCTATCCATTAATGTAGAACGTGTCACAGATACGTTCCTAGCATGGTTGGGCCAAAAGAAGATGGATCGTAAATTGACCATAACTTTTGATCCGAGTATCGTTTTGGGGCGCACAACACCAATCTTTACTGAAACGGGCCATCCGAGGTGAACTGACCCACAAAGTGGGTCGCATCTGTCCGTTTCGTCAGAAAGCACGTGCTTTCAGCTCAAAAACAAATTTTTAGGAAAATTTTACTATTTTTAGTAATTTCGAATTTTTTAATATTTTTAGAGTTTTAAATTTTCTTTCCTTTTAGAAATAACTTTTAATTATACTAGGACTCTTCTAGAGAAAGTTTATTTGCAATTTTTATTTTTAGAAACTAGGCCTTAGAAGAGTTTTATTAGAATTAGGATTTTTATTAGAGTTAGAATTTTGCTATTTTTGGTAATTACGAATTTTATTTTATTTTTCTTTATTAATGGTGTAAGGAGACGCATTAGAGGATTATCAATTATTCATTAATCTATTTCGAATTTATTTAGAATTTATTTCTATTTTCTGCTCTCTTTTCTCGTGGATTCGAGAAAGTCTCTGTGAGGAGTCCAGAGAAGTTCCATGGATTCGGAATAGTTATCCTCTTGAGGGAGACAGTGCTCGACCTCACGTCCTCCCCTGCGTCATCCATCCACTTGATAGCCCATGATAGGCGGGGTCCATGGTAGTCCCTACCTTGATTCATGTATGTTACATCCACCACGTTCTTTCATTGCTAGCCCATCTATAAGGCATTTTTTGAGATCCTAATAGGATGGCTTGTGGGCCTGGCCTTCGGGCGTTACAATACCCATCTTAGTGTCCTTTGAGGAACCCACAATGATTGTTGGTAGACCCCACATGTCACCCCTTCCTAGGCTGTTAGGAGCATGTTTAGGTCGTGATTAGAGGTTATGATTGGCACCCATCTTGGACTCTTGATGTGCCTAGATGGCTCACTACGAGTGGGCCTTTCGACTATATGCCCACCTATGTAGGAGCATGTGGGGCCTATTAGGGATAGATTCGAGTGGATCCCACCCAGTCATATCCGTATTAGCTTTGTGGAGCCCATAGTAATTTTATTTGCAATCCAACTTAATCGTGGGTACTCTTTAGTGAATGAATGATGACCACACCATGGGCTGCCTTATTGTTCATATTGTGGCCGCCCATTAGGCCTGCTTGGATTTATATGTAGTGTTTGTACCATGGGCCAACCCTGTAGATTGTGTCGTATTGCTACCATAGAACTACCGTTTGGGTTCCACACATTGCATGTTTTGAGCCCATCGTAGACCCGTGTTTGGTTGGTTGCTGGCTACCCTCTTGGGCCTCGATAAATTTGATTTCCAAGTAGGTTCCACCAGTTACAAATGATGGATTTTCCTCATCATGTGGTGCGATATTTTATATTTGTGTTGATACAATAATTCCTTGATAATTTATGTAGCATTACCTTAGTGATTTGTGCGATCTTTATGCTTATGATTACTATAACACTTCATTTACATTGATATTGTGTTTTATTAATATCGATGCGGCACTTATTTTATGTTTGTTGTAGCATTGCTTTTATATTCGAGTTAACATTGCTTTATATTGATTTAGCCTTGCTTTATACTTGATACAGTTATTACACACCTTATGCATAGTTGTTATGATTGTATGTTATCATATTTCATTCGCATCATGTGCAGGACTTGGATGATGGCTCATTATTGGTTTTAGTTTGCGTATGTACAACAAAGTTGATGCCCCTATGGCTTTAGGCATTTTAGGGGACCTATATGAGATAGGACCGCCTTGCATGTATGCACGACTTGCATGATATGGTTGCATGACTCGATGATGGTCCCATGCATTCACACATTGTATGATGCATTTGCATCTACACCCTAACAATATCAAGTTGTGGTTACCATATGATTATCGTGGTTGGCAGTTCGATTATGGACATCAGAAATCTGGTTATATTTACTGGGCACGTAGGATGTCCTTGGGTGAAAGTCCCTAAACCCTGTGTGCTAACAGGATGCTCCAATGTCGAGACCGAGTGTATAACATGAGTACCCAAGTGCCAAATACCAGTAGGTCACATCTCCTATTGTGTCGTAGTCGGTTGGAATAGGGTGTGATCTTATCCGCCTGAGTAAAATGGGCTATAAGCTAGGTTGAGTCTGACCAGCTCGTGAAATGGATCCACTATCGACAAGCCGAATCGGGATTGGCATACCACTAAAGCGGCGGATAGTGAGGTCTCTTCCACTCACTGGGTCATGTGCGCGATGGAGTGACAAGCTAATGTCAAAGTGTACTAGACCCTGATGGTTCTAGATGAGAACCATATTGAGATGTATAATAGACATGAGGGTTTGCATGTTGCATTGCATCCTTAACATATGACATTTGGCCTAGCAGGTCTTTTCATCACATAGGTTGATAATATTTATGGACTTGTCAGTTTGGCTAGCCATCATTTCGCTTACTCTGGCATTTGTATGCTTGGCACATGCATTGCGCACACACCCACACACTCTCTAAGCTTCGTAGTAAGCTTACACACGTTCTTTACATGCACGTTATGCTAGATTACAGTAACATTGAGGCAGGGGCATGTGTCTAATCTTTTAAAGTTTTGTTATATCATGTATTTTCCTTTCAACGATGTATTTAAGGATTATATTAATAGATATGTGGTGATGATGTTTTGTGACTTGGGTACACTTGTGGTTATGCTCCTTAAAAAAAAAATTACCCTAAAAATCCTCCTTGTGGGATCCCAGGATTGGAACCTGGTGCATGAGAGCTAGGAGCTGAGAATGGAGAACTATAGAGGTTGTCACCGCTAGATTCGGAGCTCGAGAATTTTGTGAGTCTATTTACCAAGTTTGGGGCGTGACATTTTTTCAGTATGTTGGCACCTAACGCCTTTCATTTGACATATGCAAATGACTCAGGAGTACAATTGGATAGTGGTGCGCTCAGGGTGCCTCAGTAGATTTCTAGCTTTATATCTTTTGGATAGTTGTTTATCATGTTCATGTTGAATATACTGTAGTTTGTACAGACCATACCTGGGCGAACATTACTTTTGGGTTTATACCTTTTGTATATTAGCCCTATATTTTTTAGTTTAGTTATCTCTTTTTAACTTTTGATGCTATCAATTAAAAGCTACCCTAAATATTGATCATGGTTGAATATTAACTAGTCTGTGTGGACACACGAGGACTTGCTTATCCGTATTTTTTCTTATTAAGTTATCACTTGGGATATCAAGGATCGAGCACATACTCGACCTTTGAAATTTGGGGTGTGACATAGTGGCCAACCACTACGTTCTCCATTAGAGTCGTCATTCTGTGCAACATCATCCTGCGAGCAAGCTACCCTTCTCACCTTTTATTGGCTGGCTCACACTCTTTCCCTACCTTTCACAATATTTGGTGCTCTTTTCTTTCTTTGCATAGAGGGAGTGGCATGGACGTAAATGAAATAACACGTTTAACTTGGAGTCACCCAGTTAGAAAGGATTGGTTTGCGGTCCGAGATTTTTAGGGCCTCAATGATATAAAAAAGAAAGGGTTAGGCACCCTTTTCTGCGTGCATTAAGTTCAGTATCTAGTATACGAGATTCTAGATTATTATTATTTTCGAATTTAGGGGAGTGCTAGGAATAACTACATTCATGGATGTTTGATTTTATTTTTTTCCATGGTAAATACGAGGTAAATAGGTAATAATTACTTCTTCCCCTATGCAATTACCACACCAATACCAATGCACATATTGGCGGTTAGCGTTTTTAGCGCTAAAACTGAGGGAAAGTGGAAAATAAATGGGGGGCTCTCACTGTGTGGCATGTGGCTTATCCACACTGTCCATCCATGACGCTAGCTAATTTCAGGGCATGAGCCCAAAAATTAGGTAGATCCATAGCTTCAATCGACCACACCACATGAAATAGTGGAAATTTGACGTTTATCATATTAAAAAAAACTTTGTGGGGCCCTCAAAAGTTTGGAATGGAGCTGATATTTATGTTTTCCTCTCATCAATGTTGTGTGACTTCGTGAACAAGTTAGATGACATATAAACATCAACGTGAGATCGATGAACGAAATAACTTTTAATGGTGGATATTTAAGGCCATTGTTTCTTGTGGTATGGGCCACTTGAGCATTGGATACGTCTCATTTTTGTGATCACACCATAAAATCTTTTAATAAAACAGATGGACAACATGGATATGTCATATGCATCACAATGGGGCCCAAAATTTTAATTCATCTTTTTTAGACTTTTTTTTTTGAGACGGAAATACCCATTAAATTTCAAACTGAGTTGAAAAAAAAAAAAAAGTAATAATGAGCTTTCTACAATGTATTTCCTTGCATTTCCCTGAGAAATGAAAAATCAAACAACTCCTTTGGTTCTAAGTGGACAAATGCTGATGGAGAGAAGTATGCGATGCTGGCATACTATGTGTGGCACGCTGGCGTGAACTGTTGGAGATGTGAGAATAGAAAGAGGGAAGTCAAGTACTCTTATGTGGAAAGAGCTAACCGAGCATCTTTAATTCTACTCCGTTGATCGAAAAATTCTGGAAATCAACACCTTATCGGTATAGAGAAGATCGATAAAGGGGAGGTGGATTCTGCTAGCTATCGGAGCCCTCCCAGAACTCTCCAAGGCTAGTGGCTTGGTAGTAGCACCTAAAAGATGTTTCTCGCCAATGCCGCTTGTTTTGCTTGCCCTTGACAACCATTTCTACTTATTGCAAATGAGGGAGGCTAGTTCCATATTTATAGAGATGATGACATAAATTTGATTCACCTGATTGTTGACATGGCAGATAAGCACATTTTTAGGTGCCTAGGTGAGACAAGCATGTACGTATAATAAGGAGGCAATTCATGGCTCGTTGGAAATGAATTCTCATCGGTCGTATTTTAAATATTTCGAGGCATTTTTTCCCCGTCAGCAAGCAACGGACCCCATCTGTCGGTCCAGATTGGGGCCACGTGGCCTATGAGAATCGAATTCCTGCTAGTCACTTTCGGCTTATCCGAACCTTCAGTTGTCTCTGGTGGGTTTGATTAGCTCTCAAGTGTAATTTGTCTCCTTTTATGATGGATGGTTAGGCCAGATCTGATTCTATTTTCTAGAATTTGATGTGATCACATGAAGTATTATCTTCATTTTTGGGTGAGGTGTTAATAAATCTTTATTAAAAATGTCACAATTACGTAGGGGAAGAAATTGGTGAAAGAATACACTAAAGAGTTCCACACATTAACATCATGTAGGGTTTCATTGGCATGAAGACCAAAAGATATTCAAGATATTTTTTAATGGTCTTAGCCTAGGCATTAGAAATGAATTTGCATTCAAAGATATATTTAATATGTTTGATGCATATATACGTACTTTAAAAGCCAAAGATATAATTAATGAAAACTTGTGGAGATGCTTTGGTGCCCCATGAGGATTATGATGAATGATGAGGTACATTTTAACTTCCCATTTAAGGTAACCACAGGACCTCTCATAGGTTAAGGGATAATATGCTAACATCCAATAATGAAGTCAAATCCCCACCAGATAAGAGGTAGTTATGGACAAGGGACTAGTACACCCAAGATCGGGTAAAACTATGCTTTATTTATGTGCTTTAAGTGTGAGCAATTGGGATATCATTTATTTAAGTGTTTTGAACATCAATCCATAATTAAAGTAAGTTTAGTTTATAAGTTTAGTTTAGAAAGAAAAATGTGTTGAAGACACTCCCAACCGCGTTCAATGAAAGCAGGAGATGACACAAAACAAGAAGAAAATGCATACGAGGATTTGGTGTATGTTGGGGAAAATGTAACAGATGTGTATGATGATAGGGGTGAGTTGTTGGTTATTCAATGAACGATACTATAGACGCTTCGGGTGATTGATAATGGGCGATGTTTGTGACATAATATATTCTACAAGACTTGCACTTCTAATGGGATGATATACACCATTTTAATAAATGATGGGAGCGGTGATAACATTATCTTACAATAATTAGTGGATAAATTAAAACTTAAAGAACATAAGCATCTCTTTGTGAGTGCTTATATTTAAAGCACACATGTATTTGTCAAATTTCATAGACAAATGCCAGTTAGATTTCAATTACACTTCAATCCTCTACGGCACCTCATGAAGATCAGCTCAGCTTCCCAAGACTATAAGACTTGGCATGATTTTAAGTTCAAGACAAAGATCAATGTGTATGCTAACCACCAGGTTGAATGACCCTCAAAAGACCTTAGGTTAGGTACTTTTAAAACATGACATTAAAATGATTAAAATATATAATTTACAGTATAAGTCTCCATGGATACATGCCGCACTTTGTTAGGAAGACCGTGATTGTAGCATTAAGATATGGTACATTTGACTTGGATTAATACCTATAAAACTGCACTCCATGAAAAATCTTCTAGCACTCAAATTTAACAAATAAGAGGGCCGAAAGTCTCTAAGTATAAAAACGTCTGACGAAAAAAGCATTATCTTAATTGCTTAAAAAAAGGAAAGAGAGAGAGAGAGAGAGAGAGAGAGAGAGAGAGAGAGAAGTCAAATGTTTTTTTTTTTTCCTTTTACACACACACACACACCCCACACACTCACGTTGGTGGAATTTCGGTACTCGAACCCTTGACTGGGAGTTGAAACTCCTGAGAGTTGGTGGAATTTCACCACCTATGGGTACTCGAACCCTTGACTGGGAGTTGAAACTCCTGAGAGTCTACCACCCGGGCAAGAGTAAGGACCCAAAGTCAAATGTTTCATCTCCTATGTAAGAGCTTCTTCATGAATATGGAGACTTTGTGCCTGAAGAAGTCCCAACTGGACTTCCTCATATAAGGAACATTCAAGACCACATTGATTTAATGTTGGGATCGAGTTTACCAATTCTTGCTCACTACTAAATGAGTCCAACCAAACCACAAACACATTATTTTGTTATTACAAAAGGGTTTAATTTGGAAAAACATGTCGCCATGTGTTGTTTTCGCATTATTAACTCTCCTAAGAAAGATGGATCTTGGAGGATGTGTGTAAACAGTTATACGATCAACCGAATTACTATCAAGTATTGGTTTCATAGTCCTCACTTGGATAATATGTTGGACATGCTATATAGAGCAAAGGTCTTTTCAAATATCGACCTGAGGAGAGGATATCATTAGATACATCTTCAACTCGGACAAGTGGAAGACCTTGTTTAAGACTCGAGACAGGTTGTACGAATGACTCATCATTCCATTCTTTCAACAGTGTCGAGCACGTTCATGAGGTTGATGATAAAGGTAATTCACTCCTTTATGTGAAAGTTCTTAGTTTTCTATTTTGATGATATTCTTGTTTTTAATCATTATTCATATGTTCACCTTCATTATTTATGATAAATATTTGATGCACTATAAAAGGAATCATTATTTGTTAATTTGAAAAAGTGTTCCTTTCTTGTTGATAGTGTTGTGTCTTTTTTTCTTTTTGGTATATTGTGTTTGCCGAAGGGATTAAGATTAACCAACAGAAAATCGAGGCCATTGTAGAGTGGCCGGCCTCACCAACCATTTCAGAGGTCCATTCTTTCCATCGATTAACAACATTTAACCAAAGATTTATCCAAAATTACAATACAATTATTGCACTTGTCACTTATTATATGCGTAAAGGCAAATTTAAATAGACTAGAGTAGTGGACCGAAGCTTCAATAACATAAAAAATATGACAGAGGTTTTAGTTTTTACACTTCCGGACTTCAATAAAATCTTTAAAATAGAAAATAAATCTTTAAATATTAGCATTGGTGTGGCATTTAATTAGGAAGGAAAGCCGATTACTTTCTTTAGAGAAAAGTTTAATGATGCATGGAAAAACTACTCCACATATGATCTTGAGAACTCCCAAAAGAAATTGAGTGCCCATCCCGCGAAGTAGATGGCTTGCTTACAAGAATGTACTTTCGTATTACGTCATAAAACTGAATGTTCAAATAAAGCAATAGATGCTTTGAATAGGAGGGTAGTTTTACTAGGAATACTCACCATGGTTCATGGCATTTGAGGGATTAAAAGAACAATATGAGGAATCCATTTTTGGCAAAGTGCTTGACAAATGTGTGGATAGTTGAGATCCAAAGTGTGAATTTGTCTCACATAATGGATATTTATTCAAGTCGAATGATCGTTGCAAGAGAAGATTCTGCCATAACTGCACAGTAGACTGGGTGGACAATTTAGAAGAAATAAACATTAGCCATGGTGGAGAAATAATACTATTGTGGGGAAAACTGAACTACTCTACAGTGCAGAGAGTGTGACCGACCATAGAAGGAATGCCATGGTAAATTTCCCCAAAATGACAAGGCATGAAGTTCGAAAAACTTGAAAGACATAATTGGTGATTCTCTCAATGGAGAGATCGTCTTTGGACCGAACCGAACCCGAGCAGAGCTCGTTTAAGGCAGAGTTCGGCTGTAAGAGCCGTTTTCTAAATTGAGCACGTTGACCACAAGGGCGGGGCGGGGAACTCGGAGAATATCCTATCTTGTATCAAGAGATAAGATCATGCAATATCCGAAGATATCCGGGGATCACGCCGATCGAGGTGGTTTCGACAATAAATCCGAAGGGAGATAAATATCCATATAAGATTTCCCAGCGTATCTTAAAAATCTTGTAAGATATACGACCTCGACAGTACTCAATGGACCATATAACTACTCCCACTGCAATTAAAGGGAGGTAAGGAAAAAAAAAACTCTAGCTCCTGTCTTTTTCAATTCAAGTATGCCAGACTAAATTAGGCATTGGAGGGTCCACAGTCTTAATCGACACCCCTGTTGTACTCTACATATGATCTGCACAAGTACATTCAGTGGACTCGCTTCGGTAGCTGATTACCTCTATCCTCCCAAATTTTGGTGACAACATATTGGCATCGTCTGTGGGAACGACAATAAAGACAAGTTCCCATCAACTCTAGCATGAATCATTATTTTCTCCCCTTTAATGGCCAAGAAGGGAAAAACACTAGCTGTGGCCGAGTCTACTCATGGGTAGCAGCCTGAGGACACTCAGGCTTTCCAATCCACCCCACCCCCCCACCCCCCCCAGCTACCATCACAAGTAATGGCACAAAGATCTTAGAACCGAGGTAGCCGACTCATCTCCCTCGAGAATTAGGTAGGAGCCCTGATCGACAACGTCGACTGTATCATGAGGCTGCTAGAAAGGTAGCACGCATCCTCTACTGATCAATAAGAAGAGTTGGAGGCAACAATCCTGACCAATACTTTTGCACCCTGAGTCGTGCCCAGCAAAGGTCCGACCTAAGGGAGCGTGCTCAACCCGACGGACGCGAACTCTAGAAGCCACCCAGCTTGCCGAGTCCGATCCATGCCATATGTTGGACAAAAAGAGGCAAGCTCGAGGCCTCGGAAATCATGGCTGAAAATGAGGTCCCTTGTGGGACAAAAATTTAAAAAATCCGAGATCAACTCAGTGACATACAGTGGGCCTACCGTGAGAAGACTCCAGCCTTTGTCCATGCACTTATCAAACAAACTAAACCACTATTTACGGACAACATTATGCAAGCCCAGTTGTCGTCCAGATTTCGAATGCCCCTAATATCACCCTATTCAAGCTCGGGGGACCCATCCGAACACCTGAAATCCTTTAGAGCAAGAATGGAACTCCACGGTGCCTCTGGGCATGTGATGTGCGGGGCATTCTCTAACGCTGACTGAGGGAGCTCGGAAGTGGTATAGACACTTGAAGCCAAAGCCTATTAGTTCGTTCGCCCAACGTAAGTAGGGCATTTGCCACCCAATTTATTGGAGGTAAAGAGATGAGGAAGAAACCTTCAACCCGCCTCCTCACGATAACTCGAAGGGAGGATGAACTGCTAAAAGATTACATCATCTGATTTAATGTTGAGGTTGTCTAGGTAAATGGTTATTCTGATCAGGTGGCTTTCACAACCATGATGGTCGACCTCAAGCAAGGAAAGTTCCTTTTCGTGATTGGAAAAAGCCCCCTAACAACTTTTGTCAACCTCCTCAATAGGGCTCAGAAATACTCTAATGTTGAGGAGTTGTTCAGCGTGCATAGAAATACTCGAGGTGAGGGCAACTTTGCAAAAGTAAAGAAAAGGAAGCAAGGTAAGGAGGCATCCGATGTGAGCTCCAAAAGAAGAAAGGACAATGACTAGAGCAGTACCCCCTGACCTAATTGGCCCCCGAGGAGCCGATTTCACTGGTATACCCCATTGAATACCATACCAGAACAAGTGTTTATGGAGGTTAGAAACGAGAATTCTGAGATGGCCAAATAAAATGAGGGTTGAATTAGAAAAGAGGGACACGAAGAAATATTGACACTTTCACCGAGATCACGGTCACAATACAACTGAATGTTTTGACCTCAAGGAGGAGATCGAATCCCTCGTTCAAAGGGGATACTTACGCAAGTTTGTCACCAGGAGCAGAGAAGAACGAGCAGCCACGCAACAGGAGCAAGGTGATGAGCACACCGATAATGAAGCCGTAGGGGAAATACCCACCATTTTCCGTGGACCTGTCATAGGTGGCAATTCAAAGTGCGCGTGCCGAGCCTATGCTCGGAGTGAAAACATTATCAGAGAAGAACCACATATAAACCTCATCGAGCGACCCAAGAAGGAGCCCAAGATGGACTCACGCAATGTCACCTCTACTGAAGAAGATGCACGAAGAATTCACCACCCCCATGATGATGCATTAGTAGTCGCCATGACCATTGCCAACCACAAGGTGCATCGGATATTAGTTGATACCGCAAACCTCTT
Source organism: Magnolia changhungtana (assembly GCA_030180095.1). Lineage (NCBI taxonomy): Eukaryota > Viridiplantae > Streptophyta > Magnoliopsida > Magnoliales > Magnoliaceae > Magnolia > Magnolia changhungtana. The sequence goes on along the minus strand of JASAUF010000101.1, from coordinate 4,474,846 downwards.
TGCTTGGCTTTGCATGGGAAAAGTTGACCTCAGAAAGGAGTGTTCTCCTGCCAATAATGGCCAGAGAGGGCATCAACCAAGTCACCACCATGGTCGACTTTCTAGTGATAGATTGTCCCTCAGTACAACATGATCTTGGGCCAGCCATCTTTAAATGTCATGGAAGTTATGGTCTCCACCTATCACCTCACCATGAAGTTTTCGACTAAGCATGTGACTGGAAAAGTCTAGAGCGACCAGCACGAAGCCCGACAATGTTATTTAACAGCCCTTCGAGGGAGGGCGCAACAACAACATGTAATGCAAGTCATCTCCGTGGATCCTTGGGAAGAAACCATCAAGAGAGGATCACCTGTGGAAGATCTCATCTCACTACAGCTCTTCGAGGTCGACCCATCCTGTACCGTCCAGGTCGGGTCATTACTCGAACCATAACTCCAGACAGAGATAGCCGACCTATTGAAGAAACACGTTGACGTGTTCGGCTGGTCACACCAGGATATGCCCAGAATAGACCCGAGAGCTACAATCCATCGACTAAACGTGGACCCAAACCACAAGCCTGTTAGATAGACAAGATGAGCATTTAATTCAGAAAGGTACGCAACGATTAACGAAGATGCCAGTAAGCTCCTCGAGATTGGCTTTATCAAGGAAGTGCATAATCCTGACTAGTTGGCCAACGTTGTCCCAGTGAAGAAAGCCAGTGGAAAGTTGCAGGTATGAGTGGGCTATCCCTATTCGTACCCGTTTTGCCCAAGTCGTGTCGTGACCAATCGGAGTAGGTTTTGTGTGATCTGTACGGGGACGCATGCTACGCATGGGGATTTTCCTACGGATTTGTATGGAGCTGCCTTGGAAAGTGGAGCACAACGTATCAATTGTTTCCGTGCATCACTAGAGCGGTCGAGAGGAAGAAGAACCGAATTCGAATGTTCGAATGGTGTAAAAGGAAGTGATCGAGCTCGCACAGTCAGAAGACAAGTGGTGGAAAGAGAAGTAAATGAAGCAGAACGTGGGAAGCATATAGAATCCAAGTAATGGAGAGTGGTCACCATAACCGTCGGAACATGGGAAAGATCCAGAATGCTTGTATCAAAGTTATATATAGCAAAGCAAATCAATAAAAAAATTTCGTCTCATACCAAATCAAACAAACCCAACATTATCTTTCAATTACCAGTCAATTTACATTCCATAGTGTAATCCTTTACTTTTCCTGTGAAGCAATTTACGTTTTCTAGTGAAATCATTTACCTTTTAGCTAGTTATTTACATTCTGTAGTATAATCTTTAGTAGCAACCAAGTAGCTGGTAATTTTTAGCTGTAATTCGAGTTCACGCTCGCACTCTAGACTTTGCTTAATCATCAAAATGGTGTCCTTCAACAGCTCATAACGGCCGATTGTAAGGATTTCTTTCTCATTTTCATTATCTATATTGAAAAGTCCTTTCATACGGAAGGTAAAGGAGTAACCCATCATAAGAGGATGAACCCCACCCTCTGAAAATCGTCATATCCAATTTACACATCGAGCGAGTGGCTGAATATGCGATCGATCTCCTCAAACCTCGGCCATACACTACATGTCTGCTTACCTCGGTGCTTGAGGTCATTGTTGTTCGGTTCGAATTGGAGCCACAAATCCAATTTTGGCATGCCCGCATACACTGTGTAAGAAAACAACGACAAACAATATCGACTTGAATAAAGCTTGCCCAAAAGACAACATCCCTCTCCCAAGGATCGACTAGCTGGTTGATGGCACTGCCAGGTATGCACTTAGCTTTATGGATGCGTATTTAGGGTGCAACCAGATTGGCATGCACGTACATGACAAGCAGAAAACTGCCTTCATCACTGATAGAGGATTGTATTGTTACAGAGTAATGTCGTTTAGGTTGAAGAATGTTGGAGTGAAGTATCAATGGTTGGTGAACAAAATGTTTGCCAAACAGATTGGAAAAACAATGAAGGTTTACGTTAACGATATGCTTATTAAGAGTTCCATGGTAAAGGACCATGTAGCGAACTTGAAGTAGATGTTTGAGATTCTGAGGAAATATTGAATGAAACTAAATTCGGGTAAATATGCATTTAACATCAACTAAGGAAAATTCCTAGGTTTCATGGTCCACCAAGGGGGGAATGAAGCGAATCCCGATAAAATCTGAGCTCTTATAGAAATAAGCTCCCCCAGCATGACAAAAGAAATTCAGCATCTTACGGGTAGGGTGGTGGCTCTAAATAGGTTCATTTCCCGAGCCACGGACAACCGCCTACCCTTTTTTAAACAGCTAAAAGGTAGTGAAAGGCCGACTTGGATGAAAGAATGTGAAAAAGCGTTCCGACAACTCAAGACCTACTTGGGATCTCCCCCACTGTTCTCAAAGACGGAGCTAGGGGAAGAGTTGTTGTTGTATCTAGTTGTATCGCGAACGATAGTTAGCTCAGCCTTAGTTAGAGAAGGACATGTGCAGTGATCGGTCTGCTCACGCGTTATCCGGAGATAGAAAATTTGGCTCTGGCATTGATCCTATCATCCCGACGACTCCAACTTTATTTCTAGGCTCACACCATCGTGGTCTCGACCAATCAACATTTCCACCAAATATTGTGGAAACCTGAGGTGTCGAGACGACTCACCAAGTGGGCAATTGAGCTCGGCAAATTCAACATTACATACTAATCGTGAGCGGCGATCAAAGGGTCAGCTGTCGCCGACTTTATTGTAGAGTTCACTTACCCTACACCCCAGCAGCAGATAGAAGAAACCGAGCAAGGCGCGGTATCACAGACATGGACCCTCCATGTGGATGAATCGTTGAATGCTCATAGGAGTGGAGTAGGGTTGATTCTGACCTCACTTGACTAGGTGAAGGTCGAGAATGCCCTGCGGTTTGGTTTTTGAGCCTCTAACAATAAGGCTAAGTATGAAGCACTCCTCGTCGGCTTGAGATTATCTAAGGCAATAGAAGCCATGATACTGAAAGTCTATAGCGACTCACAACTACTGGTAAACCAAGTCACCACAGAATATCAAGCTAGAGGAGAAACTGATTGCTTATTTGACTAGAACTGAGAGTTACTTGATGGATTCGACAAGTCTGAGATCGTACAAGTCCCTAGATCAGAGAACTCCAATGCTGACTCTCTGGTTAGGTCGGCTTTAGCCATTGACACCAACCTCGCCAGGATTGTCCCGATCGAATTCCGACCCGAGCCAAGTATTAGTCAACCTGACCGAAAAGAAGCTCTCCCAATCAACCATTCGTTGAGCTGGATGGACCCGATCACGCACTACCTACAAAAGGGTGAGTTACCTAAGGACAAATTGGAGGCTCGGAAGATCAGGTATCCAGACGTCTTGTATAAAAAGAGATTCTCAATGCCTCACCTAAGATGTCTACAGTTGAACGAAGCCGAATATGTTTTGAGGGAAATCCATAAAAGCATCTAGGGAAATCACTCGGGCGGAAAAGCCCTAGCATATAAAGTAGTCCGACAAACGTACTACTGGCCCACAATGCACGAAGACACTAAGCAATTCACAGGAAAATGTGACTAGTGTTAACCAACAGTGTGATGCTGAAGCTTCTATTCTATATTCATTATACTAATACTAACTATAACTATTTTAGATATCCATTAATGTTCCCTATAATCTTTTGAGTCACTATCATCTTTTGAGTCTTGAGTCCACCTGACCTAGCTGAACATCTAGTCAAGTTGAATTGAGCTCCTATCATCTTTTGAGTCTTTAGAGCTGGGATTTAAAGTAGTCTTAGATGAGATCCTAGGCTTGTTTATAGCTAAATTTGGTTTGGTTAACAGCAGCTTAACTGAATTCCTGCAAACACACATTTAAATGTCGACCTCTTTAATCAATTAAGACAAACAGTAGAGATCTCATATCAGGTGGGGTGTGTGAATATAATCATGCAACCCTTCATTCCACCTAATTTTTTGCATTAAACACTTCCAAACAAATAGTATATGTAGACAAAATCCTAATTTAATATGCAAGTACATGGGTCCAATACACAGTCTTTAATTAAATTCAATGTCTGAAAAAGCCCATGGCTCATATGTTTAAATCCATCATCACATTTTTCAATAACACTAACATACCATACCATCCCACTAAAATATCATTCATCAGTCGCGAGCAATAAGCACTACCTGTTTGCCGACGTTGTTCCCTGAGAAGAGTCCAATCAGAGCAGAAGGAGCCTTTTCCAGACCTTCGGCAACATCCTCAACATAAACTATCTTCTTTTCCCTTATGTACTGAATCACAAGCTCAAGGAACTGAGGGTACATGTGCTTGTAATCGGGCTCGATGAATCCTTGCATCCTGATGCGCTTTGTTACCAGGCAGAACAAGTTGTGTACACCCTCTTGTTGGGTGAGATTGTATTGAGATATCAACCCGCAAACAGCAATCCGTCCATGGACTTTCATGTTCAACAAAACTGCATCGAGCATGCGTCCACCCACATTTTCAAAGTAGATGTCTATGCCTTCAGGGAAGCACCTTGTGATGATACAATTTTCATTTATTGAGGAGCCAAGTGTTAGAATATTGTTAAGCATCGTGTATTATTATCTAGGTTTGCTGCACAATGTATTGAAAATTGAATAAAATAAACACAATGTAACATTATGATGAGGGCAAAATATTCAACAGCAACGGGTGTGTTTGGTTGTACATGTACCAAATATCATAAAATTCTTACACCCAACTTAGACTGATTAATCATGAATATCATGATATTTGGTGCAGCCGACACATCCCGAACCACACACAAAATATCTACAGAATGTTATGGATATGTATCAGTATCGCAACAGTTTTCTTGCCATGGCAGCCCTTGATTCTGAAAGGCTACTGATGATGGCTTGTCTTTTGATTTTTGGAGGAAAACACTTCTAATTCTTATAACGTCCTTGCTCTAGACCAAAAAAGAAAAAAAAAAATACATGTGTAAAAACTATAACGTCCTTATTCTAAGAGTCAAAGAAAGGAGCCTTTCTAAGCCTACACTCTACATGTAACCACATAAGCCAATCTGGCACACGCATGGAACATCAGAGTTGAGATCCAGTAGGCCCCGCCATTCAAATCATCATCATCAGATGGCCTAAAAATTCTCAGTCAACTCAACAGGCATGCTACCCATGTCATGGTTCTAAAACTCGGCGACTTGACTTGGTGCTCTTTATTTTTAAAGAAAAGTTTTGGAACTCCTGATCTCCATGAAAGAGGACTCATCTAACCATAGCACCACAAGCTGTCTCTGGAATTGCATTTTCTTCACCCATTTTATATATATGGGTTTTGCTAATGTCCCCTATCCTTTTTTCAATGGCACATGGGTGGCCTATCATTGATTTGAACTGTTAATTCATTCATACAAATAGGAGCAAGCCATGGAATAAAAGTCATGCCGATCAGATTATCATAAGCATCTGGTCAATAGCATGGAAAATGTACAACCTAGATTGAGTGGAAACAAAATAGCTCCAGTCATCATCTTGAAACATCTACTAGATAGGTCCCACTTTGTATTGCTTATGATTCCAAAGTAGCACTTTGGTTTGATGATTCTAACCATGTTGATCTATGGCTTGTAAACAACGGAAGGTTGTAACAAATTGGCCCCATTCAAAGGGTTAGGATCATCCAATTGGCGTGATTTTTGCACCATGGCTTGCTCCCATTGGTACTACTGAATGAACCATCCCAATCGATGATTGGGGCGTCCCACACGTCATACAAAAGGATAGGGGACGTTGCTACATTCCCATGAAGGTGGGGAAGTTAGCTAAACCCTATATGTGTGACCCCACATCAAACATTATTTATTTGGTTATTAAATATCAAGTCAAGTCTGAGTTTTCAGGTTTTTGGAATCCAACATCATGTATGAAAGCAATACCTACATTCGTAGTAAATGTGTGGCCCACCAGACAAGCAGATTTCCCAGAATTTTGGGCCAGGTCATACACACGTTGGATGCCCCTAATGCAGGTTCTGATGTCCAACAAGCAAGGCACATGTAGCGGTGCATGTCGACTTAGTAAAACTCTAGACAAATAAGCCAAACAATCATAAAAGTCTCACAAGCAAATATAGATACTGACCGTTTCAAGGCCGCAGCCAGATCCTGCTCCTCTTTGTAGTTGAATGCATCATCAAACCCAAACTTGTTCTTCAACAGATCAACCTAAGTTTTCCAAATGCCGGCCCATTTTAACATCATAAGCAATCTTTTCATGGTCCATCTAGAAGTAAACATTTCTCATCTAGCTAGATTTGAGTCCAATACATTCAGTTCTGGGAAATTACACAATATCTAAAGAGTTGTTTGATACTCTGGCAATTTATGACACTTGATACTCTGGCACTCAGATTTCATATGCATGGCATACATTTACTAAAATTAAATTGAAACAGATTAAATAGTGGACCCCCACTGTCATGAAGTCACAGTCCCCAATCAGATTGGTTGAGCAATCCTAGCCTCTGATTAATGGACACTAGTTGAAATAGGGCCATTAGATATTTCTCATTTTCAACCATCCAATGAATGTCCACCAATACTATGGTCAGATAATCGAATAAGCTATAGTAATTTTCAACCGTCTAGTGAATGTCCACCAATACCATAGTCAGATAATCGAATTAGCATAGTTTTTGGTTCATGATACATCTGAACTGGTACCCACAATTTGGAAGGTTTAATTTGAATCACTAGTATGTCCAGTTCTAACTGCCTGCATATCATTGATCACACTCTACCAGAGTATCCAAGTATTTCTCATATCTAGAATACAGACAAGTACCAAAAACAGGGGGAAAGGCCATGGATAACCTTAAGGGCTTTCAAGAAAACACACACATTACCTTCTCTTTTGTACCGGCACTTCCCACGACATAGCAACCCATTAGTTTAGCAAACTGCCCCACAAGTTGCCCCACTGCCCCAGATGCTGCTGATACATAGACGGTTTCCCCTTTCTTAGGAGAGCAAATCTCATGAAAGCCCACATAAGCCGTAAGTCCGGGCATACCTATCCTCCGCATGGATCAATTTGAATAAAATGCCCTTAGTTTAGAAGAGGCTGGATCCAATGTGCATTATGTACAATTTAGCAAAGGCATCAACTATAACTGATATGATTAGAAAATGTGTTTGACCAATCTGATTCAATCCAAACCGACCGACTATAGGCCACCTCATTGATGGACACATTGTACAAATTCCAGTAGTCCGCTGCATCTAACCATTCAATCTATAGACTAGAGACTTATTTACGCCCCACTTCTGACCTTTTTTTGATGCCTGTGGCATCCGATCCATCCATCATCATATGCGGTCCCACATGATAGGTCCAGAGCCCAAAAATCAAAAAATCTAAAACTTAGATGGGTCACATTGTGGGGAACAATGGGGAGCAATTGGGAGGGAATGACCACCATAGAAATTTCTAGATAGTGTGTGTGGCCTTATGTGCTGAATATATGCCATCCAAGCCAGTCATTAGACATGCCCTATCAGGATGAAGGGATGCCCAAAAAATAGGCCATTCTATAACTTAGTTGGACCACACCACATGAATTTAGAGGTTTTAGGCATGATTTTACATTATTTCCTATGGTGTGACACACTGCGTTTTGGATCGGCCTGATTTTTGGGCTGTGTGGTCAACACGAGATGACATACCTTATGCACAATTTCGATTCCACACAGGCACACACGCACACACACATCACAGTTGGCCCCATAAAAGTTCAACCATAAGGGAACTCAAATACATCCGAGCATTATGTGATCTTTCTTTTCTTCTTTTTTTTTTTTTTGAAGATTTGAAAAACTTTCTAAGGTTTTCGTCAATTTCTCCTGGAATCTCTCTAATGCATTATGTGAGCATTCAGTTCCCCCATTTCTAGTGTCAAAATACAATATTGCAGTAGCAACTAGTAAGTGCCCATGCAATGTAATTAATATCAATGCATACTGTGTATGTGCACAATGAAAATAATGTCACAATCTATAAACAATTGCTAAACTGATTTCACAGGCATAAGTGTTATAGGATATTGTAGTATGCTTAGTAAATTCTCTATAACATAGGATAGATTCTCCAATGCATTTGAAAATGATGAAAAAGGTTCAAATGGTTTAAATGCCAATACGACATGAAATAATCACGTAATTTGGAAAACAAAATGTCATACTAACATCATATGCTTTTCAAAATCCAAAATCAAGCAAACTGACTCAGTTACGGAGCTGCATTGAGTTTTAACTTAGGCAAATCTTTAAAAACTGTGTTTACCCATGACAACAATTTTGTGCACCTCTGTTTATTAAACCATAACTACACCATACCTAGAATGCCTGTATAGTATGAAAGAGGTACGTCAGTGTATTTGATTTTAACAAGGGCTTCGGGCATTGATGCCAAACTGTATTCTTCCCATCCAGTGATTCCCCAAACCAAATCACCCGCCTTGAAATTCGGATGCGCTGAGTCGACAACTTTACCCACACCATAGCCAACAATAACCTGCAGAACAATAAGAAAAGGAATGACTGCATGTCTGCATACATGTAACTGAAGCTTAAAACACAGTAAGAGGAAAGGGGCAAAAAAAGAGAGGACTAAATTCTCACGAATTTTATTCAAAATCATCTCAGAATTGATCCAAAACTGAGATAAAATGTTTACAAATTAATTAATTAAAGAAAGAATGAATGAAAGTTAAAAGTCAAACCTGCTGTTGGCTCAGGCAATACTAGACAGAAGTTCTCATTAAGGCTGCAACTTGGGTTCGGGTCAACGTGGACCTGATTGACCAAACCCAATTTTGGGTGGGTTGGGTTGTCAACGTCCTCAGGTCAGGTTCAAATTGGAAAATGCCAACTGGATTTGAATCAGGTTGGGTTCAGGTTGAGCAAATTCTGGTTGGGTTAGGTGAGGCTAGGAATAATCACATGTATCTAGGTCGGGTCGGGTATGGAGGAATTTGGGTTGGGCACCTCGGGTTGGAATTTGGGTTGGGTTTTCTTGAGGTCAGGTTGGGCTCAGGTTGACCCTCAACCTGACCCAACCTGCCTGAGTTGCATCCCTAGTTCTCACAGTAGTTCATGCTCAAGTGGTACACAGGAAAATGTACATCAATATCTCCAACCCATCTACACTAATACTGGGCAAGGGAACTTCTATCTGTGTTTGAAGTGGGATTATCCTAAAACTCAATCTGAATTTGCCTAGAGATTCCCGCCCAATACGAACACTGTAACACGATCTTCAGCACATCAATTGGAAAATGCAATGTTTTTGATGCAGGACATGAAATAAAATATGACATGCAAGATTTCAAGCTTTAGATCATACCAATTTTAAACAATCACAAAATTCCACGTCCCACACACAATCAAATATTCAATCAAGGGGAATCTACAGGGGTCCAAGCCTACACAAGTTTAGGATTGGATCAAGTAAAATTATAAACCAAACAATGCCAAAGAAGTGTAAGCTTCATTCACTCTTGCAAATGATTGTTCCCCAATTCAAGAGATTCACCATGTTTCAATTAGGAGAAAATCTAGGGTTTGCTAAAGTTGGAAATACTTGGAATTTGGGACTACCTAGGGTTAGGGTTGGGGATTTAAGACGAGAGAGGAGAGAAATAGAAGAGAGAAGGAACTTGAGATGATCCACACATGTGGACAGTAACCCGGCCTAGGCGCACGTGCGTGAATCCCTGTCCGCACATGCGTGGGGTGCTCGATTTGTGCATGGTGCTCCGCCAAAGTTTCAGCCCCTCTGGTGGGCCAGAATCTGAAAATCTGCTGTGGAGGAGAACCTGGGTATAAAAAGGGGTGAATCTGAAGATGGGAGAACTATAGAAGATGATGGATGTGAGGTGTAGGGGTGAAGATGATTTAGAATGGTTGTGGCTTCGCACCACGGTAGTTAGCCCTTCGAGGAAGGGAGGGTTTTGCACCCAATTAGATTCTTCAACTCAGAATGATAGAGAAGAAAAAAACGCATGTGTGCACACTAATACCTACATGGGGTTGCCTATTTATAAGAAAATCCTAAACCCCAAAAGCTGCGTCATGTGTGCACACTAATACTTAGAGAAGAAGTAATAAAAATAACAACTAATTTACGTAATCAAAACCGTTCATGATGTTTCTAATAACGATAATAACCAAAACTCAAAATCCTAGATCATCTAGGGTAGTGGGCCACGATTATGAGATCCAATGGTGAAATCCACAGGATGATCAGGTCCACTCCAATGCTCCATAGCACAGCCCCTTAGCTAAGAGGTTCTCCATAGATGTTGTTGTCGATCCAGATCAATAGTGGGATCTTCTTCCTCCTTAAGTACGTGCGTAGGGGTGGGGCGTGCACGTGCGCATGATATCCCCATCAGTTTTCCCTTGGACCTCATGAAAATTTAATGCTTTTACTTTATAACCTACATATGAAGTTCAAGACATAACATTGCAATTCCACAAAATGGTATCTCATCCTATATGACAACCCCCTCACACACTATAAATTGGATCGGATTTTGCAGTTTTTTTCTTCTGCAGTACCTTGACATGACATAAGCATGAAAGAGGTTCAAGAATCAGTTTTCTTTTTGTAAGAGTTAAAACTGAATCACTTATTTTGGCTTTTTGATCCCATATTGTAGGGTGAATCTTGAATGATATGAAAGATCTCCCTCCAGCTGTGCATGTGACTTTCCTCACTACTAGCAGCTAGTTATCTCCTACAGAGAAGAGCAAGTATTCTCCAGCCGACTCCTATTGTAAGACCCCGTCCATTTCGTACAATTTTCTATGCCTATGTGCACGATGATCGACGCCCTTGGCGAGACCTAAACTAGCTGTGCATAGTGCACACCCGACTGACCGGAACCCCAAGGCCTCGAAACCTATCAACCGTCCCGTCGCCGCGGTCACAGAGGTACCACCCGTGCATCTGTACGACGCTCCATTAGTGAGATATGCCGCGAAGAATCGTTGGTATATCATGTGCACATGGCGTCATATATTCAATTCCACACATGTGCATACACATGCTATGCACACATGCACCATGCCACACATGGGTGAGAGAATCTCTACCCATGTGTGTGATGTCACCCTCCCATACCATCCCTCTCTCATGTGAATCCTAAGTCAACCCTTCTCCATACAACACCTTATGCATGATATCATCATGCCATGCCACCCCATGTCTCATTTAATCCACCATTAATTCTTAATCATGAATCAATTGCTATAATCCTAGCCTAAGCTAACCATAATCACATTAATCTAACCTAACCACATTTTTATCCATTTCTCTACAAATACTCCTCCATCCTTTAACATTTCACTATTTTCCTACAATAAGGAGAGAGAGAGAGAGAGAGAGAGAGAGAGAGAGAGGAGTGATCTTGGTGGGCGATCCCATCCCTTCCATCCATCTCAACCATCTATCTTAATCATCAATGGGAGTACACTCCCTCACATTTCTCCTCTTGTTTCCTTGATTTCTTTCTCATGTAGTGTAGGTGTAAGGACCCACAAAAGAGTGGACCCCCAAGTGAAGATGATAAGCCATCCAATGGTGTAGATGGCTTAAGAACATAAACAATAACACCATTTGGAAGTTGTGTGGGACCCATTAATAGTGGGCCCCACCGAAATATTTGTTAGCCATCTAACCAATTCATAAGGTCACATGAACCTGGATGGGACCCACCTTGATCTATGCATTGTACACATCTTCATTTATGCTCATTTATGCTTGTTGTCCATTACAGAACTGTCTGATTTTATGATTTTTTGGCCAACTTTGGGCGCATGTGGTGGGTCCCACATGCAAGATATGTAGGGACCACCACCGGGAACTCCTATCTTGTACCTATGTTTGGAGAAATAATGTTTTACTTGGGCCCAAATAGACCCCACTTGATCAGGAATTAGGTCCTAAACAAGGTATTCAAAATCGGTTACGTTTCGGCTGTAACGGCTAATACGTAATGGTAACGGCTGATACTGTTACGCGTTACGGGGTCGTAACGGCCACCCCCCTCTTTTTGTGCCCGTAATGGCCGTTACATTCCATAACGGCCGTTACGGTACCGTAACAACCATTACGGGCCTACAAAAAAAAAAAAAAAAAAAAAAACATACCTTCTTTTCTTTCTTTTCTTCTTCTTCTTCTTCTTCTTCTTCTTCCTCTTCTTCTTCTTCTCGTCTGCATGTTATTGCTGCCTTGCCACAACTTGCCCTTCTTCTTCTTCTTCTTCTTCTTCTTCTTCTTCTCTCTCTCTCTCTCTCTCTCTCTCTCTCTCTCTCTCTCTCTCTCTCTCTCTCTCTCTTTCCTCTTTTCTTTTTAGTTTCCCTTTCTCTCTTCTTTTTCATTTCGGTATCGGAAAACGGAATGGACTGCGTGGCTAACTTCAAATTTATTTTTTAACATGTTCTGCGGTGCATGCTGAACAGTGCACTTGCACTGTTTTGTTACATGGGCCCCGCCTTGATTTATGTGTAGTATATCCATGCTGTCCACTATAATGTTTATTTTCCATCGAACCTATTGATAAGGTCACATAAACTTTGACCTTGATGAAGGGAGAAGACAAATAATAGCTTGATAAAAAAAAAAAAAAAAAATGTCTTAAGAAATTTTTAATGGTGGGAATTAAATCGTTATTTTGTGTTTCACCTAAGATTTGGATCAGCCTCATTTTTTGGACCAGGCCCTAAAATAAGTTGGCAAAAATGATGGCCCACATGGATATACAACAAATGCATTGAGGTGGGCCCCACTTTTAAAGGGATACTCACTAGTGGTCCACCGAAGATTTAGATCTACCTGAATTTTTGGACTATGCCTTAAAATGAGTTGGCAAAACAGATTGATGGCATTGATATACAAATACATCGAGGTGGCCTACCTGGCCCACTAGTGGTCCACCTGAGATTTGAATTTACCTTTTTTTTTTCCAATTGTTTTTTGAATAAGACCATTTGATATTTTTCATTTTTCACTGTCAAACCACCAATCCATTAGTGGGATAAGTTCCAATAGATTGCATTAATTTGAGGCTAGTTTGGGGCATCAAATGGTCCCCAAACCAGCCTCGAATCGACAACACTATTTACCTCGATTTAATATTAATTTTTTTTAAAGATTGATGGGGAAAAATAATATCAGATTGGTAGGTATATGAATTACATAATAGGATACAAAAGTCCCTAAACTCTATATATTGAAATAAAATGCATGTGAGTAGAGCTGGGCATCGGTCCGAATCGGATCGGATCGGGTCCAACTCGATCCGATCCAAAATCTCAGTGGCCTAATCCAAACTCGATCCGATCTAGGACCGAGTCCGGGTCATCTGACTCACGGACCGATCCGAAATGTGCGTTGACTGATCCGATCCGAGTCCGACTTGGTCAGGAAAACCGAGTCGGATCGAATTTGGCCTGATCTGAAATGGACCAATTTGCTTCCCCGGCTCGAGCGCACCTGCATGTGTGCATGCCGAAAGGATGCCAACCATCATCGCCCCATCCGGACTCAAACCTCCAACCTGCATCTCCCTAAATAAATTCAAAGCCTCCATATAGAACCCATTTTGAAAATACCCAATTATCATCGCATTCCAAGATACGGTCTCTCGTTCGGGCATTTTATCAAACACCAGGTGTGCATCGTCCAACAGCCCACAGACGGAAAAGAAATGGATGAGAGTATTGCAGGCATGAATTTCATATTTGTATACAGTTTTGACCACATGGGCATGGATCTGCTTGCCTTCTTCAACGCCGAGAAGGCAAGAGCAGGCCTTGAGAAGTGCGGGGAAGGTGAAATCGTTGGGAAGAAAATCGGATTCGTGGGTGGTAGAATAGAAGGAGATTGCGATTTGGGGCGTTTGGCTCTCGACAAAGGATTTGATAAGGTTGTTGCGGATGAGAGGGGTTGGGTTTGAGGATTGGGAGAAGAGGAGGGCATACTCGAGGTTTGATGAATGGCAGTTTTGGAGCCAGGAGGAGAGAGGAGGCGGTTTTGGGCAGTGTGGTTTTGGGAGAGGCCGGTTTTGATGAGATGGGCATGAAGTTGTTTGATTTCTGAGATGGTGGTGGGTTCTTGAAGGAAGGAATTGGCGGTTTTGGAGGGTGATAGAGCGGTTTTGGAAAGTGGTTGGTAAAATCAATGTTCTAGATTCGTCTTCAAGGCTTAGCATTTGGGATTATAGTCAAAATGTGTGTGTGTGTGTGTAAACACACCACTCGACTCCAGATTGGATCGGATCGGTCCAAATCCACCACTATCCGAACTCAATTCGAAATTCATTCGGATCTGAATTACCCAATTCGATCCTAACCGATCCAGGCCATCGGTTCAGTTCGGATCGGGTTGGATCCACCGGATCGGATCTATTTTGCCCAGCTCTATATGTGAGTCACGAAGTATGCAATGCACTAGTACTATAAATAAGAGGAAAACTTGAAAATATAAGATGTTTTGGTATTACATTCATTATAGTAAATTCATATACATATTATATAGTTAGAAAACTAAATATAAAAGGTTTGCAATTAATTCCAGGTTGTCTGGTTCATAAATTCATCAGACAGTCCGATACAACTTCTCACCAAAGAGTAGACTGTTACACCACCATAAACATGTTCCAAATAATAAATGAATGCATATTTGGAATGCTTAGAATATTCCAGATTTAATCCATATTTTTTCTTCTTCTTTTTTTGGCAAAAAAATAAAATAAAATTGCACCATTACGGGCCGTTACGCCCCCGTATCGCCATTACACCCCCGTATCCGTATCGGTATCGGTGGGCACCATTACGCCCACCGATACCGATACGGAATACCTTGGTCCTACAATGGGACAAGCAGAGTTGCGCAGGATATTTCTGTGCAGAAATTCCAAGCACCATCGTTTAGCCTTGTGCCAAAAATTGTATGTATGCATTTAGTAGGCCATACCTTATGGGTGTTGAAGTCCATATATAGTTCTACCAATACACCTACCATGTGATCGTGGGAGGCATTCAAAAATAGCCAAAAACCAATTCTGAACTGTTTTTTTATATATATATATATTTTCTACTGCACAACTCTTCCAAGCACCCATGTTTGAGCCTTCATAAACAATTGTATATGCATGATTACAAAGGGATACCTTGTGGGTTTTAAAGCCTATATATAAGGCTACCAAATGAGCCCCATGTGATCACAAATGAGACTAAAAAGTGGTCCAGAACCAATTCTGTGCTGAAAATCTGTTTAAACCGAATTCGTATAGAGCCACATCCGTGGACCCAACCTCCGTTCCAAGGCATCTGGTGGAATTTCTAGGCCCTGAAAATAGATTCTCAGGTGATAATTGACCCAAAATCTTATGTGAACTTTTTTGTGTGGGTCATATCTCCATCTTGTAAGGCCTATCTAGTGTTTGTTGTAAAATGAGTGTTGCCTTAACTTGTGGAATAAGTAGCAGACAACCCTTGCTGCCCAATTGTTTCTCCTACATCACAAGATGCCTTGGGCCCATTAAATGAAGGAAATATAAGGCCCAATTGGGCCCAATACTAAGAGAAACACTTGGGACTAGGAAGCCCATCATGGTACCTTCCTTAGGCCCGTTAGGTAGGCCCATTGCCTAGTGGGCAGCATGCTTTGCACGCTAACACTAGTCAATTGGACCAGACCTAGGGAGGCCCAATTTGGATTGTATAAGCCGTATAAGTAGGTCCTTTTCTTGGTTACTTGTGTGCGTAGCTAGTACGCTCAATATGATGTGGAAGGTGTAAAATATTGGTGTGGTGGTGCCTTCCATGTTGTGGAACCATCAACCACCACCCAAAATAAATAAATAAATGAAGTAGATGCACACCTCAATGGACCACATCCACATGATAATAATAGAAATTGATCATTCACCATTAAAGACGACCTAGGGTCCACTGTACCGTTTACATACCGGCCAAACTGTCGAGATCGTGGAGCTCACTATGGACTCAACACGAGTAATGTGATTTATATCAATGTCCATCTGCATGTACAACAAGTTCTAGAGCATGGTATAATAAAATAGAGCATGCCCAAATATGGTAGCCCACACCAGTTGATTATCCAGCGGATGGGCCCTCTTGTGGGCCCGCGGTGACGGTTATTTGCCATTTAACTTGTTCTTATGACCCTGGATGGAGCAGATATCAAAACTTTTGTGGCCCAAATCATATTGTCATGAGATGTTTAAGCGACCGCTAAACTATGTAAAGTTATTGTATGATGTGGTCCCAAATCATGTGATTGTGTGATGCTTGGGCACCCTAGACCGT
The DNA here is from genome assembly GCA_030180095.1 of Magnolia changhungtana. NCBI lineage: Eukaryota > Viridiplantae > Streptophyta > Magnoliopsida > Magnoliales > Magnoliaceae > Magnolia > Magnolia changhungtana. The sequence goes on along the minus strand of JASAUF010000101.1, from coordinate 4,458,442 downwards.
GTGAAATTGTGCAACTGTGAGGTCCACCACCATGAGATCATGTGTTGTGTTGTCACTATAAACTGTGCATCATTGAGTTCCGACCCTTAATTAAGTAGTTATCTAATGTGTAGACAACCCATGACCACGTGGAATTGTGATTAGAGTGTGTCCCTAAGTCATAGATTTGTGTTTAGCTATTGGAACATTTTCGATTATAACTTGTGTGTGAGTAATGTTTGTGTGAGGCTGTGATGGAGTGGATGGGTATGAACAATGCAATGTAATGAGTTGGGGCTGACCCCTTGATCATGATGAGGTCATATAGCGTAAGTATGGCCACCTAATCATGTACAATGGTGGTGTATATGTAGCCATTTAATCGTACTATTGTGAAATACGCACAAGACTACCTAACCGTATGAAATCAAGTGGCATTGGTAGCCATTCAACAACTTGGGTTTGTGCTTATCGACATAGACACCGCCACTTGAATCATGTATGACCAAGTTGTACATTAGAACGAGTGTGATGTAGGGTTATGTTACCCAAGCTAATGCTATCAAGGTCTGGATTCTATGCGATGTGATCTCTAAACCATAAATGGTACGATGAAATGTAGCCCTTGACCCTTAACCATGTGACACCAAATATGAGTCATTAACTATGTGACGTGTGAAGTGCTCGTAGTATAAGACTTAGCGTAACGTAGTGTAGCCATAAATGGTGGGTATGATTGTGATTGTTCAATTATGTTTGGACATTTTGAAATATGAACACTAGATCATGATAGTAATCGTATATATACTAATCTATGTGAAATTGTGATATTGACCGCCTGACCATGAGAAAGTTTAATAAAATGGTTGCCCCATTATGCAAGCTATGGTGTAGTAAAAATAAGTAACCATCTGACCTTAAATCCTTTATTGTGGTAAGTAGAGTAACATTTGTGTGGCCACTCAACCATATGGACTTCTGATAATGGAGTGGCCATAGGACCATGTGCGCATATGAGAATTGTGTGGTCACTCCAGACTCGTGGACTATGCCAATGATGTAATCTCTTGGGTATGTGAACTTAGGACATATGTCAGATTAATTGTTGAACCCATCTTATTAATAGTATTGGGCTTGATTTGTGGACTCCACTAATATGTTCACAATGGCATTAGAGTGGTGGGCCTATAAGCCTTAAAGCCCACCTCGAGTGGACGCCTTGTGGGCCTATTAGCGGTAAACCTATCGGGCCCATAGGTTACTTCCTCTTACTAAGAACGTAAGACTCCATGAGAAGTGCATATTGGGCCTATGTTTGGGCTTCTTGGTAAGTGCATGAGACTCCTTGTGATGTATGTATGCCAAGTCCCATTTGGGCCGTGTGAATGAGTTATGATTGAGTCCTCAATTGAACCATTTGTGATAATCAAATGGACCACCCAACAAGTCAGAAGAATGGGATGTAGCAACTCACTAACCACCCCATTCAAGTGTAGCAATGAACTGGGCCTTAGTCCACTTGAAATGATAACTAGACATGTTGAGGCGTTGGATTGAAATCTAATTACGCATGTGGTGATGGCACATGTGCGGTGATTGTGTAATGTGATACTTGTAATGACGATGATGCGTGTATGGTTAGATGCGATGATTGTATTGTATGGTAATGCTAATTTATGTTTATAAGCTGGGATGATGTTCAATTGGACGTAAGGACTAAGTGGACCACCGTATGTATTACCTCGAGTCATAGATAGTGCACCTAGCGTCGTATAATGACATGACACTTATGCACCCATTTCCTACGGAACTGATGAGGTGAACCACTTAACTCTTAACCATGAATGAGTATGTTGGTGATACAAACTAGCTTTCGAATAGCTATAGATCTTTACATGCGGAATTGAGACATGTTATGGTATGTGTGCATCACTTGCATATGTTTGATATACAACTTGTTCTGGTGCCACTGTATGAGGTTTCGACCATGCGATTGGTGCTGACTGATGGATTGATCCTAGTGCTATTGTGTGGTTGGTGCACGCTTGTGATGTAGAAGTGTGGACACTCGCATAGCCCAATGATCATGAGGGAGAGTGCACATTAGAATACTATTTTGCCATGTTGGTACTGTGATCATTTTGATTGGTCTAATGATATTTGTGCATATTGCATCTGCACGCACGCATACATGTACATGCATCATGGATGAGTGTGTGGTGTGCATAGTTTGATCATGCGGAGATCACATGCATGTGGTAGAGGATGTTGGTGCGGGGTGCACATGATGGAGTGTGTGGTAGAGGATGTTGGTGCGGGGTGCACATGATGGAGTATGTGCAGATGTTATCTGGGTTGAAGTCCCAAAGCGAATATATTGGGCACAGTCCCTGGGTTGAAGTCCCTAAAACTTACTTGATGCTACATTGTAATTTATGTTTATGCCGATGCTGATATTACAGGTATATCCTTTCCACGATGAGCATGGATTTCAGATCAGATGTGGTTGGCAGAGGAGCCCGATTGGTATTAGGGTTGCCTCGTATGCATATGTGGCTTACATGCATAGCCAAGGTATCCTGTATCGGTATTAGTTGGCGTAACGGTGCCCGATACCGATACAGATACAGGGGTGTAATGGCGATACGGGGGCGTAACGGCCCATAACGGTGCAATTTTTATTTTTTTTTTGCCAAAAAAATATGAAAAATATAGATTAAATCCAGAATATTCTAAGCATTCCAAATATGCATTCGTTTATAAATTGGAACATGTTTATGGTGGTGTAACAGTCCACTTTTTGGTGAGAAGTTGTATCGGATTGTCTAATGAATTTATGAACCAGACAACCTGGATTTGACTGCAAAACTCATGTATTTAATTTTCTATCTACTATCAATGATAGATATATTAGAATGAATGTAATATGAAAATATCTTACATGTGTAATATATTCAAATTACAAAAAAAAAAAAAAAAAAAAAGGCAAAAAATAGTACGTAAATAGAAAAAAAAATTATAAAAAAATATAAAATAACAACAACAATCTGTAAAATGGACATTAACATGTTCTACTATGATTAACACATCATATTCTACCATTAAAACAGCAAAACATTGAATAAAAAATAATTTTTCGAATTAAAAAAAAAAAAGGGCCAAAAATAGTGCATAAATAGAAAAAAATTATAAAAAAATATAAAATGGCAACAACAATCTGTAAAATGGACATTAATATCTTCTATTACGATTAACACATCATATTCTACCATTCAAACAACAAAACATTGAATAAAAAATATAAATATCTATTTTTGAGGAATTTCTGAAAAATGGCCCACGGAGCTTCGAATCAAGAAAATCCTTAATATAAGTTGTTTTTATCTGTAATATCAAGCAAAGAGTGGTTGAAAATAGCAATAGAATAATTTAGGAAGAGTTTGGAAGAAAGAAATTCAAAAAAAGTGAAAAAAACAGACTTAAAAAGCAAAAAAAAAAAAAAAAATGGCTGTTTTTTTACCGTTACGGGGCCGTTACGACTACAGAATCAAGGGGTGCCCCATTATGGCCCCATTATCGCGTAACAGCCACTGCCGTTACCGATACGGTCGTATCGTAACGGATATGGGACACCCTGCTTATGACAAGGAGTTCTATGCGGTTGTACAATCATTGCGCCATTAGCGGCATCATTTATTACCGCAAGAATTCGTCCTATTTTCTGATCATGAGGCCTTGAAATATTTGAGCTCTCAAAAGAAGTTGAGCCCTATGCATGCCAAGTGGGCACAATTTCTTCAAGCGTACACGTTTATGCTTAAGCACAAGGCCGGAAAAGATAATAAGGTTGCTGACGCGCTTAGCCGTCGTATCATGATGTTGTGGTCCATGAGTATTGAAGTTACAAGCTTTGAGCAACTCAAGGGCGAGTACTAAAACCGTCCTGATTTTGGGATCATATATGCGTCATTGTCTAGTGACCTGCCCTCGAGGAGTGCAGAGTTCGTCCCTACAGATGGATATCTTTTTAGAGGGGACAAGCTCTGTATCCCACGCACATCCCTCCGCGATTTTCTAGTTTGGGAGCTGCAATGCTGGAGGGATGGCAGGTTACTTTGGTCGAGATAAAACAATTGCCCTTGTGTCTGATCGTTTCTATTGGCCTAATCTCCAGCGAGATGTGGCTAAGATGGGTAGTGTCGGACATGTCAACTAATGAAGCAGATAAAGCAAAATACAGATTTATATACTCATTTGCTAGTTCCACATGCCCCGTGGCAAGATGTCAGTATGGACTTAATGCTTGGGCTTCCCAAGACTATTTGTAAGCACGATTCCATACTCGTGTTTGTCGATCGATTTTCTAAAATGACCCATTTCCTACCTTGTTATAAGACCTCAGATGCCTCCCACGTTGCTAAGTTATTCTTTCAGGAGGTTGTGCGACTCCATGGAGTACCTAGATCCATCGTGTCTAACAGAGATACTAGGTTCACTAGTTATTTTTAAAATACTCTCTGGCATCTTTTGGGTACGAGGCTCCAGTTTTCTTCAACATATCATCCCCAGGCAGATGGTCAAACAAAGGTAGTGAACCATAGCCTAGGGAATTTGTTAAGATGTCTGGTTGGAGACCATCACAAGACCTGAGACACTATTCTTCCCACAGTGGAGTTCACGTATAATTCTTTAGTGAACAGGTCCACAGGAATGAGCCCATTTGAAATTGTTTCAGGACTTTGACCCCGAGCCTCCGTAGATTTGATCCCCATGGCTAATCCATAGCGTCCTTCAGAGTTATGAGAGTCCTTCGCCTAGCATATACATGCATTGCATAGTGAGATCAGGAGGAAGATTAATTCCAGTAATGAACATTATAAACTTTCTGCTGACATTCACAGAAGATTTAGGGAATTTCAACCTGGAGATGTCGTCATGGTTCGTATTAAGTCTGATCGGTTTCCACCTGGATCCGTGAAGAAGCTTAATGCCCGTAGCATAGGCCCACATAAAATTGTGAAAAGGTTGGGGTCAAATGCTTATGTTGTTGATATCCTTGCTATCATGGGCATTAGTTCCACATTTAATGAGGAAAATCTAGTTCCTTTTCACAAGCCATTACATCTATCCACTGGTTCCCCTATTTCTTCCCAAACCCCCTAATATATGGACCTTGGCCACAGCCAGATCTTCCTATACCCATCTTACCTTATCTTCCACCCACACCGAGAAGAGACGAGATAGATGAAGTTTTGGACTCCGAGGCGGTTTTCACTCGCTCCAGGAGTTTCTAGAAATTCCTAGTCAAATGAAGGAACAGGCCCATTACAGATAACTCTTGGATCACAGAGACAGAGCTACAGCGCATCGACCCCAATTTGCTCGAGAGATACAGGAGTTCACTTTCACTAGTGGCGAATTCTTCCTACCCGGGAAGAATTGATGCGGACATTAGTGGTGCACCCTTTAGAGTGTACTAGAGGAGGAGGCGTCGCCGACAGAGTATCGGAGCGGAGGAGTTGATGTGGATAGACGCTGGTTCCATCGGACCCGCTTTCTGATACGCTACGAATGCAAGAGCGGTATGACTGCACCCTGACCATAGATCCATGGGTTGGATTTCACACCCTACCACACGGGTGTTTTAGTTTTTTAGATGTTTTTTGTTCTTTTTTCTTGTTTCATGGACATAAAATTTTCCCATCGTTCATGTCTGTGTCAACTTATTAACAGGTTAGATCCATGGGTCGGATTTCACTTTTCCTATCGTTCATGTCTGTGTCAACTTGTTAACAGGCTAGATCTCAAATAAACCTCATGATGGGCCCTAGGAAGGTTTCAACAGTGGACATCACCGTTTCCACTTTTTTGTGATGAGGTCCACTCGAGCTTTGGATATGCCTCATTTTTTGTATCATGCACTAAAATGATCTCTCCAAAATGATGGACGGTGTGGATACAACACATACATCATGGTGGGGCCCACAAAACTTGGTGACGTCACTTCAGTAGCGAATCTCGCTACTCAAAAGCTAATTTGCTGCCATTTTCAAAAGAGGAAAGGGTTCCGAAAGGACCAGAACCCTAAAATCTCTCCAAAAACCTCATTTCTTCTCATTTAAACCCAAATCTTCAAGGTTTTGTTTTTTTTTTTTTTTTCAGATTTCTTGCCGAAATCTCCCGTCGATCGGGTGGCCCACGCACCAATTTCTACTTTTGACAGGTACCGAAATCCGATAATATCTGTGATATCGCCAAAAATTGTGCGATATCGTGTGACATATCGCACGTTAAAAATTTTCGAGGGGTTTCGGACGGTTATCGTGTCGCTGGCCTATGATAACGATATTATTGATATTACAAACACTGCTCCCTGCCTCATTCACTCTCTCCCCCATCGACCTCCCCCTCTCCTCCCGACACTCCTGCACTTCTCTAACAATGGCATCCCTAGACGACACACCTTTCTTAACAGCCCTTACTATGACTCCCTTCCTCCTCCCTTCGACATCTGCCGCCTTCGAGCCCCTTTCCTCGCACTCCTCCCTAATAATCTCCTTCCCCACCTCTGCCCTGCTACTCTTTCTTTTGAGTAATCTATTGGTTCACTGAGTTAGGACCATATCGAACACACTAGACCAAAAGCTTACATCCATTAAAACTTCTACCACCATTTTGAGCTCGTCCTCCCACTCCATCCGAACGAACATGAAGTCCCTGCTTTCCTTGTTGTCATTTGTGACAGCATATGCACATATGCGATCACATATGCACATATCCATATCAAGGTATTCTGTATCAGTATCGGTTGGCGTAACGGTGCCCACCGATACCGATACGGATACGGCGGCGTAACGACCCGTAACGGTGCAATTTTTTTTCCAAAAATTTATGAAAAAATATGGATTAAATCTGGAATATTCTAAGCATTCCAAATATGCATTCATTTATAAATTGGAACATGTTTATGGTGGTGTAACGGTCCACTCTTTGGTAAGAAGTTGTATCGGACTACCTGATGAATTTATGAACCAAACAACTTGGAATTAATTACAAATCTTTTATATTTAGTTTTCTAACTATATAATATCTATATAAATTTATTATAATGAATGTAATACCAAAACATCTTATATTTTCAAGTTTTCGTTTTATTTATAGTACTAGCGCATTGCATACTTCGCGACACAAATGCATTTTATTTCAATATATAGAGTTTAGGGACTTTTGTATCCTATTATGTAATTCATATACCTAACAATTTGATATCATTTTTCCCCATAAATCTTTTAAAAAATTAAAATTAACTTGAGGTAAATAGGGTTGTCGATTCAGGGCTGGTTCGGGGACCATTTGATGCCCCAAACTAACCTCAAATTAATGCAATCTATTGGCGCTTATCCCACTAATGGATTGGTGGACATTTATTCGACAGTGAAAAATGAAAAATATCAAATGGTCTTATTTGAAAAAATAATTGGAAAAAAAAATGTAAATCCATATCTCAGGTGGACCACTAGTGGGCCAGGCGAGCCACCTCGATGTATTTGTATATCAATGCCATCAATCTGTTTTGCCAACTCATTTTAAGGCAAGGTCCAAAAATTCAGGTAAATCTAAATCTTCGATGGACCACTAGTGAGTATTCCTTTAAAAGTGGGGCCCACCTCAATGCATTTGTTGTATATCCATGTGGGCCATCCTTTTTGCCAACTTATTTTAGGGCCTGGTCCAAAAAATGAGGCTGATCCAAATCTTAGGTGAACCACAAAATAAGGATTTAATTCCCACCATTAAAATTTTCTTAAGACATTTTTTTTTTTTTATCAAGCTACTATTTGTGTTATCCCTTCATCAAGGTCAAAGTTTGTGACCTTATGAACAGGTTGGATGGAAAATAAACATTATAGTGGACGGCATGGATATACTACACATAAATTAAGGCGGGCCCATGTAATAAAACAGTGCAAGTGCACTGTTCAGCGTGCACCGTAGAACACGTTAAAAAAACAAATTTAAAGTGCAAGTGCACTGTTCAGCGTGCACCGCAGACATTCCATTCCGTTTTCGATACCGAAATGAAAAAGAAGAGAGAGGGAAACCGAAAAGAAAAGAGAGAGAGAGAGAGAGAGAGAGAGAGAGAGAGAGAAAAATGGCCGCAGCCACAGCAGTCCAAGAAGAAGAAGAAAAGAAAGAAATTTTTTTTTTTTTCCTATTTTCTTTAAGCCCATAACGGTCGTTACAGTCACAGAATCAGGGGGGAAGGGTGCCCGTTTCGACCCCGTAACGATGTCGGCCGTTACCGTTACGTATTAGCCGATACGGCCGTATCGTAATGGATACGGGACACCCTATGCATAGCATTACTTGAGTGCAATTATACTGCATAGCGTGCTTGTAGATTATCATTACATTTTGCATAGCATCCTCATGAGATGGATTGAACACCACAGCAACATCGTGGTTATATTGATGAGACCACCACTGTGGCATCATGGTTATATTGATGAGACTACCACAGTGGCATCGTGGTTGGTATTTGTGGACACTGGAAATTTGGGTTTCTTATATTGGGTCCCCAACCCTTGAGTAAAATTCCCTAAACCTTGAGTGGTACCCTCGACCCTCATCGTCAAGACCGGGCGGATGTCATGGGTCACCTAGTGCCGAAGACCATAGTAGGCCTGACTCCCGTTGACAAGGTCGGGTGAGAAGAGGTTCGGCCACGCCTAGCTGAAGAGTTGGAGCGAATGCGGTTGGGTTTGACCAGCCCCTGAAATGGGTCCGCTACAGGCGTGCCGGGTGGATATTAGCATGGCTATAGGCCCCCTACTGACAAGGCAGGTATGCAAGGCCTCTATTCAACAAGTTTCAGACTTGCTCTGGATACCAGGCCCTGGTGATTCTCAATGATGATAACTATATTGTGATGTGGACTTTTAGAGGAGGACTTGCATGCCTGCATACACCAGGCATACCTTTGCATATCATCATTTGCATTGCATCCTATCCACTTGGCTTTATGTAGCATTACATATCACTATGTTTCAGTTTGTGTACTTTGATATTTGATTGTTACTATATGCTTGTACACTATGCACACACGAGTGTACTTACTAGGCTTTTGCCTAAGCTTCCTATTTCCCTTTTTTTTTTTTTTTCAGGGCAGGAGTAGTTTGGAGGACTTAGCTTTTTGGATACATTTTGTCTGAGCTATATTTTAATGATGCCTTCATTTTTGTACATTTTGGGGAAGCATTGTACTTGTAACCATCAAGATTTATAATGGAGACTGTTGCTTAGTATTGTGATTAAGAATCATCATGCTCAAGTATTATTATTAACAAAAGAAAAAAAAAATCAGTAAAAAATCTTCCTTGTGGTGCGTCGAACTTGGGACTTAGTGTATGGAAGTCGAGTGCCAAATTTGAGGCATTACGGAAGCTGTCCGTTCCCAGATTTGGGGCGTGACACTTATCACCCACCCTTATCTTCTCTAGCTGGCTGGCGAAGCATGAATGAAGCGACGGAAGGTACAAGCCTCTACTATGAGCCGCTAACTGCTGGTGTCAATCTACTAGGCCTAAGACAACTTCCTTTCTCTAAAAAGAGAGGAAAGGTAACTACCCGGCGAGTTAATCCCTTTATCTCATAGCCCAAGCCCCACATCACATAAGCCACCCGCCGCACACGATCCACCCGCCTCACACAAGCCGCCCACCCCGAGTGTGCCCCTGCATCCCACAGGCCACCCCACTCGAGCCTAGTGTGAAAATGCCCCTGCATTAGTTCCACCCAAGCACCATTCCCAAGGAGAATAAAAATGTGAAGTAGGAGCAACTAGATGCACATAGTAGACTCTCTGCTTGATGTACTCGCACGATACGAATTAATTTCTCATTGACTTCAATAAGGGCTTATGTACACCACTTGTTGAAAAGGCAGGGGGTGGATGGGAGATAGAAAGATTGATTATTCTTAATTAAGAAATTCATTGAAGGGCTCACCATGAGAGCTTGCTTAAGAAGTTCACCAGCAGTCGCTCTTCACATCTGAAGTCAAAATCAGGGCGAAAGAAATGACTCCAACAAGATAAATTTCAGTAATAGCTTCGAACTCGAGGGACAAAATGATGATGTTCGTGATGAGAACCTACTTGAAGATGATCATTGTGGAAATTAAATATCATCAAGAATACAATGCTAAAAATTCAGAAATTCATGAAGTAGCTTCATTTGTTGACATGGCCAAAAGATTAGATGCTTCAGCAAAATACCATGTAGGGATAAATGGTAAAATTTTAAAGGGTAAGCACAGCGTGAGAAAGCACACTGATTTCCTTTTCTGCTGCAATGCACTCAAATTGGGCACACAGCATGGTGGTCCATGATGTGGACAGTTTATCAGGTAGGTCCTATGGTAGAGTAGCCATGGTAGAAAACTCTCACTGATTGGATGGTCTTAACTGTCAAGTGACCTATAACATGGAAATAATTCACCAGTTGTTCACAAACTGAATGGGCAGGATTGTCCAATCAATTTGTCACAGGCAGTAGTCCATCCACAATGAGGCACAGCCACCTAATGAAGGAGCTACTATTGTTAAGTTGCCGTTGTTTGCTGCCACTGTCCAATGAAGGGCAGCTATGTTGTTTGCTGGCTCTGTCCAATGAAGGCCAGCTATGTTGCTTGCTTTTCTTTATGGAGATAATATTTTCTAGAGCTATTATGCAATGGTCAACCTTAATACATGCTCCACTTTCAGTTTGTACAAGTGGGGGGCCCAGTCCACAGTTCCATTATCCAAGCTGTCAGGATGCCCCACAGGCTAAATATCTCCCAGATGTAGAGATCCAGCCATTGAATGTATGGCCATTTTCAGTTGAAGACATTTGCTGGACTTCAATTCTAAACAATTGTTTGCTGGTCACAGAATAGCCGTAAGGCTTTTCCAATGTAGGAGATTTTTGGTGCATTAGTCATCCAAGGCGGACCCATGATATAAGCAGCTTGGATAATTGAACCATGGAATCCACCAATACAAACTGAGAATTGGAGCATGTAGTAGATATTCTCAGGTCACACACTGTATAATACTGATGGGGACATCACGCGCACACGCACACCCCCTACTCACGTACGCAAGGAGGGCCCCACCATCAATTTGGATCGATGACGACGTCCAGAGACGGCCTCCTACTTAGAGGACTGCGTTTTGGTTCCTTGGAGTGGACCCGATAGGCATGTGAATCCCACCATGGGTTCTCATGATCGTGGCCCACTATTCCAAATAATCTAGAACTTTGGGTATTGCTTATTGTTGTTATTAGGAATATCATGGACGGTTTAGATTGCTTTAATTAGTTGCTATTTTTTATTACTTGGTTTCCAAGTAATAGGTTGCGCACATGACGCGAGTTTTGAGGTATAGGGTTTTATTATAAATAGGCATCCCATATAGTCTTTTTTTCTCAATGAAGATTAATAAAATTGCTCCGTTTTTCTGCTCCTCTAAAATTTTGAGTTGTGGAGATTCAATTGGGTGTGAAACCCTCCCTTCTTCGAAGGGTTGACTACCGTGGTGCGAAGCCACACCTATCCCGATTCACACTCACCTTCTTCCATCTATATTTCTCTTCTCCTACAATCATTTACGCTTCAAATTCATCCTTTATTGCAGCTGTTTTTCTCTCTATAGCAGATTTCCATAATCTGGCCCTACAGGAGGGCTGAAACTTCAATGGAGCACCACGAACAAACCGTGTATCGGATCAAGCTGAGATTTGGAGGTTTTGGAGTCCATCCTTGGCCGACCAGGGCCAAGGTGGCCTTTTTATGAATAGTGGGCTTCGCACATGTGCGGCTGGGATCACGCGCACGTGCGTTTGGCCATTACCGTTGTCCACACGTGCGGTACTTTTCTGGTTCGTCGCTCTCCTCTCTTTCACTCCTCTTTCACCCAAAATCCCTAAACTTAACCTTAAATTACTCAAATCCTCAATTTATGCCCTTTCTTCAACCTTAGGGTTCCCCGAATTGAAATTTCTAAATCCCTTGGATTGGGGGAATTATTTTTGTGCATGTGTGGATAAATTTACCCTCTTTTGATTCTTGTTTGGTGTATAATTTTGATTGATCCAGTCCTAGCATGTGTAGGCTCGGACCCGCATAAGATTCCCCTAGATTGAGTGTTTGAACTTTTGTGTGGGATATCGAATTTTGTGTAATTGTTTCTGAACTGGTGTGATCTAAAGCCTGAAAATCTTGCACATCATACTTGAATTTCATGTCCTACATCAAATTTGGTATCAGAGCACAAGGTTTTTATAAGGGAATGCATTGCATGTTTAGGGTTTAGGTTATTTGTGTCCATTATGCATTAAGTATCATCATATAGAGTTGTTTAAAGGTCCATAATTTCTGATATAGGCTGCTGAATTTTCTGCTATCAGAAAATCCGCATATCTCTTTACTGGATTTTCTATTGACAAATTTTTTTTAGGCAAATAGTTGCTGGAAATTGAGTAGTATTGTGTTGTTTTCTACATATAGTCCTATAGGAGCATTTAGTCCTATCTAGGTACATATAGTCGTAGTAGAAGGTCCTTAGATTGAGTTAGTAGTTGTATGCCCAAACATACGAGTCGTGATTTTGGCTTGCACCCTATACTAAACATGGAGCAATTGCAAGAGTCAATGAACAAGCTGACCCAACAATTTAAATCTTTGGGTAGGCGCTTGGAACAACGTATGGACCAACGCTTTGAACAGCTTGATGTGCGCATTACCCAACTAAAGACCTCCGCCAGGGCAAATCCCACCATTGGGGAAGATGCCCAATCTCAGACAGGTGGTCAGGAGGATAGACCAAGGAATGGAGGTGGCCAAGGAATCGGTTATGAGCACACACCCGTGCACCCACCCCATGAGGGACATCAAGATCACTATGACCCCGAGGCGCAACTTCTCAAAGGAGTTAGAGTAGATGCTCCCATGTTTGATGGCCACTCGGACCCTAAAGCTTTTCAAGATTGGTTAGCAGACATGGACCACCTTTTTAAGTGGTACGACATATATGGCCTTGTGGCTAGAGAGAGTGCACCAGAGGCTAATGTAACGTTACCCACTGAGGCCATTCCGGTAATGGATGAGTTTCATGATATCTTTCCTGATGATCTACCGGATAAGTTTCCCCCTATGAGGGATATACATCACACCAGAACGTGGGACACCATACTACCTATAGCTGAGTTTGCGTTTAATAATTTTGTCGATAGGTCTATAGGTTTAAGTCCTTTTGAAGTCGTTACTGGTTATAAACCTAAGAAACCTATTGATTTTGTCTCTATGTCACTGTCTCATAGGCCGTCAGAGTCTGCAGAGTCTTTTGCGCATCACATTCATTCATGGCATCAAGAAATCAGGCAAAAGATCATGACTAATAATGAACATTACACACTTTTTGTAGACTGACATAAACGTTTCGAGGAATTCAATATAAGGAACTTTATAATGGTCCGCATCAAGCCAGAGCGGTATCCTCAGGGATACGTTCATAAATTACACACACATAGCGTTAAGCCATTCAAAATTATAAAACGAAACGGTCTCAATGCGTATGTGGTAGATCTTCCACCCTCCATGAGAACTAGTTTCACATTCAATGTGGAGGATTTAGTTGCATTTTAGGGGGGCCACAGATGCATTGTCCAGCCTTTCACCTAACCGACCTGATTCCCCAGACCTTTCCCTTGATCCATGGCCCCCTCCCGACCCATCTTCCTAGCCTCTACCTCCCATACCTACCCTTCACACACCCAGAGAAGAGAGAGGATATCCTGGACCATCAAATAGTATCGACGTCGGACGGCGGATTTCAAAAGTTTCTAATCAAGTGGAAGTCACGCCTAGCTTCAGACAGTACGTGGCTCACTGAGGAGGAGCTTCAGAGACTTGATCCTGACATCTTAGAGCGGTTCAGGAGTTTTGTTTCGCCAGTGGCGAAATCTTCGCAGCTGGAGAGAATTGATGGGGACATCACGCGCACACGCACGCCCACCTATGCACGTACGCAAGGAGGAAAAAGGTCACACCATCGATCTGGATCGATGACGACGTCCAGGAACGGCCTCCTAGTTAGAGGACTGTGTTTTGGTTCCTTAGAGTGGACCCGATCAGCATGTGAATCACACCATGGGTTCTCATGATCGTGACTCACTATTCTAAATAATCTAGTACTTTGGGTTTTGCTTATTATTGTTATTAAGAATATCATGGACGGTTTAGATTGTTTTGATTAATTGTTATTTTTTATTACTTCGTCTCCAAGTAATAGGTTGCGCACATGACGCGAATTTTAGGATATAGGGTTTTATTATAAATAAGCACCCCTTGTAGTCTTTTTTTCTCAATGAAGATTAATAAAATTGATGCGTTTTTCTATTCCTCTAAATTTCTGAGTTGTGGAGATTCAATTGGGTGCAAAGCCCTCCCTTCCTCGAAAGGTTGACTACCGTGGTGTGAAGCTACACCTATCCCGATTCACCCCCACCTTCTTCCATCCATATTTCTCATCCTATAATCATCTACGCTTCAAATCCATCCTCTATTGCAGCCGTTTTTCTCTCTACAGCAGATTTCCAAAATCTGGCCCTGCAGGAGGGCTGAAACTTCGGCAGAGCACCACGTACAAACGGTGCATCGGATCGAACTGAGATTTGGAAGTTTTGGAGTCCATCCCTGGTCGACCAAGGCCAAGGTGGTATTTTTCTGAATAGTGGGCTCCACACACGTGCGGCCAGGATCACATCTGCTATCCACATGTGTGGTACTTCTCTGGTTCGTCTCTCTCCTCTCTTTGACTCCTCTTTCACCCAAAATCCCTAAACCTAACCCTAAATTACTCAAATCCTCAATTTTATGTCATTTCTTCAACCTTAGGGTTCCCCAAATTGAAATTTCTAAATCCCTTGGATTGAGGGAATTATTTTTGTGCATGTGTGGATGAATTTACCCTCCTTTGATTCTTGTTTAGTCTATAATTTTGATTGATCCGGCCCTGGCATGTGTAGGCTTGGACCCGCATAAGATTCCCCTATATTGAGTGTTTGAACTTTTGTGTGGGATGTGGAATTTTGTGTAATTGTTTCTGAACTAGTGTGATCTAAAGCCTGAAAATCTTGCACATCATACTTGAATTTCATGTCCTGCATCAAATACCCACATTGTCTGTTTTCACAACCAATAGAGATACTTCCAGGAATTGATATGAAAAGGCCTTGAAGGAACTTTCAGCAATTGATATATTGAGATAGATGTCTATGAAATTTCCCAACTAATAAAATACAGCTGGAGATAGTTTTCTTCAATCAAAGCTTCTACAATATTTCAAGCTTATAAAGAATATAGAAATAGTTGACTTCTATGCTACAAATATTTCAACTCAACTGCGATGCTTCCATCATGTTTTGCAAATCGGTTTTTCCATATTGAATAGTTCATCGCCGATACGAGGTCTTATCACCCATGCATCAGGCCGATGCAGCCATATCATTCTTGAATGATATTGTATGTGTAGGGCGATATTTACCAGTATCGGTCGATACGTCAAACCTTGATTTCTATTGACCTTGAACACGAAAGGAAAAAAAAAGTGAAAGGAAAAAAGAAACAAATAAAGAAAAGATGGAAAAAGGATTTCTCCTCATCCATTAATTTCTTCATGATCCAATCCAGAAAAGAAACTCAAAGCAGAAAAATGAACTGATAAATCAGACATGCTAGCCACCTGACTAGTGGATTTAATGAATCAAATGCAGCCCATAGACAGCATCCCTTTCAATTGCAACTGGCACATCGTTTGTCGAACAATTAATGATTCTGTTGGTGAGATTTTAGGGCCATGGACCACCCACAGTGGGGCCCATCAGATGAAATGATTCTTTCTGATTTCTGTAAGAACACACGATAAGTAACCTATGCCCATGGACAGTTTAGATTTCCCCACAAGTATGTTAATGACATGGATTTAAGTAGTGGTTTCAGAGTGCAAATCGCACGGGGACCAAAACTGGTACAGCTCACTTTGACTCAGTCCCGTATCTGTTTGGTGACTCGTTCAGCTTTGAACTGAAACTGATGCAATTTGGAGACAAATTTCCAAATCATATTATGGAGGTGAACTATAGGCACCAGCTCATCAGCAAACACACAGTTTGCTGATTGGCAGGTGTTGGTGTGGTGTAGTCTCTTTAGGTGGTCATGTGGATTACCATAACTTTAAAAAGTATATAAATAAGAGAAAGGAGGAGGGAGGACCCTAACTCTAATTGCCCAAGCCTACATGGGGCCCATGGTTCAGTTGTCCAAGCTGTAGAATTGATAGATTCCTACTTTGGATGAGTTATACCCTAGGACTCTCTTGGTTTGAACAATCCAAACACACAAATTGGTCGCTAACCAATAGATGGTTAATTTTTATAAGGGAATTTACGAAAATAAAAATAAAATACCTACTTAATATAGAATTTAAATTCTGGTACCTTTTTCAAAAAGGTTTTCAATAAGCTACCTCATTAATATAAGTAATTATCATAAGAGTACCTTCATTAAATTTCTTAACGGCAGCTCGGATCATTTGCGCAAGCAAAAGAGGTTAGCGGCTCGGGTGGGCCCCACGCTAATGTTAATGTGAAATCCACCCCGATCACCGGGTGTGTTAGCCCTTGTTGGGCCCAGAGCCCAAAACTCAGCCCCATCCAAGATTCAGGTGGACCACAGGATTGGAAACGGTGTACAGGGCAATGCTTACCCTCCAAACTGTTTTCCTTGGTATTGCCCACCTGAATTACATATGGGCCTGATTTTTGGGCCACATACCTAACTTTCAGTGTGGCATCGAATGTTTGGAGTGGACTTCATATAATCATCGTGGTGAGCCCCGTAAAAATCAGGGTGGCTAAAATTCCCCTTTTTTTCTAAATATATCAACAAAATATCTATTTTGTTTAGAACAAAACAAACGTCACCTTTGATTTTTTACAAGCCCACCATTATGCATATGTGAAATCCACTCTGACCATGAGATATGTGTTGAGTGGCAAATATTGTATATTTTCCCCCATTTATATCTTGGTTTTATGAACATGATACTGCTTAATGGTATATTTATACATGTTTGTGTTGCAAGGTGAGTTTAAGAGATTGGATTAAAAAAGAATATTAAAAGCATGGATTTGATGCTCAAGAATCACCAAGGCAAATAATGAACTTTTGGAGACCAAGATATAAGATTTCAAGATCCCAAGAGTCAAGAAAACCAAGTGGAAAAGGAAGGAAGTGCAGCAATTAGTGCAAAATTCGCAGGATCTGAGTTTAGATGACATCGAAGCCAGTCTTCGATGACATCGAAGGAGTTTAGATGACATCGAAGGATTATAGGAAAATCAAGTTTGGTTGCTGCACAAATTGGATGCAGTCTTCAATGACATCGAAACTGCCATCGTAGCCAATCTTAAATGACATTGAAGGTTGTTCGATGTCAACAAAAGGTTTACGCGGAGCCTACACAGAGTGAGAAAATTTGAGGCGATTTCTGGATTTTTTCAAACCAGTTTGAATGAGAGAGTTCCCCACTTATAAATAAGGTTATCCAGGGCATTCCTAAGCATCTTTCAGAGCATTCAAGGGCAAGATCTAGCGTTTTTTCTAGGGTTTTTAGAGAGCTTTCAAGTTTCATAGTTTTTGTTTTTCTTTACAAGTTTTCTTTTATTTATTTTTTCTTGTTTTCTTGTTGCTTTTTATTTTTGCATTGAGTTATGTCTTTCTAGTTCCCTCTAGCCCCTCTAGCCCAAGCTAGAAGGGAAGCACTTGGGTTTAATGATATAATAAATTATGATGATTGATTGTTTAATGATGAGATGAACGGTGTATGCATGTTATCAATTATCTAGGTTTAGGTTTTTTATCCTCATGTGAGATCCATATGTTTCCATCATATGAGATCCATATTAATGGATAGGCTTAACTTGGATTAGTTAAATTTCCTAGATGGGAGATGTTCTCAACCTGCTACATTTCTTTGATTCATTATCTTATGCATATGAATGCTTAAAATCACTGGCGCTTGAGAATATATATCAATGATGCTAATACATGATTCTCTAATCTTTTATATCATTTATTAAAAATATTTAAACTGTTTTATTTTCTGATTAAGCTGACCATAGTGCTCAGATCTTAATTGTGTTATCAAAGTCACCATGACTCATGGAACATTAACCTATGTGTAGAACTTTAAAGCTTGGGTGTTGTTTTCAAATTAATTGAATTCCATACATTCAAAACCTTCAAAATCAAATCATCCATTTAGTTTCCATTACTTAGTTTTGCATTTGATTTTTTCATTCTCATAAATTATCTCCCTGTAGGATTGACCCTGTATTCATAGGATATTACTTACGAACCTCTGCACTTGGAGGCAAGCAATCAATATGTAATCCTACATTTAGTTCAAATCCAAAAAATCAGGCTGACCTATGATTCTGATGAACCACACTAAAGGAAACAGTTGGGAGAGAGACATCCACTCGTGATTTTTACAGGCTTGCCATGATGAATATATGAATTTCACTCCAACCATTAGATGACACACCAAAATTTAAGCCAAGGGGCCAAAATTCCTACCCATCCATAATTCAGATGGGCCACACCAAGGGAAATAGTTTGGAGAGTGAGCATTGTCCTGTACACTATCTCCAATCGCGCAGTCCATCCAAATAATGGATGGAGCTAAGTTTTGAGACTTGCGCATAGCAGGGGGTGATGCTCCTGGTTGTAGGGGTGGATTTCATGTAAATATCACGGTGGGGCCACCTTAGCCACCCAACCCTTTCCTCACAAGGGTGAATGGAGCCACCATTAAGAAATATAACATAAGGTACCATAATGATAATTACTTCAATTAATGAGGTAGCTTATTGAAAACCTTTTCAAAAAATGTGCTACAATGTAAATTCCATACAAATTAGGCAGTTTTTTTTTTTTTGTAAAATTCCTTTTTAAAGGATAAAAACAGCTCACATTGCAAAGGCCAAATATTAAAGGGTTAGAATATTTCAATATAGTAGATTTCCAGGGCACCCCTTATGTATTGCGGGACATATCATAATATCAATGGTTTAGATGACTGAACAATGGGTCGCGCACCAGGACCCCATAATTCCTCCCCCACAATAAACAAAAATTACAAATAAATAAAAATAAAAATAAAAAGCTCCCCAGATGAAGAGAATACACCCATATAAAATAGCTAGGAGGCCACATAAGTCCCACAACCAAATATCAGTGAAGGGTGGAGATCCAATCCTCCCAGGAAGACTACTCCTCCTACCAACTTCTATACTATACACGCAACATATGCCGTCTGATGATCCAAACCATTCATTAATCTGGGACAGCCGTAGTTGGGTCATATACCAATCCTAACTATTTAAAAAATGGTTTACAGAAATTACTAAAATAGGTACTTTAATTACTAGAAAAAGAGGAGTTATGCGATCATCGACCCAAAAATATGTAAAGGTCCATTGTTCAGTGATCTAGACTGCTGATCTCATGGGTCCTACCATGAGGAATTAAGGATATACCATGACCCAAAATCCTTAGTATAACATGAATCCTTCAATTGCCAGCCTGCAAAGAGACCCACGCACAATATCATATACAATGGGTTGTAAGCTAACCTACAATGCATTTTTACAAACATTTGCACTTGAAATACTATATTGTCAAGGGCAGAAGTAGCAACTAAAATTCTTAAGGCCTAAAGAAAAACGGGTTTTAAACTACAGATGGTTGTAGGTGATCAATCCCCATCCGAAAATAGGGGAGGAAAAAAGAAATACAGCAACAATCCACATTCAAATGAATGAATGCCAATGATCAGAGGGCTAAGATCTTCCAATTTGGGTGAATTTGGGGTTTCGTCCATCCAGGTTTGCTCCCACCATATTAACCCATCTGGATCACTATCCCAAAACAAAAAATAAAATAACGCCAAAGAAAATTGAAAAATAGAAACGGGTTTTCCATCAAACATCGCAAAAATCGATTCGATTCCTTTAAAGTCAGTCCAAACATCAAGAAAAACAAAAAAGAGCAAACACCCACAAATAATAATAATAATAATAATAATAATAATAATAATAATAATAAAAAAGCCGCTCACCGATCCAGGAGTGTACGAATTCGTGTAACTCGCCGAATAGGGCTTGGACATTCGACCTCTCATGTAAGGGTCACAAGACAGGTAGAGATTCTTGACAAGAACGGATTTTGATCCCTCTGGAACTTTGATTTTTGAAGTAGCGCACGTGAAGACCATGTCATCTTCCTTCGGAAATCCGGTAACGTAGTCCTTGAAGATGATCTGCTTGTTTGGCACTTCTCCAGTTCTATCATCAGCCATTTTCTCTCCAAAAATGGAAGCTATGGTTGAAGCCCTTGCTTCGTTTTCTCGCTGCTTTTTATATGGAAATTGTTTCATATATTTCAGAAACTGCCTACTTTATTTCGGATAATAGCTAATACTTCTGGCGTCAGTTGAGAGTGCTGACAACGATATTTTGTAAACGACCAAAACAACCAGACCACATTATTTTTTAAACGACCAAAGCGACAATCGCTATAACAGGAGCGGATTAGATGGTTTTTCTATTTTCGCTACATCCAGATTATCTTGATAAAATCAACAGGTTGGATTGCAAATAAACATTACGAAAACAACTCTGCGATGCCCTCTTTGAAATTTTTTACGGTGAGACACTCAATCACCACTTTTTTATGTGGTGTGGTACACCGGATCTGCATAATTTTTGGGATCCTATCTTAAAATTGATGGGTTTTTTTTACCCATCTTCGACCGGTGCCGAAGGCTGGTGGTCGACCAATCGAAGGTTCGAGTCGTGACACGACTCAAAGTCCAGCGAGTTTTTTTGCTGTTTTTTACTGTAGTTATGACTGGTCAAAAGGATGGCTCGACTGGTCGAAGGGATGGCTCGACTGGTCGAAGGGGTCCTACGACCAGTCGAAGACTCGGCTCAACTAGTCGTAGGTTACGCAGTTTGTTCCGCGATTTTACGCGAAACTGCGGATTTGAGTCCTTTCGCAACTGGGATGCGGAAAGGAGTTTCCCAAAACTATAAAAAGGGTTGCCTAGGGTTTTCTAGACATACAAGAGGATTTCCTAAAGCTTTACAAGGGATTTCCTAAAGGGTTTAGGGCTATCAAAAGGTGAGAGAGAAAGAAGAAGCTTATAAAAGGGAGGTTCTGCTCGTGGAGGTTATCTACTGTGCAATCTATATCTCAACGCTTCTTTGTCCTCGTAATCGGTTAGATCTCTCCGTTTTCTCTATTTCTCTTATTGTTTATCTACTCCTGCGTGAGTGAAGAAGGTTGTAACATTCTGCATTATAGTGGATTGTTGATCTGGACGAGGTCCCGTGGTTTTTACCTTTTTTGAGGGTTTTCCACGTAAAAATCTCTTGTGTGGTGTGTGATTGATCCATTGATTGTTTGCATTGCTTTATTATCCATAATTCTGGTTTGTTCTGGAGGGCTAGATCCTAAGGCTTTGTGCAAGGCCCCCAACAAAGTGGTATCAAAGCTAAGTTCATTAAATAGGTAGGATCGGTTTTGAATTATGAAAGGTGGCTCATCAAGGATGATTAGTCTCAATGGTTCTAACTGGACCATATAGAAGGCTAAGATGGAGGACTTGCTTTATTGCAAGGACCTATATTCTCCAATTTTAGGCATATCAGCAAAATCCAAGGATATGACTGGTGATGATTGAAAAAAGATGGACCGAAAGGCGGTGGGGTTTATTAGACAATGGTTGGACGATTCTGTGTTCCACCATGTGTCCACAGAAACCTCAGCCGGTACTGCCTATGGTCGAAATACAAGGGTCAGATCGAGAGGAAGACAAATTGGTAATAAAATTTTTCTGATAAGGCGACTTGTGAATCTCAAATTCAAGGATGGTAGTTCTGTGGCCGAGCACATGAATGAGGTCAGCAATATAGTGAACAACTCACCTCTATGAAGATGGTCCTGGATGATGAACTGCAGGCTTTACTATTGCTTAGTTCATTGCCTGACAGTTGGGAGACATTGGTGGTGTCTCTAAGTAACTTTGCGCCCGACGGAAAGATATCCATGGAACAGGTAACCAGTTGTCTCTTCAATGAGAAGACAAGGAGGAAGTCTCAGGGGTCTACTCAGCAAGAGGCCCTTGTGACACAGGAACGGGGGAGAGGAAAGAACAGGAAGGGCGGGAAGGTCCGAGATAAATCAAGAGGCAAGTTGAGTAACAGAAAAGATGTTGAATGCTGGAATTGTGGCAAAAATGGCCACTACAAACATGAATGTCGTGGTAAGAAGAACGACAAGAAAGGAAAAGGGAAGGAAGATGAATCAGATTCCACTGCGGTCGCTTCAGATGGCGACGTCGTAGTTATTCTTTCTGCAGATCATGACGTATGTCTCATGCTACAAGTCAAGACACCGACTGGGTGGTTGACTCGGGAGCTTCTTTTCATGCAACTCCACACATGGACTCCTTCACAAGCTACAAGTCAGGTGACTATGGGACTGTGAAGATGGAAAATTCTAGCATATCAAAAATCGTAGGAGTCGGTATATTTCTGTAAAAAATGATGTGGGCTGCACATTGGTTCTCAAGGATGTGAGGCATATCCCAGACCTTCGTCTCAACTTGATGTCGACGGGAAGGTTGGATGATGATGGCTATGAAAGCCGGTTTACTGGTGGGCGCTAGAAGCTCATCAAGGGTTCGTTGATCGTGGCTAGAGAAAAGAAGTGTTGCACCCTATACAAGGCAAGTGTCAATATGTACAGGGGTGGGTTGAACGCAGCGGAAGATTCAGCTATTAACATGTGGCATAGGCATCTAGGCCACATGAGTGAAAAAGGGCTTCAGGTACTGGCAAAGAAGCGGCTCCTTCCAGACGTGACAGGTACACCTCTCAAAACCTGTCTTGATTGTTTATCAGGGAAACAACATAGAGTTTCATTTGTTAAAACTGCTTCTTATGTTAATAAAGTGCATGCATTAGATTTGGTTTATTCTGATATTTGTGGTCCTATGAGGACAAAAACCTTGGGTGGGGCATTGTATTTTTTACTTTTATAGATAATGCATTTAGGAGGGTTTGGGTTTATGCTTTGAAATCCAAGGACGAAGTCTTTGATGTGTTTAAATTGTTTCATGATATGGTCGAGAGAGAGACAGGTAGATCATTGAAGTGCATCAGCACTGATAATGGTGGTGAATACATTGGCGACTTTCATGAGTACTGCAAGTCCCTAGGTATACGGCATGAACAGACGGTTCCCAAGACCCTCTAGCATAATGGTGTAGCTGAGCGAATGAATCGCACCATTGTTGAGAGAATCAGATGTATGTTATCCCATGCGAAATTGCCGAAGACGTTCTGGGGAGAAACAATGCACACAGCAGTATATTTGATAAACAGGTCTCCATCAGCCCCGTTGAATGGAGAAGTACCTGAGAAGGTGTGGACTGGACAGGATCCATCGTACAGTCATCTCAGGGTGTTTGGATACAGGGCATCCGTTCACGTACCTAAGGATGAGAGGTCCAAGCTCAATATGAAGATCAAGCAGTGTGTGTTCTTGGGGTATGGTGTTGAAAAATTCGGTTACAGATTGTGGGATTCGACCGAGAGGAAGCTCGTCAGGAGCAGAGATGTGGTTTTCTTTAAAGATCAGTGTATAAAAGACATTGGTAAGCCAAAGAAGAACCTGCCTAGTTCAGGTGAGCTAGAGGACATGGATCCGGTTACTCCTCCCGTGGTGCCTGATAACGAGGGAGTACAACAAGGTGAAGAAGACGAGGGAGTTCCTTCAGAAGATGGACCAAGAGAGCAGCCCCCACTTGATCCACCTGTTGAGCCACAGGTGATGAGGTCATCTAGGGACAGACAACCGTCCAAGAGGTACTCGCCACATGAGTACATTATGCTGACCGATTGGGGAGAGCCAGAAGATTATTCTGAGGCCCTAGCCGATGATCATAAGAGGGAGGGTTTGAAAGCTATGCAAGAGGAGATGAAATCCTTACATAAAAACCATACCTATGACATGGTGAAATTGCCTAAGGGCAAGAAAGCTTTGAGCAACAAGCGAGTGTTCAAAAAGAAGATTGAGCAGAAGAATTCACAGACGAGGTTCAAGGCCAGACTTGTGGTGAAAGGGTTTGGTCAGAGAAAAGGCATAGACTTCGAGGAGATATTCTCACCAGTGGTGAAGATGACATCCATACGGGTGTTGCTTGGGTTGGCGGCTAGCATGGATCTGGAGATAGAGCAGTTAGATGTTAAAACTGCCTTCCTCCATGGTGACCTGGAAGAAGAGATCTACATGCACCAACCAGAGGGGTTCGAAGTTAAGGGCAAGGAGCATATGGTGTGTAGGCTGAAGAAGAGCTTGTATGGGCTGAAACAAGCTCCACGGCAATGGTACAAGAAGTTCGACTCGTTTATGTTAAAACATGGGTATGACAGAACGAAGTCGGACCACTGTGTGTTCACGCACAAGTTTTCAAATGGTGATTTCTTAGTTCTGCTATTATACATTGATGACATGCTCATCATGGGAAAAGATATCAAGAAGATCGACAGGCTAAAATAGGAGTTGGACAAGTCTTTTGCGATGAAAGACTTGAGCCCGGCTAGATAGATCCTAGGAATGGAGATAACTCATGACAGAAGCAGTAGGAAGCTCTGGCTGTTACAAGAGCGGTATATTGAGAAAGTCCTAGAGCGGTTCAATATGAATGTAGCGAAGCTGGTCAATACTCCACTAAATGGTCACTTCAGATTGAGCGACAGGCAGTGTCCCAAGACGAAGGCAGAGGTGGAAGAGATGCAGAAGATACCCTACGCGTCAGCGGTAGGAAGTTTGATATATGCTATGGTGTGTACACGCCCAGACATAGCATATGCGGTTGGTGTTGTCAGCCGGTATCTTGCCAATCCTGGCAAAGAGCATTGGGCAGCAGTGAAATAGATACTGCGGTATCTAAGAGGCTCATCCAGGTTGAGCCTATGCTATGGTGACGGTAAATCTGTGTTAGAGGGTTACACAGATGCAGATATGGCAGACGACATAGACTCTAGGAAGTCTACATCGGGGTTCATATTCACGTTTGCAGGGGGATCGGTTTCTTGGCAGAGCAAGCTACAGAAGGTCGTAGCATTGTCGACGACAGAGGCCTAATACATCGCAGTCACAGAGGCATGTAAAGAGATACTTTGGATGAAGAGGTTCCTACAGGAACTTAGCCTGAAGCAGGAGGAGCACGTGATCTATTGCGATAGTCAGAGTGCTATACACTTGAGCAAGAATCCAAGTCAGCACTCCAAGTCGAAGCACATAGAGGTTCGGTATCACTGGATCAGGGATATTTTGGAACAGAAGGTGTTACAGCTTGAGAAGGTCCACACGGACGATAATGGGTCAGACATGATGACCAAGGCTTTGCTCAAGGGCAAGTTTGAGGTTTGTAGAAACCTGGCTAGCTTGAAGAAGGTGGATCCCTCCTGGGTTAAAAAGGGAAAGATTCGATGGGTTTTTTTGACCTATCTTCGACCGGTCAAGAACCCTGCTCGACTGGTCGAAGGCTAGTGGTCGACCAGTCGAAGGTTCGAGTCATGACACGACTCAAAGTCCAGTGAGTTTTTTTTGTTGTTTTTTACTATAGTTAGGACTGGTCGAAGGGATGGCTCGACTGATTGAAGGGGTCCTACGACCAGTCGAAGACTCGGCTCGACTAGTCGTAGGTTACGCAGTTTGTTCCGCGATTTTAAGCGAAACTGTGGATTTGAGTCCTTTCGCAACTGGGATGCGGAAAGGAGTTTCCCAAAACTATAAAAGGGGTTGCCTAAGGTTTTCTAGACATACAAGAGGGTTTCCTAAAGCTTTACAAGGGATTTCCTAAAGGGTTTAGGGCTATCAAAAGGTGAGAGAGAAAGAGGAAGCTTATAGAAGGGAGGTTCTGCTCGTGGAGGTTATCTACTGTGCAATCTATATCTCAGCGCTTCTATGTCCTCGTAATCGGTTAGATCTCTCCGTTTTCTCTATTTCTCTTATTGTTTATCCACTCCTGCGTGAGTGAAGAAGGTTGTAACGTTCTGCTTTATAGCGGATTGTTGATCTGGACGAGGTCCCGTGGTTTTTACCTTTTTTTAGAGTTTTCCACGTAAAAATCTCTTGTGTGGTGTGTGATTGATGCATTGATTGTTTTCATTGCTTTATTATCCATAATTCTGGTTTGTTCTGGAGGGCTAGATCCTAAGGTTTTGTGCAAGGCCCCCAACAAAAATACGCTGGCAAAACGTATGGACGGCATGTATATACAAAATATCATCAAGGTGGGCCCCATGGTAAGGGTAACTTCTAATCCGCTCCCAGTTAAAACCCTTACTGAATTTCCTAGGTTCCACTATTTGTTTTATCCACTCTGTTTACCAATTTTGAAAAATTATTCTAAGTGATACGCTCAAAAGTGATATTGATCGAACGATTAAAATAGACTACATCACATGAAGCAGTGAGGATTCAATCACTATAGCCAAAAATTTCTTTGGAGCCACACAAGTTTTGGATCAAATATTTATTTTTAGAAAATAAACATAAGGGTGAGCCCTAGTAAGGCTTTATTAGTATGGTCATTGTCACTGTTAAGGGAAGATCCGAGCCCCTTAAATCCCGAGGTCCGACATTTCATTAATCCGATCGGATGCGCATGTATCAGTTCAAAACGATAAATACTATTGAAGAGATGGGAGACTCCTAGCTAGGTCGCAGTTACACCCCCGCTCTGAGATTGGTTATCAGCACGGAGTGACCTATGACCAGAGCAGTTGGGGTGAAGCTCGTACTGAAGACATCAGACTATTCCATTACTGCTCGACCAGAATCACTTGACCACTCGTATCGCATGTTAGTGTCACTCATCTTGGATTGATTCAACCTGGTAGGACAAGTCTGCCACCCACCTCAGAGTTCGGAAGGGAGGCCTCCAGGATACCCGATAGGCAAGGAAAGCCAAGCTCGTCGTAAGTCCATGCCGGGGTTCGGCTCAAACTTAGGACACGATCCTCGTTTAATGAATCAACGAGTGAAGGCCAGTGTGCACGCTAGTCAGGGTCTCTTCAGCCAGAAGTCTCGAGCCGAGGCCGAGGCGGAATGTGGACACTCCATGCGCTAAACTGGAAACTACTTTAAGTGGACATGACTGATTGTTTCATCCACGGATACGCACGATACGCTACATGATCCCTGGATTGCGGACAATATCTCCACGATCCTAAAATCTCATTGATTGAGCGAATCATGCTAAGATTAACGGACCTAGACCGTCCGATAGTTAGGTATAAATACAGTAAGACCCCATCACTACAGGTACTCAACATCTTATACTCTCCCATTACTCTCCAACTTAACCTGACTTAGGCATCGGAGGGTCCCCTAGCTTAGCCAGGGTCTCCTTTGCTCACTTTTTGTGCAGGACTAGGATTCCTTGGAGGTAGGGCTGTTCACAAGTCAAGCTAACTCGAAAAGCTCGCTCGACTCGGCTCGAGTCAGCTCGGATTGACTCGACTTGAATGGCCAATTCGAGCCGAGCCAAGCTAATTATTTGAAACTCGAGTTGAGTTAAGCCAAGTTCGACCAGGGGGCATTTCAACTCGACTCGACTCGAAGCTCGAATCGAGCTCGACTCGGCTCGATTAATAAATATATTAAATATATTATATTATATTATATTATATTATATATTATTAATATAAGTTTTAAGTTTAAACTTAAAAATAAAAAAAATAAAAAACCAACCCTAGAGTCTCTATTCGACCTCACGTGCCCCCTTCCCTTTCCCTTTTTTCTCTTTCTCTGCCCGCTGCTAGCCGCACACCCACCTCGACCACCACCGCCAGTTTTCATTTCAGCTCCACAATAGTATGATTTCAATCTCTTGAGATCTACTTCTTAGGCGAGAAACCCAAGAAATTCGAGATGGGTTCTTCTCAGATTTGTTAAAGCTTCAAGGAAATCCAATGATCTGATTGACTAGAGCTCTTTACTTGGATTTCTGATCTGTGTTCTGCTCTGTTTCTTTTCTAGTACTTAGATTTCTGCTGGTGGAAGAAGATTAAGAACAGATCGGTTCTTACAAGTTTCCTTATCTGATTCGAAGCTTTGTTTGGTTTTTTCATCGGGTTTTGCTTTGATTCTCTAAAGATTTTTGAATTTTTCATCAATGGAGGAGGATCAAGAACAGAATCCATTACTCTCTTACCCAACAAGCTCGAGCTCGACTCAAACCACTAGCTTGACTCGAACTCGACTCGACAGCTTTGGCAAACAAGCTAAGCTTCAATGTTGAGCTCGAGGGTAAGCTCAAGCTCGAGCTCGAACTCGAGTACATCATGGACAGTCCAAGCCAAGCTGGCCCACCTCGACTCGACTCGGCTACATGCCCACCTCGACTTGGAGGTTCACCGTGCCGAGTGGAGGGTGATTCAGATTTTGTCATCAACAGTCACCACTGCTTTTTGAGGTGTAGTCCACTTGAGCCTTTGATCTAATTCCTTTTGAGATTATGTCTTAAAATGATCTTTCAAAAAGGGGATGAACGGCCGGATAAATCACATATATCACGGTGCCCCCACAGAGCCCCTGACAGACTCGCACATCTCTAGCTTAGTAACCAAACCACCCATTTTTAGTCAACCGACCTAGTTACGTGGTGCTCACTGACGTCATCATATTCAACCCATTGATAAGGTAATGCATGCGAGAATAAAGGGAAAAGACAAATATTAACCTTATCATGAGCTAGAAAAAAGTCCAATGGTGAGTATTCAATTCACGTCTCCTGCAATGTGATCTACTTAATTTTGAATCTACGTGAGTGGATGTGAAAAAGTTGTTGCAGTGGCCCTAATAAACCTTGAATTACACGAGGTAAAAAGGGGCAAAATAGTCATTGTCTTTGCTAACTGCCTTTTTTATTAACTTGTTCTTTCGGTTTCCACTGTATGCCAAAAGGTATGATTTTATTTGCAAATACTTGTTTTCCATAGATATAACAAATGATCGATGATTGTATAGAAAACTTCCAATATTTTTTTTAGAGGAATTTCATATGGCCGCCTGCTTTTTTGGCTATGGACCGATACCCGCTGCTTTTAAACTATTTCCGATGACCTGGTTTAACAGATTTTTAATAGGTGGAATAGTTGACCGCAGGAAAGTCCATCTCACTGCTGTTAACAGTAGATATTATCGTCCGATCCTTTTCATAGTTTTACCTTTGCCAAATGGCGGCACTATTGGGATGCCTTGCACAAACCTTAGGATCTAGCCTCCCGAAACAAACCAGAATTATGGATAATAAAGCAATGAAATAAATCAAAGCATCAATCACACACCACACAAGAGAATTTTACGTGGAAAACCCTCAAAGAGGTAAAACCACGGACCTCGTCCAGATCAACAATCCACTATGAAGTAGAACGTTTACACCTTCTTCACTCACGCAGAGTGGATGAACAATAAGAGAAATAGAGAAAACGAAGAGATCTAACCGACATGAGAACATAGAAGCGCTCGAGATATAAATTGCAAAGTAGAAAAACCTCCTCGAGCAGAACCTCCCTTCTATAAGCTTCCTCTCTCTTTTTCTCCTCTCTCTCTTTGATAGCCCTCTTGTATTTTTCTCATCAACACAATATCCATAGAAAAATCCTAGGACCCCTTTTTATAGTTTTAGGAAACTCCTTTCTCGCATCCTAGTTGCGAAAGGACTTGCGCATCCTAGTTGCGTCCTAGTTGCGAAAAGGACTTTGCGCATCCTAGTTGCGAAAAGGACAACGGTCAAAAAAAAAAACCATCAAATCTCCCCCTTTTTGACCCAGAGGGATTCACCTTCTTTAAGCCGAGAGTTTCTACAAACCTCAAATTTGCCCTTGAGCAAAGCCTTGGTCATCATGTCGACCCATTATCGTCCGTGTGGACTTTCTCAAGTTGTAACACCTTTTGTTCCAAAGTATCCCCGATCCAAGGATACCGAATCTCTATGTGCTTCGACTTGGAATGCCGACTTGGATTCTTGCTCAAGTGTATAGCACTCGACTATCGCAATAGACCACGTGCTCCTCCCCCGCTTCGTGCTAAGTTCCCGTAGGAACCTTTTCATCCAAAGCATCTCTTTACATGCTTCGTGACCGCAATGTACTCGGCTTCAGTAGTTGACAATGCTACGACCTTCAGTAACTTGCTCACCAAGAAACCGCTCCCCCCGCAAATGTGAACATGAACCCCGATGTAGACTTCCTGAGTCTATGTCACCGCCATATCTCAGCATCGTGTAGCCCTCTAACACAGTTTACCGTCACCATAGCATAGCTCAACCTGGATGAGCCTCTTAGATACCGTAGTATCCATTTTACCGCCGCCCAATGTTCTTTGCCAGATTGGCAAGGTACTTGACAACACCAACCGCATATGCTATATCCGGGCGTGTACACACCATAGCATACATCAAACTTCCTACAACGCGTAGGGTATCTTCTCGCATCTCTTCCACCTCTCGCCTTCGTCTTGGGACACCGCCATCGCTCAATCTGCGTGACCATCTAGTGGAGACTTGACCGCCACGCATTCATATTGAACCGCTCTAGGACTTTCTCAATATACCGCTTTGTGACAGCCAAAGCTTCCTCCGCTTCGTCACGGGTTATCTCCATTCCTAGGATCTGTCTGCCGGCCCAAGTCTTTCATCGCAAAAGACTTGCCCAACTCTGTTTCACCATCAATCTTCTTGATGTCTTTTCCCATGATGAGCATGTCATCAACGTATAATAGCGAAACTAAGAAATCACCATCCGAGAACTTGCGCGTGAACACACAATGGTCCGACTCCGTTCTCATACCCATGCCAGTAACATGAACGAATCGAACTTCTTGTACCATTGCCGTGGAGCTTGTTTCACCATACAAGCTCTTCCTCACCTACACACACCATATGTTCCTTGCCCTTGACTTCGAACCCCTCTCGGTTGGTGCATGTAGATCTCTTCTTCCAGTCACCATGGAGAAAGGCGCTTTAACATCTAACCGCTCTATCTCCGCATCCATGCTAGCCGCCAACCCAAGCAACACCCGTATGGATGTCATCTTCACCACTTTGGTGAGAATATCTCCTCGAAGTCTATACCTTTCCTCCGACCAAACCCTTTCACCACAAGTCCGGCCTTAAACCTCGTCTCGTGAATTCTTCGCTCAATCTTCTTTCGAACACCCACTTGTTGCTCGAGCTTTCTTGCCCTTAGGCGCTTCACCATATCATAGGTGTGGTTCTTATGCAAGGATTCCATCTCTTCTTGCATAGCTTTCAACCACTCCTCCTTATGCTCGTCGGCCAGGGCCTCGAATAATCTTCGGCTCTCCCCCATCGGTTAGCATAATGTACTCATGCGGCGAGTACCTCTTGACTACTGTCATCCCTGGATGACCTCCTCACCCGTGGCTCAACAGTGGATCAAGTGGGGCCGCTCTCCCCCGGTCCATCTTCCGAAGGAACTCCCTCGTTCTCGCACCTTCTTGTACTCCCCGTCATCGGGCACCACGGAGGAGTAATCGGATCCATGTCCTCTAGCTCACCTCGAACTAGGGGTTCTTCTCTAGCTTACCAATGTCTTCGATACACCGATCTTCAAAGAAAACCACATCTCTGCTCCCGACGAGCTTCTTCTCATTTCATGATCCCATAACTCAGTAACCGAATTTTTCATCACCGTACCCTAAGAACACACACCGCCCGATCTTCATATCGAGCTTGGACCTCTCGTCCTTTGGTACGTGAACGGATGTCCCGCATCCAAACACCCCGAGATGACCGTACGATGGATCCCCGTCCAGCCCACACCTTCTCGTACTTCTCCATTCAACGGGGCCGATGGAGACCGTTTATCAAATACACCGCCGTGCGCGTATTGCTTCTCCCCGAACGTCTTGGGCAACTTCGCATGGGATAACATGCATCCGATTCTCTCAACAATGGTGCGATTCATTCGCTCGCCTACACCATTATGCTTTGGGGTCTTGGGAACCGTCTCCTCTGTTCATGCCGTATACCCCGGGACTCGCACTCGTGAAAGTCGCCAATGTATTCACCACCATTGTCGGTCGTGATGCACTTCAATGGTCTACCTGTCTCTCTCTCGACCATAGCATGAAACAACTTAAACACACCAAAGACCTCGTCCTGGATTTCAAAGCATAAACCCAAACCCTCTAGATGCATCATCTATAAAAGTGACAAAATACAATGCCCCACCCAAGGTTTTTGTCCTCATAGGACCACAAACATCGAATAAACCAAATCTAATGCATGCACTTTATTAACATGAGAAGCGGTTTAACGAATGAAACTCTATGCTGTTTTCAAGCTTCGATAAACAATCAAGACAGGTTTTGAGAGGCATACCACACGTCCGGAAGGAGCGCTTCCTCGCTAGTAGTGAAGCCCTTTTTCACTCATGTGGCCTAGACGCTGTGCCACATGTCAATAACCGAATCTTCCGTGCGTTCAACCCACCCTTGCACATACCGACACTTGCCTTGTAAAGGGTGCAACACTTCTTTCCTCTAGCCACGATCAATGAACCCTTGATGAGCTTCCATCGCCCATCAGCAAACCGGCTTTCATAGCCATCATCATCCAACCTTCCCGTCGACATCAAGTTGAGGCGAAGGTCTGGGATATGCCTCACATCCCTAAGAACCAATGTGCAGCCCACATCAGTTTTCACACAAATATCACCAACTCCCACGATCTTTGATGCCATTTCCCATCTTCACGATAGTCACCGACTTGTAGCTTGTGAAGGAGTCCCTGTGTGGAGTCGCATGAAAAGAAGCTCCCGAGTCTATCACCCAGTCGGTGCCCTGACTCGTAGCTGTGAGACATACATCGTGATCTGTAGAAAGAATAACTACCATGTCGCCATCTGAAGCGACCGCAGTGGAATCTGATTCATCTTCCTTCCCTTTTCCTTTCTTGTCATTTTTCTTACCACGACATTCATGCTTGTAGTGGCCCTTCTTGCCACAGTTCCAGCATTCAACCTCTTTTCTGTTACTCGACTTGCCTCTTGATTTATCTCGGCCTTTCCGCCCTTCCCGTTCTTTCCTCTCCCCGTTCTCGCGTCACAAGAGCCTCTTCGTGAGTAGACCCCGAGACTTCCTCCTTGTCTCCTCATTGAAGAGACAATCGGTTACCCGTTCCATGGATATCTTTCCGTCTGCGGCGCGGAGTTACTTAGAGACACCACCAATGTCTCCCAACTGTCAGGCAATGAACTAAGCAATAGTAAAGCCTGCAATTCATCATCCAGGACCATCTTCATAGAGGTGAGTTGGTTCACTATATTACTGACCTCATTCATATGCTCGGCCACGTAACCACCATCCTTGAACTTGAGATTTACAAGTCGCCTTATCAGAAATATCTTATTACCGGCTGTCTTCCTCTCATACAGCCCTTGTAATTTTAGCCATAGCTTGCGGCCGAGGTTTCCGTAGACACATGGTGGAACACAGAATCATCCAACCATTGTCTAATAAACCCCACCGCCTTTCTGGTCCATCTTCTTCCAATCATCATCACCATATCCTTGGATTTTGCTGATATGCCTGAGATTGGAGAATATAGGTCCTTGCAATAAAGCAAGTCCTCCATCTTAGCCTTCCATATGGTCCAGTTAGAACCATCGAGGCTGATCATCCTTGAGCCACCTTCCATAATTCAAAACCGATCCTACCCGTTCAATGAACTTAGCTCTGATACCACTTATTGGGATGCCTTGCACAAACCTTAGGATCTAGCCTCCCGAAACAAACCAAATTATGGATAATAAAGCAATGAAATAAATCAAAGCATCAATCACACACCACACAAGAGAATTTTACGTGGAAAACCCTCAAAGAGGTAAAACCACGACCTACCCGATCAACAATCCACTTGAAGTAGAACGTTTACAACCTTCTTCACTCACGCAGAGTGGATGAACAATAAGAGAAATAGAGAAAACGAAGAGATCTAACCGATTATGAGAACATAGAAGCGCCGAGATATAAATTGCAAAGTAGAAAAACCTCCTCGAGCAAACCTCCCTTCTATAAGCTTCCTCTCTCTTTTCTCCCTCTCTCACCTTTGATAGCCCTCTTGTATTTTTCTCATCAACACAATATCCATAGAAAAATCCTAGGGACCCCTTTTTATAGTTTTAGGAAACTCCTTTCTGCATCCTAGTTGCGAAAGGACTTGCGCATCCTAGTTGCGTCCTAGTTGCGAAAGGACTTTGCGCATCCTAGTTGCGAAAGGACAACGGGTCAAAAAAAAAACCCATCAGGCACTGCCCTCCATTTCTTCCCTTTTAGCTGGTTTAATTGCGTGAACGTCACTGCCTATATACGCATCAGGATAGGTAGGGTACATAATGTTGTGGCTTATACATGCCATCCATCCATTTTACCACATCATTTAAGGACGTGAGCTCAAAATTGAAGCATATAAAAAGTTCAAGTGAGTCACACCAAAGGAAACAGTGGGGATAATGACACCCACCATTGAAATCTTCATGATGGGCCCTAAGGCGGATCTTCTTGTTCCTTACTGGAGACGGGCGGGTGCCGGACGCAATCTGCCTCCATTGTCTATAGGGATGGCAACCAATGCCTGGATATAGCCACCACAAAGAACGTGGGAAGTGGATTTAGGTGCTTGGTAGAGTGGATTAGTCTACACACATACACTTATCAAACTGTACACGTACCACGGTTGTTGGATAATCTAACCTGTCCAAATCGCTGATTTAATTATGGATGGATAATAATAGGAAATTTCACTCACTAGGACTATATGTCCATTGTTTTTATATTTTCACTACTGGGAGCTGAAGGTGTCATGCATGCTATCTTTATACCAGTCCTTACTCTTACTCGGGTGGTAGACACTTAGGAGTTTCAACTCCCGGTCTAGGGTTCGAGAACTCATAGGTGGTGAAATTCCGTTAGCGTGAGTGTGTGCACGTGTAAAAATAAAAAAAAAAAAAAATGCTATCTTTATACCCATTTTGTACATTTCTCTATACCAATGATCTCATGGTTACTGTCTTCAGTATTGATGGTAAAAAATGAGGCAGATCGGAAGCCCAATTGGGCCACACGATACGAAATAGTGGGGATTGAATGTCCACAGTTGAAAAATTCATGGGCACAAGATGCTTGTGATAAATTCACTTAGTCCATCCGTTTAGACAGCTCATTTTATGGCATGGCCCAAAAAGCAACACGTAAGGGAACAGTGGGATTGAATGCTCATCGTTAAAACATTTTGGGATCATCACAGGGGCTCATTTTGAGCATTTGGATCTCTCTCATTTTTGGGCCCATGCACTGAAGTGAGCTAGCGAAACAGAGGGGCGGTGTGGATTTCTCACAACCTCAAGGTAGGACCCACAAGGTCGAGGTTAGGTTGGCACGATAATCAAGTGTTAATAAAAAATTTCAGAGCGAGGGTTGTCTGGCAATTAGGTGGGGCCACTATGATGTTTGTGATAAATCCACTCTGTCCATTGGATTTTTCATATTATTTTAGGGCATGCACTCAAAAATAAGGCTGATTTAAAGCTCAGGTGGGCCAATTGAACTGAAAAAATGAGGATTGAATGCATATTGTTGAAACATTCATTGGATCACATATTGTTTGTGACAAATCTACCCTATCCATTTGTGTTTCCGGATCATTTTAGGGAATGATCCAAAAATGATGCACATCCAAAGCGTAAGTGGCCCACGTGATAGGAAATGGTGGGATTGAACACCCACCATTGAAATATATTGGGCCATTAAGGGGCCTACTTTGAAGTATGAATGGAGCTCATTTTTATTTTTTTATTTTTACAATGCCTTAAAGTGAGCTATAAAAACAGGACGGGATGGATTTCTAATAAACATCAAGGTGGAACCCACGTGTGGTTGAGCTTAGGTTGGCATGACAATCCATGTTAATCAATGTGTGGTCCAGAGGTTAGGGGGGAATTCAAGTCAAGAGTGAGAGTTAGTTGCCCATAAGTAGGGCCCACCATGATGTTTGTATACATCCCTTCTGTTCACCAGATTTTTCATCTCATTTTAGGGTATGGGCGCAAAAATGAAGTTGATACAAAGATCAAGTAGGACAACGAACACGAAACACCAGGGATTGAACGTCCACCATTGAAACATTTGCAGGGCATGGAATGTTTGTGATAAATCCATCCCGTCCATTTATTTTTATAGCTCATTTTATGCCATGGGCCCAAAAACAAGACGATACCAATATCCAGTAAGCCACATAATAGGAAACAATGGTATTAAACTCCTAATGTTGAAACATATTGGGTCCATCTCGGAGAACACATTGAGCTTTGGATTCATCTCATTTTTAGGCCCATGTCATAAAATGAGATGGAGAAATAGATGAACGATGTGGATTTGTCACAAACATCAAAATGGGCTCCACATGTGGTCAGTGTTAGGTTGGCACATGATCATTTACTAAGGGGAGATTGCCAAGTGACCCAATGGGAGGGTGGTTTCATTAATAGAAAATACAAAAATATATTCATATTAGTAACTAATAGTGGGTGGTGGGATCCTTAAGGGCCTGTTTGGATGTCTATAAGTCACTTACAGGTAAGTCACTTACAGGTGAAAGTCACTTACAGGTAACTTGTTTGGATATAAGTTGTAAGTCACTTACAGGTAAGTTAGTTTTTCTGTTTGGGTAATCTGTAAGTTATTTACAGGTGAAAAGCTATATATTTGCACCAAGCAAAGCTTGAATTAGGGAATTGTTCCAAAATGTTATGATCATATAAGAATGAATAGGATCAAATATGTCATTTTATTAAGCCTATCAAGATAAATATTTGAGCTAATCATTAGGCTAAACTAATTATCAAGTAGGTCATAAAAGCAGGCCCATGAATTCAAAAAATATATATAATATGAAGCAATAACTCAATTTAAATATTGAGATTAAACTTAAAAACATTAATAACAGATATAATAATCAAAGTACAATAACAATGTCTTCTTTAATAATAAAAAGTGCATTTAAAATTTGTCATTTGGGAATCATCCTCTCTAACCATTCATTCCTTTGGATAGGACTTACATTATCAAGGAACATAGAAGCAAAATGCGATTTTTCCGCAAGGAATGTGTAGGCCCTATACATTATGTCAGAATCAATGGTTGTCATATTCTCTAACTCTTCCCACAATCTCCCTGCCGTTTTAGTTTTGAATGAAACATATTCATCCATTGTTTATTAAATTCTTTTAAACTTTTTAATAAAAGTTGATGCGAGAAAGGCATTCTTCTTCTTCTTTAGTGCCTTTTGAGCGGAGGTTCTCACATTCCTTCGACCATTTCCTCCGTCATATTGATATGGAAGTTGTGTTCCGTTGAAATATGTATCATCGGATGGTACAAATGGTGTATATGATCCAGAGGGGTATGAGGACAATGAGATGTTATCCATGTAATGAGATGAATTGAGGGCTTCTTCCTCAAGATCATTTGTAGTTTGTGCTACATTCCCTGTAATGGAATCATCACCACGTATTATATCATATTGAGCTAGCAATGGAAATGACTTGTTTCTGATATGAATAACTTTAGGTGTTGCCTATAAAATAAAAAAATTTTAGTCAATTCTCACTATATATGAATGACTTTAAGTTTTAAATAAACTTCACCTTAATGAATTCATCCTAAACGTCTAGTTCAACAATAATACATTTCCTTTCCTCATCCTAACCGAAGCCACTTTTGCTACGTGCAAGCTTCGTCATGTTATATTTCTTTTTAAGCGTTCATAGCCGATTCCTGCACTTATCGCCATCCATTTGCACACGAAATGTCTCCACTACTATTTTTATTACTTTATTCATACTAGCTTTTTTAAAAGCGTTGTTAGCTTTTTTTTCCTAATGCTACTTCCTCAACTAAGGTATTTGTCATATATTCATCTATGTATGAAGTCCAATTAACTTGTGCATTTCACCCGCTGCTGCTGTTTACCTTCATATTTTGCAACATACCTTAAAACATTGTACATTTAAATATTATAAATTTATAAAGTCACATAAGATATATTAGAAGTATGTGCGAATAGATGTATACATACTATCTAAATTGCAATAATAAAATAGTGCATTTATATCTTAAGCAATAATCTTTTTATCAACGTCTAGATTCTCAAGTCGCTTAGTTGATGCAATTGATGTTCTGTTCTAACTTATACGATTCCCACATAGCTGAGGCAAGTTCATGTAACGCCCCAAACTTTTTAATGCTGAGTATTGAAAGTCCTCTAGCGTTACCGTGAAAAAGTACATAATATTTACATGTATGCAACATCGACCTAGCTATCCTAACCTTACATCCATTCCCTAACAAGAATCTAACCTTTGGGAATGATCTTCATTCATAGATTTAGTAAGCTGACCGTTGATTTTGAGATAAGATTATCCATTAGGTGATTTGACGTAAGTACTTTCCCATAAATTACATGACGAATAACTTCCTATCTGTAATGATTTAGATATACATTCTTTTGTAAGAATTTCTTAGAAACATGCCTATAACCATGTGGAGCATTAGATTTCTCAAAACTCACAGATTAGCAATAATTACGAAAATGCCATTAACCTAAACCCCTGAATTCTAGATCACATGGTTCCCACGATCTATTTCATATGAAATTTTATACCAGGCCTAATTATTATAAATTAACCATACACGTCGAATTTCAACCCTTAGATCGTAGTAAATTAGCTATTTGACCTCTACATCCGTTCATACACTTATCAGATCAAGATTCTAACTCTTCCATCTTGTTCACACCATATGAATATGCTTAACTCACCATTAAAATTACAATATGAGGAACTTAGACATGTGAAAAAGTCACTCAAAATAATATACATGTCCTACCGCTAATCACTCCAGAAAACCACCTTGTGTTCGTCCATTTACAAAATTGAGAGTACATTCACCTAGATACATTACTAGAATGCTAACCATCAAGTTCTCTTATTTTTAGTAAGTCATCTGACCGTGCATCAGGTTTGGATCCACCAAACAGGTCACACGAATATTGTGGTAAACCAATCATCATGAAGATCTCAGTGTATATGCCTAAACCACCTGTTAACTTGCCAATTAGGTGTGTACAAACATTATTATGGAATTTTGAAGTGTGTTAGCCATTAAAAGAGCATCATGGTCATCCTTAAGAGATCGAGGCCCAAATTAGACCAATAGAAAGATGAGGTAAATTAAATAAGGTATACTCGTCAAAATTCAGAATATTTAGACGGTACACCCCAATGCAACAGACATCGGAAGACAGATAGGAAAATACTGGCGAAGTTGTAAATAACAAAGGTCAGGTGCATGGCAACTTAGGTGAGATTGTTCAACAGTGAACACCCTCCGGTTGGCGAATCATGTGGCCCACCTTAAGATCAGATCTATTTCAGATTTGGGCCATAGGTCAACACAACGTGCTGAAGTCGGTGAAGGGAATGGATTCCTCGGAAGTCATCACAAGCAGACCCCACCAATTTTGAACAACATCTTGGAAAAGGCACTCGTCCATAACAGTGGACAACTAGTACCCTGGGCGTGACAGCGAGTTTCACTCAGCGCTGATTGATGGTGTGGCCCACCCAAAACTCGGATCCATCCCATATTTTGGCCCCTGGCCTAACATGATCCTACCAAACCAATGAATGGGGTGGATCTGTTAAAGGACGATCACAAGTGGGCCTCACCAACTCCAACCATTCGAACTAAGGTTGGCATCTCTCTTAGCGCTGTAACAACATCTTAAGAAGGCTCGACCACAAGACTTCCTTGCACCTGGGATCTCTTACGCAACCCCCTCTACCCTATCCCAACCGTCTGAAACCTCATATGGAGTATTCTAATATGAGCCTAGAAGTCCAGCTAGACCGGGAAATATCTCACACGCCAAAATCACCAGTTCTCACCTTCTCGCGGAAAGAAACCTCCGTGCAATGGACCCACGAATCTGATCATCACCACAAACTGGATGGTCAGGGAAAGTCAGATAGCCAATTTGATCCACTTGTAGGCGTCCAAACACGGCGAAAGGCTTTCAAGTTAATCCACAATCAAGATCGACACCATCTGGCTGGGCTGTCCGATCAGCATTTCAAACACATACCGCTAATGGGCCATCATGATCCGGCAGGCGGATAAGATGAA
Source organism: Magnolia changhungtana (assembly GCA_030180095.1). Lineage (NCBI taxonomy): Eukaryota > Viridiplantae > Streptophyta > Magnoliopsida > Magnoliales > Magnoliaceae > Magnolia > Magnolia changhungtana. The sequence goes on along the minus strand of JASAUF010000101.1, from coordinate 4,418,005 downwards.
AGGAATCAGAGAGAAACGAGGGCCAACCTCATTATGTTGCATAGAAACAGAGCCCACCATCACGCCCTACGCAGTCAAGCTTCCGCAAGAAAATTTAAAAAACCGGCTGTGTAGAGAAATCTCCTGTTTATGTAAGGAAATCCTGCGTAAGGGGATTATGCATTCGAACAGGCTATAAATAGCTCTGTCCGTTTCACAAGGAAGAAAATCAAGAAGATCTTGGTCTGAGTCCAAAAAAAAAATCGAGGAAAAGAGAGAGAGAGAGAGAGAGAGAGAGAGAGAGAGAGAGATCGTTGGCAGCCGGCCCTGCTCGAGTGAGTCGCCCACCCTCTCCTACGCCTAGAAATATTTAATACCGGATTTAAAAACCTAAACCTACGATGCCCATCCATGTTCAAGAAAAGAATAAAATTAGAGGTGAGTGTTTTATCCTTTGAGCTTACATTAATTCAAGTCATCAAATTCATCCTGCTTTTATACGTGCCTTCATGAATTTGATCTTGCCTTTACATGTATTCCTTTTACATATCACTTTAAATCCTCCATGCTATTATATGTTTCACCATCAATCATTAGCCTCTTTCGTGTCTTTTGCGATATGAATTATGAGGTGAGTTATTTCGCCTTTCATGTTTATATTTTCTAGGAATTATCCTATCAATTGATTTGGTTAATATCCTTACAACTATTGGCCCTTTGGGATTATAACATGATATCAAATATAAGTGATTTCTCTGAATTTATGCGAGGCCATGGATACAAGCCTTGCCCTACCTTATCAAATTTATTAGGTTAGCCCTGCCACTCGTCTCTTTATTTGAGTTGGCCCTTGCTACTCTTCTTGTTATTGAGTTGGCCGTTGCCACTCTTCCACCTATTGAGATAGCCATTGCTACTCTTCTTGTGTTGAGTTGACCATTGTCACTCTTCTCTTTATTATGTTGGCCTCATGCCGTCTATCTTTAAGGCTTGGGCATGTGTCTTGCTACTCCAGAACCCCCATGTTTCTCAAATTATATTCTTCATGATTCAATTTATATTCTCTATGATTCAGTTTATATTTTCTTGAATCAAGTACTATGATGGACATCTCTCTTTTGGCAATCGGTCAAATATCGTGGACGTAATGCATTTTCGGTTGCAGCCCTGAGGCGCCACATAATTCCAGGGTTCTTGGGTGATGTTGCACTGGTTGGTGTACATGAGTCGTTCTGTATACGCAGTACATCAATTCCTATCTTGTGGGGATTGGTTATCGCAAATAGTCGCTCCAATCTCTGGGTGCGTATTCACCTGGATATGTGTTGTGGCCGTCTTAGGATAACCGTGTAAAACCATGTTAAACATGGGACATGCAGACGAATATCCATAGTATGGGATGAGGGTCGAGTCGGATAACTGTAATCATATTCCACATCGTAGCAATTACTAAGAGTGATACACTGCATATACTTTGCTAGGCATGCATCTCACATAGATTGATTGAACATTAATACCTCTTATAGTGTGGATTACTTGATGTATCAGAACATCTACATCACTTTTATGAATCTCTTGAATTATTGTTAATCTCAAAGGATAATTATCACTATGAGTAGGGTATTGACCCTCTCCCAACTGTACAGATTATGTAGATGACGTACAGATTTGAAGACTCAGTGGACTATCTCCCTATAGAAGACAACACCGAAAGAATATACAGACAGATTACTTAGTTTTATACTTCCGCTGCGAACTCAATGAATGTATTAAGCTTCCATTGGGAAGGTCTTTTGATTATTCTTTTTTACTCTGATGAAATTAATCAATATAGTTGATTTTATTTTTGTGAATGTTACTTTCATGAATGTATCTGGATGTAAATAAAAAAAAGGGTGCGATTTTAATGCATCCAGTTTATACATTATTAATACCTGGTTTCCTCAAGCACAAGTACAAACTCTGGCAGTGAAATTTTGGGATGTTACAGTTCAAGTCGAAATTCTCTCCATCTTTGTTTTTCCCTCATAGCAGTCACAAATTCATTTCACAAGTCGCATTTATTTTCCTCCTCACTGCTCTCGATTTTCCTCTCATTACCTTGATCTTCACGCTCCTCACTTTCATCTTCATCATCACCGTTACCATCATTATTCTCAAAATCAGGTTCTTGATCGCGTTTCTCATTGATAATATGATTATGTAGGCTACAACATGCAGTGACTATATTGACTTGTGTATTTAAAGGATAACCTGAAGCAATCTTCAATATCGGAAATCGTGCTTTCAATACTCAAAAAGCGTGTTCTATAGCATTCCATAATGAGGAATGACGAAGATTAAACAACTCTTCCTTTGTCCCTGGTTGAAAACCTTGCCTAAATTCTTTTAGATGATACCGAACGACATGGAATGGTGCTAAAAAACTAGGCTCATTCGCAAAACCAGCATCTACTAAGTAATATTTGCCTAAAAAAATACAGCTTCAAAGTTATTTAAATTTAATATACTTATTAATAAATAAATATATATCTATAAGTCTACTTAGATTAGTACCTGTCGGGATAATCAATGTGTTGTCGGTTAAGAATGCCTGCTAGTATTCATGAATCTGATGTCAATCCCTCTCACCCCACTAGTACATATTGAAATGTTAAATCAAAAGAGCAGCTTGCTAACACATTTTGGGAAATCAATCCCTCTCGAATACGCCAATTGGCTTGCTCTTTTATACTGATCATCGCTGGAATATGTGAGCAGTCCATGGCTTCAACACAATCCTTAGAGTATGGAAAAAACCTCGTACTATTCATTATTTCAGGTGGTACACCTATTCATTATTTCGGGTGGTACACCATTTCTGGGTGGTTTTATAATATCGTGTTGTAAAAATACAACTGCATTAAGCATTCTATTAAAGTGATGACTAATTATTTCCTCGAAGTGGTTAAAATGATGTTTCATAACACAGTTCTTAATATTATGGCTAATTATATGAAGAAAAATTACTAACTCTTCTTCTAGTGATACACCAAATGTTCCTCGCAAATTACCCTTTTCTTGTATCATATCACGAAGGCTAAAGAAAGCATCTTTGTGCATACGAATGTAGTTGAAGCATGTTGGCCCTGGTCCATTAATAATCGCATTTACAGCCTGTGCGCTTGTCCAATTTCGTTGATGTTGTTCTGATTCTTCTAACATATTGTTTTTATCAAGCCAAATAGCCATTAATGCACAAGTCGTAGTCATTGTAGACATCATATGAAAATCCATCTCGGAATTCGAATCCATTTCGCAAATAGATCTAAAAATCAAAAAATTATTAAGTCAAGAAATACATACCACTAAGCATAAATGGGCCATATATAACAAAATCAAAATTATCATTACTGTCCAATCATGTTAGTATCTTCCAATAGGTTTGGTTTTTAAACTGTGGGCCGCCCATGGTACAACCCACCAAATAGTCAGTCCTGATCGACAATGTGCACAGTGGGATGTAGGTTTTATAATAGAAAATTGCCCCAACACAATCCTTCATTTTAGGATATTTTTTATGAGCACATGAATATCTAGGCTGACCATATGAATATTTTTTGTATCTAGGCTGACCATCTGTTTTAAGACGAATAAGCGTCAATGTACAAATTTGCAGATTGATCGACATTGGATTCAACATCAAACTGCACGATGGTTTATTGATGGTTCGACAACTGGATCAGGATGATCAATTTCCAGCTTGCACTTGGGCATGTTTGATGTGGACCAGCACTCAGCAAGGTGGGTACAATCTTTAAATATTCCAGAACATTCAATTGGAGAACCCCAACATCCACATATGATTAGAACCTGCAATTAATATTGGACTAGTAGAACACTTAAATGGAAGTAGTGGTTTGATAGGCCAACATCCCAACATCCAGCACTCAGCAGGCATCCAATTCCAAACAGACCCTTGGTCATTTACAGCTTACAGAATTTATAGACATATGGGCATCCAATTCCAAACGGGCCCTAAAATGCATCATTTTTCTACTTTCTCACAAGGAGATGGAATCATATGATTAACTCAAACAACAATTTGAGCTTCTTTTCTTTTCTTTCCTTTTGACAAACTAATCAGTGCAATTCTTGAATAAAATAATCTTATCACTCAATGGTGCATGTAAATGGATATGGGTAGCAATAACATAAAATGTTGAATCTTTTGTCTTATAGCAAGGGGTTGTTTGGTCCCACATTCAGCAGGTAGGTCCCACAATCACAGGCTAGCTTAAAACAAATGCACAGATAAGACAATCTTACCCATCCAATCGTTGGACGTGTACCCAATCAACAAGATTTTTCTACCATAGCCCATTTAGCTTGCTCATACAAAATGAATATTTTCAAATCAGAGACAACCATTTTCCCATGTATCCAAATTCCAAAGAGTAAACACGACAATCAAACCCATGCACTGCGCAAAATTCAGTCCTCCCTAGAAATCCAAGGGGTTGTTTGGCAAATAGGAAAACTACATTGCTGGAATCCTTATAAGTAGGGAAAATCCTTGCATTCGGCAACCTGGAAAATGTAAGAAATGGAATCCAATTCCAACAAAAGGCCCATTTTTTGAATTCCTCGCCGGAGGGTAGCTTGCAAATTCCAAGAGAATGAATTCCCTCCTAATAGCCATATTTCTTGAATTTTTTTAATAAAAAAGGATTTTAAATGGAATGCATTCCAAGTACCCAAACCCAGTCTCTGGATCCCACAAAATTACATTCCCAGTTGTCAAACATGACAGGCAGAATTAGTAAACTCATTTAAGCCCACCGTAAATGTGTGCAGCTTATCCAATCTGCCCATGTGATGTAAAACCCCATGAAACCCCCAGGTTCCAACTTTTACTTTGATCCAAAACTTTGGTGGGCCATTAAAAAACTTACAGTTTCCTCACTTGATTTGCATCACTCTTTTCTATGGCCCACCAGAGTTTTATTTTAAGGTGAAAACTGATCCCAGGGGGGTTTCATGGTATGCTGGATCACATGGACCGTTCGAATTAGAGTCTCATGACATGTGTGTAAAGTTTCACACGTGCACAGGTGCACAAGCGAGCATGCCTCCATGTTACTAACACCTATCCACTCCCGTTTTTGAAGTTATAAAAAAGGGGGTTGAGATGAAAACCTACCATTTTGGGGAGGAGAAGAGTGGTAGAGCGATAGTTGCAAAGAGAGATTGTAGAGAGAGAGAGAGAGAGAGAGAGAGAGAGAGAGAGAGAGAGATTGGGTGGAGATATGAAAGCTTCAATCCCCTCTTATAGAAGCTTATCAATGGTGGTTGTTGGTGTGGTAAATGGCAGTTGTTGGTGTGGTAAATGAATCTTTGATGTGATAATAGTGTTGTAGGATCTGGATTGGCTGCACTGTTGCAAGGCCTACTGGAGTTCCTTCAATGGCTGGTGCTTCTTTTTCATTGGCTGGAGCTTAATGGTGGTTGGTGGGTTAGTGTGTTTCTCCCTCTTCCCCTCATTTTAAAAATCCAACCATTGTGCATGTAAGTGACTTCTCACCCCCATCCCCCTGTAATTTTTTGGTAGATTTGCCTTTAAGTGACTTATAGCCTGTAAGTTACTTATAGGTGAATTTTCTCTCCCAAACACCACCTATAAGTGACTTCCCTATAAATCACTTCCCACTTACCTAACTTACAGGCATCCAAACAGGCCCTAATAGTGAAAACTATGGGCGGGTTTCAATAAATAATTTAAAAGTGGGAAGTTTTAAGTCCATAACCCAAAAGGTAGGCGTACATATGGAAAAATAATTTAAAAGCGAAAAGTTTTAAGTCCATAGCCCAAAAGGTAGGCGTACATATGGAAAAATCTCTCTCTCTCTCTCTCTCTCTCTCTCTCTCTTTCTCTCTTTACCTGACATGTGACTTCCTTGCTAGTAACTAAGGATTACACAACTCTCCTATAAGCCAAAGGTGTGCAGCCCACCATGATGTTTGTATTATATTCTTTGTCCATCTACTTTGTGAGTTCATTTTATGATATAAGCCCAAATATGAGGAACATCCAAAATTAAAGTGGGCACATAAGTGAGGGTTGAACTCCCACGGTTGAAAGCTTAATAAGGGTGTAACACCCTAGTTTTAAAACCTCAGTATACTACTTGTTTTCCAAAAACCCGGGCGTTAGCTTTTAAAATTTCAGCTTGCAGACATTTTGACTAAACCGCTAGATAGTGTCAAATTCTCTAATTAAAAAAAATGATATTGGATTATGATGCCTTACTTGATTGCATCTTTTTTTTTTTTTTTTCATGCTTTCTTTTATATATATTTGCATAAAAAGAATAACATAATAAAAATTAATTTTTGGGGATTTTTTGGCCTTCCCATAGCTGACCGACCGGTTCGGCTAGCCGAGCACCCACTCGAGCTAGCCAAATTGGGCGTAACTTGAACAAAAATGGGGAAAAACCCCATATTACTCATTTCCACTTCTTCTTCTTCGGCATGCTGGTGCTTTCTTCGGCCAACCCATCTCCATAATCCTCTTGTAAGTGGGTTATTTGCTATTTTTTTTTAAATTTAAGATCTTAGTTATATTTTATTTGCAAATCTTGCATTTTCTTTGAATCTAGAACTCTTATTTTTTGTGTTTTTTGTTAAAAAAATCTGATCTACTCAAACCCATTTCACTTTTCTATTTCTTGTTCATTTTCTTTCGTGGAACATCAGATTAAATGTACGACTAACCGCATTCCGGTTCCTCATCCCACTCCGCTCCTCGAGTTATGCAGTCCATACGCGCACCGGAGGATGATCCAGAGAATTACGGTATTTTCACTATCAGAGATTATTATTGAGCGATCAGTTAATGTTGATCACATCACTCGATATGGTCTTGTTGAATTACTCTCCAAGGTAGGATGGGAGAAGATTTTTAAATGGGGCTAGGCGACTTACTGGTCCATTGCACAAGGGATGTACGCATCCATTAATGAAGTTTCTACAGAAAATTATCATTCAATATTCAATTTCTGGAAGAAACTATCATTATCATACCCTCCATCATATCATCCGTTATGGACATTGAGATGGTGGATATGGGTTACCCATAACACCTCTTTTTGAAGAAATATATGCTTTAGAAAGAACTACTATTACATGGGTACTATGTGGATTTAATGCAAAATGGAGGTCTAATATCTCTCCTCACTTATAATTTACTTCCAAAATACTGTATTCTTCATCGCATCTTTACATCTAATGTTTATCCAAGGGCTGAGAATAAGACTGATCTTACTCCCTTCATGATGTGCATTATGCATTATATTGCATCCAGTATTCGCATTTGTCTTCCATCTTTGATATCATTTTGATCATTCAGTATCATTTTCATCCTCGTCATGGTTCTATTCCTTTTACATTCCTTATGACTTCCCTTGCTTTGCAGTTCAATGTCCAAACTTCCGTAATTGAAGCACCGAAATTCGAACTTCCCTTTAGTAATGCAAACCTGAACATGATGAAGTTAGATTTGATGCATGAGCAGCAATGCAATCAAGAAGAGGATCCTGCAGGCGATATCAACATGGATGACATTTTTACAAACTTGGAAGATTCTGCTGATACAAATGATTCAGATTTCCAACCTTCACAATTTTCTGAAGGTTGGAGAGTTTAAAGAGAAAGGTGGACGACTTGCATGTGTCCCAGGATTCATTACTTCATAATAAAAAACAACATATGAAGTACATGAAAAAAAATACTTTCATCGATTTAATCGGAGTCTGAAAATCAATGATCCTGAGATGCCTGCATCGTTATCCTCTAGTCTGATCAATAATTTTACTTATGGTTTGTAATAACTATTATTTTCTCTTTAGATTTCATACACTCCTTCATGGTTTTTCTTTAACCACATTTGGATAATTGTCTTTATTTGTTTTAGATGATGTTATTACTAAAATTAAATGACTTTCTATCCTTATGTTATATATCCTTAATATTCATGTTGCATAGTTCATTTAAATTTTCTTCCTTTGTCAACTTCTAACAAAAAGGGGAAGAAAATGGTTATGGATATATGAGCACAACTCCTCACTTGAATCAATATTTGAGCACCTGCACTCACATGAATGAATTGTATAAATTTATTTATTTATTTTTTAGCATGTGATAAAGTATTGGATTGTATAGAAATATATTTTATTTGACTAAGTGCCCAAGGGGAGTTACGAATGCTTGTACTGAGGGGAAGCATCAAGATATTCAAGATATAGTATCACTGGTGGTGTACGGATGTTCCTTTGAACCAACGATCATATTTGTATGATGAGTCTGTGAGATGTTGTAATATGTTTTGACGAGTTTTATGTTTGTATGGTGAGTTATGTATGATTGTTTCACAAAATTGACAAAGGGGGAGATTGTAAGTGCTTATACTTAAGCACAATTAAGATTGTCAAATTTTGTAATCCTAAAAGGAGTACAAGCACTCATGAAGATATACTTCGACAACTCATGAAGACCTCATAAAGACTCGATCAACATCTCAAAGAAGACTCAACATCTCAAGCCTTTAAAGCGCCTTACTTGGTTGGAAGAACGGAACACTTTGTATGTATCAACCATCATGTGGTATTACCTTAGATTGACCCTAGGTTAGGTGTATTTCACATAATATCACAATAATATATTATTTTAAGTAAAATACACTAGAGTTAGGCCAGCCCAACTTCAGGTTTGGCCAGCCTAACTACCTACGTCCAACCCAACATTATTCGGGCAAGTATACAACAAGATATATATTTTCCAGAGCAAGTTTGACTAGCCCAACCTTTGGTTCGACCAGTCGAACCTGTCCACTCGGCGAGCTCGAAGGATGTTTAGTTAAGTTTCCAGCGAGTAAAGATTTCGGATCTCATTGAGATTTGGCCAACTGAAGTTTTGAAAGATTTCATCTCGCGAAATCCAAAGATTCATTGGAATGCAATCATTGGAATTCACCCAGTCAAATTTCCAATTCCTTTGGCTATAAATAGAGGCTTTGTCATGCCCCAAACTTAGAAATCGGGCTAACAAAATTCTCAATTACCGAATTCGGTGCCGACAGCCTCCGTAGTACCCCATTTTCAGCTCCCAGCACCCATATGCCAAATTCTGATCCTGGGATCCTATAAGGAGGATTTTCCAACGTACATTGAACTCGTAATAGGCATAACCACAAGTTTACCCAAATCACAAAGGTAACATCATCATCACATTTCCATTATATAAACAGTTGAATACAATGCCGAAAGGAAAATACATATATCGAAAATTAAGCTCTAGAAGACTGCTACAAGCTCCAAGCTCAACGCTGTTGCGACCTAGTGCCACCTGCATGCATCTATCGTGCATAAGCTTATAGAAAGCTTAGAGGGTGGTATAAGTGTGTGCGATCCATGTGCCAAGCATATAAATATCAGAGTAAATGAAAATACTGGCAATCCATAAATTGTACAATATCAGAGTAATACGAAAACATGCTGGTAAATCCATAAATACCATTAGCCTTATCCAAGCTATGCAATGTAAAAACATAATAGGCCAATATCATATGCTAAGGAAGCAATGTAGTCAGCTATGCAATGCGGAGACATAGAAAGCCAAATATCAGATACCGAGTCCACGAATACCGTCAACCTTAATCAGGTTATGCAATACAGAAGCACAGTAAACCAAATGCTATGTGCTGAGGATGCAATGTATATGCAATGCGAATGAAATGACCAAGCTGGAGTGTGAAGTCAGGATGATTGTACGTAGTATCACAGGCTACGAGGTTCACCACAAGGGACTTCTATCCAAACCAGTCCCATACCTAAATTTGGATAGTTAGACTCAATATAGTAAACTCCTGATCTCAGGTTAGTCACGTGCCCCAACTGAAATCCTGGCCATTGCGAAGGTACATGTAACAAATAGTTATGCACCACCAGCCCGACTGGATAGTGAATGAATGAATGAATGAGTATACAACTCCTACTTAATAAATCTACATATCAGTACCGTACATCTCTGAGATCATCACCGAGGTCTATTACATTCTGCCCCGGCTTACCGCCCCTATCCGAGTGCACAACTGGGTAAGTGGAAGAGACCTCACTATCCGCTTGCCAATATCAGGCCCGGCTCATAGATAGCGGATCCATTCCTCAAGCTGGTCAAACTCAACCTATATATTTTCCCCTCACTCAGGCAGGTAAGGTCACACCCCCTCCCAATCGACCATAACACAGTGGGAGATGCGGCCTACTGGTATTCGACCCTCATGCGCTCATGTATCCACTCGGTCTAGACGTTGAGGCGTCCTCTGGTACCAAGAGGGTTTAGGAAATTTTACCCAGGGACATCTATGGCGCCCTGATGTTAGTAACAGATTTTCGATGTTCCATCTGGCCATTCACGATATGCCTGTAGAGGCTACGACCCTGATGTCACTAGGGTGTACGGTGGTCATATCATAAAAATACGAGATGCGTGAGTCATACCATTTAGTCATGCATCAAATCTGCGCGTACTGCGCACTCATGTGGGTCAACTCCTCCTATCAGGGAGTCCTATAACAACTTGGCCAATGGCATATGCAATAGTCAACCACATCTCATATCAAGCATGCAGATGATGCGTATGGGCATGTGTCATGATGCTATACTATCACGTACTCACAATCGGTATCGATAATCGGCCTAACAAAGGGCCTAAGGAAAGGTCACAATGTGGACATTTAACCATCATTGCCCATCAATGTGGATATTTAACCAACATTGCTCCTAAGGAGTGGCCCACATAGAGTTAAACATATAGTGGGCCGATGGCCTCACATAAGGGCCTAATATACAACACCATGGGCCTCACTCAAGGGCCTAATACATATCACTATGGGCCTTGACACATGGGCCATAAATACATCACATCGAGCCTCATATACATCAATCAAGTGGGCCGCATCAACGGGCCGCACCAATAGGCCTCACATACATCAAGTGGGCTGCACCAACGGGTCGGACCAATGGGCCTCATAAATGTCAAGTGGGCCACATCAATGGATTGTACCAATGGGCCTCATAAACGTCAAGTGGGCTGCATCAATGGGCCTCGTATACATCAAGTGGGCCGCATCAACGGATCGCACCAATGGGCCTCGAAAACGGCCGCATCAATGGGACACACTAATGGGCCTCATATACATCAAGTGGGCCGCATCAACGGATCGCACCAATGGGCCTCATAAATGTTAAGTGGGCCGCACCAATGGGCCTCATATACATCAAGTGGGCCTCATCAACAGATTGCGCCAATGGGCCTTATAAATGTCAAGTGGGCCGTATCAATGGGTTGTACCAATGGGCCTTGTATACATCAAGTGAGGCCACACCATCTACACCTATTCATCTATTTTAAAGATCATTTTAGAGCATTTCCCAAAAAAATGAATCATATCGAAAGATCATCTAGACCATACCACAAATAACAGTGGAGATAATGATTTCCACCCTTAGAATTACCAGGGCCCACCATAACGTTTATTTTCCATCCAATTTGTCCATACGGTCACAAAGACCTGGTTAAAGAGGAAAAATAAATATCATTTTGATCTAAAACTTCTGTACTCCTAAAGAGTTTCAATGGTGGATGATTAATCCCCACTTATTTCTGTAGTGTGGTCCACTTGATAGATCTGCCTCATTTTTAGTCTCAGGCCATGAGACAAGCTTGCCAATTGGATGGACAGTTTAGACGTAACACATACATCAGCGGGCCCCACAGAACTGCTGACGTCATGGGGCCCACTGATGCACGGTAGAGATGAAGCACGTACATTGTGCGGACCCACAGGGCCTGCTGACATTGTCAGCAGCCACATAGCTAGTGTGTGGTGTCCACATACATGTGTGGCCCACCAGAAAGAAATGTATGGACAGTTTGGATCACATCAAGTGGGCCGCATCAACGGATCACACCAATGGGTCTCATAAACGTCAAGTGGGCCGCATCAATGGGCCGCACCAATGGGCCTCGTATACATTAAGTGGGCTGCATCTATGGTCCTTATACACATCACAATGGGCCCCATTACTCGTGCCACAACGGGCCCCGCATATGACCAAATGGGCTTCACCTATGGCCACAATGGCCTCGCATACATTAAGTGGGCCCTACATATAGCAGGTGGGCCCTATGCACGCAACAGGTGGGCCCTGCAGATGAACAACATGGATATACATGCATCAAGGAGGGTTCCCATCCACTGCCAAAATAGACGGACGGTTGGGATATACTACCTACCTCATGATCATACCCAGACTTGCTGACGTCCATACAAATGGACGGACGGTTTGGATGTAACACAGACTTCATGATCAGACCCACTGCTTGCTGACATCAGACAACAGCCTTAGGAGGGTGGTCCCCACCGTTAAGACTGCTGGACGGTGTAGATATACAATACATATGTCGAGTGTGCGTAGCCCCACATACAGCGTAAGAGGTGGGTCCCACCATCCCAGATAGTGGACAATGTGGATGAAAAACAGCTGGACGACGTGGAGAAAAACATACATCATGGTGCATCTCACTCAGCACAGAAAGAAGTTGGACAGCGAGGTATACAACACATCATCAAGGTAGGGCCCACCCCACACGTGCAACACGTGTGGGTGGGTCCCACATCCCAAAAAAACAATAACGGCGTGGATATAACCACATATATCATGATGGGTCCCCATAACATCGTCCAGAGATCTCTAGACGGTGGAGATACAAAATACAGACATCAAGGTGCACATGTGGGGTGGGCCACACCTCATATCAAATGGATGGCTGGGAAACACACACATCATGGTGGAGCCCCACTGTAGTATCCAGCCGCTAGACTGCTGAGCCAGCAACCCAACGTCCAGCAAATGGACAGCTGGATGTACACATGCATTGAGGTGGGTCCACGCATGTGGGACCCACCAGATGGATAGCTGATATTTGTGTTTTCTTTCATCCGGGCCTGTCCAGACGGACAGGCAGTAATCTCATCCGTTGGACAGTCCAGTAAGGTGGGCCCTACGCATGGACAACATGGTCATGATACATACTTCATAGGTGGGCCACACACACACATCAGGTGGGCCACACCTCATCATCATCAAAACCATACAAAAAGGAAAAGAGAGAGAGAAGGAAACGACGAAGATGGGAGGAGCTCCGCCACTATGAGCTTCTCCATGCACATGCAAACATCAAGATGGGTCCCACCATATGTGGGCCCTCAAATCACAATAAAAACAACAGTGGAAGTCATGAAATCACCCACCGTTCTTGCTTCTTATGGGCTCCATGGAGTGCCTAACACCTTGGCTACCACTTTGATGGAGGATGATGAAGATTGAAGGGTCGGGATTGGGTGGTAGGGAGGTGGGCCACACCTAGCTTCTTCCTCTCATTGGAAAGCCATGGACGGTTACTCTCTTGCTTGGGAGAATGGTTTAAGAAAGAGAGAGAGAGAGAGAGAGAGAGAGAGAGAGAGAGAGAGAGAGAGAGATATGATGTAAGGGATGGGTGTACTTTGAAAAGGAATGGGTGAAGAGAGAGAGAGAGAGTTAACTTTAGGGGTTGCTTGTACTTGGGGATGAGATATGTACTTGATATGATTGATGGGACATGTTCTCTTAGGTTAGCAAATGCGTGGCATTTTCTTCGAATTGAATGTGGGCCCACATCTCCTAGCCTGGGTATTGCATCGGCGTGCGAGATGCGACGTTAGAATTGCGGCAACGGCTCGGTCGCATGGGTGCAAGTCTCAGATTGAGCTAACTCAGATTGACAGGGTACAACTAAGGGATGCGCGCAAATGTTATCTACGCATCATGGGTGGCAGGAATTCGACTGGGAGGATCGAGGAAGCCTATTGAACAGTACGGTTTAGGATACGGGCCTCAGAGGCTTTCTCTCAATTTTTCAAAGAACAAAAAATACAGATTCATCTTCTTAAGAAAAGAGTGAAAGTCCAAGCCTCCTTATGCTATTTGAGTGGTAATTCTTATATTTGATTTAGTTAATTTTATTCTCTTTCTAAAGTTTGTTTAAACTATTTTAATAGAGTAATCCATACTCTACTCGAGATTTAAATAATCGAATTTACAGCATTAGGGTATTGTTCATTTTATTGAAAATATATTATATCCCTACATTCTTTTTAGATTGAACACATACATGATTTCATCTATATCCCAAGAAAGAAGATCGCTGAATTCAAGCTACAGTTACGTCTTTGACTCACCAATTAAAGATAAGTACTATTTTACTTTCATTTCTATTTGGGTTTTTCTAAGATAGTGCAAAAATCTTAGAAAATCACAAAGTGGGTTTTGTTGTGGTGAGCCCGTGAAAATCACAAAGTGGGTTTTGTTGTGGTGAGCCCGTAAAAATCACAGACTGTATAAGGTTGTTAAGGTGAACCCGTGAAAACCTTGAATAGTGAAAGCCAAAATTATGAGGGTAGTAATTTTGGGAGTGGAGTAGGTGTGGAGTTAAGCACTGAACCACTATAACTCCTTGCACATTGTGGTGATTGATTTATTCTTTATATGCTTTCTTTGTGATTGATTGTCTCTTGCTAAGTTTGATATTTTGATCTCAAACATGTCGTGAAATAAGGTTATCCTGCCTAAATCTTTTAGGTGAAGTTTGTCCTATAAACTATTTGATATTAAGAATTTAATACTCTAAGCAATTGAGTATATTCGTTTTATTATTCCTCATTGGATCGAAATATTTTGTATTATCCAATTCACCCCCTCCTCTAGGACATATATAGCTCTTCCTTTCAGAACAATTTTAGTCTAATACCGTCCTCCGAGATGTTGTTGTAATGCAACGTTACGATGATCTTATCAAACTCTTTTAAGTATAGGTATGGACTTCCAAAGTCAAGGTGATGGAATTTTGAGAGTAGTTGGATCACGCTCGGTCTAAAATCAATATTGCCCACATTCACAGAAAAAAAATTATGCAATATAGTATGGTTGTTCTTATAGGTTATAGGAAATCACGTAAAGTCCTAATTGGTGGAACATTGTTTACTTTGTTCTCATCTCGATACAACTTGTTTTTAGGTTGATTGGGTGCATTGGTAGCCATGGTTTCGGTTGATTTACCAGGAACTAAGATGTTTTCTAACTCAATAATGGATAGAAAGTTCTTCAACTAGTCCTCATTCACTTAGAAGCCGCAGTGTATGATTATAGACAACTTAGGCATGAACACACACACACACACACAACCCTAAATTAAAAACCTAAGCCTAGAAATAAAAGCCTACAACAAATCATTGATTAGAAAGCAATTAAGAGAAGTGAGGAAAAGATGTTACCTGTAGAGATGACATGACTTGAACCTAAAGCTACAACAAATAGAACACTATTAACGACTAGAATAGAATCTGAAAAAAATAAACTTGAAAATTTTTGAACTAAACCCTAGGGTAGAAATCAAACTAAATAAGATAAAACCTAATCTAGTCCTATCTTAAATTGTTCTAAGGTAGTCAATTCCTAGAAACAATGCCAAAAACTTGTTTTGAACCCCAAATACAGGGCTGTAAAGTAGTATAAACTCAGTGAATCCAAGGTCAATTGATAAAGACTGGAAAGAACACAACTAGAACGAGGCTAATTCTAAGATTAACTAATCTAACAGAGTGATTAGGGTTGTAGAAACAATACTTAAAGACAACTAAGGATCCAGGGTTCCACTTTTAATCAATTCACAATGCCTAATTTATCGATTCAATTTCGATAACTCTATTAGAATCGAATGAGGATTCCTTCCAATCGAAAGATAAAAAATAGTTTTTCCATATATAATTCACCAATATAAAATATGAACTTTAGTTGAATGATTCAATGAAGCACACAGTAATCGATTGCAGGGAATTCCAAAGCATTTATTGTGAACAGATTCGATAATAGATCAAGGGATTTTATAAATTAATACCTTCTCTAATCAAGCCAAGTAATTGCACTACTAAGCATCCAATGCACTTGAAGTTCACAATGGATTAAAGATCATATAACTCAAAATTTTCTAAAGTAAAATTCAAATCAATTGAACTAAATATCATCATTCAAACCAACGTATTGAAACTAATAAGCTAGAACATTAAAAAATTAACTATAAGTTTCACCCCTTAGCCTTAGTTAAGAGATTAACTTACCAAAGCTAACATCCTAAAAATAAAATAGAAAAATAAACTAGAACTGAAAGATTGAGGAAGAACGACAACATTGAAAATGATTCTCATTCGTTTTCTCACTCATAAACCCTAAATTAATGTTGATTCACGTGTAGAGGCCTTGCTTAAATAGGAGAAATTGCACCAATTGCCCCTTTTAATGGGACTTTTCAATAGGTTCGAGTGTAATCGAAGTCCTGTTGATAGTATCAAAATCTTCTTCGAGCCCCATCGAGAGATTGTCAATGGAATTGAAGTGCTATCGAAAGTTACAGGAAAAATGCATTCTAACTTTTCATCTCTTGATCCTTGATCTTTCATCTTCGGTACTTGATTTTATGGCTCTTCATAACTTTAAATCTTCTCCTCATTAAATTCTTCAATTGCTTCATCTCTTTTTCTTTTGAGTTTTAATTCACCTCTTTTAGGCTCAAATTCATCTTAGATTTTGAAATCCTTCTATATATTAGAAATACCTCTAATTAGATCAAGTTAATATGAATATGCATTGGAAAAATCTATAACATAGGTGATAAATATGTAATATTTATAACACTTAACAAGCACATATCCGATTTTCTCAAATTGTTTGAATTTGTAGTGCTTGATTTGGGGGCCTTGAACAAAACCTTAGGATCTAGCCCTCCAGAATAGATAAAAAGCAATGAAAATAATCAATGCATCAATCACACACCACACAAGAGATTTTTACGTGGAAAACCCTCAAAGAGGTAAAAACCACGGGACCTCGTCCAGATCAACAATCCACTATGAAGTAGAATGTTACAAACTTCTTCACTCACGCAGGAGTGGATAAACAATGAGAGAAATAAAGAAAACAGAGAGATCTCACTAATTACGAGGACATAGAAGCGCTGAGATATAGATTGCACAGTAGATAACCTCCACGAGCATAACCTCCCTTCTATAAGCTTCCTCTCTCTCACCTTTGATAGCCTTAAACCCTTTAGCAAATCCCTTATAAAGCTTTAGAAAATCCTCTTGTTGTCCCTAGAAAGCCCCAGGAACTCCTATTTAAAGTTTTAGGAAACTCCTTTACGCATCCCAGTTGCGAAAGGACTTGCAACATGAAATCCGTGCAAAATCGTGGAACGAATCTGAGTAACCTCGACTGGTCGAACCGAGTTCATAACCAGTCGAGAGCTACCTACGACTGGTCGAGCACCTCCTTCGAGTGATCAAGCACCCTGGAGAAAAATAGTCCACAGTCATTGGACTTTGAGTCGTTCCACGACTCGACTCTACGACTAGTCGACCACCAGCTTTCTACCGGTCGAGCAAGGTTCACGACCGGTCGACGATAGGTAAAAAAATCCATCAAATCTCTCCCTTTTTGACCCAGGAGGGATCCACTTTCTTCAAGCCAGCCAGGTTTCTACAAACCTCAAACTTTCCCTTGAGCAAATCCTTGGTCATCATGTCTGACCTATTATTGTCCTTGTGGACCTTCTTAAGCTGTAATACATTCTGTTCCAAAGTATCCCTGATCCAGTGATACCGAATCTCTATGTGCTTCGACTTGGAATGCTGACTTGGATTCTTGCTTAAGTATATAGCACTTTGATTATCGCAATAGACCACATGCTCCTTCTACTTTAAGCTAAGTTCCTGTAGGAACATCTTCATCCAAGGCATCTCTTTATATGCCTCTGTGACTGCAATGTACTCGGCCTATGTCGTCGACAATGCTACGACCTTCTGTAGCTTGCTCTACCAGGAAATCACTTTCCCTGGAAACGTGAACATGAAACTCAATGTAGACTTCCTGGAGTCTATGTCACCTACCATATTTGCATCTATGTAGCCCTCTAACACAGGTTTACCATCACCATAGTATAGGCTCAACCTAAATGAGCCTCTTAAATACCGCAGTATCCACTTAACCACTGCCCAATGTTCTATACCAGGATTGGTAAGATACCGGCTGATAACACCAACCGCATATGCTATGTCTGGGCGTGTACACACCATAACAAACATCAAACTTCCTACCGCTAACGCGTAGGGTATCTTTTACATCTCTTCCACCTTTGCCTTCGTCTTGGGACATGCCTGTCACTCAATCTGAAGTGACCATCTAGTGGAGTACTGACCGGCTTCGCTGCATTCATATTGAACTGCTTTAGGACTTTCTCAATATACCGCTCTTGTGATAGCCAAAGCTTCCTACCGCTTCTATCACGAGTTTCTCCATTCCTAGGATCTGTCTAGTCGGGCCTAAGTCTTTCATCGCAAAGGACTTGCCCAACTCCTGTTTCAGCCTGTCGATCTTTTTGATGTCTTTTCCCATGATGAGTTTGTCATCAACATATAAGAGCAGAACTAAGAAATCACCATATGAGAACTTACGCATGAACACACAGTGGTCTGACTCCGTTCTGTCATATTCATGCTTCAACATAAATGAGTTGAACTTCTTGTACCATTGCCGTGGAGCTTGTTTCAGCCCGTACAAGCTCTTCCTCGGCCTACAAACCATATGCTCTTTGCCCTTGACTTCGAACCCCTCTGGTTGGTGCATGTAGATCTCTTCTTCCAGGTCACCATAGAGGAAGACAGTTTTAACATCTAACTGTTCCATCTCTAGATCCATGCTAACCGTCAACCCAAGTAACACCCGTATGGATGTCATCTTTACTACTGGTGAGAATATCTCCTCGAAGTCTATGCCTTTCCTCTGACCAAACCCTTTCACCACAAGTCTGGCCTTGAACCTCGTCTATGAATTCTTCTACTCAATCTTCTTTCTGAACACCTACTTGTTGCTCAGAGCTTTCTTGCCCTTAGGCAGTTTCACCATATTATAGGTGTGGTTCTTATGTAAGGATTTTATCTCCTCTTGTATAGCTTTCAACCACTCCTCCTTATGCTCATTGGCTAGGCCTTAGAATAATCTTTTAGCTCTCCCCCATTAGTGAGCATAATGTACTTATGCGGTGAGTACCTTTTGGACGGCTGTCTGTCCCTAGATGACCTCCTCACCTGTGGCTTAACAGGTGGATCAAGTGGGGCCTGCTCCCCTAGTCCACTTCTGAAGGAACTCCCTCGTCCTCTGCACCTTGCTGTACTCTTCCGTCATCAGGCACCACGGGAGGAATAACCGGATCCATGTCCTCTAGCTCACTTGAACTAAGCTGGTTCTTCTCTGGCTTATCAATGTCTTCTATACACTGATCTTCAAAGAAAACCACATCTTTGCTCCTGACGAGCTTCCTCTCGGTCGGATCCCATAATCTATAACCAAAATTTTCATCACCATACCCTAAAAACACACACTGCCTGATCTTCACATCGAGCTTGGACCTCTCGTCCTTTGGTACGTGAACGGATGTCCTGCATCCAAACACCCTGAGATGACTGTACGATGAATCTTGTCCAGTTCACACCTTCTCAGGTACTTCTCCATTCAATGGGGCTGATGGAGACCTGTTTATCAAATACACTGCCGTGTGCATTACTTCTCCCTAGAACGTCTTGGGTAATTTCGCATGGGATAACATGTACTTGATTCTCTCAACAATGGTGCGATTCATTCGCTCAGCTACACCATTATGCTAGGGGGTCTTGGGAACCGTCTGTTCGTGCCATATACCCAGGGACTTGCAGTACTCATGAAAGTCGCCAATGTATTCACCACTATTGTCAGTGCGGATACACTTCAATGGTCTACCTGTCTCTCTCTCTCTCTCGACCATAGCATGAAATAATTTAAACATACCAAAGATCTCGTCCTTGGATTTCAAAGCCTAAATTCAAACCCTCCTAGATGCATCATCTATAAAAGTAACAAAATACAATGCCCCACCTAAGGTTTTTGTCCTCATAGGACCACAAAACTCAGAATAAACCAAATCTAATGCATGCATTTTATTAGCATGAGAAGCAGTTTTAATAAATGAAACTCTATGCTGTTTCCCTGATAAATAATTAAGTCAGGTTTTGAGAGGTGTACCTATCACGTCTGGAAGGAGCCGCTTCCTCGCTAGTAGCTGAAGCCCTTTTTCACTCATGTGGCCTAGACGCTTATGCCACATGTTAATAGCTAAATCTTCCGTTGCGTTCAACCCACCCTTGCACATACTGATACTTGCCTTGTAAAGGGTGTAACATTCTTTCCTCTAGCCACGATCAATGAACCCTTAATGAGCTTCCATCCCCCACCAGCAAACCGGCTTTCATAGCCATCATCATCCAACCTTCCCATCGACATCAAGTTGAGGCGAAGGTCTGGGATATGCCTCACATTCCTGAGAACCAATGTGCAGCCCACATCGGTCTTCACACAAATATCACTGACTCCCATGATTTTTGATACGCCAGATTTTCCCATCTTTACAGTCCCATAGTCACCTGACTTATAGCTTGTGAAGAAGTCCTTGCGTGGAGTCGCATGAAAAGAAGCTCCCGAGTCTATCACCCAGTCGGTGTCCTGACTCGTAGCCGTGAGACATACATCATGATCTGCAGAAAGAATAACTACAACGTCACCATCTGAAGAGACCGTAGTGAAATTTGATTCATCTTCCTTCCCTTTTTCTTTCTTGTCGTTCTTCTTACTACGATATTCATGCTTATAGTGGCCCTTCTTGCCACAATTCCAGCAATCAATATCCTTTCTGTTACTCGACTTGCCTCTTGATTTATCTCAGGCCTTCCTACCTTTCCTGCCCTTCCTGTTCTTTCCTCTTCCTCGTTCCTGTCTCACAAGAGCCTCTTGCTGAGTAGACCCCTGAGACTTCCTCCTTGTCTCTTCATTGAAGAGACAGCTAGTTACCTATTCCATGGATATCTTTCCATCTGACGCGGAGTTACTTAGAGACACCACCAATGTCTCCCAACTGTCAGGCAATAAACTAAGCAAAAGTAAAGACTGCAATTCATCATCCAGGACCATCTTCATAGAGGAGAGTTGGTTCACTATATTACTGACCTCATTCATGTGCTCGGCCACAGAACCACCATCCTTGAACTTGAGATTCACAAGTCGCCTTATCAGAAAAAATCTTATTACCGGCTGTCTTCTTCTCATACAGCCCTTGTAATTTCAGCTATAGGCTAACGGCTAAGGTTTCCGTAGACACATGGTGGAACACAGAATCATCCAACCGTTGTCTAATAAACCCTACCCCCTTTCGGTCCATCTTCTTCCAATCATCATCAGTTATATCTTGGATTTTGCTAATATGCCTAAAATTGGAGAATATAGGTCCTTGCAATAAAGCAAGTCCTCTATCTTAGCCTTCCATATGGTCCAGTTAAAACCATTGAGGCTGATCATCCTTGATGAGCCACCTTCCATAATTCAAAACCGATCCTACCCATTCAATGAACTTAGCTCTGATACCACTTTGTTGGGGGCCTTGCACAAAACCTTAGGACTAGCCCTACAGAATAAACTAGAATTATGGATAATAAAGCAATGAAAATAATCAATGCATCAATCACACACCACACAAGAGATTTTTACGTGTAAAACTGTAACGCCCCAAATTTTTGCCAACCTAGAGTTAGATGTCCTTAGGCAAGGGGTAGATCCTAACCCCTTATGAACCTCTCAAACCTTAAATTCTTTAGGAATTAGACAAAGTTAACTAAGTGCTAAACTGGATAGCTACGAAATCCACTTGAAACTTTAAATACGATCTGTAAGACCCAAAACTTATAGAATCATTGATGCTACATTACCCTATAAGCTAGGATCAATCTCATTACCCGGCTGCTCTCGGGAGCATCACGAAACTCCGTATCAGATCTATACCGCACATCGAAATCTGAATAATACGAAGTTATAGAATTAGGACCGCCTTGTTGGGCTTGACAACTATCTTGGAAATCAAATCCAGATAGTGTCCTGAGGCTATTCGCTTAAGCCTAGAGTGAAGAGTGTGAGAAACATGAAATTAATTAGAAATAAATTCCAAATTTAAGTAATCTGAGACTTGTCGCTTGCGGGCCTGATATAAGCAATCAGACCGTCAGAATCTGACCCAAATACACCCTCGAATCAAGGGAAATTTCATACACGGGTCAGTGTACTTGTCGCCCTGATCGAGTTCCGGTGACCATTGAATTGAAACTGGTCCACCACGGGCGATCTGTAAATCCGATTGGACCGAAAACGTTACTCGACCTAGATCCAATGTCTGTGAGCTTAAGTTCGACCTTTGGCTCAAGGTGAGGCTCCGAAAGTGCTCCGTTGAGATGGAATAGATGCCCTTTGGACATAACTTAAGTATACCTTGGCCCTGGGCCTATTTCTGGCAATTCTGGGCCTATATAAGGACCTTAAACCCTCACTCTCTCATCCCATACGAATTTGAGAAAACCCTAGGAGAGAGAGAGAGAGAGTAAAGGAGAGAGTGTGGGAGAAGTGGGTGAAGGATCCTGGTACTCTATCCACCATTATACGTGCTTAACCATCACTATCTAGTCACTCTTCTGGCGATTCTGACATCATTCTTAGGTAAGGAAACTCTAACCCTAACTTGTTCTAGGGTTTCAAAGGTTGTAAGTTGCGAAATAGCTGACTTAATTCATGCTATAGGTTGATATAGCATCGTTAAAGAAGACTTAGCATTTCTACCAAATTCGTTACGTTTCTACGACGTAAGGTGCGGACTTTAAATGTATAGGTTAAAGTTTTTAAAGCTTTCAATGTCCGATAAAGATAGATTCATGATCTGGGTGTTATTGTACATGCACAATGCGACGTTCGTTTTGTGATTCAGTTACGTATGCAAATTATGGCATATTGTGTATTCTGTATATTTGTAGAAAATACCGTATACGTATAAATTTTGAAAGTGTGTTTGCCATGATAAATTACTGTATGTACATGCTATATATATGTGTAATACTTACTCGGCAAAAGGATTTGCCCAAATACATGTTTTTGCTAATATACGTTATGTATGTTAAATAAGTGTATTCTAAGTGTTTGTGAAAATGCTTGTATGAGTAAGTACTTAGATGATTGTGCTTTAGGTAGGTGTTGAGATAGGATTCTCAACTATCTTAGAGATGTATATGATTTCCTCCATGTTAGTTGTTTAATTAAATCGCTTACTTATGAAATGTATGTGTTTGTATTTCCTATTTATATTGTGCTTTATAACATGCTTGTTAACATATTTGAATTACTTTATTAATTCTGCTTTGACTATTATACATGCTTTCTGGTTACGGATTGAATGTGATTGGGGCTATGTTATAGTCCAGGCAATCGGTAACAGGCTTGAAGTCGTGGCTGAGATTCATTTTGTAATGTAGGACGTGTATGACGAACCCATGTCGTATGTTGGTCGTCAGCAGTGGTTAGGCCACACGAAGTGCTTATGCACTTCATGTCGATTGATGCAATATGTGCTCATACTAGTCGAGCCCGTCAAGTAACCCAATCCATGTAAGACCCGTATCCTAGACCGTACCGTTCCATAGGTTCCCGCAGTCTTTCCGGTCGAATTCCGGTGACCTTTGACCCTTAATCGGCATTGCCTCGCGACCTTGATTCACACGCCGTCTACTTGAATCGATTCAACCTAAGACTAGTACCTTTACGACTGCGCCGTCGTCGCGGTTCCGATGCCACGACTCGTGCGCTGAGGCGATACTCTGGCCAGGAGATGTGGGCTAGCGTTCGGTGCGAGGAAAACGCCGCGCGTTGCAAAGCCCAAAAGAATCTCTACGAGATGTCACATCAATCATCCATCAATCAATCCCATCATGTCAAATACACATCACTTCACACTCTTCCCCAAGCAATCCCTAAAGTCAAGAATTTCTTACACCACCCATGCCTTTCTTACACTTTTTACCTCAAAAGTCAAAAAGGTACTCTTACACCCATCACTCACCACATCAACACATCCATCACCCATCCCTCTTTACAACTCTCTTTCTCATTTTCAAACACTCCCAAGCAAGAGAAGCATCCCACATCCAAAGCTTCTCCCATCTCTCCCAAAAACCACAAGTGTGGCCCACCCTCTCATCTCCCATCTCCACCATCCATTCCTCATCTCCTCCATTGGAATCGAAGCTAAGGAGCTAAGGAACCCATGGGAGAAAGAAGATCGAACGGTGGGTGCTTGATAAGAGTAATTTTTCATGTTTTTAAGATGAGCCAAGTGAGGCCAACCGATCAATGGTTTGGATCTCACTTGGGACCCTAAGTTGTGGCCGATGGCCTGCTTTGATCATCATGATCATTCCATGATGGGGCCATTCTCCATGGCCCCCATCATGATGTTTATTTCCTTGCTTTAGATAGGTCATCTAGACTGTCCATATTGGTGGGGAAAGGATCTCCATCGTTGAGTTTTGATTTTGATGGGCCCACATGCTTTAGGGCCCACTTGATGTATGAGTTATTGCAAAGGAGGGCCCATAATGTCGGGGTCCCTCCATCACAAGCGTGTCCCACCCTCTATCTTTCTCTCTCTTCCCCTTTCCTTATGTTTTTGTGTGATGATTTGGCCGTGTGGCCCACTTGAATGAAACCCATCATGAAGTAAGTATTTTACCCAAGCCGTCTATGAGTGGGGTCTACCTTGTGTGTGTTGTACTCACACCATTCATCACGTGGATAAATAGGTTTGATTGTGAGGACCGTCCAGCGTCTAGGGACGCTGGACATCTCTGTAAAAACACAAATTTGCTTGGTTACAAGCTCATGGGGGTGGCCCACTCTACCTTGATGTGCGTGTCTAATCTATGCCATCCATTCCCTTCCCTAGCTCATTTTAGGCGTTAAACCAAAAAATGGACTCAATCCGATGTTTTGGCGGGCCATGACATAACAAACGGTAGCTTTTACCGTTAAAAATCCACCTGACGTCTCAAAATACCAAAAGATACCCAATATTGGACTCGTTGGGTTTGTTTTGAGCCCCAGCGACTGATGGTGGGGACGGATCCACTTGATGTGGGCCCCACACTCGAAAAACCCCAAGAACATGGGATTTCAATATATATATAAGGGCAGCGCCTGCTGCCACTGACATAGCAGCAAACTGCTGCTGCGTTTTCACGGGCGGGCGGCCAAGAGGCAGGGATGCACGACTCCAGCCGTGGGCCTCACCATGCTGTATATTTTATATCCACACCATCCATGAGGTGGACCACCCCCTTAGGTGGGTCCCCTCCAAAAATCAGCCTGATCCAGATCTCAGGTGGCCCACACCACAAGAAACAGCGGCGACTGAACTCTACCATTGAAACCCCTTCTGGGCCACGAAAGTTTTGAATCAATCTAATATTTGTTTTTCCTGTTCATCCAGGCCTTTGTGACCTTATCAACAGGTTCGATGGCATGTAAACATTACGGTGGGCCCCACGTGGAGCCCACATGATTAATGTGTTTTATCCCACCGCCCGCTGGACGGTGGAGCCCATAGTGTTGGCATGCGTGGGTGCGTGTGTGTATATATATATATGTATATATATTTATATATATATATATTTGTATATATATATTACTGTATATATGTATATATATTATTATTGTGTATATATACAAATATATTATATTATATTAGGTAATATACCGGATGGTAGGCTTTCATGGGCCCCACCATGATACATGGGTTGCATCCAATCCGTCTATCCATTTTGAAAGATCATTTTATGGCATGAGCTAAAGATGAGCCAGATCTATAGTCCAAGTGGACCCCACCTTGGCATGTTTTGAGGTTCATCTTAATGTATTTGTGGTAAATCATTGGGGCCCACTTTAATGTGGATGTAAGGCCCATGTCATTAGGCCATTTGATGTATTTTAAGACCCATGAGACTAGGCCCATTTGATGTATCTAAGGCTCACGGGTTATGACCCATTGCAATGCGCATAAGGCCCATTGGTGAGGCCCATTAATGCGGCCCATTTGATGAATGTAAGGCCCATGTGATACGACCCATTTGATGTATTTAAGGCCCAATGGGATGTACCTAAGGTCCATTGCAATGTGTGATCCCAACATGGTTTATGTAATGATGATATGACAGTTGTGCCTTGGGAGCAATGTTGGTTTGACGTCCACATTGTAGAATAATGTTGGTTAAATGTCCGCATTATGATTCTCCCTAGGGCCCATTATTAGGCCCATACTTGTAGGCCGTCTAGGCCCATCTCCTTATGAACATCATCTATCCCATATAACATGTTTAGGATAGTCCCATGATTCATGATCATACGCACCATATGTATGCTTGATATGAGAAGTGACTGATCATAGCATATGCCTTCGGGCAGATTCTTTAGGGGCTCCCGGTTAGGCGGTGTTGCCCCACATGAGCGCCGAGACGCGCAGGATTTGTTGCATGACTGGATAGTGTGATTCATGCATTCGTATCGTGTGGTATGGTTACTATACGCCCTAGCGACATCAGGGCCGTAGCCGCCACAGGCATATCGTGGTTGGCAGGATTGGATACCGGAAATCTTATTCTACATGGGGTGCTATGATATCCCTGGGTGAAAGTCCCTAAACCTTTATAGTACCAAGAGGTTGCTCCAACGTCTAGACCGAGTAGGTGCATGAGCGTCGATGGCCGATTACCAGGAGGCTGCGCTTTCCACTGTGTCATGGTCGGTTGGAAGGGGGTACGACCTTACCCGCCCAAGAGGAGGGGCAATGCTAGGCTGAGTTTAACCAGCTCGAGGAATGGGTCCGCTATCGACGAGCCGAGCCCGATATTGGCAGGCGGATAGTGAGGTCTCTTCCACTTACCTTATTGCGCGCGATGGGGCGGCAATCTGGTTTAGAGTGTACTAGACCCCGGTGATATCCCAGATTTTGAGCTGTACTGATATGTGGACTTGGATGAGGATTTGTATGCTTGAGTTGCATTTCGCATCGCATGGCCTTGGTATGGCCAACATCATTCATGTCTTGCATCGCATAAACTTGGTACAACTAACGGTATTCATGGATTCACCAGCATGTTCTGCATTACTCTGATACTGTATATCTGCATTACTACCTTGCGCACACACTTTCACCACCCTCTAAGCTTTCTATAAGCTTATGCACGACCGTTGCGTGCAGGTGACGCGAGGACGCAGCAGCGCTGAGGCAGGAGCGCAGAGCAGATCTTTTTGGAGCTTTTTGTCCATTCTCATTGTATTTCCCTTTATGCTCATTGTACTTGTAGTGTTTTTGATCATAGTGAAAATGTGGTAGAATTTTTGGTTGTTGTTTGTGGGTTATGCCTTTGGTTATGCTTATGACAAATTAAACTGATGTTAAAAATCCTCCTTGTAGCATCCCAGGATCGGAACCTGGCGTATGGGCGCTGGGAGCCGAGAATGGGGTTCTACGGAGGCTATCGGCACCGGATTTGGTGATTGGGAATTTTGTGAGCTCGATTTCCGAGTTTAGAGCGTGACAATCCGCCATTGTATGTTCACCATGTATGGACGCTACTGCTTGAACCTAAGGTACCAAATTTACTAGTGTAACCCTGTTAACCTTGGTACCTCGATCCGCTAAGACTCATGAGCCGGACATGGTGGTATGGGACACCGTGGTTGAGCTGTTAGCCTACACTGGGGCGATGTGCCTCCCCGTAGTGACCAGTGAGCAACCCAGACTCGTGAGCCGAATACGGTGGTATGAGACACTGTATTCGAGTTGTCGGCCTACACTGATAAGGTGATGGGGAAGTGGTATAAAGATTGAGTGTAACAGCCCTGACAGCCCTTTAAGTGACCTAGAACCGTATCATTGTATGGGATTATCTGAGATTGACGACCCTAAAATGCATCATTTTTTGGGAATGACATAAGGAAGGTACTTAGTTTCCCAATACTGCTATATGAAAAGGACTAATAATAACTCGATAATCATGCTCATAACATAGCACTGCATGTGCCTGGCAGATGTGGAGCACTGAGGGATGAACGCATGCCGCAGACATAAGATGGTGTCGTATGAGGGTGGTTTAGCAAGGGCATGCATCATGACTGCATTCCATACTTGCATTAATAAGAGTATTTAGGAGTGTTTGATTGTACTACTTTATCATTATTGCTTGACTGAATTGATAACATTTAAACTATGCTTTATTGTTCCACTGAGTTGATCACTCACTCCCACGTTACGGGACGGTGTTTTAAACATCAAACCAGACCCTGTTTGAGTTTCAGATGATGGCGATGCTTGTGAAGCGGAGCTGGACTTTTATGATGATGAGGAGGGTTTCTCCTTACACAACTATCAGGTGGGTCTATGTAGACCATCTTCTGATCGACGGGGTTACAAGGTTGCTGATTAGATGCCATTACACTTTAGTTTGCTCTTTTGGAATACTCTTGTATATTCATTTTGTCCATTTTTGGAGTATACATTGATATCTGTAACTTAGTAACATGTTCACACTTTGGAGACTTACCACAGTTTATATATGTTCTATATCTATCACAGTCTTCTGCTGGCATAATTTAATTGTCTCTGGAGTATGACATGCTGTTTTGGCTTAATCTCATTCATGTTTCAATGCACTCATCATAATCATCATTATCTATATTGTATAAGTGATGCGTTGGAACTCGGGAGCTGAGCTTTGCTCGACCCCTGATTTTCAAGGCGTTACAAAAACCCTTAAAGAGGTAAAAACCACGGGACCTTGTCCAGATCAATAATCCACTATGAAGTAGAACGTTACAAACTTCTTCACTCACGCAGGAGTGGATAAACAATGAGCGAAATAAAGAAAACAGAGAGATCTCACCGATTACGAGGACATAGAAGTGCTGAGATATAAATTGCACAGTAGATAACCTCCACGAGCATAACCTCCCTTCTTTCCTCTCTCTCTCACCTTTGATAGCCCTAAACCCTTTAGTAAATCCCTTGTAAAGCTTTAGGAAACCCTCTTGTCATCCCTAGAAAGCCCCAGAAACTCCAATTTAAAGTTTTAGGAAACTCCTTTCCGCATCCCAGTTGCGAAAGGACTTGCGACACGAAATCCGCGCAAAATCGTGGAACGAATCTGCGTAACCTTGACTGGTCGAACCGAGTCCACGACCAGTCGAGAGCCACCTACGACCGGTCAAGCACCTCCTTCGACTGGTCGAGTACCCTAGAGAAATCCATAGTCGCTGGACTTTGAGTCGTGCCACGACTCGACTCCATGACTGGTCGACCACTAGCCTTCA
Source organism: Magnolia changhungtana (assembly GCA_030180095.1). Lineage (NCBI taxonomy): Eukaryota > Viridiplantae > Streptophyta > Magnoliopsida > Magnoliales > Magnoliaceae > Magnolia > Magnolia changhungtana. Next base: position 4,388,576 of record JASAUF010000101.1, on the reverse strand, counting down.
ACCGGTCAAGCGAGGCTCACGACCGGTCGACGATGGGTCAAAAAACCCATCACTTGATAGATAAAGTATTAACAAATAACATAATAAATTCATGGAACAAAAATGATTATTGTTGTGAATTTTCATCGAGATCGCTGTTAGAATGTACGCGGATCATCGTTGTAATACAAAAGGATCGTTGTTATGCATTTTTTAAGGGATCGCCATTATAATGCACAAGGATCGCTGATGTGCATTTTTAAAGAGACCACCATTGCAATGCACATGGATCACTATTGTGAATTATCAAAGGAATCACTATTGTGGATTTTCAAAACGGATCGTTGTTGTAATGGACAAGGATTGTTGCTGTGCATTTTTAAAGGGATTAACGTTGTTCATTTTAATAGGGATCGACATTATGCATTTTCAATGGGATCGCCATTATCCTCCGTTAAGGATCACTATTGTGCAATTTTAGCGAGATTGTCATTGTGAATGTTGTCATTTTCAACACGCGCCCCCCATTGAACTAAAAAAAATAAATAAATTCTATGATAAAACAATCGTTAATATTAAACTCCCATAAATTACAAACTATAATACATCAAATTTCTAATATTCAATCATTCTCCCAATATCAAACTCAAATAATCATCTCCAACTAACAACCCACCTAAAAAACCATAGTGCAAATATTTTCTTACCTTTGGCCGCCTATTAGGGACAATGGTTGTTAGACAGTGAACAAGTTAACTAGATAGTGAAAAATGTTGCTAGAAATGTCAATACAATACTGGAGGAAGAGAATGCTCCATCGGATGCTCGCTTGGCCCTGAGGTATTGATGGGGTGGCCAAAGAAAGATAATACACCGTCAAATGGTTGTCGGAGGTTGGTTAGAGAGCAAGGTGGACCCACAGTCAATAGTTTAAACATTCGGAATAGGTGGTGGTCCCCTCCAAAAAAATATCTTTTTATTTATTTATTATTATTATTATTATTATTTTTGTGAAAATGGTCTTCCATGGCATTTCGCCTCATAAAGGCCATATGGAAAGCTTATGTGGGATCGATAGGTTGTCATGATTGAAATCCATGTTGTCCATTCATTTGGGGTGTTAATTTTAGGGCATGGGCCCAAGAATGAGGAAAAACCTCATCATAGGTGGACCACACTAGATGAAATAGTTATAAATGAATGTACTTAACGAATTTTGTGGGCCATAAAAGGCTTCAATCATACTTAACTCAATTATATCTATGGTTCAAGGATTAGTTGAATAGAATGTGCGGACCGGATCTTTCATGAAGTGGGTCTAATTATAGTTTATTAGGACCCACTCCACACATTTGGAAATATAACCCTTTTAACTTCTGGAGCACTCAAAAGTAGAGCTGGGCACATCTGACCCGATCCGGTGGCTCCGACTCGATCAGACCCGATCCGATCCAAACCGACGGCCTAGATCGGTGTGGATCGAGTAGGGGCCCTTTAGATCTGATCGTTTTCGGATTGAGATCGGGTCGTGGTTAATTCAGACCGACCCGATCTGAAAACTCGATCCGAATGGAATCGGACCGATTCAATCCGACTCGATCCGGAGTGGTTTATATCGATATTTTTACTTTTTCCAATGGTATGGTCCACTTGAGCTTTGGATATTCATCAATTTTAAGTTCAACCACTAAAATGATATGGAAAAACGAATGGACAGCGTGGATAAACCATATGCATTCAAGGTGGGCCCCAACAGAGTTTACTCACTACAATAAGAGGATTGCTTGTGTACCACACAAAGTTAACAGTAGCTAGCTGTAGGTACGTGTCGTGCGAAGACGAGCACTGACGCTCCTCGAGCTCTGAGTTGTACGAACGGTGAGATCTAAGTTATAAGGCCCCACGGTGATGTATTTATCATATCTACACCGTTCATATATTTATAGAGATTATAATAGAGCATTATCCAAAAAATGAATCATATCCAAAGATCATCTGGACCACACCGCAAATAACACCTAAGAATGATTTTCACCAATAAACAATTTGTAGGGCCCACCATAACATTTATTTTCCATCCAATCTGTTCATAAGGTCACGGAGGCCTGTATTAAGAGGAAAAACAAATTTCAAATTGATCCAAAAAGGGTTTCAATAGTAGACATTCAATCACCACAACTTTTTAAGTGTGGTCCACTTGATAGTTAGATTTGTCTTATTTTTCATCTCAAGCCTTAAAACGAGCTCGTTAAATGGATGGAAAGTTTGGATATAACACATACCCCATGATGAAACCCACAGAACTTGCTAACATTACACCATGCACGACACCTTCGTGCACAACACGTAACAACTGCTAGCGTGCTGTGCACATCAACACAGCTATACTCCTCGAGCTCCGAGTTGTACGAATGGCTCAAACGAGATTCACATTACGTGGGCCCCACAATGATGTATTTATTATATCCATACCGTTTATCAATTTTTCGTGATCATTTTAAAGTATTTGGGAAAAAATGAATCATATCTAAAGCTCAAATGGACCACACTGAAAATAGTAGCGAGGATAATGATTTTCACCGTTAAAAAACATCGATTTGTACCCAATCCGATCTGACTCGGTTTCCCTGACCGAGTTGGACTCGGTTCGGGTCAAGCCAATCATGCAATAGATCGGTTTGGGTCAGATGTCCCGGGCTCGGTCCCGGATCAGATTGGGTTCGGGTCAGCCCAGGTAGCTTTCGGACCAAACCAAGTTGGACCCAATCCGATCCGACTTGGTCCAATGCCCAGCTCTACTCAAAAGTCTAGCGAGCTCCTTTTCCATAAGGAGTATTTTTGTCCATGGAAAGTTTTAAAATCGGTTAGAAGGCAACTGAAAAAAAAGAAAAAGAAAAAACAAAGAAGAATAAAAAGTGATATCAAAATCTAGCATCAGTAAACTACTTGGTGATCTAATTATAGCCAATAATTGATGTACTTATGAGTTACATACATTTTGTACAAGTGGGGCCATTCGTCCAGTTATCACACCACTGATACGACGAGCCACAACGTGGATGGGGTGAACCCAAAAAGATTACTTATTTTAGACGTGAATGTTTCTCTAACCGTTTATTTGTGGTCTACCAATCTAAGGGCTGGAATTGCCTAACCTTGGATATCTCTTAGGCATCACCTATCCATTGTAGTTTCATTCAGAGCAATGATTGAGATACTTCAACCATACTGGCACATCAGGACATTAATCGAGTTCCTTCTTCGATATATAGAGTAAAATCCTAGCTCTTCAATTTGTGTCAAGAAATAGATGGACAGGAGAAATACCAATAATAGTTCACATCCTATTGAAAAAAGACAAATTGATGGCCAGGATCTTACAATCTGACAAAATTTTAGGACAGTCCATCCATGATGGGTTCAACGTTCGAATGGTCTAGATCAAAACTCGGGCTCTACTTGTACAAGCTGACAAGCTAAGTATATTTTGCACATGGATCATTCCATAATTCCTCTTGGTTGTATGGGACCCTTTTGGATGTAACATTACCTGAAAATTGAACAAATAGAATGATCAAGGCCGTTTGAGTGGGGTTAGTCCATTCTACGGCTAAGAAGAAATTACTCAAAGGTTCAAGTTCAATAAGCAAAATTCAGATGGTTAATATCATCCGATCAATGTGAACTTTCGGGCTATTGTGCGTCAACAGTCAGGAGCATGATTTGGATGGTTTGGATTGCTTCATATGCTGCCACAAGGAAGGCCCATGAGTTACTTACGAAGGGGAGCTGGGTCATTACTCATGCCTCCGTGGTAAACCACTGTGGTGTGAGTGCGTGTGTGAAAATATAATAATAATAAAATAAAACGAAAGAAAGCTTATTGCGTCCTGCCCCACCTGTACGCACTAAATGGTTAATGCATCCTGACAGCGGCTCTGAGGGGTCCACAGAAATGTACGTGTTTTTATCCAGGCCATGCCTCTATTCTCTATTTTTTTCAAATCATTTTAGGGTATGGGTCTAAAAATCGAGTAGGTCTAATGCTCAAGTGGACCGCACCATATGAAGCAGCGGCAGTAATGAAACTTATCATCCAAACCTTCTTAGGGCCACTCTGATGTTTATTTGCCATTCAACTTCTTCATACGGTTTTATGGACCTGGATGTTCTATATCTAAAATGTTCCGTAAAAATGATAGAGAATATAGATAAAACCTATACGTCACTGTGGGCCCATCAGAGCCCTGGACGGATTATCGTCCAGCGGGGGCACGACGCAATCCGCTTCCCAATAGAACGCTTGACCAGTCTTGCCCATACTTCATAAATTCTGCACACATGAATCACGCCAGTGAGGAAATGGTGGGGTCCACTAGATTCCACTTTCCGCCCTTCACAGATAGGCACCTATTTGGTGATGTTGCCCACGCCACCCGAGCTGTGGTGCGGTGATGTGTCGGGCTCTATGGGGCCGATTATATATATATATATATATATATATATATATATATATATATATATATATATATATATATATATATATGTTTTATTATATCCATTCGGTCCATTTATTTTGCGGACTCAAGAATAAACCGGATCAGAAAATCAAGTAAACCACATGACATGAAATAGTTGGGACAATCACAACCACCATTGAAACCTTCATAGGGCCCATTATAACGTTTATTTGCCATCCAACATGCTGATAAGGTGACACTGATATAAATGAACGGAAAACACAAATATCAGCTTAATCCCAAAGGTCAGCCTCAAGAAGTTTTTAATGGTGGCTGTTCAAGTTGCGTGGTCCACTTGATCTTAAGATCTACTTCGTTTTTGGGTTTATACATTATAATGAGTTGGAAAAATAGAAGGACCGCATGGATTTGAAACAAACATTCCAAGATGGGCCCTACAGCACTTAATACATTGCCACACCAAAGCTGGAGGTGGTGCGGGCAACAACACCTGATCCGCGTCTCGCGGATACTTTATCGGGTGATAGGATATGTCGGATCTGCTCCCATCACTATTCGATCACTTTCACATCAGTGGTTTAGTGTGCCAACGCCTTTCACGAGGTGGATAGAAATTGGCCACTCATTGACCATACGGAAACGGATTCGCTACTCCTGCCTCAGCCAATGGCTGGTGGTCTGTACTGTGTGGGCCCCACCATAATGTATGTATTTCATCCATGCCGTCCATCTATTTTTCTAGATCATTCTATGGTATGAGAGAAAAAATGAGGTTTATTCCAATCTCAAGTGGACCACATTACAGGAAATAGTGTTGAATGAACCTCGACCATTAAAAACTTTTCAGGGGCCATAAGAGTTTTTATCAAGATGATCTTTGTTTTTTCCCTTCATCTGGATCTGTATGACCTAATCAACAGATTGGATGTCAAATAAACAATACAGTGGGCATTAAGAGAATTTTAATGGTGGATATCCAATCACTATTGTTTTCCTGTGGTGTGGTCCACCTGAGATTTATATCCCTCTAATTTTTGGGATCAAAGCTAAAATGATATGTAAAAATGGATGAATGGAATGGATGAAACACATACATCATGGTGGGGACCACGGAGAACCGACCACCATCCACCGGGCCGGTGGCAGGGGTTAGCCAATCCGTTCCCTCACCGTACACCTGGTTTTGGTTCACGTCAAATTCAGATCCCTCGTTATTGTGGGCCCCACAGAGGTTAGTGGATGGCCCGTCCGGAGATGATGTGGGCTGATGGAGAAGAATTTCAATATGATATAGCCATCCATCTGTGGTACATGTGACAGGGTGATGTCTCAATCGGTTCGTTCATCTAATGGCCCATTATGAATGGCCTATTTTCTAAAAACCAGATGAAACAAGTCACTTTTATTTAATTTATATCACTTACTTAGGGCGATTAACAGTGTCATGGGGAAATAGGCCGACCAATAATTCAAGGTCAAGCCAGACCTTCACGCAGTTAACTAGGTTGGGCAACAAAGAACCTAAATGAGAAATCCACTACTTGGCCCTGGACCCAACAACAATTGGGCTCAAGCTCGGCCTCTCGACAATAAGTTGAGAAATAGGCCGATTAGCACAACATCAAAGGAAGTCGAAGCACGTGCTAAAAGGATGAGGTCGAACCCAGCTTAGGTCGGCTAAGACCACATTGGTCTCCTGCTGCACACTTCCAGTAATTCCAACAATCAAAGATCCACCTGAGATTTTCTCCAAAGAACTCGGAAAGTATCCACGACATGCCCGGGATCTCGAGATCTTCACCGAAGATCTCGAGAAATTCTCTCACTCGTTCAGGATCCGAATCCCTACACTTCGCACCTACTAAATAGGGAGATCCCCTCTACGTGACCGCCTCTTCTAAACTATAAATAAGGGTATCCTTGATAGTGAAAGGTACGTACAATCTCTAGCCTAAAACCCATTACTCGACTAGATCCCAATTACTTTCCTGACTTAGGCATCGGAGGGTGTCACGCCCCAAACTCGGAAACTAGGCCGACAAAATTCCCGATCGCAGAATCCGGTGCTGACAGCCTCCGTAGAACCCCATTCTGGGCTCCCAGCGCCCATACGCCAGGTTCCAATCCTGGGATGCTACAAGGAGGATTTTCAACATCAATTTAATTCGTAATAAGCATAACCAAAGACATAACCTACAAACAACAACCAAAAACTCCATCACATTTCCACTATGATAAAAAACTTTACAAGTACAATGGGCATAAAGAGAAATACAATGAGAATTGACAAAAAGCTCCAAAAGATCTGCTCTGCGCTCCTGCCTCAGCGCTTCTGTGTCCTCGCGTCACTTGCACGCAACGGTCATGCATAAGCTTATAGAAAGCTTAGAGGGTGGTGAAAGTGTGTGCACAAGGTAGTAATGCAATTATGAAATATCAGAGTACTGCGGAACATGCTGGTGAAACCATGAATACCACTAACCGTACCAAGGCTATGCGATGCAGGGCATGAATGATGTCGGCCATACCAAGGCCATGCGATGCGAAATACAACTCAAGCATACAAATCCTCATCTAAGTCCACATATCGGTACAGCTCATCTCTGGAATATCACCGGAGTCTAGTACACTCTAAACCAGACTGCCGCCTCATCGCTCGCAATAAGGTAAGTGGAAGAGAACTCACTACCCACCTGCCAAATCGGGTTCGGCTCGTCGATAGCGGGCCCATTCCTCGAGCTGGTCAGACTCAGCCTAGCATTGCCCCCTCCTCTCGGGCGGATAAGGCCGTACCCCCTTCCAACCGACCACGACACAGTGGAAAGCGCAGCCTCCTGGTAATCGGCCATCGGCGCTCATGCACCTACTCGGTCTAGACGTTGGAGCAACCTCTTGGTACCATAATGGTTTATGGACTTTCACCCAGGGATATCTATAGCACCCCATGTAGAACAAGATTTTTGGTATCCAATCCTGCCAACTACGATATGCCTGTGGAGGCTATGACCCTGATGTTGCTAGGGCATACAGTAACCATATCACTCAATGCAAAATGCATGATCACACTATCCAGTCATGCGGCAATCCTGCGCGTATCGTGCGCTCATGTAGGGCAATACCACCTATCCGGGAGTCCCTAAACAATCTGCCTGAAGGCATATGCTATGATCAGTCACTTATCATATCAAGCATACATATGATGCGTATGATCATGAACCATGGAACTATACTAAACATGTCATAAAGTAGTAAACTATCTTTATAATGCAGATGGGCCTCGACATAGACGGCCTACACACAACCAGCACGGCCTATCAATGGCGCTAGGGAGAGTCATAATGCGGACATTTAACCAACACTATACTGCAATGTGGATGTCAAACCAACATTGCTCCCGACGCATTGCCCGTCGTAAACATCATTACATAAATCATGTTGGGATCACACATTGCAATGGACCTTAGGTACATCCCATTGGGCCTTAAATACATCAAATGGGCCGTATCACATGGGCCTTACATTCATCAAATGGGCCGCATTAATGGGCCTCTCCAACGGGCCTTATGTACATTGCAATGGGCCATAACCCATGGGTCTTAGAATGCATCAAAATGGGCCTCGTAACATGGGCCTTATATATATATATCAAAGTGGGCCTCAACCACGGCCACAAATACATCGAATGGGCCTCATAATATGGGCCTTTCATTCACATCAAAGCGGGTCTCAACAACGGGCCATAATTATGGCAAGGTGGGCCTAATCATTTGGGCCTTATGCATATCAGGGTGGGCCTCAACGGATGGGTGGATATAATACAGACATCAAGGTGGGCCTACTGGTGCCACACCCAAGTCCGAGAGGGGAACCAGGCGAGGATAAAATACATACCTCACGATGGGTCCCACCATCAAAATAGATGTTCGGCGTGTGTAAAACCCATACATCATGGCTGGGATCCACCGTCAATGGGCTGGACGGTGGATGCAGCGCATCCCTAAGGTGGCCCCACCATAAAAATAGATGGACGGCTGGAGTAAAACACATACATTAAGTGGGGCCTACACCCTGCTAACGCACACAGGGAGAGAGAGATAAAGAGATGTAGAGAGAGAGATGTAGAGAGAGATGAAGAGAGAGATGTAGAGAGAGAGATGAAGAGAGAGAGAGCGTTAGAGAGAGATGTAGAGAGAGAGATGAAGAGAAAGAGAGCGTCAGAGAGAGATGTAGAGAGAGAGAGAGAGCGTCAGAGAGAGAGATGAAGAGAGAGAGAGAGGGTGCCACGTGCCCCTCTCCTTTTCCTTTTTCTTTCTTTCTTTTTCTTTCTTTCTGTCAACGCAACAGAGGTGGGTCCCACGTAGGGCCCACCATATATATTATATATATGAGAAATGTATAGCGCTCGGGCTGATTTTTTTACGTCCATGGGTCGATCGGTGTGGGCCCCACTGTTGATGTTTACAAACATCTGACCCATTGGTTAGATGCACCACGTCAGCGTGGGCCTAGGTCTCAAAAATCAAGTCGGTTCGTGACTTGTGTAGGCCACGCCACATGCAGATGTGGAGAGGGCCGTGCACCATTTAAAATATTCATAACCATTTTGAGGGCCCACAGAGATGGGGTCCACCAATCCAGCCCACCCATCGTGGGTGTCCCACTTGGATGAAGGCTTAGGCCAGTTTCAGCGGACCCAAACTTAGGTGGGTCCCACATCGGTGGCGCATCACCGTCAGCCACCCCACGAGGAACGCTACCAAGACCTCGGTGTAAAACGAGGTATCTCCACTCCGTGCGCCATTTGAGCCATGCGGGCTGGGGTGCACACGCACCAAGGAGGGCCCCACATGGACGTGGGTCCCACCGTTTTGGACGGTGAACAGCTGGATATAACACATATATTATGGTGTGGCCCACAAAAACGAATGGACGGCACGGATGGGTCCCATGGACCCCACCGTTAGCCCACACCAAGTCAGTGCGCACACACTGTCAGCACACCCACTGACAGCACCCACTTCATGTTAGCCACCTCCACAGAGGTTGTTACCAAGACCTCAAGTGTTGAAACAAGGCATCTCTCACTCCTGCCACCTGAGTCATGCGGCTGGGTGGGCCCACACCCGATCATGCTTCACTGGTAGCCACTCCCACTGATAGCCACATCAAGGTGGGTCCCATGTGGACGGTTAGGATGGTATGACAACATCATGGTGTGTCCCACTTGGATGGGGTCCACCGAAAATGGCATGGGTGAAATACACACATTAGGTGGGCCATAAACATAGAAAGAGAGAGAGAGAAACACCGGCAAAGATGGAGGGGCCTCGCCACTATGGGCCCCTCTTTGATACAAAGCAATATCAATGTGGGTCCCACTACATGTGACCCTTAAATCAAATAAATGAATGAAAAACATCCAAAAAAATCACCCACCGGCTCTTCTTACACCTTAGGCTTCCTATGCTCCTTTGCTTCGATTCCAACGGAGGAGATGAGGAATGGATGGCTAGGATGGGAGATCTTGGGATGGAAAGGTGGCCCACACTTGTAGCTCTCTTGGAGAGGTGGGAGAGGCTTGGGCGTATGGAGGGTTTTGGGGTTGTTTGGGAAATGTTTTGAAAAATGAGAGAGAGAGAGAGAGACTTGTAAAGGGAGAGAGAGATGGGTGATGTTTGATGAAGTGATGGATGTGTGTAAGAGCCTTTTTGACTTTGTTGGCCATTTGTGTAAGAAAGGTATGGCTTGTGTAAGGACTTTTTGACTTTTGGGGCTTGCTTGGGGAAGAGTGTGAGGTGATGTGTACTTGACATGATGGGATTGATTGATGGATGATTGATGTGACATCTCGTTGAGATTCTCTCGGGATTCGTACGCGCGGCGTTTTCCTCGCACCGAACGCTGGCCCATATCTCCTGGCCAGAGTATCGCCTCGGCGCGCGAGTCGCGGCATCGGAACCGCGGCGACGGTGCGGTCGCATTGGTACAAGTCTCGGGTTGAGTCGAATCAGATTAACGACGTGTGAATCAAGGTCACGCGCAACGCCGGTTGAGGGTCGAAGGTTGCCGGAATTCGACCGAAAAGACCGCGGGAACCTACAGAATGGTACGGTCTAGGATACGGGTCTTACAGAGGGTCCCTTGTACTAGCTAGGGTCTCCTTTGTCTGTTTCTTGTGCAAGTACATGAAGGTCTAGGGAAGGCTAACCAAATTTTTACATCAACAGTTTGGCGCCGTCTATGGAAGCAACATCAAAAGCCATTCTCATAATCTATTAACCCTCAACAATGGCGAAAGGGAAAAAGAAGACAGTCCCCTCCACTGCTGCTCCCGATTTCGCATCGTCGGAGCAGTCTACTAGCCATCGGGACTCATCTTCTCAACTTCAGGTTGACTCCACGCCTGTGGGGCGCAGCAGTCCAGGAGTTGGGGAGGTCGACTTGTCTCCCTTGAGCAGCAAGTTGAAGTATTAAACGACAACATGACTTCAATGAAACAAATATTGGAACAAATACGATCTCTTCCCATCCAAGGAACCAGCCAAGTAGCAAGACCGGCGGCTCTAGAGGTCCCTGAGCTATCTGAGGTACCTGCTAAAACTGCGGTATAAACTGCTATAATAAAAGTAGGAATAGGTCAAAGTGTCCTAGAGGGGGGGGGGGGGGGGGAGCGAATAGGACTTTACAAAATTTTATGCCAATTTAAGATCCTATTAGCCTAATCTTGATCTATTTTGCAACAATCAAGATATACTCATGTTAACTCTAATGGCTTCCAAGCCAAGTAGAGGATCCAAGCACAAGACTACTAAATATTAAGCAAAGTTAACAATTAGTCTATGATGGATGATGTGTATGAGTGTGTGTTGGATTTGATTCTTATCAATTCCAGATATTTAAATAATCGTGCTTTATATGAATGATAAACAGAATCAAATGAATATGCAAGCAACAATCCCAAACACAGTCATTTATAGTGGTTTGACTATGTGCCTGCTCCACTCCCGGCGGACGCACTCAATCCTTGAGTGTACCAGATTTCACTAACGAAGGTTTCAAATCAGGTTCACCTCAAACCTTTACAACCTACACAAGGTTGACTTTAGGACTTACACAAGGTACCTAAACATGCCTACATAAGGCAAGGGTCCTACACAAGGACACGATAGTTTATGCCCTACACAGGAGCAAAGGTTCTACACAAAGCACCTAAGTTTTAGGCCACATAGGCCAAGGATGCACACAAGGAACTTGAGTTTTAGGCCACACAAGCTAAGGATCCACATAAGGAACCTAGTTTAGGTCACACAGGCCAAAGATCCACACAAGGAACCTGGTTTACGCCACACAGGCCAAAGATTCATACAAGGAACTTAGTTTAGGCCACATAGGCCAAGGATCCACATAAGGAAGTTGGTTTAAGCCACATAGGCCAAGGATCCACACAAGGAATCTAGTTTAGGCTACACAGGCCAATGACCTACACATGGACTTAAGTTTATGCCCCACACAAGAGCAAGGGTCTTACACTAAGCACCCAAACGTACTCTCCCATCGGAGGCCTTGAATGAGGGCTTGAAAGGTTTGAGATACACCTGTGACCCAATCCTACACAAGGAATGATCAACAGGGTCTTTGGACTCTAATGACTTACGCGTAAGTAGATGAGCCCCGTTCAACACGTTGATGAAGATGTTCTCCCTTGATGATGGAGATTCTTCAGCCCCCTTGATCTGCAACACTGATGATGCTCCAATGTAAGGCGACGGGGTTGGGTTAAGGTTTTATTGGAATCCACTCTAATGAATGTTAATCATTGAAGAGACGGAGTGATTCCTTGGTCTTAAGCATTCAAGAGATCCTAGCTCTATGATTTGCCATTAAGGTGGTAGCTGGATGATCTTTTAATTAGGAAGTTCATTCACCAATCCACTCTATTGAATATTAATGATGAAGGTGGATTGAAGGATGAACTCCCATGAGAAAAAGGGCTTAGGGTTGATAATAAGCAGTTACTCTCTTAAAGCTCTCTCTCTTTTTCTTAATGCAGCAACCAAGAACAAGCTCTCCTTATAAAGGCAAAAAGCTCTAACGGTAATAAAATAGTTAGTGTTTGACTGAGTTCGATGTCATTGAATATGATTCGATGTAATCGAACGTATACTTTCGATGACATCGAATGCCAGTTCGATGACACGAACTCTACTGAAAAACAATGCTGGAAATTTTTAACTGGTGATCAATGTCATCGAGATTCGAACTTCGATGTCATCGAATTACACTTCGATTCCTCGACAATTTGCATGACATTTCACCAGAGCTTACTGGACAGTTTTAAGTCTGTCTTCGATGTCATCGAATTTCAAAGTTAGATGTCATCGAATTCTGGTTCAATTCATCGATCTTTTCAGAAGATATTCCTTGAAGGTTTGCTGGACACTTCTTTGTCCAATTTCGATGTCATTGAGGCTAGCTCGATTCCTCGAACATTTCTGAAATTGTGATAATGACCACTTTAGTTGAAGTAGGAATATGCCAATATGTCCTAGAGGGGGGTGAATAGGACTTTTTAAAATGTTTTATGATTATTTAAAATCCTATCGAACCTATCCTGAGAAAATATTCATAAATCAGGATTTCTTCAAAGTAACTCTAATGGCTTCCAAGCAAATTAGAGGATCCAAACATAAAACTAATTTAATGATAAACATGATGTAATTCAGAGTTTATGATGGATGTAATTATGTATGAGGTGTGATCAAATATGAAAGCATTTAATGAAATCACACAAGTAATCAAAGACAAACATTCATCACAAACACAGTCATTTTTATAGTGGTTTGACTACTTATTTACTCCACTCTCGGTAGACGCACTCAACCCTTGAGTGTGCTGGATTTTACGAAGGAGGTTTTGTAAGTGCTATTGTTTATAGCCCTTTCGTTGTCAAATTTATGGTGCCAAAGACACTGTTATGAAGCTTGCATATGTGAAGATCAAAGCACTACTTAAGATCAACTTTGATGGACAAGCTCTGCTCTCAAGTCAAGATCTCAAGATGCTTTCAAGAATCAAGAAGCTTTCAAGTTTAATCTCAAGATCTGAATATGCTTTCAAGTTTGAACTACATCAAGACTGCAAGCTTCACTACTTTCAAGGTCTTTAAGTTTCAATGTCCTTACTTCACTATTGAGGTTTGACTAACCATAAGTTAACTTTTAGAGTAGGCCATTTTGGATACATAATTCATATATTTTATATATGTGTGTCTGGCCTGTTCTAAGACTAGTCCTAGACTTTGATCGAATAGTCCTAGCACTGCTTCGACCTGTCTAAGGATTTCCTGGATCAGTCGTAAGTTTGTTGTAAAATTTATATATTTTCTGTTAGGCTTTGACTAGTCCTGGGGACTGTTCGACTAGTCGTAGGAATGTGTCGATTGGTTCTTCGATCAATCGTAGACCTTCGACTCAAACTACAGCGATGATTTGCACTTTGCTTCGACCAGTCATGTGTGACCTTCAACCAGTCGAAGGTGCCTTTCGACCAGTCGAAGGTGCCCTACGACCAGTCGTGAAACCTTCTTATCTTATCGCGCCTGAATTTTGAAATATCTGTTAGATCTTCGACCAGTCGTAGGAACTTAAGACCAGTCGAAGATGTGATTTATTCACACTATAAATAGAGCACGAATCTCAGAATTAAATAGACCATTCAAGCTAATTTAATTCGGCCTTCTAAGAGATAAATCTGTGCTCCATTTTAAGCTAAGTGTGCTTATTTAATATTCTCTTTCTTTAACTTTGTTAATTGATTTTGTTTCTTGCATTCCAATCTAATCTGTAAAGAGGAAGTTTTATTTTCCTTTTACTAGAATCAAAATCAATTCAAGTTAGCCCATTTGTTTTAATTTAAAATCTATTAGAAATTATAACCATTATAAAGTGAGTATTGGACATTGATCTTGAACATTTAAATCTCTACTCCAACTCGGTTCTTTTTGGGCTGCTACATCGAAGGAGAAATTCAGGTATTTTACATTTATTTCGGTTTTATTTGAGGTTAAGCTAGAAAAATCTCAAAGCTGTTGGTTATCTGAGGAGAGCCAGAAAACTCAGAAGTGAGGGTTTTTTGAATTCTGTAAGCCCTTTGAAAAAGACACAATTGTAAAAGTTTTGGGTGAACCTGTGAAAACCTTCTTGATAGTGAAAGCTAATATCCCCTGTGTGTGGATATTAGGAGTGGAGTAGCATTCTGTGTGGCTGTTGTTGAACAGTTGGTGTACACACAGGCGAACCACTATAACTCCTTGTGTTGTGTGGAAGTGTGCTTTATTTTCCTATCTTTGATTATTCCTTTGTGGAATGTATGTGGATGTGAATGTTGTAATCATTTTAATTTCAAGCTCAGTGGGAAATATTGTAATAGTTTAGATTTAATTTTCTGCAATTTATTTCAAGCTATTCCTTTATTTGTTTGAGCTTTAGATTCTCTAAATTGTTCTAGTAAGGTTGCCCTGTCATTTCTATGGTGTATGGTTGTCCCTAGAACAATCAATTACATTCTATTTCTCTGTTTTGTTTCAATTTGATTATTCCTAGAAAGTTTGAGTTCTTGATACAAAGATCTTTCTAGAAATCAGGTTGTCCTACCATAAACTTTGGTTTTTGGTGTAAGGTTGTCCTTAGAACAACTTTTATATCAATCTCTCAATACTTGTTTATTGAAGTTGCTATTTATTTAAGCATTATGGATTGATTTACTTTATTTGGCTATCTTGTCATTTAAATTCCGCTGTAATTATTTTAAATTTGGCATAGTCCTATTCACCCCCCCTCTAGGACATATAGCTTAGCCATTTCAGGTTTCACAACAGGTTCACCTCAAAGCGGAGGTTTTAAATCAGGTTCACCTTTAACCAGTACAACCTACACCTATGCTGATAGTTTATGCTCTCATGAGCAAGGGTCAACACATAGCACCCGATTTTAGGCACACTGGCCAAGGATCCACTTAAGGAACCTCACTTGTTTATGCTCCCACGAGCAAGGGTCAACACAATGCACCCAACTTTTAGACCATCTTAGTCAAGGACCTACACAAAGGACCTAACGTTTATGTTCTCCACAGAGCAAGGGACAACATAAACCACCCACCACGTACACTCCCACCGGAGGCCTCCTAGAGGACTTGTAAGGGGTGAGAAACACCTTAGACCCAATCCTACAAAGGAATGATCACAAGGGTCCTCTGGACTCTAATGACTTACAGATAAGTAGATGAGCCCCATTCAGCTCGTTGTCGAAGATCTCCTCCTTTATTGACGAAGAATCTTCTGCTTCCTTATATCGCAACTTAGAAGATGTACCAATACATGGCGACAGGTTGGGTCAAGGTTATGATGGAATCTTACTCTCAAATATTTTCCTATAAGGGAGATAGAGCGATTCCAATCATCTATGCATTCAAGGCATCTTAGCTTAATGATTTGCCATTAAGGTGGTAGTTAGAGGATCCTTGAATGCGGAAGTTCATTCCCCAATCCACTCTATTGAATGTCAATGATGAGGGTGGATTGGAGGATGAACTTCCATGAGGGAAAGGGCTTTGGATATATGATCTAAGATTAAACACTCAAAAACATTCTCTTTTTTCTCTACCAGCAACTAAGGGCAAGCTCTCATTAAATAGGCAAAAGGTTCCAATGGATATAAAATCATCACAATTATGACAGAGTTCAATCTCATCGAGCAGGGTCGATATCATCGAGCGTATACTCTTGATTGTATCGACTAGCCGCTCGATGATACGAACTCAAATGTTAGACGCTTTTGAAACCTTTTGCCAGCTGGTTAATGGAATCGAAACATGTGTCGATGTCATCGGATTTCAAACTCCGATTTCATCGACACGAGGTTCGATTCCTCGACATTTGAAAAATGTGAAAGACTTGCCTTTTAAATGTTTCAGGTTAAAAGTATGATCGAGGCACACTCGATATCATCAGAATTTGAATATCGATGATATCGATGGCAGCGTCGATGCATCGATAAATCCAATGATTTTTCTAGTTAGCTTGCTGGACAGTTTATGTCCACTCTTGATGCAATCAACCCAGCCTCGATATGATCAATATTTAAATATCAATTTTATCGAGTGACCCTCGATCCAAGAAGAAACAACTTGAAACAATTACTGGAAAACAGAGTGTCCAATCCGATATCATCAAAGGGCTTCCAATATCATCGAAATTTGAATTCCGAGGATATCGAGGAGAACTTCGATATATCGAAGATTTTATGATTTTTCTTAAAAAAACAGGGACACAACCGTTGTGATGTCGATTTTATCAAGTCAACTTCAATAGATTCGAGATTCAAAGATCGATGATATCGATATGTATATCGATACATCGATAATTTTGTCCAGAGATATATGTAGTTGCTGGACATTTTTTGTCCTCATTTCGATGGTATCGATTGGTCATTGGAGCACATCGACAACACTGTTTGATTATATCGATCAGTCTATCGATAAATCGACAGAAGTAAAAAACTTAGAGATTTTCTAAAGGTTTGAAAAAGTTTTCTTACCTAAAACCCTATGATATTCTAATCAATTTTAAAGGTTTTAATTACATGGTGTTTTGGGACATGGGAGATCAAATAGGGTAGAATAGATAATATAAAGAGCAAAACAACACATGCATTCCATACCATTTGCAATATAAGCAGATAGAATAGAGGATCACCAACTCTAGATAAGGCAGTAAGTATGTGTAAATTATAACCAGCCCTATCTCAAAAGTATCCAAAAAAAATATACTGCCCAAGATTGGCAGTAGTGTACCAGAACCATCAGTTTTAAAATAATAAAACCCTCCAAGCTAGCTCAAAAATTGAGCACCAAAAAAATCGGGTAAACCTGCAATAACATTGTACTTCTCAGTTGGCTCCTAACGTCCCCGAGAATCGCCATGTGTGAGCAAGTCCACTACTTGCTGGCTTGTTTGCTGGAGGACGTCGACTTTCTCTTCAATCGCGGATAAGTACCGTTCATAGTTGGAAAGACATTCTTCCATACCAGCCATTCCGTTAAGTAGGTGACGTTCTAGATGATGCGCCTGGCGATTCGTGATAGACTCCGGACTGAGCATCGACGTCCGTTTGATCCCCAAGGTGTAGGAGGATATGAGTGTATAACATGTTGGTCAGCCTGTTACCTGGGAGGACTATCCTCAGGGAGAGATGAAGTAAGACATAACTGTTGAGCCTCCTGGGCTGCGTCACTGTCAAACCATGCTTCTGGATGCACGACGTCGGATGTGGCAGGAAGACCCACATGATGAGCGAGTTTACATATTAGTGCAGGAAAGGGTAGTGTATCTCGATGATCTTGGATTATGCGAATGAGCTGCTTGAGAAGAACAGTAGGTAGACACACCTAGATTTCTTGATGCACGTCATAAAGAACATTGAGCACAAAGGGAGAAAGATGATTACCCTTTATATCACATGGATATACATTGGACCCTCGATTGCTATGGAGGATTTTAAAAGTGGGTCTAAGATGATTGATGTGCAACGAATTTTCATCATTCCGAGGGACAGTGGTGCCATGACATAATGTGTGAGTGATCTCTCCCCAAACACCCAGACCATTGAGATTCCTATTGGTGACTGGGATCTGAGTGACCTCGAGATTTAGAAGATGAGCCAAAGTGATGGGAGTGATAAGTTTTGAGTAATGTGCAAATTCGATTTGAATGCATGGGGGATCATCATGACTAACACGACATCTATTGAAGAAGTCATGGATCAAACCTAGTTGATAAGATCCATTAAGATTCAGGATATTCTTCCATCCGATTACTTCTAAGAGAAGGTCTACACCAAAAGGCTCAATGACACTGTTAAGAACCAGACGTTCAACAACAGTGGTTGGATGTCTTTCCACTGGAATGAGTTGATGCTTACTAGGTTGCTTGTTCTTTGATTTTGAAGATTGAGAAACAAACTTACCTTTGCCTTTGATCATGATTTTCAGGTGAGAGAGACAAGTAAAGGAAGAAGAAGCAACCAGAGAAGAGAGAGGATATGAGGATTTGCAATCGAATGCACCCTTCCTTGTTATAGCAGAGTTATCGATTACATCGATCCCTTATTGATGGCATCGATATCACGCTCATAATGACATTAAAGACCGTGCTGATGGCCGTTGGAAAGATACAAATATTTACTGGATATTGTGGCAGTCCAACCGTTGGGAAAGACCGGTGGTTAAGACATTGCATTCCCGAGACTTGTCGATTGCATCGATAGTGCGTATCGATCACATCGATGTTTAAATTTCAATGATATCAAAATAGCTTAGATATCATTGGAAATGTGAAAAATTTTGCACTTTTGTTCCTACATTCAACATGGTTAATGTTATGAGATTTAGATTTATTGTAAACAAATAACCATGAATATCTCAAATTGTAGATTTACTTATGTGGATCACTGTTACTGAGATATCGTTAATGAGTACATATTCCAATCGATTTTTGAAAATCACAAAACCTATTTGTATCAAGAGGTTTTGTTAGGATATCAGCAAGTTGCTTTTCAGTAGTTACATAATCCAACGTGATAATCTTATCTTCAACAAGTTTCTCGATAAAATGATGACGAATATCAATATGCTTAGTCCGAGAATGTTGTACAGGATTCTTTGAGATGTTGATAGCACTTATGTTATCACAGAAAAGACTCATTATGGGTTGCTCAATCCCATAATCTAATAACATTTGTTTCATCCAAAGGAGTTGTGCACAACAACTTCCTACAGCGATGTATTCAGCCTCGGCAGTGGACAATGATATGGAATTTTGTTTCTTGCTTTGCCAAGAGACCAGACAATTCCCAATATAAAAGCATATTCCACTTGTTGATTTTTTATCATCTAGATTTCTAGCCCAATCAGCATTAGAGTATCCGGCGATGATGGTGGATGTTTTAAATGGATACCGTAGTCCGAAAGCAGTAGTACCTGCTATGTATTTGATGATTCGCTTAACGACTGTTAAGTGAGATTCCTTAAGATCTGCCTAATACCGAGCACACAGTCCCACACTAAAGGATATATCTGGACGACTGGCTGTGAGATAAAGTAGGCTTCCTATCATACTCCGATAAAGATGTTGATCCACACTTTTGCCATTATCATCTTTGGAGAGTTTGAGTGTGGTGCTCATGTGAGTATGATAAGTACCACCAGAATCGAGACCAAACCTTTTCACAAATCGTTTGCATACTTGGTTTGACAAATGAAGATTCCATCATTTAGCTGCTTGACTTGTAACCCTAGGAAGAAGTTTAATTCACCAACCATACTCATTTCAAATTCAGATTTCATAAGGTCGGCAAATTTGCATGCAACATCTTCACATGTTGAACCAAAGACTATATCGTCCACATAAATTTGTGTAATAAGCAGTGAGTCTTTTGTTCTTTGAGTAAACAGTGTTTTATCTACACTTCCTCTGCAGAATTTATGGTACAAAAGAAATTTTGTCAAACGTTCATACCAAGCACGTGGTGCTTGTTTGAGACCATAGAGAGCTTTGTTCAGATGATAAACATGATGGGGATGCTTAGGATCAGAAAATCCCTTTGGTTGTTCTATATAAACTTCTTCAGCAAGATCGCACTTTTCACATCCATTTGAAATAGTTTAAACTTTAATGCATATGCAACAAACATAAGAATTCTTATAGACTCAAAGCGAGCTACAGGAGCAAATGTCTCATCAAAATCAATACCTTCTATCTGTGAGTACCCTTGAGCTACAAGTCTTGCTTTGTTCCTGATCACATTTCCTGATTCATCGAATTTATTTTTGAAGACCCATTTAATTCTAATGAAATTTGTATTGAATGGTCTAGAAACCAATTGCCATACCTCATTTCTCTGAAATTGTTGAAGTTCTTCTTGCATAGCATTTATCCAGTGTTCATCTTGAAGAGATTTTACAATATTCTTGGGTTCAATTTTTGAGGTAAAGCAGAAATGACTATAGATATTTTCTATCTGCCGTCGAGTTCTCACACTGTCATTAGGATCTCCAATAATTTGCTCTCGAGGATGATCCTTAATGATAGGTATGTTAGATGATGGTTGGAGTTCATTGGATGATGGAGATTTGTTATCTGATTTATCTAGTATGCATGAATCTACATCATCTTCTAATTCATTTACAGGGATATCTTCTTCATGTGGTTGGTCATCGATTACCACATTGACTGATTCTTGAATAGTGAGGGTTCTTAAATTATACACTCTATAAGCACGACTATTTAAGGCACACCCCAGAAAAATACCTTCATCACTTTTAGACTTAAATTTCCCTAGGTGATCTCTGTCTCTCAAGATATAACATTTACTTACAAAAACTCAAAAATATTTCACACTAGGTTGTTTCCCATATTATAATTCGTATGGAGTTTTGTTCAAACCTACTTTAAGATATACTCTATTTATGATGTAGCAGACAATATTGATAGCTTCTGCCCAGAAACTTTTTGCCATATCTTTCCCATTCAGCATAACTGACTCCATTTCCTGTAATACTCAATTTTTCCTCTCAACGACTCCATTTTACTGTGGGGTTTTTGGGGCTGAGAATTCATGACAAATTCCTTTCTCATTGCAATATTTTTCAAATCGCTCATTTTCAAATTCCCCACCATGATCACTTCTGATGCGATTGATGCAATATTCTTTTTCATTTTGAAATCGCTTTGCCAAAATCACAAATTCCTCAAAGGCATTTAATTTCTCTCTAAGAAATGCAACCCAAGTAAATTTGGTGTAGTCATCTACTACCATCAGGAAGTATCTTTTCTTGCCATGGCTTTCTACTTTGGTTAGGCCAACTAGGTCCATATGCAGTAGATCCAAAGGTTTTTTTGTTGCTATGGTAGTTGTCTTTTTGTGACCTACTTTTATCTGTTTTCCTTTTAGACATTCTCCATAGACAAATTTTCTTCTTTTCTAATCTTGGGAAGTCCTCTAACCAATTTTTTTGAACTAAGCTTAGCTAAATTTTGGTAGTGAACATGTCCCAACCTTTGGTGCCATAATTTGGATTCATTTTTTACAGCCATATTACACTTTGTGGATAATACACTCTCATTAGTACTTTCAATAACGTAATAGTTATCACTAGTATGTAAACCTTTTATGAGAGATTTTCCTGTATGATCTAAGATCCTGTACACATCCTTGAAGAAGGTAACTAGATGTTCCTTATCACGGATTTGGGGATACTAAGGAGATTATGTTTCAGACCTTCTACACACAGAACATGTTTGATTTTTGCAAGGCCTGGTACAACTATTGTTCCTTGTCCAATAATTCTGGCAGAGCCACCATCTCCAAACGTGACTGATCCTCCATCAAAGTCTGAATACTCACAAAAGTAAGCTTGATTACCAGTCATGTGTTTGGAGCATCCACTATCAAGGTACCATTTTGAACTATTGCTAACTTTCAGAGAAGTATGGATTACTAGACAATTGTTCCGATCTGTCACACCTTCTAAGACACTTTTGGCCATGATTCCACCTTCAGTCAAGATCACTCTCTAGGCAGTGAAGCCCTTAAGAGAGACCCGCTCTGATACCAATTGAAATTGCAGTAATGACTGCTTTAGTTTAAGTAGGAATCTGGCAATATGTCCTAGAGGGGGGTGAATAGGACTTTTTCAAATGTTTTATGATTATTTAAAATCCTATCAAACCTATCATGAGAAAATATTCATAAATCAGGATTTCTTCAAAGTAACTTTAATAGCTTCCAAGCCAATTAGAGGATCCAATCATAAAACTAATTTAATGATAAACATGATGCAATTCAGAGTTTATGATAGATGTAACTTAGAGGTGGGCATCGAGCCGAGTCGAGTCGAGGTGGGCCAAGCTTGGCTTGACTTGTCCATGATGTACTCGAGCTCGAGCTCAACATTGAAGCTTGGCTTGTTTGCCAAAGCTGTCGAGTCGAGTTCGAGTTGAGCAAGTGGTTCGAGTCGAGTCGAGTTTACCTCGACTCGAGCTCGAGCTTATTGGGTGAGAGAGTAATGGATTCTGTTCTTGATCCTCCTCCATTGATGAAAAATTCAAAAATCTTAAGAGAATCAAAGCAAAACTCGATGAAAAAACTAAACAAAGCTTCGAATCGGATGAGGAAACCTATAAGAACCGATCTATTCTTGATCTTCTTCCACCAGCAGAAATCCAAGTACTAGGAAAGAAACAGAGCAGAACACAGATCAGAAATCCAAGTAAAGAGCTCTAGCCAATCAGATCATTAGATTTCCTTGAAGCTCTAACAAATCTGAGAAGAACTCATCTCGAATTTCTTAGGTTTCTCACCTAAGAAGTAGATCTCAAGAGATTGAAATCATACTATTGTGGAGCTGAAACGAAAACTGGTAGTGGTGGTCGGGGCGGGCGTGCAACTGGCGGTGGGTAGAGAAAGAGAAGAAAGGGAAAGGGAAGGGGGTGCGTGCAGTCGGGTAGAGACTATAGGGTTTTTTATTTTTATTTTTATTTTTATTTTTAAGTTTAAACTTAAAACTTATATTAATAATATATATATATATATATATATAATATTTAATATATTTATTAATCGAGCCGAGTCGAGCTTGAGTTCAAGCTTCGAGTCGAGTCGAGTTGAAATGCCCCTTGGTTAAACTTAGCTTGAACTCAACTCGAGCTTCAAATAATTAGCTTGGCTCGGCTTGAATCGGCCATTCGAGCTGAGTCAATCCGAGCTAACTCGAGCCGAGTCGACCGAGCTTTTCGAGCTAGCTTGACTTGTGAACAGCCCTAATGTAATTGTATGTGAGGTGTGATTAAATATGAAAGCATTTAATGAAATCACACAAGTAATCAAAGATAAACATCAATCACAAACACAGTCATTTTTATAGTGGTTCGACTACTTGTCTACTCCACTCCCGGCAGACGCACTCAACCCTTGAGTGTGCCGGATTTCACTAAGGAGGTTTCACAACAGGTTCACCTCAAACCGGAGGTTTTAAATCAGGTCACCTCTAACCAGTACAACCTACACCTAGGCTGACAGTTTATGCTTCCACGAGCAAGGGTCAACATATAACACCCGATTTTAGGCACACTGGCCAAGGATCCACTTAAGGAACCTCACTTGTTTATGCTTCCATGAGCAAGGGCACAACACACCCAACTTTTAGACCACCTTGGTCAAGGACCTACATAAAGGACTTAACGTTTATGCTCTCCACAGAGCAAAGGTCAACACAAAGCACCCACCATGTACACTCCCACTGGAGGCCTCCTAGAGGACTTGCAAGGGGTGAAAAACACCTTAGACCCAATCCTACAAAGGAATGATCATAAGGGTACTCTGGACTCTAATGACTTATAGATAAGTAGATGAGCCCCATTCAGCTCGTTGTCGAAGATCTCCTCCTTTGTTGACAAAGAATCTTCTGCTTCCTTATACCGCAACTCAGAAGATGTACCAATACATGGCGACAGGTAAGGTCAAGGTTATGACGGAATCCTACTCTCAAATATTTTCCTATAAGGGAGATAGAGCGATTCCAATCATCTATGCATTCAAGCCATCCCAGCTTAATGATTTGCTATTAAGGTGGTAGCTGGAGGATCCTTGAATGCGAAAGTTCATTCCCCAATCCACTCTATTGAATGTCAATGATGAGGGTGGTTGGAGGATGAACTTCCATGAGAGGAAGGGCTTTGGATATATGATCTAAGGTTAAATACTCAAAAGCATTCTCTTCTTTCTCTACCAGCAACTAAGGGCAAGCTCTCATTAAATAGGCAAAATGTTTCAATGGATATAAAACGGTCACATTTATGACAGAGTTTGATCTCATTGAGTAGGGTCGATATCATCAAGCGTATACTCTTGATTGCATCGACTGGCCGCTCGATGATACGAACTCAAATGTTAAATGCTTTTGAAACCTTTTGCCAGTTGGTTAATGGAATCGAAATATGTGTCGATGTCATTAGATTTGGAACTCCGATTTCATCGACACGAGGTTCAATTCCTCGACATTTGAAAAATGTGAAAGACTTGCTTTTGAAATGTTTCAGGTTAAAAGTATGATCGAGGCACACTCGATATCATCAGAATTTGAATATCGATGATATCGATGGCAGAGTCGATGCATCAATAAATCTAAGGATTTTTCTAGTTACTTGCTGGACAGTTTATGGCCACTCTCGATGCAATCGACTCAGCCTCGATATGATCGATATTTGAATATCGATTTTATCATGTGACCCTCGATCCAAGAAGAAACAACCTGAAACAATTGCTGAAAAACAGAGTGTCCAATCCGATATCATCGAAGGGCTTCTGATATCATCAAAATTTGAATTTCGAGGATATAGAGGAGAACTTTGATATATCGAAGATTTTATGATTTTTCTTAGAAAAACAGAGACACAACCATTGTGATATCGATTTTATTGTGTCAACTTCAATAGACTCGAGATTTAAAGATCGATGATATCGATATGTATATCAATACATCGATAATTCTGTCCAGAGATATATGTGGTAGCTGGACATCTTTTGTCCTCATTTAGACAGTATCAATTGGTCATCGAGGACATCGACAACACTGTTCGATTACATCGATCAGTTTATCGATAAATTGACAGAGGTAGAAAACTTAGAGATTTTCTGAGGTTTTGAAAAAGTTTTCTTACCCAAAAACCCTATGATATTCTAATCAATTTTAAGGGTTTTAATTACCTGGTGTTTTGGGATATGGGATGTGAGGCTAAGATTTATCTATGGCAAGTTTGGGCACACATCCGGTTGAGGCAGACGCTTAATCAATCATCCTATGGGGCTCCTCTGTCTAACAGACTCAACCCTCACTCTAATTGACAAACCAGGGCACTTTCAATTTCAGTTTGATTTTCCTTTCAAGCTTGCTAGACACAGACTTGTCCATTTTCAATTTCATCAAGATTTCTTCGATGTCATTAAGGTTTAAAATTTGATGATATCGAGTCTATCTCGATTCCTTGAATATTTCAGTTGATTTTCCTTTGAAGCTTGTTGGACACAGACTTGTCCATATTCGATGTCATCGAACATTGATTGATGTCATCGGAGTTTGAATCTCGATGACATCGAAGCTCATTCGATTCCTCAAGCAATGTCAGAATATTTTCTAAGAAGTTTTGCTGCACAAAGCTCTAAGTTCTTTGAAGTCATCGAATCACCCTCGATGTCATCAACAACGTGTATTCGATGTCATCGAAGGTATGTTCGATTCATCAAATATTTTGTCCAAATACTTATGTAGTTGTTAGACATAAATGGTTTTATTTCGATGTCATCGAAGCCTGTTCGATGTCATCGAACATGAGTGTTCGATTTCATCGACCTAAGCTCGATGTCATCGATTGAAGCAGAAAACTTAGAAGATTTTTCTGTTTAACAACACCAGGTGGCTCAACACTGTCCCAGCTGGATGGTGTGGACGCAACACATACATCACGGTGGATCCCACCATCCCACGCTGGACGATGTGGATGTCACACATGTAGGGTAGGTGAGTACCACGTCCTTCCATTGGACGGTGTGGATAAAACATCATGGTGGGTCCCACTGTCCCATCTGCTGGACAGTGTGGACACCACACGGACATTAGATGAGTCCCACAGCTGCTGGACATCAGTCTAGTAGCATCCACTGATGGACAGTGGGGATAAAATACATATATTAAGGTGGGGTCCACAATTAGAGAAAGGGGAGAGAGAGAGAGAGAGAGAGAGAGAGAGAGAGAGAGAGAGAGAGAGAGAGAGAGAGAATGTGTGGAGGGGAGGGGCTTCGCCACTATGAGCCCTCCTTATACATGATATAAAGCATACATCAAATGGGTCCCACCACATGTGGGCCCTTAAATCATCAAAATTAATGGTGGACGTCCCTTTCCCGCCAACAAATTACAAGGTCTAGATGACCTTCTTACAATAAAAATAAACATCATGATGGGGGGAGAATGGCCCCATCATGGAATTCATATATGCATTATGGTGGGCCATTGGCCACACCTAGGTCCCAAAATGGGGTACCTACCATCAACCGGTAGGCCCCACTTGTCCCATGAACAAAACCATCATCTAAACCAAAGGTTCACCCACCATTGGATCTTCTTCTTGGTTCCTTGGAATGCTTAGCTCCTAGGCTTCTTCTTTGATGGATGATGATGAATATTGAAGGGTTAAGATGAGAGATTAGGGGTAGGAAGTGGGCCTCACACTAGGCTTTTTCTTTCCTTGGAACTCCTTGGACGGTCTTTCCTTTGGGTTTCTTGGGGAATGGGTAGAGAATGAGAGAGAGG
The DNA here is from genome assembly GCA_030180095.1 of Magnolia changhungtana. Taxonomy (NCBI): domain Eukaryota; kingdom Viridiplantae; phylum Streptophyta; class Magnoliopsida; order Magnoliales; family Magnoliaceae; genus Magnolia; species Magnolia changhungtana. The sequence goes on along the minus strand of JASAUF010000101.1, from coordinate 4,361,694 downwards.
GTGGTTGTAAGGGAGATGGGATGGAGTGGTGGGTGTGATTGACATGAGAGTTGACTTAGGGGGGTAGGTTGCTTGTCTTGGGGATAAAGAAGGCATGGCTAGTGATGTGATGTGTACTTGACTAGTGATGTGAAAGGATGGGTAGAGATTCTTTGAAATCTCTTGGAATTCGTAATGCGTGACATTTTCCTTGAGATAACGCGGGCCTACAACTCCTGGCCTGGGTATCACATCAGTGCACAAGACGTGGCATTGGAACCACGGCGACGATGCTGTCGCTAAGGTACAAGTCGACTCAAATCTACGGGAAGCAACTTAAGGCGGGCACAAATGCTGTCTACAGGTCGCAGGTCACCGAGATTCGACGGAGAGGATCGTGGGAGTTTAAGGAACAATACGAACTAGGATACGGGCCTTACACCTGGGCCGAGTCCAATAGAGCTGTGTCGTCATGTCGGCACGTTAGCAAGTCCACGATGTGCTGAGTGGTACGTTGTAGTGCAGTAATCATCTGCTCCAGGCTTCAAAGCCGCTCCTATGTATGTCCTATCCGCTCCTCCTGTCCGTCAAAACAGTCCTCAAGCCGCGCCAGTCCTCGTAGAGTTGCCCCGACACGATCCTGATGCCACTTTTGACGTTATGTATGTGCGGAGTCAGGAGTGTTCAGAGTAACTCTTGGTCCCTGTATCTCGCCTTTTGGTGGTGCCACTGTCTCTCCTATCTTAGTCTCGCCCTGTGTTTCTTCCTCATCCTATGCTTTAGGTAGTGAATGGAACTTGAGGTCCATCTTCTAGATATTTACCTTGTTGAAGTGTTGCAGGGGATGCTTGGGATTGTCCGTCAAGGGTAGCCCCAACTCATTGCTCAATACATTAATAATATGAGGGAACATGAGATGAGTGGTTCTGGATGTGTGGACAACGACCGCTAATTGGTGAACTATCAAAGAGGGTAGACACAATTTTACACCAGAAGAAATGCTATACAATACAAGGACCATGAATGAGGTTAAGTCGACTCTATTGGTCCCCCTAGGATATACATTGGTAGAAAAAATCCCATGTAGAACTCGGTATTTTGGGAGCATATATTTTGTCTTGAGAGCATTCCCTTGATACCAAAGGATGTCTCTACCATAACATAGGAATTTTGTTGCGAGGGACCGAACCATGGGGTTTTCAAGATTGAGATTAGATAGACTGACAGGGGAGAGAGTAAGGCCGAACAAATTTGTAATTATGTCGGCCGTGATTTCTACACTCATGTCCCTGACAGTGACCAATATAGAAGGAGGCTCAAGAACTGAAGAGTGGCAGTATACAAGAAAATGGTAGACTCTTTCATCGTGGCATGGCCCACCAAAGTCCAAAACAGGAGCCCAATCTACGACTGACAAGAAGGGTTCTATTTCAAAGACCCGTATGCACTCCTTATCCACTTTTCGTTCATACACAAGTTGTCTCCCCATGAAAATTTCCAAGATGTTGGCATGGGGAGCCAAAATCATTGGTGTGGTAGGAGGTGCTGAAGATGTAGGCGGGGCCTCACTGTGCGATGACTATCGGGCAGTGATTCCTCATCGGCGAGTAGGGGATGCTTGATCCGGTGCCCTGACTCTTTCTTATGGAGCTAAGGTTTTTCTCCATGTCGGTCGAGATGATTCTCCTTCAGCCAGAGCTTTCCTTTTATCCTTGGCCATGTAAGATTGGGCAAAAGGTGCAAGAGAATAGAGGAACGGAAGGTCAAGTAGAAGATCAAGACAATGAAGAACAAAAAAAATATTCCCAAAATTTCCTCTTACAGCCTAGGATAACCTGATTTACCTTGAAGAAGTGAGGGGTTTTACCTAGGAATCTCTGGATTTGAGCTGTAGAGGATCGCCACCAATGTTAATGGACCCAAGGAGAAAAAACAGAGAAGATGAAGTAAAAAAAAACATTTTCCCGCTCGCTTGACTTTTTACAGGTGGGCATCTTTAATGTCATTGAAATAGATTCGATGACATTGATCGACCCAAAAAGATGTCATTGAAGAGGTGTTCGATTACAGTCTGTATTGTCTGATGCTTTCAATTCTGTGAGTTCTTTAATGACATCAAACTTTGCTCGATGTCATCGAAGAGTCATTCAATTCATCAAATGACTCATCGAAGTAATAAATTTTGGCATGGATCTGGGTACTTCGATAGAATCTTAGAGATGTATATCATTAAATATTTCCTTTTTAGCTTGTATACTTAGCAGAATTTGTACTAAATATTGAGAAACCCAAAATTATAAACACATTTTTCTAATGTTTATGTTCAAAAAGGATTTTGAGGTATAGAAACCTCAGATATATCATGATAATCACAAAAGTGCATCATTTTACACACATCCAAGTCTAGATGCCATGACCTGAACTTATTTTCTTTGCTCACGTGATATCAGGTAGATGGATCGTTCTCTCTATTGCCTTTAATGACATAGCATTGGTCACTAGTGTGAAGACCCTTCATAATTAATTTACCTGATAGGTCCGAGATCTTGCACTCACGTTTGGAGAATGTCACCATGTGCTTGTTGCCACAGATTTGAGAGATGCTTAGAAGGTTGTGTGTCAACCCTTCTATGCAAAGAGCATTCTCATTTTTGAGCATTTTTAGTCTGACTATAGTTCCATGCGCCGTTACCTTAGTGGTGCTACCATCACCAAAAGTGACTATCCCGTCATCAAGTTTTGAATAATTTGAGAGAAGAGATTTGTCACCCGTTACGTGTTTTGAGCAGCTACTATTAAGGTACCATTTAAAACTATTACCTGTATTAAGAGAGGAATGAGTCACTAGGCAATTTCTCTTGTTTTTCACTATCCATTTTGTGACAGTTTTTCTCGAAGAATATGTTTTTACTTCACTATGGGTTTGTCTGGGCTTATTGGGCAACTGAATCATATTTCCTTGTTTCATTAATTCCTTTGTTTTTTTGATTCAGCTAAGCCACTTGACTCAATAGCTCCTCCATTCTTCTTGTCATTTTAGGTGGAGACGGATGTTTCTTACCTTTTAACATGTACTTTGGCGGACTCTTGACATTCTGCGTTGTTCTTCCAGTTGGTTTGTATTTACTAGTAAAGTTCAAACCAGAAGTGGAGTGAGTCCTTCCAAACGTAAAACATTCAAACCTATAATGTCCTAAATCTCCACATAGATGACATATATGGGTGTCTCTAATATTGCTTCCAGATGCCATATTTTTCTTAATCATAGATGGTGCAGGAAAGGAGTTTGATTTATAAGATTCATAGCCTAAGCCTCTCCTATGCTTTTGTGTTCTTCCTATTCATAGAAGTTTTTCCAGTTTTTCATTGCTTTGAGAGAATCTATGACTAAGTTCAACATATTGTTTTGATATACCAAAATCAAAAATAAGTTTATGATTTTCATTCTTTAGGTGTATATTTTCAGTTTCCAGGAGTTCAATCTGTTTGTTTAATTTTAACATTTCAGATGTGAGGGAAGCAGTTTTCCTTTCTAGTTTGTCATTTTCAATATGGTATTGCTAAAGATTATTTATCAAGTGGGTATTGATTTCCTAAGTTTTGTTCACCTCATCTTGTAATAGTTTGTTTTTATTGTTAGCAACACCAAGTTTCTTAAGGACACTGATGCTATAGATATAAAGTTGATCATAAGCATCATGGATGTCATCCTTTTCTTCTTCTTCTTTTCATCATCCGAGAGAAATGTCCCTTTAGCTTGCGGTTCCTCAGTTTCTAAGGGAATATTGGTAGATGTGGAGGCCATAAGTATTTTCAAAGATTTCTGATCTCCATCACTCTTTGAATCACTGAATTCTAAGTTTGATTCTTTAGTGTCATCCCATGTGGCTGCCATGACCTTTCCCTTAGTCTTTTTGGTGGGACATTCAGTGGACAAGTGCCCAAATTTCTGGCAATTGTAACACTGAGGCTCTTTGGACCTTTTGAGAGGTTTGCCTATATCGCGTTTGTTGTCCAATTGTTTGGCTTTGTAGTTGTATGGTCGACCACGATTTTTGTTAAAAAATTTCTTGAACTGTTGAGCCAAGAGAGCCACTTCCTCATCTTCATTTTCTCTCTCCCACTTTTCTCCTCATTAATGGTGGTGTGTTTTGCAGCTTTGAGGGCATTACTTTTGGATTTGGGGGTTGGTTTGAAGTGTAGTTTAAATGTTTGTAGGGAACCTACTAGTTCTTTAACTTTCATTTCGTCCATGTTTCTACACTCTTCAATAGTTGTTACTTTGGAGTTAAAAGGTTCCGGTAGGGATCTTAGAATTTTCCTACAAATTTTTGAGACCAGAATTTTCTCTTCCAATCCACCCATGGAATTACAGATGATATTCAGTTTTGTAAAGAATTCCATGAATGTCTCATGTTTCTCCATTCTGAGGTGTTCAAATTGTGATGTTAGGAGTTGCAGCTTGGATCTTTTCACTGTGCTGGTTCCCTCTGGGTTGTTTCTAACAAGTCCTATGCTTTTTTTGATGTGCCGCACATATTGATTTGATTAAAGACTTCTTGGGACACATCACAATAAATAACATTCATTGCTTTTGCTTCAGATGTTTATTTTTCTTTGTCGTACACAGTCCACATTTCTTTGGATTTATGTTTGGAGATAGTTGTGCCATTTTCAAGTACTATTTGATTAGTTGGTGGTACATATTTATTTTCAACTATGTCCCAAACTTCATGATCCAGAGTTTTAAGAAAGTAGTGCATCCTTGCCTTCCTGTATGCATAATTTGAACCATCAAATAGACACAGATGTACCCTCCCCTTTGGCCGTGATTCCCAACTTCAGTTAAGATCATTCTCTAGGTGGTTAAACCCTTAAGAGAGACACGCTCTGACACCAATTGAAATTGCGGTATAGACCATTATAGTAGAAGTAGGAATAAATCAAAGTGTCCTAGAGGGGGGTGAATAGGACTTTATAAAATTTTATGCCAATTTAAGATCCTATTATCCTAATCTTGATCTATTATGCAACAATCAAGATATACTCATGTTAACTCTAATGGCTTCTAAGCCAAGTAGAGGATCCAAGCACAAGACTACTAAATATTAACTAGAGTTAACAATTAGTCTATGATGGATGATGTGTATGAGTGTGTGTGGGATTTGATTCTTATTAGTTCTAGATATTCAAATAATTATGCTTTATATAAACAATAAACATAATCAAAAGAATATGCAAGCAATAATTCAAAACACAATCATGTATAGTGGTTCGGCTATGTGCCTACTCCACTCCCGACGGACGCACTCAACCCTTGAGTGTACCGGATTTTACTAACGGAGGTTTCAAATCAGGTTCACCTCAAACCTTTATAGCCTACACAAGGTTGACTCTAAGACCTACACAAGGTACCTAAACATGCCTACACAATGTAAGGGTCCTACATAAGGACACGATAGTTTATGCCCTACGCAAGAGTAAAGGTCCTACACAAAGCACCTAGGTTTTAGGCTACACAGGCTAAGGATCCACACAAAGAACCTAGTTTATGCTACATAGGCCAAGGATCCACACAAGGAACCAGGTTTAGGCCACACAGGCTAAGGATCCACATGAGGAACCTAGTTTAGGCCATAGGCCAATGATCTACACAAGGAACCTGGTTTAGGCCACACAAGCTAAGGACCTACATAAGGATTTAAGTTTATGCCTTACACAAGAGCAAGGGTCCTACACTAAGCACCCAAACGTACTCTCTCGTCGGAGGCCTCAAATGAGGACTTGAAGGTTTGAGATACACTTGTGATCCAATCCTACACAACGAATGATCAACAGGGTCTCTAGACTCTAATTACTTACATGTAAGTAGATGAGCCCCGTTCAGCACGTTGATGAAGATGTTCTCCCTTGATGACGGAGATTCTTTAGCTCCCTTGATCCATAAGACTGATGATGCTCCAATGTAAGGTGACGGGGTTGGGTTAAGGTTTTGTTGGAATCCACTCTAATGAATGTTAATCATTAAAGAGACGGAGTGATTCCATGGTCTTAAGCATTCAAGGGATCCCAACTCAATGATTTTCCATTAAGGTGGTAGCTAGATGATCCTTAAATGAGGAAGTTCATACATCAATCCACTCTATTGAATATCAATGATGAGGGTGGATTGAAGGATGAACTCCCATGAGAAAAAGGGCTTAGGGTTGATAATAGGTAGTTACTCTCTCAAAGCTCTCTCTCCTTTTCTCAATGCAGCAACCAAGAACAAGCTCTCCTTATAAAGGCAAAAAGCTCTAATGCTAATAAAATAGTTAGTGTCTGACTGAGTTTGATGTCATCGAACATGATTCGATCTAATCGAACGTATACTTTCGATGACATCGAATGTCAGTTCGATGACACGAACTCTACTGAAAAACATTGCTGGAACTTTTTGATTGGTGATCGATGTCATCGGACTTGATTCGATGTCATCGAGATTTGAACTTCGATGTCATCGAATTATAGTTTGATTCCTCAACAATCTGCATGACATTTCACCAGAGCTTACTGACAATTTTAAGTCTGTCTTCGATGTCATCGAGCTTGATTCGATGTCATCGAATTTTAAAGTTCGATGTCATCTAATCCTAGTTCGATTCATCGATCTTTTCAGAAGATATTCCTTGAAGGTTTGCTGGACACTTCTTTGTCCAATTTCGATGTCATCAAGGTTAGCTCGATTCCTGGAACATTTCAGTTTAATTTTCCTTTCAAGCTTACTGGACATAGACTTGTCCATTTTCGATTTCATCGAGACTTCTTCGATGTCATCAAAGTTTGAATTTCGATGATATCGAGTCTATCTCGATTCCTCGAATATTTCAGTTGATTTTCCTTTGAAGCTTACTGGACACAGACTTATCCATATTCGATGTCATCAAACCTTGATCGATGTCATCGGAATCTTGATGAGATCGAAGCTTGTTCGATTCCTCAAGCAATGTCAGAATATTTTCCAAGAAGTTTTGCTGGATAAAGCTCTAAGTTCTTCGAATTCATCGAATCACCCTCGATGTCATCGAAGGTATGTTCGATTCATCGAATATTCTGTCCAAATACTTATGTGGTTGCTGGACATAAATGGTCTTATTTTGATGTCATCGAAGCCTGTTCAATACATCGAATGTGAGTGTTCGATTTCATTGACCTAAGCTCGATGTCATCGATTGAAGCAGAAAACTTAGAAGATTTTTCCATTTAAAAACAAGTTTTCAGACTTTTTAATACCTCTTTCGGGGGTCTACTAATTGACAAATGAGGGCACTTTCACCTTTCGGTTCCCAAAGAAGCAGACAAGTCAGAATGTCGAGGTCGACACCTTCTCATGCCTCCAGCACTACCGTGCTGGCCGCTTCGACTTACGTGACAAGCTAGAGAGAAAGAGGCGCAACAAAGCCCCTGAGGCAGCAAATGAAGTGATGGCCGAGAGTGGTGACCCTTAGGAAGCCGAGCTCAGCGACATACGAGGTCAGATTGACAATATATAACAAGCTTATCGAATGAATGCTCTAACCTCGGTGGAGGCAATACTGGAAGAAACTGAACCACCATTCACTGTTGACATCATGCATGCTCAACTTCCACTAAGATTCAGGATGCCTTAGATCACCCCGTACATTAGAACCACTGACTTAGCCGAGCACTTGGAATCCTATAGGGCTTGGATGAAACTCTACGATGTATCAACTGCAGTCATGTGCCACGCATTTTCCTTAACCCTAGTGGGAGTGGTTAGAAAGTGGTTTCGGTAATTAAAGTTGTAATCGATAAGTTCTTTCACACAACTCAGCAAAGCCTTCATCACTAACTTCATTGGAGGAAAAGAAAGCCTCAAACTAGCTTCCCATCTTTTCAATATCATCTAGAGAGAAGGCGAGCTGTTGAATGACTATATCAAGCATTTCAACTTGGAAACGATGAAAGTACAAGCACATTCGAAAGAAATCACTCTGACTGCTATGATGGGAGGCCTAAGAGAAGGAAGGTTCCTCTTCTCACTTGATAAAAGCCCTCCAATGATGATGGCTGACCTCCTCAATAAGGCTTTGAAGATAAAACTCCGATCACTTGATAAAACTCCGATCACTTGATAAAACTCCGATCACTCTGACTGCTATGCATGCTCAAATACTCTAACATTGAAGAGCTTTTTAGCCTGTGAAAATGCTGCTCGGAACAGGGGAAGCTCGGCCAAAGAAAGGTGACCCAAGGAGGAACCTACCTTGTCCAACAATAGCAAAAGAAGGAAAGATGACAAACTACCCAAAGGCCAGCACTCGAGCCGATGACCTGACAACAGGTTCATCTTGTATACTCCCTAAACATAACGCCTAAGCAGGTCCTCATGGAAGTTCGAGACAAACGAATTCTCAAGTGGCCGAACAAGATGAAATCTGATGCCGACAAGCGGGACAAGTAGAAGTATTATCACTTCCATCGTGACCATGACCACTTGACTGTGATTGATTCAACCTAAAAGAGGAGGTTGAAGCCCTCACCTGTAATGGGCACCTGCGTGAATATGTTAATAGAAGGGAAGAGCAAACGGACCTAAAGAATGAGCAACCTATCAACAACGAACCTATTGGGAAAATCCGTACTATCTTTGGTGGGCTAGCTGGGGGAGGAGACTCTAATTGAGCTCGAAGAGCTCATGCCTAAAGTAATATTAGTCACTGTAGCTTGGAGTATCGGATCCACATCACCAGCAGACCGTCGAAAGAGTAGAAAGTGATACCTTGAGATCTAACCTTCACTGAAGAGGATGCCCGAGGTGTTCACCATCCATATGATGATGCACTTATGGTAACTATGACCATAGCTAACCGCGAAGTGTTTCAAATCTTGGTGGACACCGACAGCTCAACAGACATCCTCTTCGCTGAAGCGTTCAACAAAATGGGGTTCAGAAGGCTTCAACTCCAACCTGTCAAAACTCCCCTGCTCAGATTCGTAGGAGATAAAGTTACCTCAGAAGGATCAATTTAGCTCCCAGTCACCGCAGGAGAAGGGAAAAACCAGACGACGACCATGATAGATTTCTTAGTGGTAGATTATCCCTTTGTCTACAACGTCATCCTCAAACGACCCCCACTCAATGCTCTTCGAGCTATCGTATCGACATATCATTTCGCGATGAAGTTCCCAACTGAGCACGATACTGAACTAGTCAAGGGAGATCAATAGGAAGCTTGATAATGCTATTCCATGACATTAAGGATGAAGCATCAAGCGATGGACATCACCTCCCTCGACCCCCCAGAAGACTCGGTAGAAAGAGGGTGCCCGATGAAAGACCTCATACTTGTCCTACTTGATGAATCCGATTCGACCTGTATAGTGCAGATCGAGTCATCACTAACACCATCATTACCTGACTAGATGATAAGCCTCCTCCGACGATATGTCGATGTATTTGTATGGTACCATCAGGACATGCCCAACATTAGCCCGAAAGTTATGGTTCACAAATTGAACGTCGACCCCAACTAATGACCAATAAGACAGAAGCAGAGGGCATTTGAGCTCAAATGATACGCCATAATCGGGGAAGAAGTAAAAAAACTCCTCAAGGCCAGTTTCATTGAAGAAATCTACTATCTGGACTAGATTGCTAATGTTGTTTTAATTAAAAAGTCAAATGGGAAGAGGCGGGTCTATGTCAACTACACTAACTTGAACAAAGCTTGCCCCAAAGACAACTTCCCTCTCCCCAGGATTGACCAGCTCGTTGACAACACGACCGAACATGAGCTCCTAAGCTTCATGGACGCGTATTCGGGCTACAATCAAATTGCTATGCATCCATACGACAAACAGAAGATGACATTCGTCACAAGTCATGCCTTTCAGACTGAAAAACACTAGGCCACATACCATCGACTTGTCAATAGAATGTTTACTCGACAGATTAGACGTTCTATGGAAGTCTATGTTGATGACATGCACGTCAAGAATATTAGGGCTGCAAACCACGTCTCCGGCCTCAAAGAAATGTTCACGATCCTACGAGAATATCAGATGAAGTTAAATTTGAGCAAGTGTGCCTTCGGCGTCAGTTCAGGAAAATTCCTTGGATTCTTGGTTAGTCGAAGAGGGATAGATGCGAACCCCAATAAAATTCAAGCTCCGCTCAACATGAGCTCACCTAGAACAACAAAAGATGTTCAATGCCTCACAGGGAGAATAAACTCTCTCAACTGTTTTATATCTTGAGCCACTGTCAAATGTCTCCCCTTTTCCAACCAATTAAAAAGGAAGCAAAAGATAGATTGGATGCAAGAGTGCGAACTTGCCTTACAGTAGCTCAAATAGTACTTAGGATCACCGTCGTTGCTCTTAAAGCCCGAGCAAGGAGAACCATTGTTGTAACACATCGAACTTTTCAATACTTGAGTATTGAAAGTTCTTGAGTGTTACTATGAAATTTAACTTAACATGTATATGTGTACGATACCAATTTAGCTATTCTAACCTTACATATATTCTCCAACATGAATCTGACTATTTGGAGTAATCTTCATCTATAGATCAAGTCATCCGACCGTTGATTTTCAAGAGTGGACCATCAAATTAGCAAGTATTCTCACCTGCCCATCATAGCCAATTGATTAGTCAACTATTCACCATTAGATAAAGATATTTGATCGTCCACTTTGAGTTTGGATTACCCGATCATAGCAAAGTAACTACCGATCTCTACATCTGCTCGTACACGTATCGAATCGAGATGCTGATCCGTTCATCTTGTTCACCACCTATAAATGTGCTTAACCAACCATTAGAACTACAATCAGAGGAACGTACATATGTGAATAAGTCACTTGAATCTAACGGTATACATGTTCCACTCTCGATCACTCTAGAAACCCGCTTTGTGTCCATTCGTTTATGAAGCTGACCGTACATCCACCTACGTATATGGTAAGAGCACTGACCATCAAGTTTTCTTATTTTTAGCATGTCATCTGACCACTCATCATATTTGGATTCGCCAAATAAGCCACATGAATATTATGGTAAACTGATCATCATGAAGATCTTACGGTATAGGTCCAAACCACCCGGTAACTCATTAATTAGATGTGTATAAACATTATTTTGAATTAAGGAGTGTGTTAACCATTAAAAGAGCATCTTGGTGATTCTTGAGGGATCATGGCCCAAATTTAACCAGTTAAGAGGGTGTGTAAAATAAAGATCACCCGTCAAATCTCATCGCGTTTGGACGATGAAGCTGTGAGATGCGGACGATGGAAATTCGGACAAAAGAAAAGGGTAGAATTATAATTATGAACCCTATACTCATATATTCGGCAATGTTGCAATCTGTTACGTGAGGTTTTCACGGTATGTATCACCCATGGCCCACCTAGGACTTAGATCGGTTCCATACTTAAGTCCATAGACGAACATGATCTTGTAAAGATGGTGAATGGAGTGGATTTCATAACAAACCCCACCTCACACACTTAAGTGAATGCTTAAAACCAAAGTTGTTGTTGCACGACCAGCGTTTGCAACAACTAGTTCCATTTCTTTCCTTCCAAAACGAAGCAAATGACGATCACTAGAAGCTATCATCGACTGATTGCAGCCGTTCCTTACGAAGATCACGGTCATCCATCATACATCAATGTGAATCTAACTAAAAATCCAATGCTTGAAGGAAACTATTTGAAATAGAATCCCTAAAAATCTTCTCGCACACAAACCGTATTTCAGTAGGAAACTCCTGATTTTCCTCCTGTTTAGATTAGATCTCTTTACAAATCCAAGAAGCATCATTCTCCAACAATCAAGACCCTCCATTTGAGGAAATCCTAGCTGTCTAAGAAGCCATTGATTTTTAATAGAGAACCATCATTGCAATAGCTCTCCACTGACCGTTACAAACCAATTTTAGAAACCATTCCCAGATGTAATCCAAGCCATCTATTCTTCTTAAAATGATCTCTAAATCCCATTAGGAATCCAAATCACTATGTTCAAAATCCCTGAGCTTCACGGCTTCTTGCGCAGGAAAATTTGGAAATAACTTGCAACGCCATTTGGCACAACCCACCATAGAAAACATCTTGGACCTCTGAATTCTTGATTTCCTGAGCATCATGTGACTAATCCGAGACCTTCAGAAGCGATGGAACAAAGAAAAACCTATCGGGCAGAAATCTGCCATTAACACGCTATCATCTTCCTCATTTACAAGAGTCGCTGTCCATTCCTACCACAACCCTGATCTGAGATTGAACACGTCCATCAGATGGGCCATCTGAATGACATTCAATCACCAATGTTTAATCACAAATCTAATAATAATCATGGGGCTGTAAACTAGATCAAATAACATCTAAAACTGCCTCTAAAACTCGTTTTCGTGTAATGTGTAATCTGACGCTTCATGGTTATGCAAAGAACAATATGGAGACTCTAAATTTATATAAAATCCTTCCTTACTATTGCTGGGACATCCGCAACAAATCTGAAAGAGAGAGAGAGAGAAAGAGAGAGATAGAGAAGAAAAGGGAAGAAAAAAACATGATGAAGAGAGAGAGCACTCTGAACCAAGTTAACTCAGTTGGGTTTTGGTCAAGCTGGAATTTTGATCCTCTGTCCAGCCTTCCAAAAAAAAAGAGAAAGAGAAAAGGAAGAAGGAGAAGAAGAGATGGAGAGAGAGGAATCGAGTGGCGGGCTAGGTTCCCAACATTAGAGGGTGATCAAGAGCCAAGTTTAATTGAGTCGACTCAACAGAGATATTCTCTTAACTTCAGGTTGCATTAGTAGAGGCTAGCTGCTGAATAAGGTAAGTTGTTCATCCAAATAATGTCCGACTTAAGTCCTCTTAACTTGATTTGTAGTTAAGTTTAAACCTAATCTTAAATCTATACCTATAGTTTTGACCCTAATAATGTGATGATCTAACCATAAGGATTGTGTTAATTGTTCTAGAATTGGGTACTACAACGCATCCATTCAAATCTAGCAACGTAGAGTGTGATTGAATTCAAAAGGTGAGGGGTTTTCCTTTAAAATTTGCGATTGAATTGAATTAATTTTCTTATTCTTACATGCTTCTTGTTTTATTATTGTGAATTGTCACCTTACAAATGACTGTTACGCAATTTAAATCATCACATGATTACCTTGTCATGCAAGTATCATGTTGGAAATCCCTCTCCTAGTGATCGATATATCATCGTGGACATAACACATTTCGGGTAATGACCCTCTTGGTCGACACATAATTCCATGGATTTTGAGAAGTGGTGCACAAATCTATGTAAGTAATTCATAATGCGTGTTACATCGCTTCTGGGATTGGATGTCGTAAATAGGCGTTCCATGAACAAATTGTATCACGTAATTCATCCGATCGGTGTGTTGTGCCGCCTTGAGAAGTTTGCATAAATCCACATTAATGTTAGACACATAGACAAATCTCTGCAGTATGGGGTGCAGGGCGAGCCGAATATCTTTAAACTACTTTCCATATTATGATGATAGCTGAGTGTGATGGACCGCACATACTTCGCTAGGCATGTATTTCATGTAGAATGTTTGCGCATACTGATACCACTTGTATTTGTGGAGTATGAGATGTATTGAGACCCTTTTATTAATCTTATGAATCACTTGAATCATTATAAACTTTAAAGGATAAATATCACTATGAGTAGGGCATTGACCCTCTCCAACCATATAGATGTTGCAGGTAAATTATAGGTTGATGAAATGGATGACAACCGTCCTGTGGTAGATATGTTCAAATAGAAAAGAATAATAACACACGATTTGCTTTTATTTATCTTTCCACTGCTTACTTTAAGATAATATAATAAGTTTCCATTGAGAGGGCATTAAAAAATTAATTGAACTCTTTTTACTCTAATGAAATAATAAATGTAGTCGATTTTATTCTTATAAATGGTTACCTTCATGAATGTAATTTGATGTGATCTAAAGAAAAACAAGTGCAATTATGAAGCATCCAATTTATACATTATTGACACCCAGAATTCTCGGGCATGAGTATGTACTTGGGCCGCGAAAATTCGGGGCGTTACAATTGTTGTTATACTTGGTAGTCTCAATAATAACAATTAGCTTAGCCCTCATCCATGAACAAGGAGGGAAACAATTGCTGGTATACTACATCAGTAAAGCCCTGGTCCCCGTTGAGATCGGGTATCTAAATATAAAAAAACTGGCCCTGACCCTTGTCATCTCATCACACCGCCTGCGACCCTACTTCCAGGCCCATACCATCATCATCCCGACCAACCAACCCCTCCACCAAGTACTTTAGAAATCTAAAGTATCAAGAAGACTTACAAAGTAGGCAATCGAGCTTAGCGAGTTCGACATCAGGTATTAGCCCCGAACAACTGTTTAAGGCCAAGCAGTGGCTGATTTCATTATTGAACTCATACCCAAGAATGACCTGGGAACCAGCTCTGACATTCAGATCGAGCAGCCCGAATATCGGACGATCGATTCAGATCTACTGACGTGAATGTTGTACGTGGACGGTTCATCCAATTCTAAAGGCAGCGGGGCTGGGATAGTCCTTGAGGCTCTTGACTAGACCTGCATGCAATATGCCTTAAGATTTGGATTCCAAACATCAAATAATGCAGCAGAGTACGAACACTATTGGCTGAGCTTAGACTAGTAGCGGCCATGAGAGCCCAACGTTTGAAGGTCCACAGTGACTCATAGCTCGTCGTCAACCAAATAACCAATGAGTACCAGTCCAGAAAAGAACAAATGAAGGTCTACTTGTAGAAAGCCCGAGAAGTGATCAACAAATTCTTGAAGTGTAATATCAGCCTGATCCCTAGATTAAAGAACTCCAAAGCGAACATACTGGTAAAGCTAGCCACGGCGGCCGAAGACGGTATCCCAAAACCGATCCCAATTAAGTTCTTAACTGAACCAAGCATCAATGAACCCAATCTGGGCACGGTCTTCCTGATAAATTTAGTACTGACTTGGATGGACCCAATAATAAACTACCTCAAGGAAGGAAAGCTGCCCGGAGACTGACTAGAGGTACACATACTCCGATCTAGGGCGGCTTGCTACACCATAGTATTGAGTGTTAAATTTTACATATTTTCCCTTAGTTATTCCTTGGTTTTATAAAGATGATAGTGCTTAATTGATCTAATTTTGCATATTTTCGTGTGCGAGGTGATTTTGAGAGCTTAAGGTGAAATTGATGTCAAAAGGAAGATTTATGCTCCAAAGATTACTAAATAAAGATTTAAAGATTTGGAGGTCATTAATGAAGAATTAACATGCCAATAATTTAAGGAAACCAAGTGAGGAATGAAGAAAATTGAAGGTTTGAAGTGAAGAATAGGAATCTTGAAAATTGGCCTAAAAAAATATATCCTGGAATTCTGAGTCTAAAACAAAAAAGTCTTGAAATAGACTTTGGGTCCAACCAAATTCAATTTCGGTCCAATCGAAAATGGGCAAAACAGTCTAGCGAAAAGCAGAATTTTCAACCTTAATTCGGTCCGACCGAAGCTGTTCACAATCCCAAGTGTAGTATCGCAATGTAGTAATAACTCGTGAGAACGAGGTCGAATCAATATGGACTAAACTTGTACATATTCTGGAAAGAACTAGAACTAGAACTAAAGAAAGATCTAAATCTAAATATGGAATAAAAGAGAGTAATTGTGAAGGATTTATCAAATATCAAAAGTGAACTAGAATGCCAAGGATCCATTTGCAGTGATCAGGGAGCCCTCTTACTTGATTCAAGTACCACAATTGGAATTAGTGTCCCTTCCTATCCAATTGGAAGGTATAACAATTAAGATTAAATCTAAACTTCCTTGACCTAATTCTCAATGGAGGAGAATTGTGATAATTAGAAGGGATTCCATCACCAAACCATGCCCGTGGGACGATGGCCAACAATAGGATTTACCAATCCCACAATCTCAAAATCAAGAAAAGAAGATACTCAAAGATATTGTAGATCTATTGTAATTTGAGTCACAATAAACCATTAAAAATTGAAAGTATTCCTTAAATATCAAATTAGAATAAAAGAAGGTTTAACATAAACATGAATTAAAGCAAGAAAAATATTCCATCACGCTACAAGCTTCACCTCTTAGTCCTAGCTAAGAGGTTTAGTAAACCATAGACATGATTGGACCAAAGTCTCTTAAGAAAAACATGAAAACAACTAAGAAAGAAGAAAAAAATATTGGTGACAGTTTCTCCACCCTTTTGCTCCACTTCTTAAACCCTAGAAGATGGCTAGGAACATCCTAGGGAGTCTTATTTATAGTTGTGGAACTCCAACTTTCATACCTAGTTAGAAAACTCTAAAAACTGCCTCAAATTTACGCAGTTTGCTAAAATAGACTTCACTCTGCGTAGTTTTCCATAATAGACTTCACTTTGCGCAATTTCACAGAATGACCCAGAGTTTCAGAATATGCTTTTTCAGGACAATTTTAGGATTCCTTTTTTTCACTTCAAATCTTTGATTCTCTTTATTCATCACTTAGTTTTCTTAGATCTCTGGCATGTGAATTCTTCAATCTTGGTTTCTTAAGATCCATCCCTTGCCTTGGTAATTTTTGACCATCAAATCCATACTTTTAGCACCCTTTTCAATCAAAGCTCTTAAATTCACCTTGCAACATAAACATGAGTAAAATAGAACATTGAGCATTATCATGTTCATAAAACCAAGATATAAATGGGGGATAATATGCAATATTTAACCCTCAACACAATCCCCAACCAACATTTTGTTAGTCTCAAGCAAAATATGCGTGAAATAAATCTTAATGCTTAATGTTCAAAAACTCTCTAGGAAAATAATCTTTTGTACACCCAAGTATGAATGGGTAGAATTAAGATACGAAAGTGGGGTTATGAAAACTTAGAGCCGAACCACATAAGAAACTAATGAAGTAAATTCTTTGTCCATTAAATTGAGCATAATTTGTATATCAAGTTTTTCAATGTGTTTAGTGAAAATCAACTTATTTCCTGTATGAATACTATTAGTTCATCATGTTAGCCATACTCATCATTTCAAGATCAGTTTGAAACTCAAGTACTAATTCCGAACATATCCCCTTTTCCTTCTTTTTCCAGTCTTTGATTTTATATCGACGGTTAATTTTTTATTCGTTCTTTTTATTTTTGCATTATTTTTCATATTTTTCATTCTTTTTATTCTTTTTCATGATCTCTTTGTCGATCTCCTATTTTTTTAACTGGTTCTTTCTTCTTTTAAGGTGGAAAAAATTCTCCAGACTCGATTCTCACCATCTATCAATGATTCACATACTAATAATCAGAACTTCTAGCATGTCTCATAGAAGACAAATTGAATGTGTCTTGTGATTTAGATTAACATGATATTCAAACTATCTCTTAATTAGTTGAGCACAAGAACTTAGGTGATAGATTACTTAATTGATCAAACTCCAACAATCTAAAATTCAATCTTTATTTTTATCATACCCAAGGCATTCTTAAGTACACAATTCATCCTTCCCAATAGATTTCAACTTAAAACATTGAAAATTTTCAAAATTTTTACTCAAAACTGAGAAAACACTGATTATTTCACCTAATCCCCCATCCCCAACCGAAAAATCTACTTTGTTCTCAATGTAAAAGAAATAAGCATGTAATATAAAAGAGGGAGTGAAAAGAGAAGGGAAGTGATGGAAAGGAATACTCGTAGAAGGAATTTTGAAGCTTTTTAAATGGTCTCAATGTGAAGATGGTTAGCACAAGAATTAAACTAACAAAACACAAACTATCCTAAACAGTGGAAAGTAAACTATCCTAAACAGCGGAAAGTAAACTATCTTAATCCTAAATCATATAAAAGAAAATAAATCTACCTATACCTCCGTCAGACTAGGAGGTCAATCCTGGTAAACATGGTTAACCAGAGGTATTGACATGTCCTCTAAATCAAAATTTTCAACAAATGGCTTTAAACGATGTCCATTTACTTTGAATTCATTATCATTGTTTGGATTTTGAATCTCAACAGCCCCATGAGGATAAACTTTAGTAGTAGTGAAAGGGCTGGTCCAACGAGATCGGAGTTTACCTGGAAAAAGGTGTAAGTGAGAGTTATCCAGAAGGACTTTCTGACCTGGTGTAAATGATTTTTGAAGAATGTGTTGGTCATGAAACACCTTCATCTTGTTCTTGTAAATTCTTGAGTTCTCATATGTATCATTTCAGATTTCTTTCCATTCATTTAACTGAAGTTTGTGCAGCGAGCCAACGTTATCCAAGTTGAAGTTCAAATTTTTAATTGCCCAGTAGGCCCTATGTTCTAACTCCATAGGCAAGTGACAAGCCTTCCCATAGACAAGTCTAAAGGGAGACATTCCAATAGGGGTCTTAAATGCAGTATGGTAAGCCCATAAAGCATTGGTCAATCGGATTGACTAGTCCTTACGGTCAGGGTTAACTGTTTTTTCCAAAATATGTTTAATTTTTTTATTAGAAATTTCACCTTGCCCACTTGTTTGTGGGCGGTATGGAGTACTCACTTTGTGGGAGTTGCCATATTTCTTCATTAAGTTCACGAATAGCCTATTATAGAAATGTGAACCTCCATCACTAATGACGGGAAAGGATGTTCTCTTTTAAAGACTTAATGACTGTTTGATGATCATTGTTCCGGTACGGAATCGCTTCGACCCATTTAGTGACATAGTCTACCACTAGAAAAATATACAAATTTCCAAAAGAGTGAGGGAATGGTCCCATGAAATTGATGCCCTAGCAATCAAATGCTTTAATGATTAAAATGGGGTTCAAAGACATCATATTTCGACAGGACAATGCTGCCAATTTTTGACAATGCTCACAAGCATTGCAAAACTCATGAGTGTCCTTAAACATAGTGGGCTAGTAAAAGCTGCACTGTGGAATTTTGGCTATGGTCTTTTTAGTAGAAAAGTAACCACCATAGGCCTGAGAATGATAAAAGGAGATGACACTTCGGTGTTATTATCTAGCACACATCTCCTTAAGATTTGGTCTGGGTAATATTTAAATAAATATGGATCATCCCAGAAGAATTTGCATACCTCAGCGAAAAATTTCTTATTATCTTGCAGAGTCCAATATGTCAGCGTGAAACCTGTGACAAGATAATTTGCAATATCTGTAAACCAAGGTGAATGTGAGACTTTAAACAGTTGTTCATTAGGGAACATGTCATTTATATTTGTCATCTCAAGAGAATCAGATAGGTCAAGGCGGGAAAGATGGTTAGCCACTACGTTCTCTACTCCGTTATTATCTTTTATTTTTAAATTAAATTCTTGGAGTAGGATGATCCATCTTATCAAGCGGGGCCTAACATCATTCTTAAAAAGAAGATACTTGAGCGCCGCATAATCAGTGTAGATAATGATCTTGGATCCGATTAAGTATGACCTAAATTTGTCCAAAACGAATACTACAACTAAGAGTTCCTTCTCCATAGTTGAGTAATTCACTTGGGCAAAATTTAAAGTTCTACTTACATAGTGTATAACATAGGGCTTCTTCTCTTTTCTCTAGCCTAACACTTCCCCAAGAGCATAATCGGACGCATCACACATAATTTTAAAAGGGATGCTCCAGTCGGGTGGTTGCATGATAGGTGCAGTGGTTAATATGCCCTTGAGCTTAAAAAAAGCTTCCTGACATTGCTCAGTCCACTCGTATGGTACATCCTTCTGAAGTAGATTGCATAAAGGACGAGAGAGGAGACTAAAGTCCTTTATGAATCTCTTGTAAAATCTGGCGTGTCCTAAAAAGGATCACACATCTCGTATGTTTTTGGGTGGAGGTAAGTTAGAGATAAGATCAATCTTAGCCTTATCTACCTCAATTCCTTTAGACGAGATGATATGTTCAAGGATAATCCCCTTATGAACCATGCAATGACACTTCTCCCAATTTAGTACCAAATTCTTTTTCTCACATCGCTTCAACACGCATTTAAGATTCTCCAAATAATTGCTGAAGGATGGACCAAAGACAAAGAAGTCATCCAAAAAGACCTCTAAATATTGCCCTACCATGTCAGAAAAAGTATTCATCATGTATCGCTGAAAAGTGGCAGGGGCATTACACAGTCTAAATGACATCCTTCGATAAGTAAAGGTGCCAAAGGGACATGTGAATGTGGTCTTTTCCTGATCTTCAAGGGCTCTGGTTGTAGCCCGAATATTCATCAAGGAAACAGTAATAGGAAGACCAGCTAGCCTTTCCAAGATTTGATCAATAAAGGGCAAAGGAAAGTAGTTTTTCCTTGTGACAGTATTCAATTTCCTGTAGTCAATGCATATTCTCTAACCAGTAGTAGCTTTAGCTGCCACGAGTTCATTGTCGGCATTGGCTACGATGGTGATTCCGGACTTCTTAGGAACCACCTGAGCTGGATTCACCCATTGGCTATCGGATATTGGGTATATGATACTCACATACAATAGTTTAAGAACCTTGGCGTTAACCACTTCCTCCATATTTGGATTTAATCTATATTGTGGTTGTTGGGAGGTCTTCGCATTATCCTTTAGATAAATACTGAGTACAAATCAAAGGGTTAATTCCCTTGAGGTCCGACCATCCAAGGGCTCTTTTATGCTCAATAAGAGTAAAAATAAGCACACTCTCCTATTCTCGCTCAAGGTGGGAAGAAATCACCATCGGGTATGTTTCATCTTGACCTAAATAGACACATTTCAAATTAGAGGGCAAAAGTTTTAGGTCAAGCTTCAGTGCCTTGAGGTTAGATGGTAGAGGCAGTATTTCCATTTGGGGTAATTCTTTAAATTGTGGCCTCCACTGGTTAACGTCAAGTACTGGCACAGTATCAAGCATGGCACCCGTCTCCCTAATCATATCATCATCTTAATCATGGGAATCGGCTAAGCACGTCTCTAGAGGGTCAGAGGATAAGATCATTAGAGTTTTATCTTCCATGAAAGAATCAATCAAGTTAACTGATCAGGGTCGAATATTGCCTATCAGACCCCAGTAATTACTTGATTTTACATACATGATAATGTTTAATGTCGGATTTTAATTGTGTTTTTGTTACAGGATGAAATCAGGAGTATTAATTGCAAAATAATGTTAAAAGCATGGATTTCACGTTCTGAAGTCATTAGAGCACGAGAACGACCCCAGGAAATCAAGATCAACGCTCGAGATCCGAGGAAATCAAGAAACTAAAGTTCAAGGGGCCCGAAAAGGGTCCAGAATGCAAGATCACATGTTTCCCGCCATCCGATAAACTCAAAACTTCATACATGTGATAAGGGCCGTAAATCAACCGTACATATTAAATTTCAGCCATTGAAGATCTCGGGAAGTGGGCCAACTGACAGATCAGCCCATTAATCTTCAATTTGGGGCCCACCTGATATTTGGATTCACTCAAATTTTGGTCTCAACATCTAAAACTATATAACATAGCAGATGGACGGGACCGATTTCACATACACATCACCACGGGACCTGCACACGCGACGTGTGTGCGCAGTGTATACGTGCGCTGGCGCAACACCAGTTGGATGAGAGGGTCAGCGCAAGCGCTGACCCGACTCGTATCACGCGAATGCCGTCTCCAGTTATACGAACCGAACACGGAAGCATCGGTTGATGCTGTGGACCCCACCCTTCATCAAAAAATCTGATCTGGACCGTCCATCGGTCTCCTAACATGTTGTTTATGACTGCCTAGGTGGCAAAATTTCATACTATAGCAGAGGATAATTTTCCAACCGTTCAAACACAAACGGACGGTGGAAGTAAAGATCAGGTGGGACACACCTAAAACAGAAAAAACTGATCATTTTCGATCGTTTTTCCGTCCTCCGTCCGATGAACGGTTTGGATTTGACAATGAACATCAAGGTAGGACCCACTGATCATCGGCCAATGTCCGGTTGGCGTCATCAGTAACGCACGGGCCCGTGGCCGTTTTACGAAATATTGTGGGCCCCGCTCGTCAACCTTCCGGCAAATCTGAACCGACCATCGCGTAGAGGGCCACGAAAACTACAAAACCATGCTGAGATTCCACTACCATGCATACACACGTGTGCGGTACAGAGGCCACAAACAGGCTGCTCGGCGACGTTCAAAACTGATCTTTTCGAGATTTCTTCTGTGGGCCACGTTAATGGACGTACAAAACCACCCATTCTTGACTGAAATTTCGTCCTGAATCCAATGGACGGGGTGAATTTTCCAGAAAACACCTCGGTGGGGCCCACCGATCACGGCTGTGAAAATTTGTACTTCGAGTCCGTCTACGACTCTGCCACCGATTCCAGCCATCCAGCAGCTATAAAAGGGAAGTTTTGGACGTGGGAAAGAATTCAGATCCAGAGAATTGGAGATTCAGATCCAGGGAATTTGAGATCCAGAGCCAGGGAGAGGAGAAAGAGAAGAAAGAGAAGGAAGAAGAGAGAGATATTGTTCGGTTTGGTGTTTTATTTTATGAATTTTATTTAATATCTTTTTATGGATTTTATGGGTAACTAATCTCTCAGCTAGGGCTGAGATGAAGCCCCTAATTTGATCAGCTCTTGTATTGGTTGATTTACTTTGAATTTTAATTAATTTGTTTTTTTTCTCTAAGTGGGCTTTATGGGTTTAAATTCCATACTTCTCCATCTATGAACTTGATCAAAGTATATAGATGGATGTTGTTTGGATGCTTATTACAGGTGCTTGTGTCTGATCAAGAACAGGTTTCCTATAGAGGAAGAAACAGGATGCTTTAATGAATGTACATTCCATGTGCCCGACCAAGGACATGGAATTTGTTATTCATGGCATTGCTTAAAGGAATTAGACAGTCTGTATGCCCGATTTAGGACACAGATTGTGCTTTCTCTATTTAAGTGGTATCAATCTAGATCAAGGTGAATCAACAGACAAAACAAGGGTTAGGATAATTAGGGGTGGATTCGAAAGTCCTAGTGCTCTCTCTCTGATTGAATTTTCTTCCCTATTCTTAATTGTTTTTCCTAAAATTGTGCTTAATAGTTTAGTTCATTATTCATTGGATTAGTTAAGAAGAATCATAGATTTGAATTGTGACAACCAGTCCTCGTGGGATTCGACCTCGATCTTACCGAGTTTATTACTACATCACAACCCTATACTTGGGGAGTGAACAAGTTTTTGGCGCCGTTGCCGGGGACTGTTTCGTTCCAAATTGAATTTAGGATTCTCTCTTATCATAATTCATAGTCTTAGGATTTTACTAACTTTAGGTTAAAGTTTTTATTTTATTTTTAGAAACTAACCTATTTCTTGTTTTGTAGGATTCTAAGATAGAAACTTCTAATTTGATGATATCTTCCTAATTTCTTTATTTTTTTATTTTTAGAATTAGGGTTTTATTTTTAGAAATTTTCTAACCTTAGACTTACTATTCTTAAAAACTAACTTGTTTTGTTTTGTTTTGCAGGTTTTTAACATAGGAACTTCCACTCTGGTAACATCTTTCTAACTTCTCCTTTACTTTCTGTATTGCTGTAGGATTTTGCTTTCTTCTAGGATTAGACTCAGAGTTAAGGTTCTACCATGGAATCGTGGGTAGATGCATATGCTGAGTTGGATAGGTTTTATTGGGAAATGCCTGAAGGTTGTGGAATTCAACATATACCTCAAGATTTCTCTCCATCGAGAACAGACATTGAGAACCGACTAGAACGTTATGTTCCATCGGTTAATAGGGCCGTATACGATCGTAATTATGGGAATGAGGACTATTATCAAGCATCATATTCTCCCATGTATGATCAGTATGACTATAACCAGTGGAACCATCAAAACTGGGAAGTTGAACCAACAACATATTGTAATAATTATTCTCTTGGATCCCATACCTTTGAGATCCAACCAGAAACGATCCAAGAGGATTCATGTTTTGATCCAGAACAAGTAAACCAGCATGTTGTGAAATTGATGAAATCATTAGAAGCACTCAATTCGCGCATTGAAAGGATAGAGGAAGCTCGCTCATCCCAACTACAATCCAATCCAGAAATACAATGCGAGGAAAGTGATCCTCACTTGCTTTTGATGAAATCTGGAATTTGGAATGAGGAGTTGGATTCCATTAATGAGCACACGGTTCAATTCCCCGATGAGTCGATCTCAATGACTGTTCAAAAGAATGATGGAGATACTTGGGTGTCTTTCAAATACAGTGATGATGACACACTTTCCTTACATGACACACAAGATCTCAATGATGAGGAAGAGGTTAGTTTATTTGAACCTCAACCAAATTTAGAATGTGAGGAAAGCGATCCTATCCCAAGTGCGCACTGCACAGAATTAGACAATGATGTGTATTGGGATGATGATCATGGATGTTCAACCCCAATCCCCTTGGAATCAATCTCAAGTTTGGTCCAAGTCAATGATCAGGACGTACACGAAGTGGTTGGTCATAATGAGCCACTCCCCTCACCTAACATGTCTGATTTTAAGGTGGAGGACGGGCCCCTTACAACCGGCCCTTCTAACTCTTGTGAAACGTATTTGGACCACTCCTCTGAATTACATGATGATATGATTCGGGAGATGGATGAGCTACTCGATATGACTCTTGAATTTGAAACCACCCAGTTGAGGCCACCATCTGAACTGTTAAATAATGACGATTCGTCGCCTCTTCTGAGTAGTATCGATGAACAGAGTTCATACATTAATGCTTCGTGTACTGATCTTCAATCTGTCTGTGCAGGGCTGGAGCAAGAGAGCACACCTCCGTTTACCTTAAAAAACGATGGATTCCTTGGGCAGATCATCACGAGCCCTAATGTAGAAAATGAGTCACCCTCAGCTGAATGTCCCACCTCTTTGGATGATTGCTTGGCACACTTTGCAGATTCAAACGATCCCATGATAAGAGACATAGTGAATGCCTTGCAAAACAATATCTCGGTAGTCATCACTGACCGAGAGGACCCTTACTCTGAAGCCCCTCCTTCCACAAATCCTGAATATTTACCATTAAGGGAGGAGGAGCTAACAATTGAACCGGAGTCTGCTACTTCGGAATGTGTTGAGACTACGTCACTTTATGAGAATTTTTCTGATTTTCATCTATGTGTAGTCTCTGATTCACCATGGGATACTAACTTCGAAATTTCTTCTGTCGTAGGTGAATCATATACACTCTGGATACCTCAGGCGAATCAACGAAGAATTTTTGATGAGGTACGTAAGTTTCTCTGGAATGTCATGCTCCAGGGCATCCAAGCCTATTGCAAAAATGGCTTTTGGATGATCCTGTTGAGAAATCTACTGAGAAATTTATCACGATACTGGCCAGAAGAGGAACCTTGCAGCATAACTGAGTAGTTTTCCCTGCTTTCTTAGGTCTAGGGTAGTTTCCTTTATATTGTTTTAGGATAGACAGTAAACTTAGCACTCCTGGGGGGCAACCCAGTCTTTTGTTTTATACTTTTTCCTAGTTAGTTATTTCAATGTTTGTGGGTAACATTACTGCAAACCCTCACGAGACTACAACTCGTCCACTAGGGGTAACCTAGGGGTTTAAAGGCTTGTTGCATGCGCTAAATGCAATCGAGAGCACCTGCGAAAGTGGTATAGGTAGGATCTTCTTTTGTTTTTATTTTTGTTATTTTTGTTTCTGTTGATTTCTCTCTTGTGCTAACTCATTTTTACGTTGAAATTTTTTGAGAAAGCTTCTTGATTCTCCATCCAGGTACTATCTTTCCCTCACTCCTCTTTTCGTTGTCTCATGTGCATTGCATGCTTATTTCTTTTACATTGAGGACAATGTAGATTTTAGGTTGGGGGTGGGAGATTAGGTTACCTAATCAGTATTTTCTTGGTCTTGAGCAAAATTTGTGAAAATTTTAAAATTTTTTCTGAAATTTCTATTGAATTCAAAGTGATTTTGAAGGATAGTTGTGATTTTAACATTATAAGATACGTGATGGGTAATTTATGACTCTTGGATCTGCCACCGCTGATTTCACAGTCAATTTTGACTTGTTAATCCATGATTAGAAGTTGTAAACATTAATTGAGCCATGATTCCACATATCACATCTCGCTTACACATTAAGTGTTGGTTTGATAACTGAATGATTAACTTGGTAAAAAGAAGAATTGAAAGAGTAAGTCACATAATCTTCACCATAGGTTTGCTCCCTATAGGTGCAGATTTAATTCTCCATAGTTGACATCTGAAAAAAAAAAAAAAAAAAAAGGAGAGTTATGTGACAAGTTTTCGCCATAGGTTTGCTCCCTATAGGTGAGAATTTGATTCCCCTCATTTGTGTTACTGCTCATAAAGAAAATCAAAGTCTGGTAAAACACAAAGTTAATCTGTGAGATAAGTGTTGGTTTCAAGTTTTGATTGTCACGAATTATCATGAAATTGACAAATTGGATCTCTTATTGATTGTAAGTCGAGATTATATTTTACACTCGTGGAACTCAATGTTTAGGAATGTTCTAATTGATGGATTAATATTTTGAACTTGATTATGAAGTTTACTGTAAACTTGATTTCAAGAGAAAAATTCCATACACCGATCATGAATCTTAGAATTTTCAGATCTCAGCTATCTGTTCACAAGTCACTTGAGTTTACAGGAATTGTCTTTTATTACTGAAATTATTTTTCGCATGTTTTGCTCGGGACTAGCAAAATGCTGGTTGGGGGTTGTGATCAGGGTCGAATATTGCCTATCAGACCCCAGTAATTACTTGATTTTACATACATGATAATGTTTAATGCCGGATTTTAATTGTGTTTTTGTTACAGGATGAAATCAGGAGTATTAATTGCAAAATAATGTTAAAAGCATGGATTTCACGTTCTGAAGTCATTAGAGCACGAGAACGACCCCAGGAAATCAAGATCAACGCTCGAGATCCGAGGAAATCAAGAAACTAAAGTTCAAGGGGCCCGAAAAGGGTCCAGAATGCAAGATCACATGTTTCCCGCCATCCGATCAACTCGAAACTTCATACATGTGATAAGGGCCGTAAATCAACCGTACATATTAAATTTCAGCCATTGAAGATCTCGGGAAGTGGGCCAACTGACAGATCAGCCCATTAATCTTCAATTTGGGGCCCACCTGATATTTGGATTCACTCAAATTTTGGTCTCAACATCTAAAACTATATAACATAGCAGATGGACGGGACCGATTTCACATACACATCACCACGGGACCCGCACACGCGACGTGTGTGCGCAGTGTATACGTGCGCTGGCGCAACACCAGTTGGATGAGAGGGTCAGCGCAAGCGCTGACCCGACTCGTATCACGCGAATGCCGTCTCCAGTTATACGAACCGAACACGGAAGCATCGGTTGATGTTGTGGACCCCACCCTTCATAAAAAAATCTGATCTGGACCGTCCATCGGTCTCCTAACATGTTGTTTATGACTGCCTAGGTGGCAAAATTTCATACTATAGCAGAGGATAGTTTTCCAACCGTTCAAACACAAACGGACGGTGGAAGTAAAGATCAGGTGGGACACACCTAAAACAGAAAAAACTGATCATTTCCGATCGTTTTTCCGTCCTCCGTCCGATGAACGGTTTGGATTTGACAATGAACATCAAGGTAGGACCCACTGATCAGCCCAGCGCCGGTTGGCGTCCGCGTAACGCACGGCCGCTGGCCGTTTTTGCGAAATATTGTGGGCCCCGCTCGTCAACCTTCCGGCAAATCTGAACCGACCATCGCGTAGAGGGCCACGAAAATTACAAAACCATGCTGAGATTCCACTACCATGCATACACACGTGTGCGGTACAGAGGCCACAAACAGGCTGCTCGGCGACGTTCAAAACTGATCTTTTCGAGATTTCTTCTGTGGGCCACGTTAATGGACGTACAAAACCACCCATTCTTGACTGAAATTTCGTCCTGAATCCAATGGACGGGGTGGATTTTCCAGAAAACACCTCGGTGGGGCCCACCGATCACAGCTGCGAAAATTTGTACTTCGAGTCCGTCTACGACTCTGCCACCGATTCCAGCCATCCAAGCAGCTATAAAAGGGAAGTTTTGGACGTGGGAAAGAATTCAGATCCAGAGATTTGGAGATTCAGATCCAGGGAATTTGAGATCCAGAGCCAGGGAGAGGAGAAAGAGAAGAAAGAGAAGGAAGAAGAGAGAGATATTGTTCGGTTTGGCGTTTTATTTTATGAATTTTATTTAATATCTTTTTATGGATTTTATGGGTAACTAATCTCTCAGCTAGGGCTGAGATGAAGCCCCTAATTTGATCACTCTTGTATTGGTTGATTTACTTTAATTTTAATTAATTTGTTTTTTTTTCTAAGTGGGCTTTATGGGTTTAAATTCCATACTTCTCCATCTATGAACTTGATCAAAGTATATAGATGGATGTTGTTTGGATGCTTATTACAGGTGCTTGTGTCTGATCAAGAACAGGTTTCCTATAGAGGAAGAAACAGGATGCTTTAATGAATGTACATTCCATGTGCCCGACCAAGGACATGAAATTTGTTATTCATGGCATTGCTTAAAGGAATTAGACAACTGATGCCCGATTTAGGACACAGATTGTGCTTTCTCTATTTAAGTGGTATCAATCTAGATCAAGGTGAATCAACAGACAAAACAAGGGTTAGGATAATTAGGGGTGGATTCGAAAGTCCTAGTGCTCTCTTTCTGATTGAATTTTCTTCCCTATTCTTAATTGTTTTTCCTAAAATTGTGCTTAATAGTTTAGTTCATTATTCATTGGATTAGTTAAGAAGAATCATAGATTTGAATTGTGACAACCAGTCCTCGTGGGATTCGACCTCGATCTTACCGAGTTTATTACTACATCACAACCCTATACTTGGGGAGTGAACATTAACATCATAAGCATCGTCATCATCCTCTGCCGGTTTGCTCACATTGAAAAAGATATTAAGCTCCAATATCATATTCCCAAAAGATAAATCATGACTCTATTCTTACAATTGATGATTACATTTGATGTAGCAAGGAATGGGCGACCAAGGATGATAGAAATTTGAGTGCTCATATCTAAGATGGGTTGAGTATCCAGGATGATAAAATCTACTGGATAGTAAAATTTGTCAACCTGGACCAACACATCCTCAATTATCCCTCTCGGCACACGAACTGAGTGATCGGCTAGTTATAATGTGGTTCGGGTGGGTTTTAATTCACCCAGACCCAATTGTTCGTAGATCGAGTATGAGATCAAATTTATAGTCGCTCCTAAGTCAAGAAGTGCACGCTTAATTCGGTAATTCCCAATTACACAGGCGATGGTTGGGCTACCAGGATCTTTGTATTTCTGTGGCACATCTTGCTTTAGGATGACACTCACTTTTTATGTTATGAAGATTTTCTTTTGAATGTTTTGTCATCTTTTGGTCGTACATAAATCTTTCAAAAATTTGGCATATGAAGGTATCTGTTTTACGACATCTAGTAGAGGAATGTTGACCTTCACTTGCTTAAGCACCTCTAGAATATCCTGAGAGTTAGAGAGAGGTTTTTGTGCTATCAACCATTGGGGAAATGGAGCAATCAGTTTGCTTTGAAGTTCTAGTTCTACCTCATATGGAGCATTGATAGGTCTATTAGTCTCATCTACATCTAGGTCCTTAGGCTTCTCAGCCCTTACCGGAATAGATTTGTCAATTATCTTCCTACTACTAAGAGTGGTGATAGACTTAGCTTGTTTCATTAGATTCGAAGAGCTTGATTCACTAACTCTGTATTGGGGTTTTGGATTGGGGATAGGTTGGGCTGGAAGCATCCCTTTCTCCATAACCGTAATGCATGAGTCTATCTTTTTTTATATCCTTTATGAGTTCTTGTAAGGCTTGAAGAGTACTTTGCTCGATGAGCTCTTGAGGATTTTGAATAATTCCTCTTGAGGTTTCCCTTAATTTAAGAATTGATTAGGGGTTCCTTGGGGCGTAACAGATTGTCCATTCCTCCAACTGAAATTCGGATGATTTTTCCAGTTGGAGTTGTATGTGTTCGAAGTGAGTCCCTTGAAAGGCATTTGGTAGTTGTTTACGACATTTGATTGCTCATTAAATATTTCTTAAAATGTAGGTATTGTTGGGAAATTTTCAGTTGTATGAATGTTACAAGCACAAATACCGCAGGAAACTTTCTTATCCTTCCTAAGTTCCATGGCCTTAAGTTTCCTTGTGAGACTGACCACTTTAGCGTTAATATCATCTTCCTCTTTCAAAAGATATATTCCACCTCTCTCCTTTGATTGAGTAGGATTAGATGTGATGCTCGTTCTTGGGGAGATGTCCCATGATTGTGCGGTTTCAGCAAGTTTATCAAAGTAATCCTACACTTCATTAACATCTTTATTCAGGAATTCCCCATTGCACATTGTCTTAACAAATTGGCGCATGGAAGATGTCAGTCCTTCATGGAAGAAATTTGTTATGCGCCATGTTTCATTGTGTTGTGGGCATGAACTGACAAGATCCTTGAACCGCTCCCAACATTGGAAGAATGTTTCATCTTCCCTTTGGGTTAAGTTCATGATCGACTTTCTGATGGTGTTCATTTTATGATATAGGAAGAATTTCTTTATAAACTCCGTTGTCATGTCATTCCATTTGCCAATAGATCGTGGATGTAATGAATGTAACTACATCTTAGCCTGTTCTTTTAGGGAGAATGGGAAGAGTTTCAGTCGGATCGTGTCTTCAGACACATTAGGAAAGTAAAAAGTGGCTATGATCTCATCAAACTCTTTCAAGTGTAAATATGGATTTTTAGATTTAAGCCTAAGGAACTTTGGAAGGAGTTGGATCACTCCTGGCTTGATGTCTCTCTTTCCTGTATTTTCTGAAAAAATCAAACAGGAAGAGGTGCTCACCCCGCTAGTTGAAAATAATCTCGTAAAGTACGAGGCGGGAGTACTCGATGCACCTCGTTCTCATCCTGGATTTCCTCCACCTTAGGTTAGGGTGGATTTGGAGGTTGATTGGCCAGTCGATTTGCAGCCATAACTTCGGTTAACCCTGTGAATCTCGAGTGGTGTCTAATCTTGTGATGGATAGATAACTCCTCAACCAATCCTCCTTCACTCAAAAGATGTCGAGTGTTGTCACGGACCCACTTAGGCATGAAACACTCTCAATCCTCAATTTCAGAATCTAACCTAAACCTAAAAAGAAAAATTGAAATAGAAATATAGAAATAGAAAGAGAGAGAATTAGAAAGAAGTTACCAAATTAGAAGTTTCTATGTTAGGATCCTCCAAAAGAAAAACGAAAGTGAGTTAGTTTTTAAAAAGAGAAATAGAAAGTTTTTAAAAATAGAAAGATGAGTTAGTTTCTAAAAATAAATTAGGAAAGTTTCTAAAAAAACAACCTAGTTTCCAAAAATGAAAAAGGAAAGTTTCTAAAAATAAATTAGGAAAGTTTCTAAACCTAGAAAAAGGAAAGTGAGTTAGTTTCTAAAAAAAGAACTAAGAAAGCAACCAAGTTTCTAAAAAAAGAAAAAGAAAAGTTTCTAAAAATTAAAAGTAAAGTAGTTTCTAAAAACAGAAAGGAAAGTTTCTAAACCTAGAAATAGAAAGTTAAGTTAATTTCTATAATAATTTAGAAAAAACCCTTACCTAAAAATAGAAAGTAGAAAAACCCCAATCTTAAACTAATTCCAAAACTAGTTAATCTCAGAAAAATGCAACTATTAGTCTTCGGCAATGATGCCAAAAACTTGTTCACAACCCCAAGTGTAGGGTTGCGATGTAGTAATAACTCGTGAGAATGAGGTCGAATCCACAAGGACTAAACTTCTACGTATTCTGAAAAGAACTAGAATTAGAACTAGAAAAGATCTAAATCTAAATATGGAATAAAAGAGAGTAATTGTGAAGGATTTATCAAATATCAAAAGTGAACTAGAACGCCAAGGATCCACTTGCAGTGATCAGGGAGCCCTCTTACTTGATTCAAGTACCATAATTAGAATTGGAGTGTAACACCCCGGTTCCCGGAACCCGTGCGTTAACCTCTGAAAACCCCCAAATTCCACATGCATTTTTTTTCTTTATTATCAAAGTTAGTAATCTAGCGGGATGGAAATAAATCAGATATTAGAGGGAGTCCAAATATACATAACCAATGTTTCAAGTGGTTACCCAAAAACTTATACAAACCAATGTTCAAATCTTTACAACATAACAGTATAAATTAAATACAAATAAAATCAGGAATGGAGAGTCACAAGATCATTTGGCTCCTCTCATTCCACAAGAACACTGGCGTACACATCCCCTGCGTCTCCTGCATACTGAATACGGTTCGATAGCGTTAATGGCTATCCAGTGAGGTATACCCCTCAAGATTTATCATATCACCCAGATAATTAAGAATAGTTAACAAAGACAGTGTACAACAAATATTGTACAAAGATTACCAGGAAAATCAGATAAGGTTCATCAGATACGCATTCATTAAATAAATCACACAAGATGATTTTATTTAAATGCATGGATGCATGCACATGCTCACAGACCTGGGGATGCACATCCAGTTAGTAAAAAGTTGCCCAAGGAGAACTAGCCACCTGGAAAAATACTCAAAGGTATGCCTAAGGAGAACCAGCCACCCAGAAAAGACTAGCATATATAGATCGTCCAAGGAGGACTAGTCACCCGAAAAAGTACACAAAGGTATCCCTAAGGAGAAATAACCACCCGAAAAAGACCATAATAATATATAGATCACCCAAGGAGGACTAGTCACCAGAAAAAGTACATAAAGGTAGGCCCAAAGGGAACTAACCACCCGAAAAAGACCATGGTAAATATAAATCACCCAAGGAGAATTAGTCATCCGAAAAAGTATACAAAGGTACACCCAAGGAGAACTAACCACCCGAAAAAGACCATAATATATGTCATGAAAATGCATGATTAGCCCAACCATTATTATTCCAATTTTAAATCATCATTTTAAGGAAACTCAAACGTCACTATGGGGGGTTTATCACCGAGCATAGGCCGAAAGCTCAGGCATAGTGTTCCATTCCACCATCCCTAGTACATGAGGTTAACAAATAGGGTGTTTAAAGGTAACCTAAACAACTAGTGGCCAATTATAGTTCTACAAGTGAGACTTATCATTGTAAGGTTATGTGAAGATGGTTCTGTAAGTGCAATTGTTATTTGCCCCTTTGGTTGTCAAATTTTGGGGTGTCAAAAACACAATCTATGTGTGGTGCCAAAAATACAATCTATGTCTTGTGTAGCATGTTGTTTTGTATGTTCAAGGCATTGCATCACAATGCTTCAAAGTTGAGAATGAAGATTTACTTCAAGAAATTCAAGTTCAAGTTCTTTAGCTACTTATCGTATGCCTCCATGTGAGATGGAGGAGCTGTGAAAACAGATTGACGAGCTTGTAGAGAAGGGTTTTATACGACCTAGTGTGTCTCCTTGGGGAGCACCTGTGCTATTTGTGAAGAAGAAGGATGGGTCACTACGGTTATGTATTGACAACCGTAGGTTGAACCAGGTCACGGTGAAGAATAAGTATCCTTTGCCCAGAATAGATGATCTGTTTGATCAGTTGAGGGGGGCGAAGTATTTTTCGAAGATTGATATACAGTCGGGATACCACCAGTTGCGCGTGAGAGATGAGGACGTGCAGAAGACAGCCTTCAGGACGTATTTTGGGCACTATGAGTTCCTTGTGATGTCGTTCGGCCTTACGAACGCACCAGCCGTGTTCATGGATCTGATGAACCAGGTATTTCGGCCCTTCCTGTACCGATTCATCATCGTCTTTATTGATGACATTTTGATATACTCTACTAGTCGGGAAGAGCACGAGGAGCACCTGAGAGCGGTGTTGGGTACACTGAAGAAGAACCAGTTGTTCGCACAGTACAAGAAGTGCGACTTCTGGCAGGAGGAAGTCAAGTTCCTCGGACATGTAGTATCCAAGGATGGGATAGCAGTGGACCTTGCTAAGGTAGCCACGGTTCAGGATTGGAAGCAGCCTGGCTCGGTTACCGAAGTAAGGAGTTTTCTTGGTCTGGCAGGGTATTACAGGCGCTTCATTTGGGATTTCTCGAAGATTGCCAGGCTGTTGTCTCGCCTTGACCGGAAGGACTGAAGTTCGCCTGGAATGAGAAGGCGGAAGCAGCTTTCAAGGAGCTGAAGGATAAGTTGACGTCTGCCCCTGTGCTAGTATTGTCAGAGCAAGGAGAGAAATACATGATATATACTGACGCGTCTCGTGTTGGTTTAGGTTGTGTCCTGATGCAGAAGGACAGGGTGATTTCGTATGCCTCGAGACAATTAAGGAAGCACGAGAAGAATTACCCTACACACGACCTGGAGTTGGCAGCTGTCATCTTTGCATTGAAGCTCTAGAGACATTACCTCTACGGAGAGGAGTTCGAGCTTTTTTGCGACCACAAGAGCCTTAAGTACATATTCACACAGCGAGACTTGAATATGAGACAACGCCGATGGATGGAGACCTTGAAGGACTTCAAGTTCGAGGTTTCCTACCATCCTGGCAAGGCGAACCTTGTGGCAGACGCGTTGAGCCGCAAGAAGGCTATAACATTTGTGGCACCGTTGATGATAGCTGAGTGGGACATGGTTGAGTTCGTGCGGGACTTCGAGCAGAGACTCACTGTGGAGGAGCTATTTGAGTGTGTTGCGCACGTTCGGGTGCGACCACTTATTGACAACAGGGTTATTGAGGCCCAAAAGGGTGATGTGCGGCTGTCTAAGCTTCGAGAGCAAGCTAGCGACGCCGAGGACTCCGAGTGGAGAGTTGGTTCTGATGGGGGTCTACGATTCCGTGGCCGTCTATGCGTTCCTGACATGCCTGACTTGAGACGCGAGCTTCTCGAGTCTGCCCATAACTCGAAGCTTGCGATGCATCCTGGTAGCACGAAGATGTACCAGGATATGAGACGGTCGTATTGGTGGGATAACATGAAGGCCCACATCGCTGAGTATGTATCTCGCTGTCTCACGTGCTAGTAGGTCAAGGCTGAACATCGCCAACCTCTTGGACTACTTTAGCCCATGCCCATAGCAGAGTGGAAGTGGGACTTCATCTCCATGGACTTCATATCTGGGCTGCCGAAGACGAGGAAGGGACACGATTCCATTTGGGTGATTGTGGACCGGTTGACCAAATCGGCCCATTTCCTCCCTATCAGAGTTACGTACTCTGCAGACGAGCTGGCTAGATTGTACATCAGGGAGATCGTCTGTCTGCATGGAGTTCCTTTAGAGATCGTATCAGACAGAGACACTCGGTTCACATCTATCTTCTGGACTCGCATCCAGGAAGCGATGGGTGTGAAGTTGAAGTTCAGTACGGCGTTTCATCCTCAGACTGATGGGCA
The DNA here is from genome assembly GCA_030180095.1 of Magnolia changhungtana. Lineage (NCBI taxonomy): Eukaryota > Viridiplantae > Streptophyta > Magnoliopsida > Magnoliales > Magnoliaceae > Magnolia > Magnolia changhungtana. The sequence goes on along the minus strand of JASAUF010000101.1, from coordinate 4,326,228 downwards.
GACAGAGCGGGTGAATCAGATTTTGGAGGATATGTTGCGTGCATGTGTGTTGGACTTCAAGGACAGCTGGGATGACTGTCTCCCTTACGCAGAGTTCACCTACAACAATAGTTTTCAAGTGACTATTGGTATGGCGCCATATGAGGCCCTATATGGTCGTCCTTGCAGAGCACCGCATTGTTGGGCTGAGGTTGGCGAGCGTAGTATGATTGGCCCGGAGTTGGTACAGGCGACTACAGAGAAGGTCGACATCATCAGGCGCCGACTACTTACAGCACAGAGCAGGCAAAAGAGTTACGCCGATATGAGGCGGCGACCGCTTGAGTTCGAGGTCGGGGATCATGTATTCCTCTGAGTTTCCCCTATGAAGGGAGTCCTTCGGTTTGGGAAGAAGGGGAAGCTCACGCCGAGGTTTATCGGTCCGTTTCAGATACTGGATCGCGTGGGTGATGTGGCGTATCGTCTCGCTTTGCCCACACCACTTGCATCTGTACACAACATATTTCATGTATCTATGCTGAAGAAGTACGTTCCTGATCCTTCACATATCATCAGATGGGAGCAGGTACAGCTGAGCGAGGATGCTATGTATGAGTTGCGCCCGACGCGTATCCTTGACAGGAAGGAACAGGTACTGCGAGCAAGGTCATTCCACTTGTGAAGGTACTATGGACACATCATTCAGAGGAGGAAGCTACTTGGGAGACTGAGGCCGAGGTCAGGAAGAACTACCCTCAGATTCTCGAGGAATACGAAAAGGTACAAATTTTGAGGACGAAATGTTTGTTTACGGGGGTAGATTGTAATGACCCGTAAATTTTCGTACGAGGCTCGAGTATCACCTCGACCAGAAATCACTTAGGATTAAATCCTTTAGAAATTTAACAAAGTTAACTAAGTGCTAAACTATATTAGCTATGAAATCTGTTTGAATCGCTTTAAATGCGATCTGCAAGACCCAAAACTTGTAGAATCATTGACGCTAGGTTGCCCTAAAATCTAGGATCAAACTCATTACCCGGCTGCTCTCGGGAGCATCTTGAAACTCCGTATCAGATCTAGACCGCACGTCGGAAGTCCGAATAACTCGAAGTTAAGGAACTAAGACCGCCTCACTGGGCTTGACAACCACCTCAGAAATCAGGTCCAGCCGATGTCCCACGGCCATTCGCTTGAGTCCGGAGCGAGGGAGTGTGAAAAAACACTATTCCCTTTACAAAATAAATATCTGGAATAGTGATCTGACACCATTCGCTTGCGCATCAGTATTAAGCAACCAGACCGTCAGAATCAGACCAAATTACACCCTCGGATCAGGAAAAATTTCAGGAACATTTACATGTACTTGGAATTTCGGATCGTGGCCACCGACCGATTGAATTGAAAGTGGTCCGCCACGTGCGATCTGGGAATCCGATCGAGTCGAAAGCGTAATCCCACGTAGATCCATGTGTGGAGAGCTTAAGTCTGACGTTTGGCTCAAGGAGGGCCACCAGAACCCCTCTTTTGAGCTGGAAAAGTGACGAAATACCTATATTAGCAGTAACCCTTGAACAGGAGTCTATTTCGGTAAGTTTTGAGACTATATAAGGACCTTAAACCCTCTCTCATGGCAGCCATACGAATTTGAGATTTGAGAGAGGGAAAAGAAGGAGAAAGTGTGGGAGTTGTGGGAAGATCTCCCTGCCGCTCTACCCTGCTGCTATCGGTGCTTAACCACCTCATTCTTGCCGCTTTCCTATGCGATTCCTGGCGTCATTTCTAGGTAATAAACCCTAACCCTAACCTGTTTGGGGGATTAGACAGTTGTAGGTTAGGAAATAGCTAACCTATTTCATTCTCTAGGTTGCCAAACTCCCGTACACGGAGGCTTAGCGAACCTATCGACTCCGTTACGATTCTACGACAAAAGGTGCGGACTTTAGGTGTATAGGTTATGGTTTTCAACGCTTTCAATGTCAGATAATGATAGATTCATGATCTGCATGTAATTGCACATGTACAAAGTGCTTTCCGTTTTCTGTTTCGATTAGAATTGAAGAATATGGAATTTCACATACTCTAGGTATTCGTATAAAATACCGTATACGTATTTTTTTTAGAAATGTGTTTAACATGTTTATTTGTTGTTTGGATATACGATATATGGATAAAATACTTATATGGCGAAAGGATTCGCCGAAATACATGTTTTACTAATATACACTATGTATGTAGAAATACTGTATTGTAAGGAGTGTCGTATACATGTATATTTTGGAAATGTGTTTGCCATGACTATTTGTCGTATGATTATATAATATATGGATAAATTACTTATTTGGCGAAAGGAATTGCCGTAATACATGTTTGCTTGTATACTCTATGTATGTTGAAAATGCGTATTTTAGAAAATACTGTATACGTATAAATTTTAGAGATGTAGTTATCATGATTATTTGCTGTAGTAATATATTATACATGGATAAAATACTCACCTGGCTAAGGGATAGCCCTAATACATGTTTTGCTAACATACACGATATATGTTGTAATAGTTTATTCTAAGTGTTTGTGAAAATGATTGAATGAGTACCGAATTCTTATTCGTACTCGCCATGACTAGTTGTCATGGATTCATGATTGTTGTATTGACGATACCCCTTTTACGAAAGGATTTGCCCTAAATCACGCCACGGCCAATATACACCATATATGCTAAAATGTGTGGCCTAAGTGTTTGTGGAAATGATTGAATGAATATGGAACTTGGATTCCTGCTTGCCATGACTATCCGTCGTGGGTGTACGCGTGTTATGATTGGGGCAACTCCCTAGGGAAAGGATTTGGCCTAATGCCTATGTGATCGACATATGTCATGTATGTTGATGTATGTTTGTTTAAGTGTTTTTTTGAAATGTCTGAATGAGTAGTAGTTAGCAAATTGTAATGTATAAGGGTGTTGAGATGTGATTCTCAACCTCTTTTAACTATGTGTATGATCTCCTTGGATTGTTGTGTAATTAAGAATTGAACATGTATAAACTCATGCTTGTGTTGTGATTCATAACATGCTCAACTGTTTTATGATTATGACTATGTAATGCATATGTTTAAATTTATATTTACGTTGTATGATCCGTCATGGGTGATGGGGGAGCGGAGCAACGAGTGCGTGCAACAGCCCTGGCAGCCCTAAATGGATAATACCATACCTTGATTGTATAAGTGGAATCTTGATCCATTACTGCTTTATCTATCTGCAAGTTATCATGTTTGGGGCTATGATTATAGTCCAGACAATCGGTACCAGAATTGAATTCGTGGTTGCGATTCATTTGCCACGTGAGATGTGTTCGACGAACCCGAGTCGTACTTCGGTTGGCGATAGTGGTTGGCCACGCGAAGTGCTTATGCACTTCATGTCGTTCAACTTGTTGTGCGCTCGAGCTAGCCGAGCTCGTCAAGTAACCCGATCTGTCTTATGTATGTTCACCATGTTTGGTCGCTACTGCTTGAACCTAGGGTACCAAACTTACCAGTGAAATCCCTTTTAACCATGGTACCCCGATCCGCTAAGACTCATGAGCCGGGCATGGTGGTATGGGACACCGTGGTCGAGCTGTCGGCCTACGCTGGGGCCACGTGCCTCCTCGTAGTGACCAGTGAGCAACTAGACTCGTGAGCCGATTATGGTGGTATGTGACACTATATTCGAGCTGTCGATACTTACGGCGAGAGCCGAGTACGGTGAGACCTGTACTCGTGCTTGACGGCGACGAGTCCTCTCAGTAGTATCTTCGAGTATACTCCAAGGTCCGTGATTGGCGACGAGTCTTTCACAAAGAATCTGAGTATGAGTTGAGCCGAGTACGGTGAGACTGTATTCGAGCCGACGGCTAGTGATTGAGCCGAGTACGGTGAGACCTCGTACTCGAGCCGACGGTTAACAATTGAGCCGCATACGGTGAGATCTCAGATCCGTCTTTGACGGGTGACGAGCCCTTTGTGATGCCTTCGCTACGCCTCTCAAACCATAATATCGTATGAGATTAACTAGGACTGACGACCCTAGAATGGATCATATTTGGGAATGATACAAGGGAGGTACCTTAGTTTCCCAATACTGCTGTTTGAAATGGACTAATAATAACTCGGTAATCATGATCATCATTGCACCGCATGTGCTTAGTAGATGTGGCGCACTGAGGGAGTTAAGCATTCGCGAACATAAGATGATGTGGCATGAGGGTGGTTTGGCAAGGGCATACAGCATCATGTCATTTCATTCTCGCACTTAATAAGAGTAGTTAGAATTGTTTGATTTGTACTGCTTTATCATTACTGCTTGATTGAATTGATAACATGTTAACCTATGCTTTACTGTTCCACTGAGTTGATCACTCACTCCCACGTTACGGGACGGTGTTGTACACACCAACCAGGTTTGTTGAATTTCAGATGATGGCGATGCTTATGAAGCAGAGCCGGACTACTTCTATGGTGATGAGGAGGAGTTCTCCTATCATGTAACTCTCGACAGTCTTTGAAGACCTGGTATTGCATTGACGGGGCTATGGTACTTGGGATAGAAGATATTACACTTACACATTTGGTATATTTTAGAACTGTACTTGTAATTATTTAACCTGGTAACATCATCACACTCTGGAGACTCACCATAGTTTATATATGTTATATGTCTATCACAGTCTTCCGCTTGCAATTTAACTGTCTCTGGAGTATGATATTCTGTTTTGGCTTAATCTCACTCATGTTCAATGCACAAATACAGTCAACATTCAATCATCATTCATTTTGTTGCATAAGTGATGTTCTGGAACTCGGGAGTTGAGTTTATGCTCGACCCCCGATTTTCAGGGCGTTACAGTAGGATTGGGAAACTAAGGTACCTCCCTTGTATCATTCCCAAACATGATCCATTCTAGGGTCGTCAAGCCTAGATAATCTCATACAATATTATGGTTCGAGAGGCATCGCGAAGGCATCGCAAATGGCTCGTCACCCGTCAGCACGGATACAGATCTCACCGTATACGGCTCAATTGCTGGCCGTCAGCTCGAATACAGGTCTCACTATACTCGGCTCAATCGCAGGCCGTCAGCTCGAATACAGGTCTCACCGTACTCGGTTCAACTCATGCTCTAGTTGCTACGAAGGGCTCATCGCCAATCACAGACTTCAAAGTATACTTGAAGACACTACGAAGGACTCGTCGCCTGTCAACACGAATATAGGTCTCACCGTATTCGGCTCTCGCCGTAGGTGTCGATAGCTCGAATACAGTGTCCCATACCACCGTATTTAGTTCACGAGTCTGGTTGCTCACTGGTCACTACGGGGAGGCACGTGGTCCCAGCGTAGGCCGACAGCTCGACCATGGTGTCCCATACCACCATCTCCGGCTCATGAGTCTTAGCGGATCGAGGTACCATAGTTAATGGGGTTTCCACTGGTAAGTTTGGTACCTTAGGTTCAAGCAATAACGTCCAAACATGGTGAACATACATAAGACAAATCGGGTTACTTGACGAGCTCGACTAGCACAAGCGCCCGTTGAGTTGTACGACATGAAGTGCATAAGCACTTCGTGTGGCCTAACCACTGCCGACAAGCAACGCATGACTCGAGTTCGTCAAACACGTCCTACGTGGAGAATGAATCTCAGCCACGAATTCGATCCCATTACCGACTGCCTAGACTATACAATAGCCTCAATCACATTCAATTGCAGATAGTTAAAGTATTAATGGATCAAGGTTGAAATCATACAATCAAAGTCTGATAATATCCGCTTAGGGCTGCTAGGGCTGTTGCATGCACTTGTTACACCACTCCCCCATCACCCTTCACGGATTTATGGAATACAATATAAGCATGTGAAGTAATCAGTGTAGAATTAAAAAAATAAGTAATTTAGGCATGTTAACAAGCATGTCATAGAGTATGTTATAAAGCACTATATAAACAGGAATACAAACACATATATTTCATAAGTAAGCGGTTAAGTTAAACAATCACATGGAGGAAATCATACACGTCTATAAGGCAGTTGAGAATCTCCTCTCAACACCTACCTAAGGCACCATCATCCAAACACTTACTCTCACAAGCATTTTCACAAACACCTAGAATACACTATTTCGACATACATAGTGTATATTAGCGAAACAGGTATTAGGGTGAGTCCTTTCACCAAATAAGTATTTTATCAATATATAATATATTCATATAGAAAATAATCATGGCAAACACATATCCAAATGTTATACGTATACGGTACTTTCTAAAATACACAATTTCAACATACATAGTGAATATTAGCAAAACATGTATTAGGGCGAGTCCTATCGCCAAATAAGTATTTTATCCATATATCATATATTCATACAACAAATAATCATGTCAAACACATTTCCAAAATATATACGTATACGGTATTTTCTACGAATACCTAGAATATGTAAAATTCCATATTCTACATCTTTAATCGAAACAGAAAATAGAAAGCACTTTGTACATGTGCAATTGCATGCAGATCATGAATCTATCATTATCTGACATTGAAAGTGTTGAAAACCATAACCTATACACCTAAAGTCCTCACCTTTTGTCGTAGAATCGTAACGGAGTCGATAGGTTTGCTAAGCTTCCGTATTCGGCAGTTTGGCAACCTATAGAATGAAATAGGTTAGTTATTTCATAACCTACAACTATCAACACCCCAAATCAGATTAGGGTTAGGGTTTCTTACCTAGAAACGGAGCTGGAATCGCCGAGAAAGCGATTAGAACGGAGTGGTGGAGCATGGATAGCAGCAGGGAAGAAGGGCAGGGAGACTCTCCCACATCTCCCACACTTTCTCTCTCTTTTCTCTCTCTCAAATCTCAAATTCGTATGGCTGTGAGAGAGAGGGTTCTAAGGTCCTTATATAGCCTAAAAACTCACCAAATTAGACTTAAGGTCAAGGTATACTTGAGTTTTGTCCAAAGGGCATATGTTTCAGCTCAACGGAGGACTTCTGGTGGCCCCTTTTCTGTGTGCGGTCGGACTTAAGCTCACTAACGCTGGATCTATGTTTAGTCAAGTTTTTGTTTCAGTCGAGATTCCAAATCATGCGTGGCAGACCAGTTTCAGTTCAACGGTCAGTGAATCTCGATCGGAGATTCCGAGTACATGGATATGTTTATGAAATTTTTCCTGATCCGAGGGTGTATTTGGGTCAGATTCTGACGGTCTGGTTGCCTAAAACTGATCCGCAAGTGACAAGTCTCAGATTACTATTTGAGATATTTATTTTTAAAGAAAATCAAGTGTTTTCACACTCCTCGCTCCAGACTCAAGCGAACATTCGTGGGACACTACTTGGATTTGATTTTCGAGATGGTTGTCAAGCCCAGCGAGGCGGTCCTAATTCCTTAACTTCGTGTTAACAGGACTTCCGATGTGCGGTCTAGATCTGATACGGAGTTTCAATGTGCTCCCAAGAGCAGTCGGGTAATGAGTTTGATCCTAGATTTTAGGGTAACATAGCATTAATGATTCTACAAGTTTTGGGTCTTGCAGATCGTATTTAAAGTGAATCAAATGAATTTCGTAGCTAATCTAGTTTAGCACTTAGTTACTTTGTCAAATTTCTAAAGGATTTAATCCTGTAAGATTTCTGTCTGAGGTGGTACCTAGGCCTTTGTAGTTTGTATATAGAGTGATCCAAGTTATACTACTTAGCTAGTTTAAGATAGTGTCTAGGGTGAAAGTACTTAGGAAAAATTGAAAGATCAAGGAGGTGAAAGGTGGGATTTATGAAGGAAATGGTTTGAAAAGGGATTTGAGGCTTTAATTGAGTGTTTGAGAAGTTAAAACAGTGTTAGGATTGACCCATTGCCTAAGGACATCTAATTCCAGGTTGGAAAAAATCCGGGCTGTTACATTTTCCCTATATCATCTTCTTCTCCTACAAGGGTCTGGACTTGACCAGCTAGTGAGTCAGAGACTTGACTCAGTATTTAGATGAGTTAACTCGCCATAGCTCACAAGTCAGTGAGTTAGATTCTGCCAACTGACTCGACCCGAACTCAAAATGAAAGTTCTGCAGCATCCTTCCTCACCGTCCTCATTCTCTCCAACTTCTCTTCTTCCTCTCCGGCACGCTGTTGGCAACCCAGACATGAATCAGATTCAAATCAGTCCAACTGGACAGGTTTTTCTCCCTCTCTCGACTCTACCTTCTTCTATCTTCTTTCTCTCTATCTTCTCTTTCTTCCTTCCGTTTCATTCTTTCTCTCGCTCTATTAAGGAGATAGAAGTAGTGCCAGACTCGGCCTGGGCTCACAACAACACGAACTGAGTCGATTGATCTCGGTGCATTGGCGTGAAACTCGCTCCCCTCTCCTTTCGAATTTTCTTCCTATCTTTGGAATGGCTGCCCTAAAAGGGAGCCTTTTATAAGGTTTATTTTAACCTATTTTAAGAGCCTTCCATTCTAACTAATCGACAGATTAGCTTTGCTTTAGTGATTTTAAATCACAGGAATTTGAGATGATCTAATTGGGCTTATGTTTGTATGGCTGCGATTCAATGTTACTGTCGGACTTCTGACATTATGGTCCACCGAATGGACGGCCTTGATCATGAAATGGGACCCACTGCAGATGGTGGGTCTTTTCGGGTGGACGAAGAAGATGATGGGTCCGATCATGGCAATTCCTGATCCATGGCCCTATCCTTCGATCCATAGCTCTTGGATGGATTAGATGGGTTTCAAAGACTATGTGGGACCCACCATTGGGATGGCTGTCCACCATTTCTCAGTAGGTTCAAAGATTCTTAGCTGCGGCCACAAACTCGTGCACTGGCGAGTTTTTCACGAGAAATCTAGATCGGCGTGAGATAGCCTCATTGGCTGCCCTAAAATCGACGTCTCTGATGAATCTAAGAGTGTTTCTAAAAGCAGATGGGCGGTCGAGATGGTGTAAGTGTGGAAGTGGAAAGATTCCTTCTGCTTTTTAGCTACAAAAGAAAACCCTAAAAGGAGGTTGGAAAGTAGGGCTGAGATTACTCTAGATTCATGGTTAGGATAGCGAGAGGATTCGGTTTGTGGATCGTTAGCTTATGGAGAAAATGGAACGTCCATTTCTGGAATAACAGCCGTACACGACATTTCTGCATCGGCTCGCACGTGCACACATGCGTTGCACCATGCAAGATAGGTGTGGTTTTGGTCTACCCTACATGTTCTCTAAGATGAATGGTTCAAATCATCCATTAGATCGCAGATGGTGGGCCCCGGCTTGTTGCAAATGGACTTTCACCGTTTAAACCGCAGTTGGGCGGGAAAAGAAGAAAAAAGAGGGGAAATCTCTCTCTCTCTCTCTCTCTCTTAAATTTCCATGGAGTCAGCGCCCGATTGACTGGGTTTTTGATCCAGTACACTGCCGGTGCATTTCCCTTGATGCACATGCACGCAAATGTGGGGTCCACTGTGATGAAATTGATAAATCTGCCTCGTCCATTCATTTCGCGGGCTCAAATTTAGGAGCCCAACCTAATTTAGAGGTAGGTCCCTCACTAAAGTGGGTCCTATTTCCATGATCTTTGTAGGTTTAAGAATGTTTTTCAACTTGAATTGCCGCGTATCTAAAGGATCCCAAGGGTCTTTGGTTCATTTTGCATTACCATTTTAAGGTAGGAGATTGAAGATGAGGCAGATCCAAAGCTTGGGTGGGCCATACTAATAGATTTATAACTTTTAAGTGTTGATTACATTGATCCGTCGATCAGATTTGTTCTAATTTGGACGTTGACGGTTAAAAGTGTCTTAGGGTTCATCTAGATGAAGATCTATGGTTAAATTAGTGGTCTAATGGTTTAAGTGTGATGATTAAGTGGAAGGCCTTTTAGTTGGACCCTGATAAATGGTGGATCTGGTGATCTACGACTCCAATTTGATGCTCAAGGTTTACTTTTTCAAATGAATGTGATTGTCCCTCTCTAGGATCAATAGATGGAATGGGCAGATTTTAAATGATTAGTTGCTAGTGAATATCGTAGGTTGTAGGTGTACGTTTATACAAGCTTGCTAACTTAAACTACAATGGTAACACTCAAGTACTGAAAAGTATGGGGTATTACATGGAGTCCTATCCTATCCAATTAGAAGATATAACAATTAAGATTAAATCTGAACTTTCCTTGACCTAATTCTCAATGGAGGAGAATTGTGATAATTGGAAGGGATTCCATCACCAAACCATGCCCATGGGACGATGACCAATAACAGGATTTACTAATCCCACAATCTCAAAATCAGGAAAAGAAGATACTCAAAGCTAATGCAGGTTTACTATAATTTGAGTTATAATAAACCATTAAAAACTGAAAGTATTCCTTAAATATCAAATTAGAATTAAAGAAGGTTCAACATAAACATGAATCAAAGCAAGAGAAACATCTCATCATGCTACATGCTTCACTTTTAACCTTAGTTAAGAGGTTTAGCCAACCATAGATATGATTGGACCAAAGTCTCTTAAGAGAAACATGAAAACAACTAAGGAAGAAGAAGAAATAACTCTTGGCGATGGCTTTTCTACTATTTTGCTCCACTCCTTAAACCTTAGAAGATGCCTAAGAACATCCTAGGGAGTCCTATTTATAATTGTGCAACTTTAACTTTCGTACCTTGTTGGAAAACTCTAGAAACAACCTCAAATTTATGCAGTTTGCTAAAATAGACTTCACTCTGCGCAATTTCACAGAATGACCTAGAGTTTCAGAATATATTTTTTCAGGACAATTTCAGGATTCCTTTTCTTCACTTCAAATCTTTGATTCTCTTCATTCCTCACTTAATTTTCTTGGATCTTTGACATGTGAATTCTTCAATCTTGGTCTCCTAAGATTCATCCCTTACCTTGGTGATTCTTGAGCATAAAATCCATGTTTTTAGTACCCTTTTCAATCTAAGCTCTTAAATTCACCTTATAACACAAACATGAGTAAAATAGAACATTAAGCATTATCATGTTCATAAAACTAAGATATAAATGAGGGATAATATGCAATATTTAACCCTTAATAGATGCCAACTTCGGTCCGATCGAAATTGCGTAGAATTGTCCAGTGAGAGAGTGAGATTTTCATCCTTAATTCAGTCCGATCGAAGTATAACTTGTTGTGTAAATTTGAGGTGATTTCAAAGTTGGTCCAAGCAAATACTATAAATTTGGGTCTCTTAATTGTTTCTAAGTATAAATTAGGGTTGAAAGAGTGGAGCAAAGTGTTAGAGAGCTTCAAGGAGTCCTTCCTCTTCCTCAATCTTCTTCTTCTAGTTGGTTTTTATGTTTTTTTAGGAGTTTTAGTTTCAATCACGTCTTTGGTTGGCTAATCTCTTAGCTAAAGCTAAGAGGTGAAGCTTGTAGTTTGTTTAGATGATTATCTTACTTTAGTTCACGCTTATATTGAACTTCTATTGATTTATAGTTTGAATGAAGAAATATTTTCAGTTTTCTGTGGTTATTTGTGACTTCAATTACAATATATGCTTGAAAAGCTTTTGATATCTTCTTATCTTATTTGGTAATTATGAGATCTATAAAATTCGTGATCCACCATTGTCTCCTGGGCATGGTAGATGGTTGAATTCCCTACGATCATCATAATGGTGGCTCATGTGGGAACTAATTCAAAGAAAAGTTCAGATTTGGTTTAACTGCTCTATCATCGAACTGGATAGTATAGGACTTCGATTCCAGTTATGTTTATTGAGTCAATTCAGGTAGCATCTTAATAGCTACAAGCGGATCCTTAGCACTTTAATTTCCCTTTTCTTATTGAAAGTTTATTCACAATTAATCTCTCTTATTCCAGATTCTAGTTTAGATCTTATTCTAGTTCTAATTCTAGTTTATTTCAGAATACGTACAAGTTAAGTCCCTATTGATTTGACCTCGGTCTCACCGAGTTATTACTACATCGCGACCCTACACTTAGGGTTGTGAACAAGTTTTTGGCGCCATTTCCGCGGACTACGGCTACATTTTTCTAAGATTAATTAGTATTAGAATTAGTTTAGGATTAGGGTTAATTTTTGCTTTGTTCTTAGGTTAGGATTTTTTTTGAATTTTTAGGAATTAACATTGTTTTATATTTTGTAGGATCCTAATATATTAACTCTTATCCGATACATTCGTTTAAACTCTCACTTATCTTATTAGATTTTGGTTTGATATAGTTTTTAGTTTTCTTTTTGTAACACCTTGTACATTGAGTACTCGGGTGTTACCCTTAAACTGTAGGAAGTATTTAGGCGTGTGGGAATACAGGATATCATCATCAGATAATTTCACAAAGAGATCACCTTTGTAAACCATGAACAACTCTAGAAAATTTCATTAGTTACAACTCTTATCGAGTCAGGCCTAAGATCATTCTAAAAGTCCATTGAAACTCAAGACAAATCCTACTCACCAACCACTTTATAAAATAAGAAAATATAAAATAAATTAGTAATCCGATATCTACATCATAGTGTGCACATCTACCTAGCAAGATCACAATCCAACCATTAAACTTGACTAATGCATTTCATGTCTGTATGATGTTAAGAAGTCATGTGGGCAATCAAATCATATTCAAAACAAATCCAAACTACCAGAATTAGATTGAAAAGTAATAGATATCTCGTGATGACCCAAACCGTCACCCTAGTGTGACATTAGACTTTAAAACATTCAAAATTTGGGACTAAATCATTGCATCCACTATTCACAATACCTAGAACCCTCAACGCAATAATACACCACTTATTTCTCACCCAAAATGATGTATAGGATAATTTAAACCATTGATGTCCAAATTGGAAAGGATCTGACCGCTAAATAGTTAGTAAATGTATAGTTAGGCTCAAAAAAGGAGAACTTTGACCCAGCTAACATTTAAAACATACCAACTTCTAATTAAGGGCCATTAGTGGACCTTCCAAGACAAATGGATGGTGCTGATTGGACCAGATCACAACGTGGACCCCATGTCTGATCTGTGCGTGTGCACACGCCATGCACAGGACTTAGTATCAGGTCAAACGAGCTTTGACCCGATAACAATCCAAAATTTCAAAAGACTCCACTGTCTCTCCCACTCAACGCACATTCAAACGGGACCGTCCGTCTGATGAAGTAAGTGACCCTCCATCCAATCCCATCATTAAAATCCAAACCATCCATTCTTTAGATAGGGTCCCACCGACCCTGACTATGGTTAGATCCGTGGTTAAAAGTCAACCACACGGGCTTAGTCAGTGGCCAATTTGGTACTGCGAGAGAAAAATGCGGATGTGTGGAGGAAATCTACATCTTCTGCCCGGCTGGCGAATCTAGCCGTCCGAAGTCGTCGGACTCCATCCACGCATGCGGAGAAAATCCGCATCAGCCCTATGGTTTCCTGAAATGGCTACCTATGCAGAAAAAGGCAGAAGAATAACTTCCATTTCGGGCTAGCACGATCTCCACCCTTCACCGGCTTCTGGAAGATTCGTCCGAGCCATCTGGGATGTCCAAAATAGGGTTGTCGAGCGTTCCTCCTAAGGAACAAGATAATGAGGAGAAATTGGAGCGGCGGGGAGTTCTCGCCTATGGAGCTAATACCTTAACCTATGACCCACCTTTTACCGTAAGATGGACCCCACACGCCTTTTGGGAAGAATTTGAACCACCTAAATGGACTAGATCAGTAGATCATTCGGTCGCTCATGGCTAAAGCCCTCATCTTCTCCAAATCAGTCGAGAACCCACCTTCTTTAAAGATGACCCCATCTCTAATCCGAGATGTCCATCATGTGGCCCACCCCCTCTAATGCTCATCGGAACCTAGATCAGAGTCCCATGCCCAGGATTAGTGGAATGGTGAGTCCTTGTTAGTAGCCATTCTCCTTTTATCATGATTAACTCCACACTAATCCTAGTGATTATGTAATGCACTGAATTTCGAGGGTCGAGTAGAGCTCAACTCCAGAGATCCGTCGTATCACTTATGCAACATAAATAATAATGATTGAATGTTGATCGTATTAGTGCATTAAACATGAATGTGATTACACTAAATCAGCATATCATACTCCAGAGACAATTAGATTATGCAAGCAGAAGGCTGTGATAGATATATAAAGCATATAAGTGGTTGTTAGTCCCCAGAGTATGAACATGTCACCAGGTTAAATAATTACATGCATAGTTACAAAATTTACAAAATGATACAATGTATTGGCATCTAATTCGTATCCCTGTAACCCCGGCATGCAACTCCAGGTCTACATAGACCCGCTAGAGAGTTGCATGTAGGAGAACTCCTCCTTGTCGTCATAAAAGTCAGGCTCCATCTCGTAAGCCGCATCATTATCTGCAACTACAACGGATTCCGGTTGGTGTTTTAAAACACAGTCCCAGAGTGGGAGTGAGTGATCAACTTAGTGGAGCTATAAGGTAAAGGTTAACATGTTATCAATTCAGTCAAGTAGTAATGATAAAGCAGTATAAGAATCATGTCTTATATACTCTTGTTAATGTAAGAATGATATACTATAATGATGCATGCCCTCGCTTGCACTCCCTCAACGACATCATCTCACGATCGCGCATGTAACACTCTCACTAAACGTATGCTTCCTTGCCAAAGCACATGCAATGCATGACATGATCGTGTTAGCCAAGTTCTTATTTAGGCTTATTCGTACAACCGGTTTGAGAAACTAAGGTACCTCCCTTTATATCATTTACCCAAACAATGATCCATCTAGGGTTGTCAATCCTAGTTAATCATATACAATAGGCAAGGTATAGGGCAACATCACCCCTGATTGAAAAGTAGTGGATAGGCAAGTTTAGGTTGCTATGAAGAGGCTCGTCACCTCAGCGTAGGCCTAGTTTATACTCGAGGTCACTAAGGAAAGACTCATCACCTTAGCGTAAGCCGACAACTCGAATACAGTGTCCCATACCATCGTATTCAGCTCACGAGTTTGAGTTGCTCAATGGACACTATGGGGAGGCTCGTCACCCTAGCGTAGGCCGACAGCTCGACCACGGTGTCCTATACCATCATGCCCAGCTCACGAGTCTTAGTGAATTGTGGTACCAAGGTTAAACGGGTTTTTCATTGGTAAGTGGTACCTTAGATTCAAGTAGTAGCGTCCATACATGGTGAATATACATTAGGTCAATCAAGTTACTTGACAAGCTCGACTGGCATGAGCACACGTTAAATTAATCGACATGGGGCCCATACGCACTGCTCGTGGCCTAACTACTGTCGATAATCACCGTACGACTCGGATTCATCGAACGTATCCGTTATGGTGAAGCTAGTTCGGCCACTGATCATAAACCGTTACCGATTGCCTAGACTAAATATTAGTCCCAATCATACTCAAATACAATAGACATTCATATGTGATAGTTGAAAACAACATGTGACAACCAATTCAAATATAAATCTCATTTGAGCATTTTAACAAACACATGGTGCACATGTTATTATACATAGACATTTCATCCATAAATCACGTAGTAGCAAGATAGGTTACATGAAGGAAAGTGTAACTATAGATATGGTAATTGAGAATCCTATCTCATCACCCTTATTAAATACATTTCAACAAGCAACTTCTCATTCAGACATTTTATCAAACACTTAGATTACACATATCAACATACATGTAATAAATTAGTTATAACATATATTATAGCAAATCCTTTCACAAACGAGTTGTCACACATACAACAATTATATGTTCTCAATCAATAATCATGGCAAGCACAAATCATAATTCCATATTCATTCAAACATTTCAACAAACACATGGAATGCATTATATTCAACATAGTTTATATATATTTGTAATACATGGAAAACATCGCATCTAAGTACATGTGACAGCAATCAAGTTAGTCATAAATCATTAACTGACATTGAAAGCCTTGAAAATCATAACCTAAACATTTATAGTCCACACCCTTCGTCGGTTTACTCATTACGAACTCGGTTCGTAGACAATGTCTTTGTCTATGGCACAACGACTACCTAAATATTGAAATTGGTTAGTTATTTCACTGCTTACTCTATTTGGATTTCAAGAACGAGATTAGGGTTAAAATTTCTTACTCGAATCACAGTCAAAACGAATTGAGTAGCATAACAAAGAGGCGATTTAGTGCGTGTAGTTGCACGAGAGAAACACCTCGATCTCCCTGACTTTCACTCTTCTCCTCACATTTTTCTCTTCTTTTCTCTCTTCTCTCTCCTAGGGTTTGGAGGAAATTCGTATGGAAGGAGAGAGGGGTGGGTTAAGGGTTTTATATAGGCCCAGAATTGGTTCAAATGGCCCCGGGGCCATGGTATACTTAGGATATAGCCAAAAGACATCTGTTTTGGGCCAACAGAGCTCATATGGAGGTCCATTGCCTGCATATGGTCTGGGGAAAGTTCCCTGATAATGGATATATGTCAGGTTAAGATTTCGGTCCGATCGGATTTATGGATCGACCGCGGAGGACTTGTTTCAGTTCAATGGTCATCATTACTCGATCAGGGTCACAAGTACACTAACATGTGTAGGGAAATTTTCCTAATCCAAGGGTGTAGTTAGGTCAGAATATGACGGTCTGAAACCTTAAATTTGTCCTGCAAGTGAATGACCCAATTCACTTAAGTTTGAGTTCATTTTCTAAGGATATTCGTGTTTCTCACACACTTTACTCAAGGCTCTAGTTGTGCATTTCTGGATACTATTCGGGTTCAATTTTGTGATGGTTATCAAGCCCAGTAAGGAGGTCATAACTGTATAGTTTTGCCGTCATCGGACTTTCGACACGCGGTCCAGGTCTGATACGGAGTTTCAATGTGCTCCCGAGAGCAACTGGGTTTTAAGATTGCTCCAAGGTTTCTAGGTAGTGTAGAGTTAACGATTCTACTAGTTTTGGGTCTTGCAGTTCGTGTAGAAATCAGTTCAAGCTAATCTACCGATTAATTTAGTTTATCACTTAATTAATCTTTCGCCTAATTTCTACAGAATTCAATCCTTAGAGATTTCTGCTTAAGGTGATACTCGGGTTTTTATACGGATTTTTTCAAGATGTTACAAATTAGCTGAAGAAGTGTCCAGAAACAGTATGGTTATAAATAATCGGGAATTAGGGCGCCTTTCAAGGAGACTAAAGAAAGAAAGAGGAAAGTGATAGAGAGGGAGATAAGGAGCCAGCCACTGGAACGAGTTCCAGTATCGACCTAACTCAATCCCAACGACCGTCGGGCCAGAATCAGATCCGGTCGTCCATTTGCTGGGAAAGGATTGAGACAGAGAGAGTAAGAAGATAGTTAGAGAGAAAGAAGAAGGGGGAAAGAGAGAGAAGGGAGAAAGCTGCTAGAGCAAGTTGCATCTCGATAGCAACTCGACTCAGCCACCTTGTAAGGCGAGTCATGATTCGTTCTCCATCTGAGAAAGAGAGAAAGAAGGAGTGGGAGGCTTTGAGAACTCCCCCTACTCAGTCCAATCCTAGGGTTCATCTCCACTCAGTTGAGGATCTCTGATCTTGCATTAACTCGGCTTTGCGAAGACTAGCTCGACCCCCAGCAAATTCCGACCGTACTAACATGGTCAGTCACCTCCAACAACGTCTGCCCATCGCAGATCAGGAAGATCCAACCAGTCGAAAAATGTCCTCAAACAGCAAACCATCACAGGAATGTTTTTTTAAGAGACTGTTTTAGAAGATAATCATACCTCATTAGTGACCTAGAACGGTCCAATTCAGGGCCAACTAGAGGAAATTTGGAGAACATCCGACTTAGGAAAATCAATAATATTATCCTACAAACAGAACTACCTAAAGGTGTTTACCTTCAAGGACACTCCTTCCTTCGACAAGTCTCATTAGGATCGTTTCATCTACCTCATAAGAACGTCTCAATTCGAAAGGAACCTTCATTCAATGTGAGGAATGTCCCACTTGGCTTCTTTCATCCATTATAATCCAAATTGGTTTAAGCGTTGTCACGCCCTAAACCCGAAAATCGGGCTCACGAAATTCTCGATTGTCGAATTCGGTGCCGACAGCCTCCGTAGTACCCCATTCTTGGCTTCCAGTGCCCATACGCTAAGGTCCGATCTTGGGATCCTACAAGGAGGATTTTCTAACGTACATTTATCTTATAAGAAGCATAACCACAAGTATACCCAAATCACAAAGGCAACATCATCATCATCACATATCCACTAATATAAACATTTAAATACAATGCTGAAAGGGAAATACATATATAAAAAATCAAAGCTCCAGAAGACGCTGCATGCTCCAAGCTCCACTGTGCTGCAACCTAACGCCACCTGCATACATCTATCGCGCATAAGCTTATAGAAAGCTTAGAGGGTGGTGAAAGTGTGTGCAAGAGGTAAGTGCCAATTATTCAATATCATGTCATAATTATACAATATTGAAAATGCTGTCAAGATCATGAATCATACTATATTAGAGTAAGCGAAAATACTGCAAGTCTATAAATCATTCAATATTAGAATATACAATGCAGATCGACTATGTAATACGGAGACATAGTAAACCAAATATCATATACCAATGGATGCAATGCAATATGCAAATCCCTGCTAAGTCTGTTTAGGCCATATAAGTACAGAAACATAGTAACCCAAAAATGCCATATGTCGCGGATGTAATGCAATATGCAGTGTGAAAGGAACGACTATGCTGGAGTGTGAGTCGGGATGATAGTACGTAGTATCATAGGCTACAGGGTCTACCACAAGGGACTTCTATCTAAACTAGTCCCATACCTAAATTTGGATAGTCAGACTCAATGTGGTAAACTCCTGATCTTAGATTAATCGCACGCCCCAACCGAAATCCTGGCCATTGCGAAGATACACAATACTTAGTTGCGCACCACTAGCCCGAGTGAATAGTGAATGAATAAATGAGTATGCAACTCCTGCTTAATAAGTCCACATATCAGTATGGTTCATCTCTGGGATCATCACCGTGGTTTATTACACTCTACGCCAGCTTGTCGTCCCTATCCGAGCGCACAACTGGGTAAGTGGAAGAGACCTCACTATCCGCTTGCCAATATCGGGCCCGGCACATCGATAGCGGACCCATTCATCAAGCTGGTCAAACTTAACCTAGATATTGCCCTCTCACTCAGGCGAGTAAGGTCACACCCCCTTCCAACTGACTACGACATAGTGGGAGACGCGGCCTACTAGTATACGGCTCTCATGCGCTCATATATATCCACTCAGTCTAGACGTTGGGGCGTCCTCTGATACCAAGAGGGTTTAGAAATTTTTACCCAGGGCCATCTATGAGGGCTGATGCTAGTAATAGATTTTCGGTGTCCCATCTGGCCATTCATGAAATGCCTGTGGAGGTTATGGCCCTGATGTCGTTGGGGCGTACAGTAATCACAACACACAATGCAAGATGCATGAGTCATACAATCTAGTCATGTATCAATCCTGCGCATACCGTGTGCTCATGTGAGATAATCTCCACCTATCAGGGAGTCTCATAACAACATGCCCAATGACATATGAAATGGTCAACTTCATCTCATAACAAACATGTAGATGATGGATATGGGCATGTATCATGATGTTATGCTGTCACATACTCATAATCGGCATCAACAATCGGAATCAGCCTCGAAAATTGGAATCGGCCTCGACAATCGGCCTCAACAATCGGAATCGGCCTCGACAATCGGAATCGGCCTCGATAATCAGAATCGGCCTCAACAATCGGAATCGGCCTCGACAATCAGAGTCGGCCTCGACAATCTAAATCGGCCTCGATAATCAGAATCGGCCTCAACAATCGGAATCAGCCTCAACAATCGGAATCGGCCTTGATAATCAGAATCGGCCTCGACAATCGGAATCGGCCTCGACAATCATAATCGGCCTCGATAATCGAAATCGGCCTAGGCAATCGACCTTGACAATCATAATCGGCCTTGATAATCAAAATCAGCCTCGACAATCGGCCTCAATAATCGGAATCGGCCTTGATAATCGGCATCAGCTTCGACAATCGGAATCGGCCTTGACAATCGGAATCGGCCTCGATAATCAGAATCAGCCTTGATAATCAGAATCGGCCTCGATAATCAGAATTAGCCTTGATAATTGGAATCGACCTCGGCAGTCAGGATCGACCTCGATAATCGAAATTGGCCTAAATAATCGACATCGACAATCATAATCGGCTTCGATAATCAGAATTGGCCTTAACAATCGGAATCGGCCTTGACAATCGGCCTCAACAATCGAAATTAGCTTTGACAATCGGAATCAGCCTTGACAATCGAAATCGGCCTCGATAATCAGAATTGGCCTTGACAATCGGAATCAGCCTCGACAATCGGAATCAACCTCGACATTCAGAATCGGCCTCGATAATCAGACTCAAAATCAGCCTCGACAATTGGCCTCAATAATTGAAATCGGCCTTGACAATCAGAATCGGCCTCGACAATCGGAATCAACCTCGACATTCAGAATCGGCCTCGATAATCGGACTCAAAATCAGCCTCGACAATTGGCCTCAATAATTGAAATCGCCCTCGACAATCGGAATCAGCCTTGACAATCAGAATTAGCCTCGACAATCGGCCTCAATAATTGGAATCGACCTCGATAATCGGAATCGGCCTCGACAATCGAAATCAACCTTAATAATTAGAATTGGCCTCGATAATCAGAATTGGCCTCGGTAATCAGAATCGGCCTCGATAATCGAAATCGGCCTAGATATTCGGAATCGGCCTCGACAATCAGAATTTGCCTTGATAATTGGTCTCGACAATCGAAATCAGCCTCTATAATTGGCCTCGACAATCAGAATTGGTATCAATAATCAGAATCAGCCTCGATAATCAGAATCAGCATCGACAATCAGAATTAGTCTCGATTATCGGCCTCGATAATTGGAATCGACCTTAGTAATCAGAATCGGTCTCGATAATCAGCCCAAGGGAAGGTCACAATGAGGACATTTAATCATCATTGCCCATCAATGTGGACGTTTAACCATCATTGTTCCTAAGGAATGGCCCACATAGAGCGAAGTATATAGTGGGCCCTTGGCCGCACACAAGGGTCTTAAACATCAAGTGGGCTGCATCACATGGGCCGAAAATACATCTCAATGGGCCTCATCATATGGGTCATAATCACATCTCATCAAGCCTTACCCATGGGCCTCGAATACATCATAATGGGTTGAAATGGCGGTAAAGACCGCACTAGTTGAAAAAGGAATATGCCAATATGTCCTAGAGGGGGGTGAATAGGACTTTTTAAAGTTTTTATGTGTTATTTAAGAATCCTACTTCACTAATCCTGTGATCATGCAAATATCAGGATTACTCAAATATAACTCTTAGAAGTAAGCAGTATGTAAGTTAGCTTATGATGTATATGACTGTGTCGGTGTGTGTGATGTGATCAAATATTTAGATGAGGAAGAATTAAAGTAAATCACACAATCATAAAAATAACAATATCAAACACAGTCATTTTATAGTGGTTTGACGATAAGTCTACTCCACTCCTGGTAACCGCACTCAACCCTAGAGTGTACCGGATTTCACTAAGGAGGTTTCACATGGTTCACCTCTAACCTAAGGTTTTAAATCAGGTTCACCTTCAACCTTTACAACCTACACTAAGGATGACTGTTTATGCTCTCACAAGCAAGGGTCAACACAATGCACCCACTTTTAGGCACACTGGCCAAGAATCTTTCATAAGACCCTACTGGAGGTTTCTACACGATTGACCTCAAACCCTAAGGTTTTACCCGATTCACCTAAAACCCAGAGTTTTATTGGTTCACTCCAAACCAGATGTTTATGCTCTCCTGTAACGCCCTGAAAATTGGGGGTCGAGTAAAGCTCAGCTCCCGAGTTCCAACGCATCACTTATGTAACATAGATAATGATGATTATGATGAGAGCATTGAAACATGAATGGGATTATACCAAAACAACATATCATACTCTAGAGACAGTTAAATTTACAAGCGCAAGACTGTGATAGATATATAAAATATATAAACTGTGGTGAGTCTCCAGAGTGTGATAATGTTACCAGGTTAATTCATGATAAGTACAATTTAAAAATATACAAAATGTGTAAGGTCCTCTAGTCAACATCCCTATAACCCCGTCGATCAAGACACCGCTCACATGAAGCCACTAGAATACAACACATACAAGAAGGCATCCTCGTCATCGCAAAAGTCTGACTCCGACTCATAAGCATCACCATCACCTGCGGCTACAACAGGATTTGGTTGTTGTGTACAACACCATCCCGAAACGTAGGAGTGATTGATCAACTCAGTAGAACAATAAAGCATAGGTTAACATGATATCAATTCAGTCAAGCAGAAATGATAAAGTAGTATAATTAACATTCTTAAGTACTGTAATTAATACAAGGATGAGATGCAATTATGATGCATGCCCTCGCCAACATACTCCCTCGTGAGGCACCATCTTATGTCCACAGCATGCTGTCACCCTCAGTGCTCCACATCTTCCAGGCACGTGCAATGTGATGATGAGCATGATTACCGAGTTGTTATTAGTCCATTTCAAACAGCAGTATTGAGAAACTAAGGTACCTTCCTTATATCATTCCCAAACAATGATCCATTCTAGGGTCGTTAGTCCTAGACAATCTCATACGATGGTGTGTTTCTAAGTCACTGCAAGGGCTGTCAGGGCTGTTACATGAAATCATTGCACCACTCCCCCATCACCTTATCAATACAGGCCTAGTTTATACTCTGTTTACTACGGGAAGGCTCATCGCCTCTCCGCAGATTCAGAGTATGCTCGAGGTCACTACACCAGGTACGGTCAGGGCTGCTAGGGTTATTACAAGGAATCGTTGCACCACTCCCCCATCACCCATCAAAGCAGTGTGGGCCGACAGCTCGAATATAGTGTCCCATACCACCATAATCGGCTCACGAGTCTGGTTGCTCAATGGTCACTACGGGGAGGCTCGTGGCCCCAGTGTAGGCCGACAGCTCGACCACGATGTCCCATACCACCATGCCTAGCTCATGAGTCTTAGCGGATTGAGGTACCACGGTTAACGGGATTCCACTAGTAAGGTTAGTACCTTAAGTTCAAGCAGTAGCGTCCAAACATGGTGAACATACATTCGACAGATCAGGTTACTTGACGAGCTCGGCTAGCTCGAGCGCACGACAAGTTGAACGACATGAAGTGCATAAGCACTTCGCGTGGCCACCCACTATCGTCAACCGAAGTACGACTCGGGTTCATCTAACACATCTCGCATGACAAAAGAATCTCAGCCACGAATTCATTTCCATTTTCGATTGCCTGGACTATAATCATAGCCCTAAACACAATCAATCCTTAACTAGAAGCATGTAGAGTAAAGTAGAATAAATAAAGTAATTCAAGCATGTCATAAAGCATGTTATAAAGCATGTTATAAAGCACAATATAAACAGGAAATACAAACACATATATTCCATAAGTAAGCAGTTAAATTAAACAAACAATATGGAGGAAATCATATACATCTCTAAGGTAGCTGAGAATCCTATCTAACACCCTTATACATTACAATTTACTAACTACTACTTATTCAGACATTTCATCAAACACTTTAGACTACATACATCAACATACTTGACGTATGTTGATCACATAGGTATTAGGCCAAATCCTTTCACTAGGGAGCTGCCCCATTTATAACATGTGTGCACCCACGACAGATAGTCATGGCAAGCAGGAATCCAAGTTCCATATTCATTCAGTCATTTCCATAACCACTTGGGCTACACATTTTAACATATATAGTGTATATTGGCCATGGCGTGATTTAGGGCAAATCCTTTTGTCAAAGGGGGATCGCCAATACAACAATCATATATCCATGACGATTAGTCATGGTGAGCATGAATACGAATTCTATACTCATTCAGTCATTTTCACAAACACTTAGAACACACTCTTTTAACATACATAGCGTATACTATAAAAAACATGTATTAGGGCGAATCCTTTCGACGAGTGAGTGTTATACATATATATAGCATGTTCATACGGTAATTAATCATGGCTAACATACTTTCAAAATTTGTACGTATACGGTATTTTCTACAAATACGAGAAATACAATATATTTAACATGGTTAATGTATAACCGAAAAATGAAATGGACAGCACTTTGTACATGTGCAATTGCATGCAGATCATGAATCTATCATTATCTGACATTGAAAGCATTGAAAACCATAACCTATATACCTAAAGTCCGTACTTTATGCCGTAGAATCGTAACAGACTCGATAGATTCGCTAAGCTTTAGTATACGGCAGTTTGACAACCTATAGAATGAAATAGATTAGCTATTTCATCATTTGCAATGTTTATAACCCTAGATCAGATTAGGGTTAGGGTTTATTACCTAGAAACGAAGTTGAAAACACCGGGAAAGTGATAAGAACGATGTGGTTAGGTACAGATAGCAGCAGGTAGAGTGGCAGGGAGATGATCCCACAACTCTCACACTTTCTCTCTCTTTTCTCTCTTCTCTCTCCTAGGGTTTCTCTCAAATTCGTATGGGCTGAATGACAAAGGTTTTAAGGTCCTTATATAGGCTAAAACATCACTAAAACAGACTCTAGGTCAAGGTATACTTAGGTTATAACCAAAGTGAGGCTGTTTTGTCTCAACGGAGCACTTCTGGCAGCTCCTTTTCTATGTGTTGTCGGACTTAAGCTCACCAACCTTGGATCTAGGTGGAGTTAAGTTTTCGTTCCAGTCGGATTCTCAGATCACGCGTGGCGGACCAGTTTTAGTTCAATGGTCACCGGAACTCGATCAGGGTTACAAGTACATGGACATGTGTATGAAATTTCCCCTGATCCGAGGGTGTATTTGGGTCAGATTCTGACGGTCTGATTGCTTATATCAGGCCCGTAAGTGACAAGTCTCAGATTACTTAAATGAGACTTGATTTCTAAATAAATCTACATTTTCTCACACTCTTCACTCCGGGCTCAAGTGAATAGCACTGGGACACAATTCGGATTTGATTTCGAGATGGTTGTCAAGCCCAGTAAGGCGGTCCTAACTGTTTAACTTCGCGTTAATCGGACTTCTGACGCGCGGTCCAGATCTGATACAGAGTTTCAATGTGCTCCCGAGAGCAGCTAGGTAATAAGATTGATCCTAGGTTTTAGGGTAACTTAGCGTCAATGATTCTATAAGTTTTGGGTCTTGCAGATCAGATTTAAAGTGATTAGTGCGGAGTTCATATGTGATCTAATGTAGCACTTAGTTAACTTTATCTAATTTCTAAAGGATTTAGTCCTGTAAGATTTCTGTCTGAGGTGGTACTTGGGCTTTTGTAGTTTGTACATACAGTGATCCAAGTTATTAATACTTATTAAAGCATGCCCTAATTACAACAGAAGAAGATCCTAGGGTAGGAGAGGCTGATGGTCCAAATAACCTATTCATTTTGTGAAATTCCACAAGGGTAATGGTTAAAAGCCCATTTTATTTATGTATTTACTATTTACAGTAATGTTTAGTTTAAGTATTGTTCTTCATCACCTAGACTTTTAAGATAGTATCTAATGTGAAAGTACTTTGAAAATTTTAAAGAACAAGGTGGTGAAAAGTGAGCTTTGTGAAGGAAATGGGCTCAAAAGCGATTTTAGACTTTGGGATTGAGTTCTGACAAGTTAATAAGGTGTTAAGATCGACCCATTGCCTAAGGACGTCTAATTCCAGGTTGGAAAAAATCCAGGATGTTACATCTCCACAGAGTAAGGGTCCACACAATGCACCCACCACGTACACTCCCGCCGGAGGCCTCCTTGAGGACTTCAAAGGGTGAGAACCACTTAAGACCCAATCTTAGAAAGGAATGATTACAAGTGTCCTTTTAGACTCTGGATACTTACAAACAAGCTGATGAGTCCCGTTAAGCTCAATGCTGAAGATCTCCTCCTCCTTGTTGACGAATAGTATTCTGCTCCCTTGATCTGCAACACAAAATAATGTACCAATACTCAGCTTCGGGTTGGGTCAAGGTGAAGATGGAATCTTACTCTCAAAATATTTTTCTATCAGGAATGTAGAGTGATTCCAATCTTATGCATTCAAGGCATCCCAGCTTAATGATTTTCCATTAAGGTAGTAGCTGGAGGATCCTTAAATGTGGAAGTTCATTCCCCAATCCACTTTATTGAATGTCAATGGTGAGGGTGGATTGGAGGATGAACTCCCTTGAGAGAAAGGGCTTTAGATATAAGATATAAGTTGAAACACTCAAAAGCTCTCTTCTTTCTCTCACAGCAACAAAAGACAAGTCCTCTATATATAGGCAAAAAGTTCCAACGGATATAAAACGGTCACATTTATGATAGAGTTCGATATCATCCAGCAGGTTCAATATCATCGAGCGTATACTCTCTATAGCATCGATAGTTTGCTCGATGACTCAAACTCAATGTCATACACTTTTAAAACTCTTTACCAATTGGTTGATGAATCGAAACTATTGTCGATGTCATTAGATTTTGAACTCCGATTCCATCAATGACAGGATCGATCCATCGACACTTGAAAAATGAGAGAGACTTGACTTTGAAATATTTCAGGTTTTCATGAATGATCAGGGAACCGTCGAGATCATCGAAATTTGAATGTCGATGATATCGAGATCAGAGTTGATGCATCGATAAATCCAGCAGATTTGTCTTTAAACTTGCTGGACGATTTATGTCCTTGTTCGATGCAATCGACCTGGTGTCGATATCATCGATATTTGAATATCTATTCTATCGAAGGGCCCCCGATTACAGTTAAAAACAACCTGAAATATCCGTTATAAGAAATGCGCACCCTCGATCGATATCATCGATGGACTTCCAATGTTTTCGATATTTAATTTCAGATCATATCAGAAGAGCATCGATATATCGTAGGAATTTAAGATTTTCATTAAAAAATAGGGGCGCCGAAAATCTGCTTATCGATCTTATCAAGCCATTCTTCGATGGACTCGAGATTTGAATATTGATGATATCGATAGGAGTATCGATACATCGATAATTCGTCCAGATATGTTGTGAAGTTGCTGGACATATTTAGTGCTTATATCGATGATATCGATAGGTGTATTGATACATCGATAAATCCGTCCAGATGAATATTTAGTTGATGGACACTTTTGGTCCTCACATCGATAATATCGTTAAGGTATCGAGGACATCGACAGAGCAGGTCGATCATATTGAGGGTGTTCTGATAAAATCGACAAGGCAAGAAAAACTTAGAGATTTTTGTATTTCGAAAAAGTTTTCTCACCTAAAAACCCTATGATTTCTAAGTTATTTTAAAGGGTTTTTCTTTACCTGGTGTTTTGGGCCATGGGATGTGAGGCTTTAGTTTTACCTGTGACGAGCTTACACACATCCGGTTGAGGCATATGCTTGGATTGATCTTCTTATCAGGCTCTGTAGACACACTGACTTAACGCTTATGTAACTTGACAAACCAGGGCACTTTCAATCTCCCCCTTTGTCAATTACGTGACAAAATCCCCAAAACACCCTAAATTTCTCTAGACAAACACACCCTAGAATTGTGTGTACATGCTTTTATACAATTTTACAATTTCTACCCCATGTACATAACCAGTAGCTGCTCCTCCTTTCTTGTAAACTCCCCCTTTCTTGATGCAGCTGCTCCCCCAAACACTTGCAACAACATCTAGCAGATATACAATTTCCATTCGGGGTGTTTGCAAATGTTCTCCCCCTTTCTGTCAGTCATTGACAAAGATAGAGCAAGTGATATTGACTGAAGAGTGAATTACTTGGGAGAACCGAACAAAAAGAGAGGCAGATCAAGTGATGTATAAAAGGTAACGTAATTTAAGCAAACATCAATTTTAGTACCTATGGTCGCAGTTTAGAGTAGTTATATAACAGTTTTTCAATCATTGGCAATCCATAACTTGATAAACTGGGGGAACTCAAGATAGAAATATGGCATTAATGATATGAATTCTATTTAGCCATAAACAAAAAGGAAACCAGAATATCTAACTATATACTGCCACAGACAGCAGTGACTCAGCAGAAAAAATCCAAAATATTCAACTACCCAACTATCAGCACACATACTGCCACAGAAAACAGTAGATTAAAGTTTATCAGAACAAAGCATTTTCAGGCCAACCAATTGAGGAAACCTTTGATTATCATCGTGCATCTCTAAGTATCTTTAATTTTATCGATGTTGGATATCAGTATCATTGATCTGACTTTGTTCAGATATTATCTAGATTGCCATAACTTTGTAGCCCAACTGACATGGTTAATGCATGGAATTTTGACTTGTGGCTGTCATATATCCATGAATATCCTAGTGTGAAGATTTACCTGTGTGGCTTATGTTCACTGAGATTTAGTGAGTACAAACCCCAATGGATTTTTGTAGGTCAATAAACCGATTTGCATCAAGAGGTTTGGTGAGGATGTCTGCGAGCTGCTTTTCTGTGGAAACATAATCCAATGTAAGAATCTTGTCATCAACAAGTTCTCGGATAAAGTGATGATGGATGTCAATATGTTTAGTCTAAGAATGTTGAACAGGATTCTTTGAAATGTTGATTGCGCTTGTGTTATCATAGAAAAGACTCATCGTGGGTTGTTCAAACTCATAATCCAACAACATCTGTTTCATCTAAAGGAGTTGTGCACAGCAACTACCAGCGACAATGTATTAAGCCTCGGCAGTAGATAATGATATTGAATTTTGCTTCTTGCTCTGCTAGGAGACTAGGTAGTTTCCAACATAGAAACATCCTCCGCTAGTTGATTTTCGATCATCCAAATTTTCTGCCTAGTCAACATCAGAGTATCCAGCGATAATCGTAGATGTTTTAAATGGATACCACAGACCGTATGAGGTAGTTCCAGCTATTGTAGCTGGCGTGATAAACACATCATCACCACCCAAAGATACCATGAACGAAGGAGGGTCAGCAATTGGTGAATGACACGCAGCAAGGAAGTTACGTATTCTCTCAAGTTGGCATGGCCCACCAAAGTTCAGAACAAGCAGCCAATCTATTGCAGCAAACAGGGGTTTCAATTTATATGGTTTGAGGTACTCCCTGTCTACCCTTCTCTCTTGAATAAGCTTCCTGCCCATGTATTTGGGTGGTCGTGCACTTGCTCCAGTTGGAGGAGGTGGTGCCAGCGATTTGGTCTGGGACCCACCATGTGGGGTCTGTCTTGTTCTCTACCGTGTGGGGATCCCACTTTCTGGGACCCTCGCCCTGACTCTCGAGGCGAGTACCTTTTGTCGGGTGGCTATTGAAGATTCTCTAGGGCCAGACGCTACCCCTTTGTCCTTTCCCATATGACAGATAGAAAGTTGAACAATTTGGGAAAGACGACAAAAATAAAAAAATGACAAAAATGACAAATACCCAAAAGAGAAAGGACTCTTGACGTGTTAGAAGCGCATTACCAAATTTGTAAAATGATTTGAGTAGTCCGACGTGGCTCTAACTGATTTGGTTAAGAGAATCGAGCAGAGAAGGTGACAGTGAAACCCTTGAGAAAATAACCCCCTTTTTCATTTCGCTGGCTTTTTATCGGGCCACATCTGTCGATATGATTGACCATTATATCGATAATATTGAGAGGTTGCTTATTGATCTATCGAGTCTGTCTTCGATATCATTCTTGGCCACCCGACAATCCATATCCTAAGGAACCATCGATAATATCGACCTTCTATCGATAAATCGAGAATGTCATATCGATAGTCATATCGAAGATGAAGATTTTCAGATTTCAGCATTCAGACAGATCTTCAAGTATATTTTTTCGTATCTCTATTAACAATATACTTAGCAAAAATTATGTACACACACTGTACACAACAAAATTATAAACATTTGAATGTTTATAAAAAAATAATGGAGGTGAAGTACCTCAGATATATCATTTGAAGCACAACAAAAATATTTCCTCATTTTAGCACGGGTTCAGATTCTGATATATGATCTGAACTAATTTTTCCTTACCCATTTTACTTTGTTAATTGATTTGGGTGGTGATGAAAGGACATTGCTTCTATCCAGATCCTTAAGTGGACTCTTGAAGTTCTATATTTCTCTGGTTGACAATTTGTTAACATGATTCTGACCAGAGTTAGGTTGAGTCCTCCTAGGAGTTATACATTCAAAATTATAATGACCTAAATCACCACACAAATAACATGCTGGAGTTATTCTGATTTTGTTTCCAGAAGCAACAGATTTTTCAGTTCTGGGAGCTGCATTCCAGTCTTTGATTTATGTTTTTTCATATCCAAGACCGCTTTTATCATTTCTAGGTCTTCCCATTCCTAACAGCTTTTCTAGATTTTTGCCACTCTGGGAAAACTTGTAATTTATCTTGGCTATCTTCTTAAATTCTTCCAGATCAAACAGGAGTGTATGATTTTCATTTTGAAGAAGCATATTTTTGTCTTTTAGTTGTTCAACCTGTTTGTTCAGTTTTTCAGACTCATTTTTAAGAAGAATATTGACTTGTTCAAGTCTATCATTTTCCATATGATATTGCTGTAGATCATTTATCAATTGTGTGTTGATTCCAATGCTTTATCTAAATCTTTCTGTAGCACCTTACTTTTATTTTCTGTTATTCCGAGTCTCTTAAGGATATTGATGCTATGAATATAGAGTTGATTATACGCATCTTGCAGTTTATCCTTTTCTATTTCTTCAGTTCTCTCATTATCAGATGAAAATGACTTAGTAGCTTGCTATTCTATCTTGTTCTCAGATTCAGTGGGAATGATTGAAGCAGTGGAGACCATGAGTATTTTCAATGATTTTCGATCTCCATCACTTTCTGAGTCACTGGATTCTAAATTTGACTCCTCAGTATCATCCCACGTGGCAGCCATTGCCTTGCCCTTAGTTTTTCTATTTGAGTATTCAGTAGACAGGTATCTATACTCATGACAGGCGTAACATTGTGGTTCTTTGGTTCTTTTACCAAAATTGCCTGCAGAAGGTTTATTGTTCACCTTTCTTCCTTTGGAAGGACGACCACGATTCTTTTGAAAGAATTTCCTGAATCGTTGGGCCAGCAAAGCCACTTCCTCATATTCATTTTCATTTTCGCTCTCACTGTCCTCATGTAATGTTTTCTTAGAGGTTTTTAGGACAGTTGTTTTAGATTTTTAGGATTGTTTGAAGTGTAGTTCAAAAGTTTGTAGGAAACCTACCAGTTCTTCTACTTTCATTTCATCTATGTTCCTACACTCTTCAATTGTTATAACCTTGGGACTAAATCATTTCGTTAGGGATCTTGGAATTTTCCTACAAATTTTCAGTACCGGAACTTTCTCTCCTAATCCACCCATGGAGTTGCAGATAATATTCAACTTTGTGAAAAACTCCATATGTGTCTCATGCTCTTCCATTCTGAGACTTTCGAATTGTGAAGTCAGGAGTTGTAGTTTGGACCTCTTCACAATGCTTGTGCCTTCATGGGTTATTTCCAATAAATCCCATGCTTCCTTGGATGTCCCACACATACTTTTCTGATTGAAAATATCCTGAGATATGGCACAGTAGATAGCATTCATAGCCATGGCTTCAGATGTTTGCCTTTCTTTGTCGAATGTTGTCCACTTTTCTTTGGATTTAGGCTTTGTGATTGTTGTGCCATTGTCAAGTATGATTTATTTAGTCGGTGGCACATATCCACTTTCTACTATGTCCCAAACATCATGATCCAAAGATCTTAGAAAGTAGTGCATCCTAGCCTTCCAGTATGCATAGTTTGAGCTGTCAAATATTGGAGGTCTAGTGACTAATGAGCCCTCTCATTTGGCCATATTCCCAACTTCAGTCAAGATCACTCTCTAGGCGATGAAGCCCTTAAAGAGAGACCCGCTCTGATACCAATTGAAATGACGGTAAAGACAGCACTAGTTGAAGAAGGAATATGCCAATGTCCTAGAGGGGGGTGAATAGGACTTTTTAAAGTTTTTTATGTTTTATTTAAGAATCCTACTTCCCTAATCCTATGATCATGCAAATATTAGGATTACTCAAATATAACTTTACTGGTTTCCAAGCCTGGTAGAGGATCCAATCACAAACTATCTTAGAAGTAAGCAGTATCCGAGTTAGCTTATGATGGATATGACTGTGTAGGTGTGTGTGATGTGATCAAATATTCAGATGAGGAAGAATTAAAGCAAATCACACAATCATAAAAATAATAATCTCAAACATAGTCATTTTATAGTGGTTCGACGATAAGTCTACTCCACTCTCGATAACCGCACTCAACCCTTGAGTGTACCGGATTTTACTAAGGAGGTTTCACATGGTTCACCTCTAACCTAAGGTTTTAAATCAGGTTCACCTTCAACCTTTACAACTTACACTAAGGCTGACTATTTATACTCTCACGAGCAAGGGTCAACACAACGCACCCACGTTTAGGCACACTGGCCAAGGATCTTTCATAAGACCCTACTAGAGGTTTCTACACGGTTGACCTCAAACCCTAAGGTTTTACCCGGTTCACCTAAAATCCAAAGTTTTACTGGTTCACTCCAAACCAGATGTTTATGCTCTCCACAGAGCAAGGGTCCACACAATGCACCCACCACGTACACTCCCGTCTGAGGCCTCCTTGAGGACTTCAAAGGGTGAGAACTACTTAAGACCCAATCCTAGAAAGGAATGATCACAAGTGTCCTCTTGGACTCTGGATACTTACAAATAAGATGATGATCCCATTAAGCTCAATTCGAAGATCTCCTCCTCCTTGTTGATGAAGAGTCTTCTGCTCCCTTGATCCATAACACAAAATGATGTACCAATACTCAGCTTCGGGTTGGGTCAAGGTGAAGATGGAATCCTACTCTCAAAATATTTTTCTATCAGGAATGTAGAGTGATTCCAATCTTATGCATTCAAGGCATCCCAGCTTAATGATTTGCCATTAAGGTAGTAGCTGGAGGATCCTTAAATGCGGAAGTTCATTCCCCAATCCACTCTATTGAATGTCAATGCTGAGGGTGGATTGGAGGATGAACTCTCTTGAGAGAAAGGGCTTTAGATATAAGATATAAGTTGAAACACTGAAAAGCTCTCTCTTCTTTCTCTCACACCAGGTCTATATATAGGCAAAAAGTTCCAACTGATATAAAATGGTCACATTTATAACAGAGCTCGATATCATCGAGCAGGTTCGATATCATCGAGCATATACTCTCGATAGCATCGATGGTTTGCTCGATGACTCAGACTCAATGTCATACGCTTTTGAAACTCTTTGCCTATTGGTTGATGAATCAAAACCATTGTCGATGTTATCGGATTTCGAACTCTGATTCCATCGATGACAGGACGGATCCATTAACACTTGAAAAATGAGAGAGACTTGACTTTGAAATATTTCAGGTTTTCATGAATGATCGGGGAACCGTCGAGATCATCGGAATTTGAATGTCAATGATATCGAGATCATAGTCGATGCATCGATAAATCCAACGGATTCGTCTTTAAGTTTGTTGGACGATTTATGTCCTTATTCGATGCAATCGACCTGGTGTTGATATCATCGATATTTGAATATCTATTCTATCGAAGGGCCCCCGATCACAGTTAAAAACAACCTGAAATATCTGCTGTAAGAAATGCGCGCCCTCAATCGATATCATCATTGGACTTCTGATGTTATTGATATTTAATTTCAGATCATATCGGAAGAGCATCGATATATCGAAGGAATTTGAGATTTTCATTAAAAAATAGGGGCACCAGAAATCTGCCTGTGGATCTTATCGAGCCATTCTTCGATAGACTCGAGATTTAAGTATTGATGATATCGATAGGAGTATCGATCCATCGATAATTCGTCCAGATATGTTGTGAAGTTGCTGGACATATTTAGTGCTATATCGATGATATCGATACATCGATAAATTTGTCCAGATGAATATTTAGTTGCTGGACACTTTTGGTCCTCACATCAATAATATCGTTAAGGTATCGAGGACATCGATAGAGCAGGTCGATCATATCGAGGGTGTTCCGATAAAATCGACAAGGTGAGAAAAACTTAGAGATTTTTGTATTTTGAAAAAGTTTTCTCACCTAAAAACCCTATGATTTCTAACTTATTTTTAAGGGTTTTTCTTTACCTGGTGTTTTGGGCCATGGGATGTGAGGCTTTAGTTTTAC
The DNA here is from genome assembly GCA_030180095.1 of Magnolia changhungtana. Taxonomy (NCBI): domain Eukaryota; kingdom Viridiplantae; phylum Streptophyta; class Magnoliopsida; order Magnoliales; family Magnoliaceae; genus Magnolia; species Magnolia changhungtana. The sequence continues at coordinate 4,291,859 of JASAUF010000101.1, read as the reverse complement.
CTGTGACGAGCTTGCACACATCCGGTTAAGGCATATGCTTGGATTGATCTTCCTATCAGGCTCTGTAGACACATTGACTCAACGCTTACGTAACTTGACATACCAGGGCACTTTCAATGGCCACAACCCATGGGCTTTAAATGAATAAAAGGTGGGCCCTATACATGGGCCTAATATACATCATAGGTGGGCCTTGTACATGGGCCTCAAATATACATCATGATGGGCCTCATGGATGGGCCGCACTAATAGGCCTCAAGTGGGCTTGGACCACACCAAAAATCATTTTAATAGTTGTAGGTGTAACATGTGTATCACAGTACACTATCATTCTATGGGGCACATGGCGCTCTAATGATGATCAGCACCGCCCAAACATTGCCTATGTAAGCTGCATTGTCCAAACATTGACAGTACTGTCCAAACATGTGGATGGTGTGGATGAAATACATACATCATGGTGGTGTCCACGGTCCATCAATGGACTGGACGACGTGGATGAAACACTTACATCACAGTGTGTACCACCGTCCAACTGCTGGACAGTAGATGCAACACATGCATCCAAAGGTACCCACCGTCCAGCTACTAGACGGTTTGATACAACAAATACATATAGGTGGGGGGTCCACGAAACTGCTGACGTACAATAGTAGCTGAGGCTATTTAATACCAACCATCCATTATATGACACATATATCAGGATGGTCCCCACCATCCAGATGGACGGTGGGTTGAAATATATACCATAGTGAATTATCCACCGTCCAATCCATTGGATGGTGGGTGGGAGGGATAAAACACTACATCTGGTGGGTCCCACGTGGGGCCCACCTGCCGTACAGATATGCTATTGCATATGTATTACATTATATTATATTATATTATATTATATTATATTATATTATATATATGAATCATCCAGACCCTGGACAATTGCTGGCGGATGGTCTGGATCTAACCATCCCTCATGATGGATGGCTGGGATATAACACGTGCATCATGTGGAGTCCACACATGCATGGGTCCCACAACTGTAAAGCAGTATGAATAAAATACATACATCACAGCGACTACTCAAAGCTCCTGCCCAACCCAGCTATAAATGGATGGACGGTTGATATGCAGCACAAACATCAAGGTGGGCCCCACTTGATGGATGGTGCTGGTAAAACCCATACATCATTGTGGTTCCAGATGGGACCCACCAGATTAACGGTGTGGATAATGACATCCATCACGGTGGGCAGCATGGATGAAATGCAGACATCATGGTGGGCTCCCACGTCCACCATGTTTGGACGGTATAAATAAAACATATATATATTACGGTGGCTAGTACGTGTGGCCCACCAGCTGCTTGAATCAAGCAGACATTTATGTTTACTCCACCATCCAAACCCATTGGACGGTGGACAACAACATGTATCAGCGTGGGGTTCCCACTCCATCATCCATATGATGGACGGCGTGGATAATATCATATGCATCAGGTGGGCCACAAGGCATCAAAGGGAGAGAGAGAGAGAGAGAGAGGAGAGAGAGAGAGAGAGAGAGAGAGAGAGAGAGAGATCGGAGTAGTGGAGGGACCCCGCCACTATGGGCCCCTCGTAGATCACAACACATACATCAAGATAGGTCCCACCATATGTGGGCCCTCAAATCATAAAATAAAATCACCCATCGATCATCTTCTTGGACTTCTTCTTCTACCGATGCATCCTAAAGCTCCATGGAATACATTCCAATGGTGGAGATGAAGCTTTGATGGTGGAGGTGGGAGGTAGGAAGGTGGGCCACACTAGCTTCTCCATGGAAGCCATGACGTTGGGTGCTTGGGTTGCTTGGGAGAATGAGAGAAAGAGAGAGGTCGTAAGAGAGAGAGGGATGGGTGAGTGATGGGGTGTGATGGGTGAGAGATGGGTGATGGGTGATGGATGTGTACTTGGTTGTAAGAGAGTTGACTTTGGGGAGGGTATTGTACTTAACCTTTGATGTGTGATGTGTACTTGATTGATGAGGTATTTTCTCTTGGGATTTGTAACGTGGGGCATTTTCCTTGAACTGAACGCGGTCCCACATCTCCTGTCCCGGGTATTGCCTCGGCACGCGAGACGCGGCATCGGAACCATGGTGACGACGCGGTCATAAGGGTATAAGTCTTGAGTCAAGCCAACTCTGAAATACGGAATACAACTCAGGGTTGCGCGCAACTTCCGGTTACAGATCGCGGGTCACCGAAATTCGACCGGGAGGATCGCGGAAGCCTACAGAATGGTATGGGCTAGGATACACGTCTCATACGCGTAATGTAACACCCTAGATTTTTGCCAACCTAGAATTAGACGTCCTTAGGCAATGGGTCGATCCTAACACTTTATTAACTTGTCAGAACTGAATCCCACAGTCTAAAATCGCTCCTTAACCCATTTCCTTCACAAATCCCACCCTTCACTACCTTGTTCTTTCAATTTTTCAAAGCACTTTCACCCTAGACACTATCTTAAACTAGCTAAGTAGTATAACTTGGATCACTTTTGATACAAACTGTAAAGGACTAAATACTACCTCAGACGGAAATCACTTTGGATTAAATCCTTTAGAAATTTGACAACGTTAACTAAGTGCTAAACTAGATTAGCTACGAAATCCATTTGAATCGCTTTAAATACGATCTGCAAGACCTAAAACTTGTAAAATCATTGACGCTAGGTTACCCCGAAATCTAGGATCAATCTCATTACCCGGCTGCTCTCGGGAGCATCTCGAAACTCCGTATCGGATCTGGACCGCACGTAGGGAGTCCGAATAATACGAAGTTAAGGAATTAGGACCGCCTCGCTGGGCTTGACAACCATCTCGGAAATCAAATCTAGATAGTGTCCCACGGCTGTTCACTTGAGTCCGGAGCGAGAGAGTGTGAAAACACTTTTTTCTTTCCAAAATAAATAACTTGAATAGTAATCTGAGACTCGTCGCTTGCGGATTAGTTTTAAGCAACCAGACCGTCAGAATCTGACCAAATTACACCCTCGGATCAGAAAAAATTTCATAAACATTTACATGTACTCGAAATCTCCGATCGAGATCCACTGACCATTGAACTGAAACTGGTCCGCCACGCATGATCTGGAATCCTGACCAAAACGAAAACTTAATAGAACGTAGATCCAGCATTAGTGAGCTTAAGTCCGACCTTTGGCTCAAGGAGGCCCGCCAGAAGTCCTCCGTTGAGCTGAAAAAGTCCCGCTTTGGTTATAACCTAAGTATACTTTGAACAGGAGTCTATTTCGGTAAATTTTTAGGCTATATAAGGACCTTAAACCCTCTCTCATGGCAGCCATACGAATTTGGATTTGAGAGAGAAAAGAGAGAGAAAGTGTGGGAGATGTGGGAGGAACTCCCTGCTGCTGTTCCCTGCCGCTATTCGGGCTTCACCGCCTGATTCTCATCGCGTTCTCGGCGATTCCGGCGTAGTTTCTAGGTAAGAAACCCTAACCCTAACCTGATTTGGGGCTTGGGTAGTTGTAGATTATGAAATAGCTAACGTATTTCGTTCCATAGGTTGCCAAACTCCCGTATACGGAAGCTTAGCGAACCTATCGACTCAGTTACGATTCTACGACACAAGGTGAGGACTTTAGGTGTATAGGTTACGGTTTTCAACGCTTTCAATGTCCGATAATGGTAGATTCATGATCTGTATGCAATTGCACATGTACAAAGTGCTTTCCGTTTTCTGTTTCGATTAGAATTGTAGAATTTGGAATTTCACATACTCTAGGTATTTGTATAAAATACCGTATACGTATTTTTTATGAAAATGTGTTTGACATGTTTATTTGTCGTATGGATATATGACGTATGGATAAAATACTTATTTGGCGAAAGGATTCGCCTAAATACATGTTTACTAATAAACACTATATATGTAGAAATACGGTATTGTAAGAAGTACCGTATATATGTATATTTTAGTGAGGTGTTTGTCATGATTAATTGTTGTATAAATATATTATGTGCACATAAAATAATTTCTTGGCGAAAGGAATCGCCGTAATACAAGTTCCCTTGTAAATGCTATGTATGTCGAAATTGGGTATCCTAGAAAATACCCCATGCGTATAAATTTTGCTGATGTAATTATCATGATTATTTGCTATATGAATATGATATATATATATATATATAAAATACTAGTTTGGTAAAGGGACAACCCTAGTGCACTTTCCTCTAACATACGTCATGTATGTTGAATTAGTGCATTCCAAGTGTTGGTGAAATTGCTTGTGAGTGTAAGTGCTTAAGTGTTAGTGCCTTAGGTAGGTGCTGAGATGGGGTTCTCAACTATCTTAGAGTCATGTATGATACTCTCCTTGTGGTTATTTACTCTAACCACTCACCTATGAAATATATGTATTTGTATCCCTATTTGTATAGTGCTTTACAACATGCTTTTGAACATGCTTTGTAACTTGTTTATTAACATGCTTTATGACATGCTTTATAACATGATTGCTAGTGTTCTTGAATTACTTTGTTTATCATGCTTTACTTCACATGCTATGGTTGGGAACTGATTGGGCTTGGGACTATGTCCATAGTCCAGACATCCAGTACTAGACTTGAAATTGTGGTTGAGATTCATCTCGCCACACATGATGTGTTTGGCGAACCCGTGTCGTACTTCGGTTGGCGATAGTGTTTGGCCACACGAGGTGCTTCTGCGCTTCATATCGCTCAACTTGTTGTGCGCTCGAGCTAGCCGAGCACGTCAAGTAACCCGTGTGTCTTATGTATGTTCACCATGTTTGGTCGCTAATGTTTGAACCTAGGGTACCAAACTTACCAGTGAAAATCCCGTTAACCATGGTACCTCGATCCGCTAAGACTTATGAGCCGGACATGGTGGTATGGGACACCGTGGCCGAGCTGTCGGCCTATGCTGGGGCCATGTGCCTCCCCGTAGTGACCATTGAGCAACCCAAACTCGTGAGCCGAATACGGTGGTATGGGACACTGTATTCGAGCTGTCGATACTTACGGCAAGAGCCAAGTACGGTGAGACCTGTACTCGTACTGATGAGCACGAGTCCTCTGTAGTATCTTCGAGTATACTCCAAGGTCTGTGATTGACGACGAGTCTTTCACAGCAACTAGAGTATGAGTTGAACCGAGTATGGTGAGACCTGTATTCGAGCTGACGGCTAGTGATTGAGCCGAGTACGGTGAGACCTGTACTCAAGCTGACGGTCAGCAATTGATCTGCATACGATGAGATCTGTATCCGTGCTGACGGGTGACGAGCCCTTTGTGATGCCTTCGCTACGCCTCTCAAACCATAATATCGTATGAGATTAACTAGGACTGACGACCCTAGAATGGATCATGTTTGGGAATGATACAAGGGAGGTACCTTGGTTTTCCAATACTGCTATTTGAAATGAACTAATAATTACTCGGTAATCATGCTCATCATCGCACCGCATGTGCCTGGTAGATGTGGAGCACTGAGAGATGGACGCATTCGCGAACGTAAGATGATGTCGCATGAGGGTGGTTTGGCAAGGGCATATATCATGTCATTTTATACTTGCATTAAATAAGAGTAGTTAAAGTTGTTTGATTGTACTGCTTTATCATTACTGCTTGACTGAATTGATAACATGTTAACCTATGCTTTATTGTTCCACTGAGTTGATCACTCACTCCCACGATACGGGACGGTGTTCCGAACACCTACCAGACTTTGTCTGATTGCAGATGGCGACGCTACTTCTGAGGCAGAGCCGTACTTCTATGACGATGAGAATGCTTTCTCGTACATGCTGTTTTCTGGCGGCTTCGTGAGAGTCGTGCCTTGATTGTCGGGGCTACAGGGATGTTGACTAGATCACACTACACAACTTGGTATAATTTAAAATTGTACTTGTAATTATTTAACCTAGTAATGTTATCACACTCTGGAGACTCACCACAGTTTATATATTTTACATATCTATCACAGTCTTCCGCTCGCAAATTTAACTGTCTCTGGAGTATGATATGCTGTTTTGGCTTAATCTCACTCATGTTCACTACTTTAATACAGACAACATTCAATCATCATTCATTTTGTTGCATAAGTGATGCGTTGGAACTCGGGAGTTGAGTTTACGCTCGACCCCCGATTTTTAGGGCGTTACACGTAATGAGTAGACTAAATACAGTTTTCACTCCATTTATGTCTAATTGTTATTGAATATTTCTAATGTATGTCCCACATCATGTTACTCTAATCCCATGTTATACGATTTGATAATATACTATTCATGCCTATATTTGAAATTGTTGGTAACATGTACTTCCCTATTAGTATAAAATGAAGTAAAGAATCTTGTTTCCATACATCTTTTAATTGTATTATTTCTCCTTACATGTACTAAACTCCATTTAGTATAAACCTAAAACGTATGAAATAAGGTGGATGGTGATTGAACCCTTTCATTTCCATTATGTATAGATGAACATGTAGAAGTACTTTATTTTACTACTTAAATTCCTAATTAGATATATAACATTTAATCTTATATATCCTAAGTCTTTTCATAAATTTTTAGGTTACATGCATATTTAAATTAATGATATGAGAGTAATGAAACTTCAATTCATTCTATGTTACGTTTCACACTATGAAGATCGTGAGTGGGATGTTATTTACTAAAGGAAATATAGTTTAAACTTACCACTCTTGATTGTACTTAATGTGCTACATTGTTAGTCTTCCTTTGGATCAAGTTAATGTAAATGAATGTGGACGATTGCTATATTCTTAAAAGACTATGAGCTTGAACCACTTTTATGAAAGTAGATCTTGTTAATTCTATGGAATGTGCATGAGCATCATGGTACATGACATTCATGCAAGACATATGAGCTTTTCCAAGTGCTTAACGTAAGCCACACTCTGTTCGATACACTAAAAGTTCTAACAGTTTAGTTTAACTCATAGAACTTGTACATTTGGGTCATTTTGGGTGCTTTCATTTACATGAGGCTTTTCAGGGATTCGACACTCCTCGGGCGTACCCTATGTATTTTTTCAGGAGATATCACTGGGCGCACTCACCTACATGGTTTTTTTTTTGGGTGGCTAGTTCTCCTTTGGTGTACCTATGAGTATTTTTTCGGATGACTAGTTTGCCCTGGGTGATCCTTTATTTTGACAGCTGGATGTGTATCTCCAGATCTGTGACTTGAGCATACATTCATACATCCATACATTTACATTTAAATTCACATTACCTTCAATATGATTGATTATGTCTGGTTTAAATTGTTTTGGAATGACATGGTATGCATGAATCCTTGCGGAAAATTCCCACTAAGTTTTTACTCACCCAATCGTGCGGTTGCACCAAATAGACGCAGGTTTGGTGACAGGTGGAGACCCCTATGACGGGATCCCAGGGGTGGCTGAGTAGGAGATTGGCGATGAGGACCTTTATGTCGATGTGATTAAGCCGTTGGAGCTCAATTAATATCTTAGAAATTATATATTTTGTATTTTAGATTTTATCTTGTTTGAATTGTAATAATATTTCCCCTACTGTGGGATTTCATTTTGGCTTCCATTTACATGTATTAAACTTCCTTTTTATTACTCTTGATATCCTTGGCTTATGTAGTGATTGCTTACTTTATACTATAAAATTTACTATTAATTAGATGTATGATGGTCCATTTTATAACGTACTACTCGGGTTCTTAATGAGGAGCGACTATCCTCGGGTTTTGAGAATCAAGGTGTTACACTTTTTCTTAGATCTTAGTTGTTTAGAATTTGAGGGATGTGAGTGTTTCGTGCCCAAGTGGGTTCATGATAACACTTTATGTATCTCAAGTGAAGGAGGATTAGTCGAAGGGTTTCCTATCCATCAATGGATTAGACACCACTAGAGATCCTTATACAAAAAAGGATTCTTTCTCCCTTACCTCAAATGCCTTCGACTTGACGAAGCTGAGTGCATCCTAAATGAAATCCATGAGGGCATTTGCGGCAACCACTCTGGCAGTCGGGCCCTCACTCACAAAGTCACTTGACAGGAATGTTTTTGGCTAACTATCCAGACAGACACAAGGTAGTACACTCAGAAATGTGACAAGGGTTAGCAATTCACCACGATACCTAGTCAGCCGCTTGAGCAGTTGACTCCTATGACAGGGTCATGGCCTTTCGCCAAATGGGGGATCAACATCATCTGCCCCTTACCAACTTGCAAGGGCAAACTAAATTTGCAGTTGTTATAGTCGACTATTTCACTAAGTGGGCTGAGGTCGAGCCCCTGACTAAGATTACCGAACAGAAGATTACCGACTTTGTCTTGAATAACATCATATGCCAATATGGGATCCCCCACACGATCATCTCGGATAATAAGAAACAGTTCGATAACAAACAATTCCGATGCATGTGCGAAAACCTGGGGATCCGGAACATCTATTCATCACCTTGACATCCTCATGCTAGCGAACAGGTCGAAGCAGTTAACATGATCATCAAGAACTACCTCCGAACTAGAGTTGAGAAAGTTAAAGGAGCCTGGGTAGAAGAGCTTCCCCACATCTTTTAGTGTACCAAACTGCTGCTCAAACGACCACAAGAGAAACTCCTTTCTCTCTAGCCTTTAACACCGAAGTCATTATCCTAGTTGAGATTGGACTTCCGACTGCTTGGATCCACTCCTACGACAAGAACCTAAATGCCGAGTAAATAACACTGGACCTCGACCTGATCGAAGAAAGAAAGGAGCAAGCGCAACTTAGGATCGCAACTCGACAATAACAGGTCACCCGTTTCTACAATTATAGAGTAAGGACAAGAAGGTTTCGAGATGGGGACTTGGTCCTCCATAGAACCTTCTAGAATACCTAGGAACCCGACTTAGGAACCCTGGGACTGAACTAGGAAGGACCCTACATAGTGATGAGCACGAGCTGACTGGGGACATATCAGCTCAAAGACATGAAAGGACAACTTTTACCGCATCCGTGGAATGCCAAACACCTGAAAATCTATTATGCATAGGGGTCAACTAGGTTTAAGTACAAGATCTACTTTTTTGCTATTTTTGAATCTACAGTGTCGAAACCTACGTGTTTTCTTCAGGAAATACAATAAAATCCCAAGTCAGTGGAATTTTACTGTTTCGAACAAGAAACAAATGCATTTGATATGGGGAATTATCTTCCTAGAACATAATAAAGAGAGAATATACAGAACAATCATTATATTAACAATACTGAGTTCATTTACATTCTCTAATATCCCTTGATTCTAAGATAGATCATTTCAAATACATAAGTTGACAAGGTTCGAATGTCGAATCTTGAATTCGACAGCATTTTAACTTGTGCTTCGGTCATTTCCTTAAGAGGAATGTTGTACAGGTTTGATCATTCGATCTTTCCCCCTGAACTCGTCCCTTATGCAAAAGGAGAGCTTAGAGCGATAAAGATCAAATTGGGCAATTTTTGCCAACACCTTAGCCCCTTTCATTACTGGCCATACAATAGCTTTTTTGCACGGCCCGCGCAACCAATAACTGCTCTCCCTCTCTCACCTTCATTCTTCCTTCAGAGCTTTGCTCTTCTTTCAAAATTCTTCTCTCCCTCAAATGAGAGAGGGAGTGGGGTATTATAGGCCTCCACACGTGAGAACCCTTGATCTTTATGCCATGGGACCTACCTTACATCAGATCTGACTGTCTATCATAAACTATCTCTGATATTAACTGTGCGACCTACGCAATGGAAGAAATTGATTGCGCGGCCCGCTCAATCACTGAACATGATACTTGATTTTTACACAACCATTGAACATGATACTTGATTTTCTTCTTTCTTCCTCATTCCTCCAAATCCCTTTTGTTTTTCTACCATTTCAATCTTTCTTCATTATTTTATGCTCCAACAGATGCCCTCCTGATCCTTTCTTTGTTTATTGGAATCAAAGAATTAGGATAAATTATTTTTTAATCTCTGATCCTTGAACACGTTGCACGACCCACGTGATGGCCACTAGAGCACCGTACTCGGCCCACTTTTCTATAAATAGCCGGTCCCAACTCATTTCTTCACTTTCATTCTCTACAGCGAAGCCCTGTTTTGTTTTCTTCTCCCTGTGCAACGAGCTTTGGTTGCGCGACCTCGGCAACGAAATTCCATTTGCGCAAGTGAAATTTGCATTGCGCCGCCTGCGTAATGAGAGATCTGTTGTGTGACCCGCGCAACTGTCCCTCAGCCGTCTTTCCCAGACTTAACCTATTTTCTGAACCTTAGTATATTTCCCACTCAAATCTTTTTTCCCTCAACCTAGTTTTTCTTGGACTTTGATCATTCTCATCATGGCCTGTAAGAAAAGAACTTTCAATGTTGTCGATCCTCCCATTGAACATCCATCCCATCGAGAATTACCTAACCCATCACCTTCTCAAGCTAGAGATCTCCCTTATCTTCAGCCCAACCTTCGCGCAAGTGTTTTAAGACAACCTTTAAGTGCCCCACTTACGTCAAGGAGCTGATGCTCCCTATTTTTGACTTCACCGAACACATCAACACGCTCCCATCCCCCATCCATAGAGCCATCGCTATGGGCGATCTTGAAAGACCTACCAAACAAGGTCGTGAATATGACTGGGAACAATGGCTGAAATCGACAGCGCATCATCAAACCATCAGCCAGAAACCTCCCGCCAGGGAAGACACTCCACCCCCTTCCTGTCCAAGGAAGATTCGTCGAAACAAGGCTCAAGAATTTCAGGAGAAAATTAAGGAGCACAACCAGAAGAAATTGCATAACTCTTGAGAGTCAGTTCACACGATTAAAGGAGTCATAAAATTTGACAACCCTTATAAGCAAGGTATTGTGGTGATTCCAGTCACCATCCATCGTCACCATTCCATTTTGAACTACGAGCCTAATGATCATCTGGACGGAGAAAGACTAGCTTATATGGAGTCTTAGTCGTTAGAGAATCAAGATTACTGGAAGGCATTCTGCAGTCAACGAAATTAAGACAACAAATCGGTGATATTCATTTCATGATCTTCCTCACCCCATCTTACAATCCCCACAGCCTTTATCCAACTTGTTTTTACAAGACGCTTCAGCAGTGTTTCAACGAACATTGCCTCATCTGGAGTCCTAAAGAATTCAGAACAAGGGGCCTCTTGACTCCCTGCAATTATTATTCTAAATGGGCCACGACAATTCTTACGAAGCATGTGGGGATCTTAGCCAAGATAGATATCTACACAGCAATTGAAGCAACATCATATCCTTTCTATAAGGAGTCTTCCATTCTGAAGGCCTTTCTCAATTATTGGTGCCCTTCCACCAATTCTTTCCATCTACCTGAAGGTGAAATGAGCATTATGCTCTGGGATATTCATAGGATTACTAGTTTGCCGATAACCAGAAAATTCATCGATGAATTTGTCCCCACCAATGACGAATTAGCCTTTGTCTCTTCACTTGACCGTATCTCCTGTATTTCAAAAATGACCACTGAACTCTTCAAAGAAATGTCCAAGTTTCCAAATATCCACAAGATTCAGCCTATGCAATGGCTAGACCATTTTAGCAAAGCTCTTAGGTAACCTTTCTTCTTTTTAAATTAGCATTTTTATTGCGTCTTGATATATATTACTTTTGATTTCTCCTACTTCTCCTTTTTCCTCAAGGTTTAACAGTAACCACTCGCGAGAGCTAGAAGGCCTTTATAAGAACATAAAAGAGCGCACTGAATATTCTCTTTATGGGGAGCTTGCAGCGTTTATCGCTTATTGGCTAAGCATAGTGGTTTTTCCCAGCTCCAAGTCAGCAGATGCCATCCATCACTCACTATTTGTAATAGTTGGTGCCAATGCCGAAGGGGTCAAATATTCCCTTGCTTCCCTTGCTCTATGTTCAATTTATAGAGGATTTGGAGAGATTGCTTCTCATATAAAAAGTCCCTCCGTTGGCTTTGCTTTTGCTTACATGCCATGACACTACTTCATCAGTTGGCTCGACATTTATTTCCCTTAGACCTTTAAAGTTCCAGAGAAAACTTATGTTCAACCTTCTCAGATTCCCCTATGGTTCTTTCAAAAGAGGGCCATGGCGAAGAGGTCCTATGACTGGGCGAAAGATGCCATCTCCTTCGATGCTAAGATTAATTATTTTCATTTCTGTCTGCATCGCTACACAACAGACACAGACAAGTTGGACACAAAGTCACTTAGTCAGGGAGAAAGGGCATTCTTTTTGTTAATTAGATCATGCAGTCTCCCGTTGAGGGAGGGAATAAAATTCTAGAGAGAAACGTACTATCTCAGTCATTTTGCTTGTCAATTCAGTTTTAATCAGGCAATTCCCGAAGATTGCATGCTAGTGACCTGAAGGATGCGGAGTTATGCACTAGTCCATTTAATTGGGCAATTATATGGAAGTAATTAGTAGGTCGAGATAATTCTTCTTTCATTATCTTGGGCTGCAAACATATTTCTCGGGCTTCATATAATCACATGAGATGGCGGGTTCACCAGTCTTATTTGGTAAGGAAAGGTTTGCTAGTAGCTAAGCCCATCTGGCTTCCACCACTAAGACTTAGGGGTCTCACAATTGAAGAGGGAGTAGGCTTCATAACAAAGACCAGTCACGCTCCTTTTGTTGGTCATCATTGCATCAAAATATCTGTAGATGAACCTATTCGTGAGAAGAAGCCTGACAATACCCTAGAAGGGTGGATAGCTTATGGTGTCATTCATGAATTTGAAAAACTTCCTCAACACCGCCTGAAAAAAGAGGAGATCACAAAGGCTGCTTCCCCTATGCCAGAGAACGTTGCCAATCTTCAAGACTAGCCAACCTCTTCTACTCATCTTCAACATCAGTCAACCTCTTCTCCTGCCCCCAAGATTGTTCACCCCAGTCCTTCTTCACCAATGACAAGATCTCGAATGCGTGCCTAAGTTTCTTCCCCTTCACCTCAAGAAGGGACCATTGTTTCTGCTTCTCTGACTTTAGTTAGCATAGATCCTCAACCATGAAGTAGCCAGTCTCCTCTTTTTAAAGGGAAACAAGTTGTCATTGAAGAAGTCAATAAAGGAGATTCAGAGAGTGAAGGTTCAACTTCCTCGTCTAGAAATACTGTCTCTGACGAATATGAGATAGAAAAAGAGGATCAAGATGACGACTATGAGGAGGGGGGAGTTGATATTAGCAGCGAAGAAGACGTCATTACAGAAAATGTTACCGCTGATGAAGAACATATCCCTTCGACCTCTGAGGTTGTTCCTGAAAAGACTTCACCTATAGTGGGGGAAGAAGAAGATGGACCCCTAGACTACGGAGAATATGGTTATTCACCATGTAAGAAAATCTTGCTAATTTTTGTTTACTTTCATTCTTTTCTCCTTCCCTATCTTACGTATTTTTATTTCAGGTGATCATGTTGTCAATACTGGGGTAGATAGTATTTTCCCCGTAGATTTACCTCCTGTCGTACCAGCGGCTTCACTGAGATTCTCTTTGCCTCCATGGGCAGTGGCACGCGAAATTGCTTTTCTGATAGAATCAACTAATCTAGCGACTCCCACCACCATTATTCAAGTACTGAAGCTAGGGCTCCATCTTTTGCTGAGATGGCGGGACCTGATCCCCTTCTTACTAGATAGATGCAACCGCCCACTATTCCGGTACCAGTAGAAGGTATACCCTTTTCTTCATTTACACTTTCCATATTATCTACACTTATAGTTTTACTATAACGTTATATTTTTTATTTCTTAATAGGGAACTTACCTTAAAGTGGCACGGCAAGTTCTAGTTCTATTGGAACTTCATCAAATGTGTTATCTCTTGAGAAGATCTCTGCGTATAAATTGGCCTTGATTAGGAATTCCATATTAGCTATTGTCAAGATGTTTAAAGATCCTGATCAATGGTCAGATCTGGCTATTGCTTTAGATGTTCTGGACAGTGCTTCACGGATGGCTAAAGTCAACGTTTTTTCTGTACGCGATGCTCTCCTAAGATTCCATAATTCAATAATTGCTTTGACATTAGCTGAAACTGCGATTGTCTCACCTGAGATTTTGGAGTATAGGAAGCAACTTGGATACTCTAGGGAGATGGTTTATCAGATTGCTCCCATCATTTCTCGTCACGACCAAGAACAACTATCTTTGCAGGAGCAACTAAAGACTTTGTTTTATAACAAGACGACTATTCAGAATCGTATCACCCTTTTGAAGTAAGAAATCGCTCAGCTGGAGAAGCAGGATCTGGAGGATGATCTGAATAGTAAAAGAGTACAGAAAAAGATGTAATGTAGCCTTCATTCCATGGATGCTGAAAGATCTAAATTGGCTAAGAATGAAGAATTAATTGCCTCCTTGGAAGAAAAGCTAACTGGTATTCCAGATCCTACGAGAATTATTTCAAATGCCAGACTGGAACACGCAGCTGCTCAAGTTAATCTTCTAGAGAATTTGCAACAATACTTAGCAGCATTAGGCATAACCAGAGAACTATGAGCGATACAACTTTGACATATTTTCTTTTGTCATTACAAGTACTCTTGGTATTGCAAGTTATACAAGTATTTTGTGATGTTCTTGACAATGGTTTTCTTATATATATTTCTACAATGTTCTAATTGATGTGTTATACCTTTTTTAAGTATTTCTTATGGCTTGTTAGTAAGGGATTTTCCTATATGATTTTTGTCTTAGTTGGCCGTGCTAAGTTTTAGTTTAGTTAGATAATCGCACACAGTTTATCCACTTGAGTAGTGGAGTCGAGTCTCACGTGATAGTCTCTGTAACTCTTAGGAGTCCACTGGACTTCTCATAGCCTGGTGAGTTCACAAACCGCAATCCATCAGAGGGGCCCAGTGAAGCTACCGGGGCCGTGAACTCAGTTGAATTTATGCACAGGGTTGGCCGCAGTAACTCTCTAGAGTTCACGAGGTGAACAAGGCGACCTTTGGGGTACCAAATCTAGGGCCGCCAGTCCATCAATGAGTAGGTTTAGGCCCTTCCTCATGAGTTACTACTGAAATCAAGCTAAAGATCTGGGGGGTCTTACGCATGGTTGACCTATCTATGGATAAGGCCAAAGAGCTCACATTGTAGCTCGCGTTTTCTTCGCTTGCAAGGTCAGACCCATTTGCGGGAGGGCATTTTCATCCGTTCCCTATGATGCTGTCGGAAAGCTACACAGATGGCATGGGTGTTACGCGTGACTAGCTGTTGAAGACTTTTAGCCCTTTTAGGACTTTCAGTTGCTAGCTTCGTTCGCAGTCCGAATGGGTATGCATATGATGGCCTTCACAGGCTTTTTAGGGCCACCGGTTTCTCACTGCTGCTTGAATGGCAAAAATGATAGGTCTTATGTGTAGCTAGCCATTTTCTAGGGCTTGGCTAGGCTGCCTTAAAAGATAATGGTAGTGGTCCATCGTTGTCGCTAGAATGATAAATATCTCTGATTGAGATTGATACATCACCACTTCTGCTAATATCTTTAACGATATTCATATGTATTGTTTGCAATATATCAGCTTGGTGACAGTACCAATTTCAACAAAATTCTATAGAGCTCGCTTGATGATGACAACGATGGTCACTTTCCTTTTGTAAAACTTGTTGATACGTAGTCTTGATGCGCTCACACATTTCTTCTTTATTCTTTCATCTGATAGTACATGGCCATGCCCTTGCTTATTCTTGCCCCCTTTTGATACAGAAGCATTATTCTGATAATATTCTGGATCAAAATCAGTAGTATCTTCAGGGACGATATCTTTTGATTAAGCGAGCATTGACTGGTATACTGATACCTTGTCCATCTTGGTCTATGACTTTGTATGCTCTATTAGAGTACACTTCTTTTATTATGTATGGCCCATCCTATTTGGGCTCGAATTTGCCCCCTGTTCTGTGGGTGACCACTATCGGTCTTTTTAGCATCAACACCATGTCCCCTTTTTTGAAAGAACGATACTTGACTCGTTGATCAAAGGCCACCGATGTCCTTGCCTGATATGACTGCAACCGCTGCCTAGCTGCCAAGCATTTCTCATCAAGCAACTCTAGTTTTTCAACCTTATTTTTGCATTTTCATCATCTGTAATTGACTAATGTACTACCACTTTAAGTGACGCAACTTGTATTTCGATCGGGATGATCGCTTTTACACCATAAACTAGTGAATACGGTGTTGCTCTTGTTGCTATCCGGTGAGTAGTTCTATATGCCCACAATACTTCTTGCAACCTTTTGACCCAATCACGCTTGTTTCCTGTCATCGTTTTCTTCAGAATCTTGACTATCATTTTATTAAACGCCTCTATTAATTATTAGCTGGTGGCTAATAAGGTGTTGAAAATGAATGATGAATGCTAAATTTCTGACATAACTTTTCCATGCCTCTGTTTTGAAAGGAGTGCCATGATTTGTGACAATTTTCTTCGAAATACCATGGTAGTATATTATCACGTGTCGGATGAAATTGACCACATCTTTCTCCTTGACACTGCGTAGTGTAATCGCTTCTGTTCATTTGGAGAAGTAATCTGTTGCTCCCAAAATATACTATTTTCCTTTGGATGAAGGCAGATTTATAGGACCAATAATGTCAAGTCCCTAGGCTGAGAAAGGCCAAGAGGTGACCGACTGATGCAGGTCTTCTGAAGGAATGTGTTAACATCTCCATGAATCAGACATTTGTGACACCTTTTCGCATAATCTATCGCATCTTTGAACAAGGTAGGCCAATAATACCCCATTCAATGTATCCGATGAAATAAATTTTAGCCAGCTTGATGTGCCCCACATTCTCCAGAGTGTACTTCTCACAACATTTGGCCTGCTTCTTTGTTCATCTAGGCAACGTAGTAGCATCCCGTTGTAGGATTTTCTATACAGCACCTCACTACATATGATGAATCTGCTCGATCTTTGCTTTATTTGATGTCTTTATGCTAGATCTTCTGGTAAGATATCATATTTGACATAATCTATAAAAGGCTGACACCAATCATCTGTCATCATCTCCAAACACAATATAGGAAGTGTCTCAACAATTTCATTAATGACCTCTGAAGAGGGTAAACATCTTCTTTCTTCTATAGTCACTTGGAGAGGACTTCGATTTGGGCAGGACAGAGCCACTGCCGGGTTGGCTAAAGCATCTGCTTTTCCATTTTCAGACCGTGGTACATGTTTGATTTTGACATGATAGAACTGCTCTAATAACTGTTGTGCTTTTCGACAGTATAGCAAGAGCTCTTGCTTTCTTATCTCAAATTCAGTCGTTAATTGATTTATATTAATTTTGAATCCCCGAAGATATGCAGCATTTTATCTTCATTTCTTGAGCAATTTTCATTCCGATGATTAAAGCTTTATATTCGGCTTCATTGTTGGTACACGCAACACCCAACGTGAAAGAGTAAGGTAACAAGTCACCTTGAGGAGTAATGAATATCGCCCCGACCTCTGCCCTTAATGCTCAAGAAGCACCATCAAAATACATCTGCCATGGGCTTTGCGACTCGGCTAACATAACCTGTTCATCAGGAAAATCATCACTAATGGTCTCGCACTCTGCTACGGGGTATGCTACCAGGAAATACGCCACTGCTTACCCCTTTACTACTTTTGCCGGCTCATACATAATAGTATATTCCGAAAGTAACAACATCCATTTGACCAGTCTCCTAGATAGCATCGGTCTTGTCATCATAAACTTTATCGGATATGCTCTTGAGATCAAAGTTATGTCATGGGAGAGACAATAATGTCTCAACTTCTGCACCGCAAATATGAATGCCAAACATTCCTTTTCGATTGGGGAATAATTGAATTCTGCACCCATTATAGTTCTGCTCAAGCAAGAAAGAGTGGTCGCTTTCCCAGATTTATTCACCTATGCCAACAAAGCTCCTAAAGAATTTTCAGCTGCAGATATGTACAAAATAAGCGGCTTTCCTTTTATCGGAGCTGTCAATACTGGTGGCTATTTTAGTAATTCCAAACGCATTCTGACAGGCTTTGTCCCATACAAACTTTATACCTTTCTTCATTAAATGGGAAAACGGCTGACATCTCCTTGCCAAATTTGAAATGAAATGGCGAATATACGCCAGCTTTCCTCGCAAACTTTTCAACTCTTTCAATGTCTTAGGAGGTGGCATATTTTGAATGGATTTAACTTTCCTTAGATCGATCTCAATGCCCCTGTGCCTGATAACGAAACCGAGGAATTTTCCTGATGATACCCCAAATGCACATTTAGCTAGATTCATTTTTAGCTGCTTCTTCCTGAGTCGATGGAAGATCGATGCCAAATGTTTGCGATGTTCCTGATGATTACTTGACCTGACCACCAAATCATTAACATAACACTCAACATGTTTGTGCATCATGTCTTGGAAGATATTCTGCATTGCTCTCTAATATGTCTCCCCAGCATTTTTGAGACTAAATGGCATAACTTTATAATAGTAAATCCCTAGAGAAGTTCTAAATGTTGTTGCTTCTTCATCTTCAGGTGTCATTCTAATATGATTATAATGTGCATAGCCATCCGTGAAGGACATGATAGCATACTGAGTCGTGTTGTCAATCAGCAATTTGGTTATCGGGAGAGGAAAATCTTCTTTTGGACAGGCTTCATTCAGATCCCTAAAGTCAACGCACACTCTGACTTGTCTATTTTTCTTCTTTACTGGGATAATGTTCGATATCCACTTGGGAAACTTGACCTCTCTAATGAACCCAACTTTTATTAGCTTATTTACTTCATTTATCAAGGGAACCAAGTTCGGGTGAAATCGCCTTTGCGCCTCTTTTACCGGCCTTTTCTCCTTAGAAATATTCAACCAGTGTATTGCTACTGACGGCTACAGACTTGGTATCTCTGCATATATCCAAGCGAAGACGTCTCTATTTTCTTTAAGAAGTTCAATGTATTTCTCGGCCTCCCACTCAGAATGACCGGTGCTGATGAATGTGTCCCTTGGCTCTTCTTCTGTACCTAAGTTTACTTCTCGTAAATTGTCTATCGTTGGCTGCCCCTCGTCTTCCATTTGCTTTGGGGCCATCTCAGGATGCTTGACTATTTTGGGATCTTCTTCTGATAACTAGCCGTGACCATGTTCACCGATGATTCTGCCCCCAATCCTTGAAATTTTCCTCGCTTTTCCTGACCAACCCCAATAGGAATCTGAATTCCTTTCCCATGATTTAGGTCGATGGGCTCTTCGTAATTGAAACCCATGTTTTTCATGATTTTCTTGCTTGTCGGGTTATATTTTTTTAGATCATGAGGTGTCAGCTTACTGCAATATACGTTATTCTTGGCCTCTTCCCTTATCTTTGCTTCTGCTAGGGCGTATTGTGCTGGCCCTGACCTGAAACCTTCCCGGAACAGCTGAAAATGTCTTATTTCTTTCAGCATATGGCAGTGGCACTGTATAATTGGACTGTAAAATTTTCAATTGTTCAGGCGATAATAGAGTTAACGTCAACTACCCTGGTTGTCTCAGATGCTTTGGTACAAAATAGAATTTCTTCTTCGTTTCTGCAGCTCTGGATGATTCTGCCTTTTCTATTTCTTCTTTTATCATCTTTACTTGAATGCCCTTCAGGACATTATTTTCATCATTCTTTCTTTCTTCTTTAGAGAACCCCTTATAATAACTGGTGTCTGCAAAGAAGGCTTCAACTTTTGTATAAGGCTTCGCATTGGCCATTACTTTATATTGTATCCCATTTTTGCAGTATTTGAAGCATTGATGCAGAGTAGAGGGTATGATGTCGTACTGATGTATACATCCAAGGCCTTCCTAGGAGAAGATTATATGTCATCACTGCGTTTATAATGTGGCACACGATATCAGTAGTCAGCTCTCCTATCTCTAACATTATTGTAATTTACCGAGTACACGTTGTCTATCTTAATTGAAACCCTATATCATCATTCCACAAGGGCGTAGATCGGAAAAACGATAACCTAGTTTACTCAACATTGAGAGTGGTAAGAGATTCACTACAGACCTATTATCAAGCATAATCCGCTTAACCTTCTTACCACGGATATGGCCCTCTATCATTAACGGCCTATTATGCCCAGTGTCACAGACTAAATCATCATCAGAGAAGGAAATGACTGGCAGGCAATCTTCTCGCTCTTTATATTCTTTGGCTTCCATCTCTGCCAGCAGGGTTTCTCTGACATCATATTGGATAGTGCTTGAACCAAGCTCTGCCGAAATTCTTCTGACAACTTAAGCGCATTGTAGATGCTTAATCGAGCCGGTATGCCCTTTAAATGACTTACCACATCGTAGGTCACTTTTGTCGTCTTGTTCTTTTCTTCTCTCTTATCATTATCGTTCTATCCTTTAACAATTTTCCTTCTTATAATTCCTGTTTTTTGTTTCGTAGGTCTTATTATCTTCTTTCCTAATCGTAGTGTAATCATTACTACCTTCCTTGTTGTCTTACAATCTTCTTTCTCTTTCTTTTCTTGGGCCTTCTCCTAGATCGTAAGCATATTCACTATTGCCATTGTATCCCTTTCTTTTTCTTTTCCAATCACTATTTCACCCCTATATATCATCTGTTGTATTATACATTTCAACATATAACAATTTTCCGTCGGATGTCCCAACAAGCGATGATAGCGGCAAAAATCTCTCTCTTGTTCTTTTTGCATCTTCGGGGCACTTGGGTGCTGGTAATTCTATCGTACTGGCTTTTAGCAATTGGTTTATATAGGGACAACATCTTCCCTATCAAACGCAAACCCTTTATGAGAATTGAGCGCTCTGGACCTTTTTCCACCGTATCTATTTCTCGACTAGTTCAATTCTTCTTTCTGTTCAAACCTTTTTCCTCCCTAATCTCTTGTATCTTGACTTCTCTTTTCACGATCTACAGTATTTACGGCCATCCTGCTGGGTCCTCTCTTGGTTGTCTCATAGTGAAACGCTGGCATCTTCTAAGTCATCAGCTTTAAAGCATGGGCCTTAGTGGCTAGGTCACGGAAAGTCCTGATATCGGTACTAGTGAGTCCGAACGCGATTCCCGTTTCCATAGAGTTCAGACACATCTTGACCTGTTCCTTTTCTTTCGACAGCTGTCTACACGAGGCTTCCAATGTCTTCCATCTGTCTATGAACTTCTCTACTAGTTTCCCTTCTCTGTGTACAAAAGTTAATTCTGTGATACTGACATCGCGTTCTGAAGAAAAAGAAGTTTGACATGAAGGCATCCTGCATTTGCTCCCAAGTACGTATCGATCCCGGAGCTAGATTGGAATACAATTGAAACACTTTGCTTGTCAGAGATTATCCAAACAATCATAAGTAATACTACAGTATCGTAGAGAAATTTCCCATATTAGTAATAAAGTGCATTAAATGTTCTTCCGGTGACACATCTCCATTAAATTTCTGAAAATCTGGATGCTTGAAGTTGGCTGGGAATGGGATGTCCTCTACCTCTCTTGGGTACGGCGTTCGATATCTGAAACGACCAATATTCTCATGCTCTCTTTATACTCTGATAGGATCCTCAACAACTTGTCTCACCTCCTCTTGTGTCATAGTTCTTGTAAGACCCGTATCCTAGTTCGTACTGTTACGATGAATCTTGCGATCCTTTCCATCGAAGTCTGAAAATTCGTGACTGATAATCGACGTTGTGCACGACCTTAAGTCGTATCCTTTAGATTCGAGTCGGTTTAATCCGAGACCTGTATCATTGCGATCGTACCGTCGCCGCGGTTCCAACGCCGTGACTCACGCACCAATCCGATACCCTGACCAGAAGATGTTAGCCAGCGTTTATTTTGAAGAAACGCCGCGCTTTCTCGATCCCAAGAGAATCTCTACACAATGTCAAATCAATCCCATCAATCAATCAATCACATCAATCAATCAATCACTTCAATGTCAAGTACAAAGCAACCCATGCTTCCTTTTTCCACAAGTAAAGCAACCACCAAAGTCAAACCATCACTCACCTCACCCATCACTCACCTCACATCACTCACCTCACATCCATCACTCTCTCTCCCTTACAACCCTCTCTCTCTCTCTTTCTCATTTCTCACCAACAAGCCTCCATGAGAGAAAAAAATGCATGTGTGAGGCCCACCTTTCCCATTCCAAATCCATCATCCTAGCCATCCATTTCCCATCTCCACCATCAAAGAGGAGCACAAGGAGGGTGGCGTTCCAACGGACTGAAGAGATCAACCGGTGGGTGCTTTGATATGGTAGTTTTCATGCTTTCTTAGATGGGCCAAGTGAGGCCTACCGATTAATGGTATGGATCTCACTTGGGACCCTAAGATATGGCCAATGGCCCACTATGATTATCTTTTGATGTATGATGGAATGCAAGGGAGGGCCCATAGTGTCGGGGTCCCTCCATCACACGTGCGTCCCACATTTCTCTCTCTCTCTCTCTCTTCCATTTTCCTTGATTGTGATGATGTGATGGTGTGGCCCACTTGAATGGACCCCACCTTAATGTATGTGTTATACATGTCATTCATCCATTTGGTGACCCACCTAAGCGGGGCCCACCTCAATGCATGTGATGGCCAGACGTCCAGGGACGTTCCTGGACATGGACGTGGAAAGGAAAACACAAATATTGGCTTGATTCTCAAGCTTTGGAGAATGGCCACTTGTATAGGCCCCACCTTGATATATGTATTCAATCCACATCGTCCATCTTATTTACCAACTCATTTTAGGAGTGGAGCCAAAAAGTGAAACTGATCCAACTTTCTGGTGGGCCAAACCCTTGAAATCAGTAATTTTCACCGTTTAAATGCACCTAAATTCTTCTACACGCTGAAAAATGTCCGATATTGGACTTGTTGGGTCCATCTCAGGCCTTGGAAATCAGTAGATGGGGTGGATTTGGCTGAAGCGGGCCCCACACGTGAAATACCTTAGAAAAAGGAGATTTCAAAAAAAAAAACAAACACAGCAGCATTGCTGCTGCTGCTGTCAGAGAGAGAGGACGCTGCGCGTCAGCATGAAACAGGCAGGAATCCACGGGTCCCCTGCCGTGGGCCCCACCATGATGTATGTTGTCATCCACACCGTTCATTAGGTGGGCCACTACCTAACGTGGGCCCCCTCCAAAAATCAGGCCAATCCAGCGCTCAGGCGGCCCACATCACAGGAAGCAGTGTGAATTGAACAGTCTACCATTAAAATCCTTTTTAAGTCCACAGAAGTTTCGGATCAAGATGAAATTTATTTTCCCTTTTCACCCATGTATGTGGGACCCTATGGATGGGTTAGATGGAAAGTAAACGTTATGGTGGGCCCCACATGGGACCCACAGTGATGTATGTGTTGCATGCCCACCATCTAGAAGGACGGTGGGGCCTACTTGATGTATGTGTTCGTCCACACCATCCACCCTGGACGGTGGGACCCCCCTGCTGTGAGTGGGTGTGCGTGAGTGTGTGCGTGTGTGAGTGCATGCGTGTGTGTGCATGCGTGTGTGAGTGTGCATGTGTGTGTGAGTATGTGTATGTGTGTGTGTGTATATATATATAATATTATATTATATATAGTATTGTATTTATATACTATATATAAGTTATATATATATGTATATGTATATTATATATACCAGATGGTGGGCCTCTATGGGCCCCACCATGATGCATGTGTTGGTCCAATCCACCCAACCATTTTGAAAGATAATTTTGGAGCTTGAGTCCAAAATGAGATAGATCTAGGATTAGGTGGGCCACCATATAGAAAGTAGTGGATTTGATTGTCCACCATTAAAATCCTTGGGCCACCCATTTTAGACCAGTATGATACCCTTTCAGGTCATTGTGACCTTATGATCAGATTGGATGGGAAATAAACACTATCGTGGGCCTTGGGATTTCAATGGTGGAAGTCATTATTAACACTTATGTAAGGCCCATGATATGGGGCCCATTCGATGTATTTGTGGCCGTTACTGAGGCCCACCTTGATGTGTAATTGTGGCCGTTATTAAGGCCCACCTTAATGTGTATTTGTGGCCATTATTAAGGCCCACCGTCATGTGTATGAGGCCCGTTGTTGAGGCCACCTTGACATATATGAGAACCACGTTATAAGGCTCATTGTGATGTATTCAAAGGCCCATGGGATATGGCCCATTACAATGTACATAAGGCCCCTTTGATGCATCCCACATGATTTATAAAAGGCCCATATGATGCGGCCCATTTGATGTATCTAAGGCCCATGGGTCGAGGCCCAATAGGATGTCCTTAGGGTCCATTGCAATGAGCGATTCCTCCATAGTGTGTGTAATAATGTTTGATGATAGGTCATGCCTTGAGAGCAATGTTGGTTTGACGTCCACATTGTAAGAATAATGTTGGTTAAATGTCCACATTATAACTCTCCCTAGGGCCCATTAGTAAGCCCATACTTGTTGATAGTTCACCACTTTATAACATGCTTAGTATAGCTCCATGATTCATACCCATACGCATCATTTGTATGCTTGATATGAGGAATGTTTGATCATAGCATAAGCCGTTGGGCTGAGACATTTACGGGACTCCTTATGAGACGGAGTGCCCCACATGATCCCGTGGTATGCGTGAGATTGCTGCATGATTGTACGGTGTGACTCATGCATCTCGCATATGTGTGACTTGATCACTATACGCCCTAGCGACATCAGGGTCGTGGCCTCCACAGGCACATCGTGGATGGTCATATCGGATACCGAAAATACTTTGTTCTAACACTGTGGACACTTAGGATGTCCTTGGGTGAAAGTCCCAGAACCTTTTTGGTACCAGTGGATGCTCCAACATCTAAACCGAGTAGAAACACGAGTGCCCGAGTGACGAATACCAGTAGGCCGTGTCTCCTACTGTGTCCTGGTCAGTTGGAAGGGGATGTAGCCTTATCTGCCTGAGTAAGGGGGCTATAACTAGGTTGAGTTTGACCAGCTCGCAAATGTGTCCGCTATCAACGAGCCGGGTAGGTATTGGCAGACTACTGGTCAGGCAGATAGTGTGGTCTCTTCCACTTGCTTGACTGTGCAACTAGGGAGGAGGCAGTCAGTGTGAGGTATATTAGACCCCGGTGATATCCAGAGAGGAACTGTACCGATATGTGTACTTGATGAGTACTAGCATGCTTGCTTTGCATTTCGCATATGACATTTGGCTACATAGGCCTCGCATCGCATGGTCTTGATATGGCCGATAGCATTCATGCCTTGCATTACATAGCTTTGGTATAGCTGATAGCATTTATGGACTTACTGCATGTTTTCGGATTACTCTGATATTGTACACTTGGCACTTGCTTTACACACACTTTCACCACCCTTTAAGCTTTTGTAAGCTTATGCATGATAGATGCGTGCAGGTGGCGTTAGGTTGCAGCAGCGTTGAGCTCGGAGCGTGCAGCAGTCTTCTGGAGCTTTTGGAGTTTTCTTTGATATCTTCATATTGTATTTCCCTTTCTGCATTGTACTCAAAGTTTTTGATATAGTGGATATATGGTGTTGTTGTTTGTGACTTGGTTATGCTTGTGGTTATACTCCATTACAAAAAAAATTTATACTGAAAATCCTCCTTGTATGATCCCAGGATCAGAATCTGGCGTATGGGCGCTGGGAGCCGAGAATGGGGTACTAAGGAGGCTGTCGGCACTGGATTCGGCGATCCAGAATTTTGCGAGCCCATTTTCTAGGTTTGGGACGTGACAGAAATTGGTATTAGAGCATAACTTGGGAATACCTGAGATCACATCACATATTTGCTATGAACTTGGGATGATTTCATTCCGAGTCCGAATAACTTAGCAATTTTCTAACATAGACCCTTGACGTTTATGCCTTCGAGAAATCTCAATGCTGATAGGCCCTTGTTCCTTCCTGTAGGACGTAATGGCTAGAAGAACGACCCAAGCGAATCTCGCTCCACCACCTGCTACTCCCGCTCTACCACCTGTGACTCCCACTCCACCACTGGATATTCTTGATTTCCAGCCCAAGGATGCCACTCCTTTACCTGAGCTCGGTGTGGATCCGACCATACCCGTGAGTGCCACCCAGGTGCAGCAGATGCTTCAGGCGATGACCGTCATTCTTCAGGGGCAGAGCAGGCGTCCCACTGTTACACCAACCGAGGCTGAGTAGGAGCGTGCGAGCACCCTTCTCAAAGACTTCCGTCAGCACGATCCTCTGCGTTTCAGGGGTGAGCCAGATCCCACTGCAGCCGAGATATGGTGCTCTGAGGTGAATAAGATATTCGATACCATGAGATGCACGACCTAGCAACGAGTCCCATTAGCCGTATTTCTCCTTCAGGGTGAGGCTCAGCATTGGTGGGCATCTATAGCCCGATCAGTAGCAGCCGATTTCGAGTGGACCTGGGAAGAGTTTACAAGCCAGTTTGACCGAAAGTTCTTTCCTGAGCATGTGTGATAGCAGCGCGCATTAGAGTTTGAGACTCTGGTCCAGGGAGACATGACTGTGTCCCAGTATGAGGCACGTTTTATCGCACTCTCAAGGTTCGCGACGTATCTTGTGGATGATGAGGGGCGGAAGGCCCGCCATTTTGAGAACAGTTTGCATCCCGCCCTCCAGAGTCGTGTGATCGAACACATGCTTCCGACATTTAAGCAGATAGTGGAGAGAGCCCTGATATATGAGACAGATTGAGCTAGTGTGCAGAGAGCCTGTGATCAGAGGGGAGATCAGAAAAGGAAGGCGCCCTCTGGTAGTTCGCAGCCGCAACAGCATCATTCACAGCAGCGACGCACGACCTGCCCAGCATTCCGAGCACCGGCAGTACCCCCGACACCACCTTTGAGACCATTCACAGGTACCTGCTTTAGATGTGGTAGGACAGGACATCGCGTGCACTAGTGTCCCCATCCGCAGCAGCAATAGCCGAGGGCACCGCATCCACCTCCGAGACAGCCACCATAACATCAGCAGCAGAGGGCACCATATCAGCCTCCACGACAACCCCCCCAACAGCTGCAGTGACCATAGCACCAGCCTCAGGGATCTCCCCCGCAGTAGCAAAGACCTCAGAGGGGACCTACACTTCCCCAGCAGGCCTAGGGCAGATTTTATGCTACCTAGCAGGACCCTCAGTCATCAGGAACAGTTGTCGACGATTCGTGTGACTTGGCCCCTACACCGTTTTCCTATATTGTTCATGAATGAGGTGTCCTGGGAGTTAGAGCTTGAGATTTGTGGGCATTATCCCTATCCCTTAGATGTTTTATTATGATGATATGCTGCGTTTTGATTATATATGACGTTATGTTTCCTATTTTCTTATGAGTAACGTTTAGTTGCGATGGTAGTGTAAATTTCGAGGATGAATTTTTTATTAGGTGGGGAGAGCTGTAAGACCCGTATCCTAGTTCGTACAGTTCTGATGAATTCTGTGATCCTTTCCGTTAAAGTCCGGCAATCTGTGACTGATAATCGACGTTGAGCACAACCTTAAGTCGTATCCTTTATATTCGAGTCGGTTTAATTCGAGACCTGTATCATTGCGACCTCACCGTCGCCGCGGTTCCAACTCCGTGACTCACGCACCAATCTGATACCCTGACCAAAAGATGTGAGCCAGCGTTTATTTCGAAGAAATACCGCGCTTTCTCGATCTTAAGAGAATCTCTACACAATGTCAAATCAATCCCATCAATCAATCAATCACTTCAATGTCAAGTACAAAGCAACCCATACTTCCTTTTTTCACAAGTAAAGCAACCACCAAAGTCAAACCACCACTCACCTCACCCATCACTCACCTCACATCCATCACTCTCTCTCCCTTACAACCCTCTCTCTCTTTCTCATTTCTCACCAACAAGCCTTCCATGAGAGAAAAAATGCATGTGTGAGGCCCACCTTTCCCATTCCAAATCCATCATCCTAGCCATCCATTTCCCATCTTCACCATCAAAGAGGAGCACAAAGAGGGTGGCATTCCAACGGGCCGAAGAGATCAACCGGTGGGTGCTTTGATAGGGTAGTTTTCATGCTTTCTTAGATGGGCCAAGTGAGGCCTACCGATCAATGGTATGGATCTCACTTGGGACCCTAAGATATGGCCAATGGCCCACTATGATTATCTTTTGATGTATGATGGAATGCAAGGGAGGGCCCATAGTGTCGGGGTCCCTCCATCACACGTATGTCCCACTTTTCTCTCTCTCTCTCTCTCTCTCTTCCATTTTCCTTGATTGTGATGATGTGATGGTGTGGCCCACTTGAATGGACGCCACCTTAATGCATGTGTTATACATGTCATTCATCCATTTGGTGACCCACCTAAGCGGGGCCCACCTCAATGCATGTGATGGCCAGACGTCCAAGGATTTTACATGGACGTGGACATGGAAAGGAAAACACAAATATTGGCTTGATTCTCAAGCCTTGGAGAATGGCCACTTGTATAGGCCCCACCCTGATATATGTATTCAATCCATGCCGTCCATCTTATTTACCAACTCATTTTAGGCGTTGGGGCAAAAAGTGAAACTAATCCAACTTTCTGGTGGGCCAAACCCTTGAAATCAATGATTTTCACTGTTTAAATGCACCTAAATTTTTCTACACACCGAAAAATGTCCAATATTGGACTTGTTGGGTCCATCTCAGGCCATGAAAATCAGTAGACGGGGTGGATTTGGCTGAAGCGGGCCCCACATGTGAAAAACCTTAGGAAAAGGAGATTTAAAAAAAAAATAACAAACACAACAGCATTGCTGCTGCTGCTGTTGTCAGAGAGAGAGGACGCTGCGCGTCAGTGTGAAACGGGCAGGGATCCATGGGTCCCCTGCCATGGGCCCTACCATGATGTATGTTGTCATCCACACCGTTCATTAGGTGGGCCACTGCCTAACGTGGGCCCCCTCCAAAAATCAGGCCAATCTAGTGCTCAGGCGGCCCACATCACAGGAAGTAGTGTGAATTGAACAGTCTACCATTAAAATCCTTTTTAGGTCCACAGAAGTTTCGGATCAAGATGAAATTTATTTTTCCTTTTCACCCATGTATGTGGGACCTTATGAACGGGTTAGATGGAAAGTAAACATTATGGTGGGCCCCACATGGGACCCACAATGATGTATGTGTTGCATGCCCACCGTCCAGATAGACGGTGGGGCCTACTTGATGTATGTGTTCGTCCGCACCGTCCACCCTAGACGATGGGAACCCCCTGCTGTGAGTGGGTGTGCGTGAGTGTGTGCGTGTGTGAGTGTGCATGTGTGTGTGAGTGTGTGTATGTGTGTGTGTATATATATATATATAATATTATATTATATATAGTATTGTATTTATATACTATATATAAGTTTTATATATATATATATATTATATACCAGATGGTGGGCCTCTATGGGCCCCACCATGATGCATGTGTTGGTCCAATCCACCCAACCATTTTGAAAGATAATTTTGGAGCTTGAGTCCAAAATGAGATAGATCTAGGATTAGGTGGGCCACATTATAGAAAGTAGTGGATTTGACTGTCCACCATAAAAATCCTTGGGCCACCCACTTTGGACCAGTATGATATTTGCTTTTCCCTTTTAGATTGGATGGGAAATAAATACTATTGTGGGCCTTGGGATTTCAATGGTGGAAGTCATTATTACCACTTGTATAAGGCCCATGATATAGGGCCCATTCGATGTATTTGTGGCCGTTACTAAGGCCCACCTTGATGTGTAATTGTGGTCGTTATTGAGGCCCACCTAATGTGTATTTGTGGCCGTTATTGAGGCCCACCGTCATGTGTATGAGGCCCGTTGTTGATGCCACCTTGACATATATGAGAACCACATTATAAGCCCCATTGTGATGTATTCAAAGGCCCATGGGATATGGCCCATTGCAATGTACATAAGGCCCCTTTGATGCGACCCACTTGATTTATAAAAGGCCCATATGATGCGGCCCATTTGATGTATCTAAGGCCCATGGGTCGAGGCCCAACAGGATGTCCTTAGGGTCCATTACAATGAGCGATTCCTCCATAGTGTGTGTAATAATGTTTGATGACAAGTCATGCCTTGAGAGCAATGTTGGTTTGACGTCCACATTGTAAGAATAATGTTGGTTAAATGTCCGCATTATAACTCTCCCTAGGGTCCATTAGTAAGCCCATACTTGTTGATAGTTCACCACTTTATAACATGATTAGTATAGCTCCATGATTCATACCCATACACATCATTTGTATGCTTGATATGAGGAATGTTTGATCATAGCATAAGCCGTTGGGCTGAGACATTTACGGGACTCCTTATGAGACGGAGTGCCCCACATGATCACGTGATACGCGTGAGATTGTTGCATGATTGTATGATGTGACTCATGCATCTCGCATATGTGTGACTTGATCACTGCACGCCCTAGCGACATCAGGGTCATGGCCTCCACAGGCACATCGTGGATGGTCGTATCGGACACTGAAAATACTTTGTTCTAGCACTGTGGGCACTTAGGATGTCCTTGGGTGAAAGTTCCAGAACCTTTTTGGTACCAGGGGATGCTCCAACGTCTAAACTGAGTGGAAACACGAGTGCCCGAGTGCCGAATACCAGTAGGCCGCGTCTCCCACTGTGTCATGGTCGATTGGAAGGGGGTGTGGCCTTATTCGCCTAAGTGAGGGGGCTATAAGCTAGGTTGAGTTTGACCAGCTTGCAAATGTGTCCGCTATCGATGAGTCGGGTAAGTATTGGCAGTCTACTAGTCAGGCGGATAGTGTGGTCTCTTCACTTACTTGACTGTGCAGCTAGGGAGGAGGCAGTCAGTGATATCCAGAGAGGAACTGTACTGATATGTGTACTTGATGAGTACTGGCACGCTTGCTTTGCATCTTGCATATGACATTTGGCTACATGGGCCTTGCATCGTATGGTCTTGGTATGGCCGATATCATTCATGCCTTGCATTACATAGCTTTGGTATAGCTGATAGCATTTATGGACTTACCCCGTATTTCCTCATTACTCTGATATTGTACACTTGGCACTCGCCTTACACACACTTTCGCCACCCTCTAAGCTTTTGTAAGCTTATGCACGATAGATGTGTGTAGGTGGCGTTAGGTTGCAGCAGCGTTGAGCTCGGAGTGTGCAGCAGTCTTCTGGAGCTTTTAGAGTTTTCTTTGATATCTTCATATTGTATTTCCCCTTCTGCATTGTATTCAAAGTTTTTGATATAGTGGATATGTGGTGTTGTTATTTGTGACTTGTTTATGCTTGTGGTTATGCTCTATTACAAAAAAAATTTATACGGAAAATCCTCTTTGTAGGATCCCAGGATCGGAATCTGGCGTATGGGCACTAGGAGCCGAGAATGGGGTACTATAGAGGCTGTCAGCACCGGATTCGGCGATCGGAAATTTTATGAGCCCATTTTCTGAGTTTGGGGCGTGACAGTTCTCGCTACTGGGATAGACCCAAATTATCCTTCCCCCAACGGTTGAAAGCCTTCGGGTTAGTTCTCTTACTCCTTCATTGTGGCCATCATTGGGGGAGCCACTATCTGTGTGACATTGTGTGCGAGAGTCGCTAAGGCTTCTCTGAGATTTCTACACTCTTCTATTAGTGTTCTCTGTGCTTCCACCATTTCATTCATACAGTCCTCTGTAGTTGGCATATTCTCCTGGTTCGTTTCGGCCATATGTACTGTGGCTTCTCCGCTCTTTGACGAAGCTGTAGTTGGAGTGGGGTGGGAATATGTCAAAGTAATAGGACTTACAAAGAGAGGGGAAGATGGAGTATCATTCGACTTCTCTGTGCTCCCATTGCCATTACTTGATTGGGGCAATACAGACATCAGTGAGCCTACTAGTAATGCCTTACCTCTTTGCTCTTTTGTCTATATGACACTTGGGGCAACCAAAGCTAGGAAGTCGCGCAACATTAACTGTGGAGTTATTCGCTCGGGATATATCACCGGAGGGGTGAGTTCGGGGTTCCTCCTAGTAGTATTACATGTTATCAGTCCTCTAACTGTTGGTGAAGGCGAATTCATTCTGGGGCTCCTTGTATTATGGGCTCTCGTCCTACGAGACATTACAACAGTCCAGTCCTAATCACCTTCAGGTGCTTGAGATGAAGCAGATACAACTCCAGCTATTGCTTGGATTGAGTTATTTTTGCTTGTAGGAAGCTGGGTCCTGTGATTTGGAGGTTGGTTCGGCACATATTTCACCATGAATCTGGTCGCAGTGAAATAGAAGTTCACCTTCCTTGCAAAAATTTCCATTGGTCGTAATTTGCAGTTTGATCTCTTCACATATAAAATAAAGAATTAAATTATAGTTAGTATTTGAAGAATTACATAATCTATCTTAGAGATGAAGGGGAGGATGTTCCCACCAAGAATTACCATTTTGGTGTTGAAAGACGCCAAACTACAATGAAAATTCTATAATACCCTCAATGTTAATATCAAATAAGATAAATAAGTCCCCAGCAGAGTCGCCAATTTATTTCGAACAAGAAATAAATGCATTTGATTTGGGGAATTATCTTATTAGAACATAACAAAGAGAGAATATACAAAACAATCATTGTATTAACAATACTGAGTTCATTTACATCCTCTAATATCCCTTGATTCTAAGATAGATTGTTTGAAATACATAAGTTGACAAAGTTCGAATGTCGAATCTCGAATTCGGCAGCATTTCGACTTGTACTTCGGTCATCTCCTTAGGAGGAATGTTGTACGGGTTTTGTAACATCCCGGATATTTTTTCAACTTGGCAATGGACGTCCTTGGACATAGAATTGCCTTAGGACCTTATTCTGTTGTAATTATGGTGTAATTTAGTTAAGTATTAATAGCTTAGATCACTTTCTATACAAACTATGAAGGCCCAAGTACCACCTCAGGCAGAAATCAAATAGGACCAAATCCTTTAGAAACTAAATGAGAATTAATTTAGTGCTAAACTAGATTCTCTGTGCAATGGGCCTTAATCACTTTAAATACGAACTGCAAGACCCAAAACTTGCAGAATCATCGACGCTACATTACCCTATAATCTAGAATCAATCTCATTACCCAGTTGCTCTCGGGAGCATCATAAAACTCCGTATTGGACCTGGACGGCACGTCGAAAGTCCGATTACTACAAAACTAAATGATTATGACCGTCTTGCTAGGCTTGACAACCATCTCAGAAACCAAGTCCTGACTGTGTTCAGAAATGCACAACTTGAGCCTGGAGCGAAGTGTGTGAGAAACGTGAATATTTTTGGAAATAAATCTAAACTTAAGTAAATTCAGACATGTCGCTTATGGGCTAAATATAAGGATTCAGACCGTCAGAATCTGACCCAAATACACCCTCAGATCAGGAGAAATTTTCCACACATGTCAGTACACTTGTGGCCCTGATCGAGTACTAGTGACCATTGAACTGAAACTGGTCCGCCACGGTCGATCTGTAAATTCGATCGGACTAAAACCTTACCTCGACCTAGATCCAATACCAGGGAGCTTAAGTTCGACCGTATACAAAAAAAGAGGCTCCGGAAGTGCTCTGTTGACCCGAAATAGATGGATTTTGGCTATAATATACGTATATTATGGCCCTGGGGCCATTGAGCTCACTTTTGAGCCTATATAAAGGGCTTAAACCCTCTCTCTCCCATGCCACACGAATTTTACAAACCCTAGGGAGAGAAGAGAGAAAAGAGAAGAAGAAAGTGAGAAAATGAGAGAGAGGTTGAGAGATAGTAGTAAGGATCATTCCTTGACGCTCCACGTGCTTAACCGCCATTCTTGCATCGCTATACGGGCGATACCGATCCCGTTCTTAGGTAAGAAAACCTAACCCTAATCTGTTTTAGGGTTTCCAAGTAGTGTAATAGATGAATTAGCTAACCTATTCCCTATTATAGGTTATTGTGGTGTCGTAGACAAAGACTTAGCATTTAAACTGATTTCGTTTCGCGTCTACTGGTGAAAGGTGCGGACTATATATGTTTAGGTTATGGTTTTCAAGGCTTTCAATGTCAGTTAATGATTTATTACTAACGTGAGTGCCATTTCACATGCCAAATGCAATGTCTGTTTCGCTTTACGTATATGTATAAACTCTGTTAAATATATTGTAATCCACGTGTTTGTAGAAATGATCGTATATGTATGGAATTTGAAATTGTGTTTGCCATAATTAATTACCGTATATATATGCTAGTTGTTTGTGTAACAACTCCTTGATGAAAGGATTTGCCCTAATACATGTTATTCCAACATACATCGTGTATGTTATAATGTGTAGCCTAGGTGTTTGTGTAAATGTTTGAATGAGTGTAGGATTTGCATTCGTGCTCGCCATGACAAATCGTTGTGGGTATATGACTGTTGTGTAGGCGACAACCCCTTGGCGAAAGGTTTTACCCTAATACATATTATAATCAACATACGTCATATATGTTGGACTGTGTAAACTAAGTGTTTGTAAGAATGCCTGAATGAACTAGTAGTTAGTAAATTGTACTTTGTAGGAGTGTTGAGGTGTGATTCTCAACTACCTTAACCATGTGTATAATTTCCTCCATGTAACTTATATTCTTTGTTTGTTTTACTTATTTGATGTTTAGTTGAGAATACATGTTTATGTAGTATTTCATGAAATGCTCAAATGATTGTATGAATTGAATTATTGGTCCCTCACTGCTTCGACTATCTCACATGACTGTTTGTTGAAAGTGAATGTGGTTGGGGCTATTATATAGTCCAGGCAATCGGTAACAGGCCTTGAACTAGTGACTGAAGTCGATTCACCACAGAGGATGTGGTCGATGAACCCGAGCCGTACTTGGGATGTCGATAGTGGTTAGGCCACATAGAGTGCTTATGCACTTCATGTCGATCAACTCAACATGTGCTCATGCTAGTCGAGCTCATCAAGTAACTCGATAGACCCGATGTATGTTCACCATGTTTGGACGCTACTGCTTGAACCTAAGGTACCAAACTCACCAATGGAAACCCCGTTAACCTTGGTACCTCGATCCACTAAGACTCATAAGCCGGGCATGGTGGTATGGGACACTGTGGTTGAGCTGTCGGCCTACGCTGGGGCGACGAGCCTCCCCGTAGTGTCCAGTGAGTAACGCAGCCTTGTGAGTCGAATACGATGGTGTGAGACACTATATTTGAGCTGTCGGCTTACACTAATCAGGTGACAAGGTCTTTGTAGTGACCTCAAGCATACTCTGAGACTGCGATGAGGTAACGAGCCTTTCCGTAGCAACTAAAGTATAAACTAAGCCTACACTGATCAGGTGACGAGCCCTTTGCAGTGACCTAGAATCACAACTTTGTATGAGATTTACTAGGACTGACGACCCTAGAATGGATCATTGTTTAGGTATTGATATAAGGGAGGTACCTTAGTTTCCCAATCCTATTGTATGAAAAGGACTAATAAGAACTTGATAATCACACTCATGCACCGCACTGCATGTGTCATTTGGCGCTAAGTAGAGAGCACTGAGGAAGTGACTGACATATGCGACCGTTAGATGAAGATCGTAGAAGGAGTGCAGGTGAGGGAATGCATCATTTATACATATGTAAGACCCATATCCTAGCCCATCCGTTCCATAGACTTCTGCAGTCCTCCCGGTCGAATTTTGGCAACCCGCGATCTGTAACCAATAGTTGCGTGCAACCCTGAGCTGTATCATGTATTCCAGATTCGACTCGACCAAAGACTTGTACCCTAGTGACCGCGCCGTTGCTGCGGTTCTGAGGCCGCGTCTCACGCGTCGAGGCGATACCTGAGCCAGGAGATGTAGGCCCGCGTTCAGTTCGAGGAAACGTCGCACATTTGCAAACCCAAGACAACCTTTTAAATCATGTCCCATCAATCCCATCAATGTCAAGTAAAATACATCAATCAACCCATCACCCAACACATCACTCACCCCATCACAACCCATACCTCTCTTACACAACAACCCCAAAAGTCAACTTTCCATCACCTCACCATCCCTCTCTCTCTCCCATCACTTCCATTACATCACACTCTCTCTCATCTCTCTCTTCTCCAAGCAATTTCAAAAACTCCCAACGTCCAAGCTTTCCTCCATTTTTCACCCACCATGAAGCTTCATACCCCATCATCCAACCTCTAAAATCCAATCTCGACCATTGATTCTTTTTCCTTGGAGCTAGATCGCCCTAATGCGGAGGGAGTAGTTTTGAAGGTGGGTGCCTCTCTCTCTCTCTCTTTCTCATTTTTGTATGGTGTGTGGCCCACTCGGACGGACCCCACTTTAATTTATGTTTTATCCAAACCGTCCAAGTCATGTGGACCCTACCTTATTGGTGATGGGAGAACAAATATATCATATCGATCCAAATCAGGTGGGCCGCATACATGTGGGACCCACCTTGATGACCGTGGGCCACATACGTGTGGGACCCTCCCCATGATGCTTATGTTATAATCCACACTGTCCAGCGTCCAGGGACACTGGACGGGTTGTGGCTAAGTGTGTATACTGACATGGGTGTGTACTATCAGCAAAAAAAACAAAGAAGAAGAAGAAGAAGAAGAAGAAGAAGAGATTTTTAAAGCTTGGGGTGAGATGCTCATGCAGGCGCCACCTAGATGTATGGATTTAATCCACACCGTCCACCCTTTTTCCCATCTTATTTTAGCTGTTGAGCCAAAATATGAAGCTGATCTAAACCCCTGGCGGGCCATAATGCAGGAAACAGTGGTTTTAGGTGATTTAATTGGTTTAGGCCCACTGTGATGTTTCTATATGCCAAAAATATTGCATATTAGACTCGTTAGTTGTATTACGAGCCAAGGAGACCAGTAGTCGGTGTGGATTTTTCTAACGGGGGCCCCACATATAAGAATCCCTAGAAAAAAAATTAAATAAATATGTAAAAAGCATATGCATCAACGTCCCTGTTGCTGTCAGAGGCTTTGGACGTTGCAGTAATCAGCCTCCTCGCTGCTGGTTTAAAGGTGGAACGGTGGGCCCCACCATAGGCCCCACCACGATGTATGTTATACATCTACTCCGTGCATTTGATGGGTTTCCTTTTTGGAACTAGGTTTCCTAAAAATCAGCCGTATACGAAACTTAGGTGGGCCATACAATCTAAAATCATGTGAAGACATGATTAAAACATATAAAATCACTTGGTGGGGTCTACCTGAAATTTGGATGCGGCTGAAACTTGGTCTGACCCTTCATTCAAGTGGGACACCCATAATGGGTGGGCTGGATTTATGGACCACATCTTGGTGGGCCTAATAAATGATTATGAATGTTTTAATGGAGGGTAGCCGCTCTCAACTGTAGTATCTGGTGTGGCCCACATAAGTCACGGATTGACTTGATTTTTGAGACCTAGGCCCACGATGGGCTAGTGCATCTGACTGATGGTGTTGATGTTCGAAACGCATCACGGTGGGACCCACACAGCTCAACCTCATGGGACGTTAAAATCAACCCGAGCTCACTGTACCTTTTCCCATATATATATATTCATGTATATATCTGGTGGGCCCCATGTGGGACCCACCTGACGTATGTATCTTACGCCCACACCGTTTATCTAGACGGTGTGGTGGGGCCAGCCGTGATGTATTCATCCACCCCGTCCATCTCTCTCTGGGCAGTGGATGGCCACCATGAGGTATGTGATTTGCACCGTCCATCTGGACGGTGCAGTGTGGGCAGGCCACTATGATGTGTGTTATTTGCACCGTCCATCTAGACAGTGCTGAGAGGGACACCATGCTGTATGTGTTTTTCCCATGCCTTTCAGCCCAGTCACGTGGTCGTGGAGCCCACCATGTTGAATGGGTTTTATCTGCACCGTCCAGCAGTGGGTCCCACTGCAGGACGTCAATAAGCTTTGTGGCCCACATGTGGCATGGGAGAATCGCACCGTCCATTTTAAGACGTGGGATCCACCATGATGCATGGGTTGCATCCAAGCCCTCCAACCATTTTGAAAGCTCGTCTTAAGGCTTGAGACAAAAAAATGAGATAGATCCAGTTGATAGATGGACCACACTACAAGAAATAGTGGAGTGGATGCCTACCTTCGAAACCCCTTTTGGATTACAAAAGCCTTGTATCGAGATGACATTTGTCTCCCCCGGGTCCTTGTGACCATGGGGATAGTCTGAATAGAAATTAAATGTTGTGGTGGGCCCACTGGAAGTCGAAAGTGGGAAGTTAGTATCACCTCTGTTAGTTGTAGTTTGGTCCAGATGATCTTTGGATATGATTCATTTTATTTATTTATTTATTTAATACTCTACAATGATCTCTATTGACGAATAATTGGCGTGGCCCATTCGATCGACCAATTGATTCGACCCGATGTGATATATGAGACCCGACGATGATGCCCATCTGGATATAAATGAGGTCCACGTAATTAAGCCCACCTTGATGTACTTTGTGGCCCATTTGTCGGGCCCACCTTGATATATTTGTGGCCCATGGGTTAAGGCCCATTGATGCGGCCCACTCGATGTATATGATGGCCTATTGGTGCGGCCCATTGATGTGGTTCATTGTGATGTAATCGAGGAATATTGATGTAGCCCACCTGATGTGTATTTGGCCATGTGATGGGGCCCACCTATTGTGTATTTGAAGTCCATGGGTTATGGCCCATTGTGATGTATTCGAGGCCCATAGGTAAGGCCTGATGTGATGTGTTTATGACCTATATGATGAGGCCCATTGAGATGTATGTCAGGCCCATGTGTTACGGCCCACTTGATACATATGAGGCTTGTTGGTGAGGCCCATTGATTAGGCCCATGGTGATTGTATGAGGCCATGGACCCACTATACGTTGGCTCTATGTGGACCACCCCTTGGGAGTAATGTTGGTTAAATGTCTACATTGATGGGCAATGACGAAAGTCCTCATTGAGACCTTCCCTTAGGCCCTTGGTTAGGCCGATTCCAATTATCGTGGCTGATTGTCAATTCCGATTGTCATGACCTATTTGTATCCTGACTATCGATCGATCCTGATTATCGTGACCGATTGCCGATTTTGATTATCGATCGATTTCGATTGTCGTGACTGATTGCCGATTGTCTTGACCGATTACCGACTTCGATTGACGTGACTGATTTGCCTATTCTGATTATTGATCTATCCCGATAGTTGTGACCGATTTGCCGATTCTGATTATCGATCAATTCCGATTATCGTGACCAATTGCCGACTTCGATCGACGTGATTGATTTGTCGATTCTGATTATTCTATCCCGATGGTTGTGACCAATTTGCCGATTCTGATTATCGATCGATTCAGATTGTCATGACCGATTGCCGACTTAGATCGACGTGACCAATTTGCCGATTCTGATTATTCTATCCCGATGGTTCTGACCGATTTGCCGATTCTGATTATCGATCGATTCTGATTATTGTGACCAATTACTGACTTCGATCGACGTGATCGATTTGGCGATTCTAAATATTGATATATCCCGATGGTTGTGACCGATTTGCTGATTCTGATTATCGATCGATTCCGATTACCGTGGCCGAATGCCGATTCGATTGTCGAGGCCGATTTCGATTGCCAAGGCCGATTGTCGTGACCTATATGATGTAGATGCGACCCGTAGTTGAGGCCCATTATGACACGTAGTAGGCCCATGATGCATGACCCATTTGATGTATTCAAGACCCATGTGTAGGGCCCACATGTCATATATTTGAGGCCTGTGGGCAAAGCCCATTGTGATGTGTTCATGGCCCATAGGTAAGGCTCATTATGACATATTCATATATGGCCTATGGGGCAAGGCCCATTGTGATATGTATTAGGCCCATGAGCAGGGTCCACCTGTTGTGTATATGTGGCCCTTAAGTAAGGCCCATTGTGTTGTATATTAGGCCTTTGTGTGAGGTCGTGGGCCCATTATATGTTTGGCTCTATGTGGCCATTCCTTGGGGGCAATGTTGGTTAAATGTCTACATTGTCGAGGCCGATGGTTGATGTCAGTTATTGATACCGATTATGAGTATGTGACAGCATAACATCATAATACATGCCCATACGCATCATCTGCATGTTTGTTATGAGATGTGATTGACCATTGCATATGCCATAGGGCAGGTTGTTCATAGGGCTCCCTGATAGGAGGAGTTGCCCCATATGAGAGCATGGCATGCATAAGATTGATGCATGACTGGATTGTTTGACTCATGCATCTTGCATTGTGTATTATGATTACTATACGCCCTAGCGACATCAGGGTCGTAGCCTCCATAGGTATTTCGTGGATGGCCAGATGGGACACCGAAAATCTGTTCTACATGGGGTGCTATAGATATCCCTGGGTGAAAGTCCCTAAACCCTCTTGGTTCCAGAGGTTGCTCCAACGTTTAGACCGAGTGGATGCATGAGCGCATGAGGGTCGCATACCGTTAGGCCGCGTCTCCCACTGTGTCGTGGTCAGTTGGAAGGGGGTACGGCCTTACCTGCCCGAGAGGAGGGGGCAATGCTAGGCTGAGTCTAACCAGCTCGAGGAATGGGTCCACTATCGATGAGCCAGGCCCGATATTGGCAGGCGGATAGTGAGGTCTCTTCCACTCACCTTGTTGCGTACGATGGGGCGGCAATCTGGTTTGGAGTGTAATAGACCCCGGTGATGATCCCAGAGAGGAACCGTACTGATACGTGGACTATTGAGCAGGATTTACATACTCATACATTCATTTCATTCACTATCCACTCGGGCTGGTGGTGCGTAACTAATTATTGTGTACCTTCGTTATGGTAAGGATTTCGGTTGGGCGCGCGACTAACTTGAGATTAGGAGTTTTCCACATTGAGTCTAACTATCCAAATTTAGGTATGGGACTGGTTTGGATAGAAGTCCCTTGTGGTGGACCCCGTAGCCTGCGATACTATGTACTATCATCCCGACTTCACACTCTAGCATGGTCATTTCATTCGCATCGCATATTGCGTTACATCCGCAGGCATATGACATTTTGGGGTTGCTATGTTTCTGTACTTATATGGCCTAGACAGACTTAGCAGGATTTGTATATTGCATTGCATCTTCGACATCTGATATTTGGCTCTTTATGACTCTTTATTGCATAGCTGATCTATTTTACTTTCTCAATATATTGGTTATTATATTTTTGCATCGCATAGTCTTGGTACGGCTGATAACATTCATGGATTTATAGATTTCGAGTATTTTCGCTTACTCTGATATCGTATGATTCATGATCTTGCCTGTATTACCGATGTTATATGATTTATGGCATTGTATTACATTTTTGGCACTTACCTTGTGCACTCACTTTCACCACCCACTAAGCTCTCTATAAGGTTATGTACGATAGATGCGTGCAGGTGGCGTTAGGTTGTAGCAGTGTTGAGCTTGGACCGTGCAGCGGTCTTCTGGAGCTTGATTTTTTATTTATGTATTTCCCTTTCAGCATTATACTCAAATGATTGTATTAGTGGATATATGATGATGATGTTGCCTTTATGAATTGGGTAATCTTGTGGTTATGCTTATTACAAGTTAAATGTTAAAAAAAA
This sequence comes from Magnolia changhungtana, assembly GCA_030180095.1. Lineage (NCBI taxonomy): Eukaryota > Viridiplantae > Streptophyta > Magnoliopsida > Magnoliales > Magnoliaceae > Magnolia > Magnolia changhungtana. Next base: position 4,250,188 of record JASAUF010000101.1, on the reverse strand, counting down.
ATAAAAAAAAATCCTCCTTGTATGATCCCAGGATCGGAATCTGGTGTATGGATGCTAGGAGCCGAGAATGGGGTACTACAGAGGCTGTCGGCACCGGATTCGGCGATCGGAATTCCTGTGAATCCGATTTCCAAGTTTGGGGCGTGACGACATACCATTCCTGCATTAATCAGAGTACTTAAGGATGTTTAATTATATTGTTTTATCATTACTGCTTGACTGAATTGATAACATATTAACCTTTGCTTTATGGTTCCACTGAGCTAATCACTCACTCCCATATTACGGGACGGTGTTGTACACACTAACCAAACCCTGTCTTAGTTGCAGGTGGAGGCAATGCCTATGAGGTGGAGCCGGACTATGAGGATGAAGAGGAGGCATTCTCTTTCATATATACAGTTTTTAGGCGGGTTCATGTGAGCCGTCGCCTGATCGACGGGGACTTCTGGGATGTTGACTAGATTCCCTTACACTTGCTATTTTATCTTTTTGAATCACACCTGTATATTCATTTTTTGTCCATGTTGGGAAGTATACATGTATATACTTAACCTGATAACATGTTCACACTCTAGAGACTTACAACAGTTTATATACTTTATATATCTATCACAGTTCTTCTGCTTGCGTAATTTAACTGTCTCTAGAGTATGATATGTTGTTTTGGTGTAATCCCACTCATGTTTAATGCACTAACATGGACGACATTTAATCATCATTTTCTATATTGCATAAGTGATGCGTTGGAACTCAGGAGTGGAGCTTATGCTCGACCCCCGATTTTCAGGGCATTACAAGTTGGTATCAAAGCATGATTTGGATTAAACTGGACCTGGGTTATGGTAACACGATGCACTCTGACGCACTCTGATTTAGGAAGGGGGTGATGGAATCTAGAAATCACATTAGTATCCCCAGTTTCATCGACGGGTGAGATTAACTACAGTAGTATAGCTCGTACGTAGCCGAGACCATGTAAAATGATCTCATATCCCTACTTCTATTCACTCATGCTTCCGTCTTCTTTTACGTTTTACACTCATACACCACCGTTACTCAAAAACTACTCATTAAAATTCTCCACCTTCCTTATACCACCTCATTTGGGCACAAAGCCCACATTTTTGTGTCCCATAACCTTCACGACCTCCAAATGATGGGACATTTAGGGCCCTTTTGACCAACTGCATTAGAAGAGATTAGGGTGGATGGAATTCAATAAATGCATGTGTAAAGTATTGTCCCTAGATTGGGTGTATCCCATGGTTTCTAATACCATGTTTGGAAGGTACACAATTAAAAGTAAACATCGGGATTTCCTTTCAAATTACACTTGGAAATTCATCATCATGGGATTTGAAAATCCCATCTCACACTTTCCAACACGAGGCTCATTTTCCAAAGCCTATAAAATTGATTTTTTTTATCCCATCCCACCATCCTTCCAAACATGCCATTCCCAATCTTGAGGTGGGATTAGCAACGCAATCCATTTAATACAACTTAATACCACTGGCCAAACAGGCCCTCAGAGTTTTAGATCTAGAGTTAGTACTCTTAGATTTCAAAAAAAAAAAAATTGACAGTGAAGGAAATCCAATAAATTAATAATGTGAACCCTAGGACTTCCTTAGCTGGTATGGTCATGTGTGAAGAGCTCGAGCGCAGTTAAATTTAAGTTTGGGCAACTCAATTTCAATCAGACAACTTATATTAAAAATGGTATAAAATCATCTAGCATATGAGCGTAGACTTTGAAATAGTACGAAATCATCTAGCCCATAAGCTATTGGATTACCGCTACTCCTAAAATTAAGATTAGGATATTGTTACACTAAGGAATGTAAGAGACCGATTATGCTAAGATAATTGAATGATAGACTTAGTTAGTCGGCTTGATTAGGTTGGAGTAAAAGCTTATTCTTTCGTTGAATCCCCTTAATACTTATAGGCTTCTTTAGTAACTCTTAGGAAGCTTGTTTGACGTAGAAACTATTTACGCTCAAAGAAAACTTATATATCCATTTGATTTAATGTTAGGTCAAATCAATACACCCCTTAGAATTGTCTTCCCGAAGACTTATTACAAACGGGAACACGGAGTAGATGAACTATATATGAGCGAAGTATTTGCGGTTTGAATCAAATTTGTAATCTTGGTAGTTGCCCATGAACTCAATGCTCTGATCAAGAAGAAAGTCGGGATTAACTAAGATTAAGAACTGATACGACAAACTTTCTGTTATAGCTAGGCAGAAGGTCCATGTATCCGATTCAAACCCACTGCACAACTTTCCTTCCGTATTGGCCCAACCACTTACAACCACAAGTTTCATACTTCGTCTTTGAGAGGTGTTGAGAATATATATCTAATAATGATTTTTCCTTTTAGGCCCAAGAAATTTCTTAAATGGGCAACAAACAGTTAGGAATTAGATCCCGAATCACAGACTACCATTCTGGCCTACATATGAACTTAGGAAATTAGTCTGCTCGTTAACCTATTTTGTCAAAATTTCTTAGGTACTAATAACGTCATGGTTATCATACAGTATGAAACTAGACATGATTAATGAAGATAAGTTCGGACCGTGGTAAAAGTCCTTCTTAGGTAGAATTAGGCATCTAGCCACCAACTCACACCAGTCCCTGAAATCAACCACAACGCTCATCATTTTTAGCTCCTTTCTATAACCATAGGTACCAATGCTATAGTACACATCATCGATGAAAGGAAAACCAATGTATTGAGAGATCGTTTCCCATTTCATGTCAAGGATAGGTCCAAAATTATACTTTGTTCCGACATACGGATCAGGATATAGATTCTTGAGCCTGAAGAGTAGAAATTATTTTTAAGGGGGGTAGAACATTATGAGCCCAATCTAGTTAAGTCAGGCGATGCATCCATTAGATCAGAGTGGCGTAGCGGAAGCATGGTGGACCCATGCGCCACTGGCCCAGGATCGAAGGTAACTTGTAATACCCGTATCTTAGTTCGTACTGTTCTGTCGATTCCCGCGATCCTCCCGGTCGAATTCCAGCGACCTGCGACACGTAGATAGTATTTACGCGTGACCCTGAGTTGCATCCTTTAAATCTGAGTGGGCTTGACTCGAGACCTATGCCATTGTGACCACGTCGTCGCTGCTATTCCAACACCGCGTCTCTTGCGTCAATTCGAGTTATAGATCAAAAGTTGTAAGCCGCGCGTCATTGAGACCATTGATCATGATGTGGGGCCCACCTTGTGCTCATGCACATTTTCCTAGGTGAACCCAACCTAGGTTCATCATTTCCCATGAGAGCTACCTATAGCCTCGCCCATCTAGACTAGGTTGATGGCATCATCCCTATGAGCATGCCTTACATGTAATACGTACAAGCATGCTTTCTCCTCTTCCCTAGGCTCTTACAAAGCCATCATTACACATCTCTCTTTCTTATCTCTCTCCCTCTCTCTTCATTTTCATCTCCCTTAGCAAGAGAAGCCATAAACGTCCCAAGCTGAGAGAGAAACTCATCAAAAATTCAGCCACATTCTACTATAGATCCCCTTCAATCCTACCTTTAGATCATAATCTCCACCGTTATAAGAGCCTCATAGGTGCATTGGAAGGCTAGGGAGGAAGAAGAAGGTTAGGTGGGTGCTTCTCTCTCCCTCTCTCTCTCTCTTTTTCATTTTTTGTGTGATGTGTGGCCCACTCGGATGGACCCTACCTTGATGAATGTCTTGTCTAAACCGTCCAAGTCATGTGGACCCTATCCTGTGGAGGATGCGAAAACACAAATATCAAACCTATCAGGTGGGCCACGTTCATGTGAGACCCACCTTGATAAAAGGTGGCCACGTACATGTCCGCCACACCATGATGCTGTGTTTATCCATCCGGTCCGGCGTCCCTGGACGCTGGACGTGGAGCATTTGTAACATGGAGTAAGTGTCCTGATATGGGTGTGTACTAACAAACTAACAAAATAATAATATATATACATAATGTCAGTGGGTTTTTAGATTTTTGGGTGGGCTACTCATACCAGCCCCACCGTGATGTATCAATTTAATCCACACCGTCCATTCCATTTCTCAGCTCATTTTAGGCGTTGGAACAAAATTTGAGATTAATTAGATTCTCATGCGGGCCATACCATAGGAAATAGTGGTATTACCATTGAAATCCACATTGATTCTTCTATTGGCCAAAAACATATCATATATTGGTCTCATTTGGTTGATCATGAGCCATAGAATTCAATGGATGGAGTGGATCCATCTGATGTGGGCTCCACCTGAGAAAAACCATGGAAAAACCCATTTTTAAAGAATAAATAAAATAACATAAAAGAGGTACAGCTGCTCCTGTTAACGGCCAGAGGACGTACAGCCTCCTGCTGCGCCAAGGACAGTCCCAGCCAAATGCTCCATAGGCCCCACGTGGTGTACGTGTGGGGCCACGTGTTATGTGAGTGTTTATCCCAGCCGTTCAGCAACATCTGGACGGTGGGACACCATCACGATGGATTTGTTTTATCCCAACCGTGGATCACACTATTGAAACAGAGGTGATTGAACGCCTGCCATTAAAACCCTTTTGGGCAGGGCAGTTTTGGATCACTATGAAATTTATTTCCCTCCCCATCCTGCGTGTTACATTATCAACAGATTGGATGGCATATAGATGTTACGGTGGGTTCCCCCTGCTTCATCCACGCGGCCCATCTATGGGACCCACCTTGATTTATATTTTTATCCACACCATTCTGGACGGTGGAAACTGGTGGGACCCACTCCTAAACTGATGTTAGCAAGTTCTGTGGGTCCCACTAGAAGTCTAGCTGCTGTATTGGCATCAGATAGACCTGTGGGAATGATCTATTGCATGTGTTTAATCCATACCGTCCACACGCTAACTTCCCTCACTTTCACACACACGTGTGTGTATATATATATATGGTGGGCCACACCACGTGGACCCACCTTTAGTATATGTGTTCCGTCCAGATAGGTCTGGACGGTGGATCTAATCACCCCACCTTATATATATATATATATATATATATATATATATATATATATATATATATATAGAGTCCCGGTCTCCTGCGCACACCAGGCTGTATCGAGCTTAAATCTTCCATATGGACCGTCAGATCCGCGTCATCGGCTGGGATTCAACGTACACGAGAAGAGAGAGTCTCACCGAAGGACGACTCGCGTGGCATTGTTTTCAGATCTGATGGGCTTCTAACGAAGTGACGTCTCTTAGTTTTGTGGGCCATGCCATGTTGTATGTTTTGTATCTATACCGTCCATTCGGTTGGAGAGATCATATTAGGACATGATCCAAAAAATGAATCAGATCCAAAGCTTGAGAGGACCCACCACAAAAAACAGTGTATAGCATTATTCGTCACTATCAGAAATGACCACACACAAGCATTGGACGTGGACTTTTTGTACAGCTTTGTCTATTATGCTAACGTGTCACTTGCGCAGAACATCCGTACCATGCTGGTGGTGGGCCACACCATGAACCTCATGTAGGAAGAGGCATTATAGGATCCAGACGCATCAAAATGTGAAATCTCCTGATTCAGCTATTTGAACATAAGGGCCAATGGTTCAATGAATCCGAAGGTGATCTGATTAACCTACCAAAACTAAAAGTAAGCTAGGTTCATCCCACATCCTCAGTGGGCTAGACAGGATTAACGGGCTGGATCAACGAAGACATGGCCCTACTAGTAAGTCCAGTGTAAGTAAGACACTATTCTTGATATTATGCAAAAGTACGGTTCATCGACCTTGTAGAATAAGGTTATCCTACAACTGCGTGTTTGGAGGCCAGTATGGTGTGTTTATGAAATCTACTCCATCCATCATGTGTGATCTCCAATGTTCTCCTTGGAGGTGAAAAATAGGGACAATCCAAAAATCAGACGTGTCACACCATGTAAATAAAATCATACTTAAAACCACTAAAATCCCATGGCATGGCCCACATGTGATCGGAGTGGTTGATTTTTATAAGGTGTCCATTCAACCTGGTGGGGCCTATTGAAAAAATGTTTGGATAGCATATACAAAACACGATAGCCATTCATACAACAGGGAAGGTTCTAGTGGTGGGCGTCACCAACCCAACCATTCCCCGCAGTCCTGAAGGGTAGACTTTATGAAAGGAGTGGATTCGGACCCTACATCACAGTGGGCCACACACGTAATTACAAAAGAAGCTTACCCTATAATTGCTATTGATAGACAGGCGTCCAGATGAGATGTACAAGAAAATTAAACGGAGAAAAGAGTGTAATCTTGCTGCAAAGGACAAACGGCAGTGAATGAAAAAGCAAGGAATGTTAATTTCTGTTCAGAGTACGGAGAATTGCTTTTGACAGAGAGGGATGGAGGGAGGGAAGGAAGGAAGGGAAGGGAAGAATACTGAGAAGATAGACCAAGTACAAATGCAAATAAAAGTGCATTTTCTTCACTGAAAAAGAGCGCAGGCAAGTTTCAATGGTGAGTGGTCCCCATGAATGCCAATTTGGGCTATACTCCAACTAAAGTGGTCCCCACGAATTGGACGTCCAAACATCATGGTGGGTCCCAGGCAGGTTTCAATGGTGAGTGTCTCCATTCAGTGGGGCCCATCCCTCGTGTTTGGCCTCAACGAAACGGATGTACAGTGTGGATACAACACAATCATCGTGGTGGGCCCCACAGAGCTTTGGGTTAACCAGGCAAAGCCGAGAAAAAGACAGATGAGAGAAGAAAATAACATTCACGTCCCTCCCACTGCACTGCATCTCAAAATCCAATGCACCTCCATTATCTAAACCCCACAGAACACAGAGAGAGAGAGAGAGAGAGAGAGAGAGAATCGAACTTCAAAGATAACAGAGAATATCATCCAAGGAAAAACCTATTCTTTGAGTTTGAGCATTTCTCCTAAAAACTACACCATTTTGATAGATACACGCACCCTTTTTTTTTAACTTTTGACTACACAATACTACAAACTGTACTACTGTATTATCAGAAGTAGAAAAGAGAAGGCGTATCTATCAATCAGGTGGGTGTGAATATCAATCCCCTACCTAAATCCCAACCCATTAATAAAATTCCAAAAAAGTAATTAAAAAAAAAAAAAAAACCTGAAAGTAGAATGAAATTACAGAAAAGTCACTCCTAGTAGTGCGGTCGAGGAGGTTGCTGTCTTGCAGTAGGTGGCCAAATAACATGAGATGGAAGATGAGAGCTGTATACAGACATTGCACCACCACCACTACCACCACTTGTAGGTGTTTGAAGAATGGCGGTTTCAACAACAGCAGTAGAAATCCTCGTTGTAGTAGCTGAAACTTCATCTTCAATCGGCAAGCAATGAAACGTTGGGCTTGTGAAAGAAGCAGCGACGATAATCACAGTCCCAGCTGCGAGTAGAGATCCCACCACAAATACTCCAACGATCTGGCTCTGGGCCCCAGCAAGCGATATGGAGAAACCGTTACCGTCCAATGAGAAAGGAGATGGCGATGATGATGATGATGATGGAGGTAGGAATGTAGCAGAGATGGAGAGAATATCGAATCGGCCATGGAATGTGATGGTGGCTCCCGGCGTTGTGGATGGTTGGCAGAGGGTGACGTTAGCGACGGTGCTGGTGAGGACGTAGAGGATCTCACAAATGGATGGACGGTGTAGATACAAATGGATGGACGGTGTAGATACAAAACATACACCATAGCATGACCCACAAAACTGAGAGAGGACTTCGTTAGAAGCCCGTCAGACCCCGAAAAAAATGCCGCATGAGTCGTCCATCAGTGAGACTCCCTCTTCTCGTATACGTTGAATCCCAGCCGATGAGGTGGATCTGACGGTCCATATGAAAGCTCTCATTTAAGTTCCATACGGCCTGGTGCGCAGGAGACCGGGACTCCGAAAAAAATGCCGCGCGAGTCTTCCTTCAGTGAGACTCTCTCTTCTCGTGTACGTTGAATCCCAGCCGATGAGGTGGATCTGACGGTCCATATAAAAGCTCTCATTTAAGTTCCATACGGCCTGGTGCGCAGGAGACCGGGACTCTATATATATATATATATAATATTATATAGTATATAAATATATATTCAATATTTCTGTGGGATGGCATACCCACGTGGGACCCACCTTTATTCTTGACTGGCTGACCAGCATATTTGTAACCGCTGTATAGCAGCTATGGTACCGTCAGCTGCGTTCAGAGGCCTATACGGTAGGACCGATCGCTGATGGGTGTATCCCATCCAAACCGTCCATCCATTGACCTGCTCACTATGGTGGGCCACGCTTATGGACCTCACTCTGATGTACAGGGTTCAACCAAACTGTCCATCCATTTGGTGAGCTAACCCTAAGGCTTGAGTCTAAAAATAAGACAGATCCAGTTATCAGATGGACCACACTACATAGAACAATGGATTGAACGCCCACCATTGAAACCCCTTTTGAGATTATAGAAGTTTGAACCAATATGATATTTGTTTTTCCTCTAAACCCAGGTCTTTGTGACCTTATGAACTAACTGAATGGAAATAAACGCTATGGTAGGCCCCTCTAAATTGTAATAGTGGCAATCATTATCACCACTGTTATTTGTAATATAGTTCCCACCATTGAAACCCCTTTTGAGATTATAGAAGTTTGAACCAATACGATATTTGTTTTTCCTTCTAAACCCAGGTCTTTGTGACCTTATGAACTAACTGAATGGAAATAAACGCTATGGTAGGCCCCTCTAAATTGTAATAGTGGCAATCATTATCACCACTGTTATTTGTAGTATAGTTCAGATGATCTTTCGATTTGATTCATTGTTTGGATAATGCTTTAAAATAATCTATATAGATGGATGAATAGTGCGACCCAAGTAGTGCGGCCCACTTGTTGTATTTGAGAGGCCTATTGTAATGAATTCGTGGCCCATGGGCGTGGCCCAATGTGATGCATCTGTGGCCCATGGCGATGTATATTAGACTCTTACGTGAGGTTATGGGCCCACTATACTATGACTCTATGTGGACTACTCTTTGGGAGCAATGTCGGTTAAATGACTACATTGATGGATAATGATGGTTGAATGTCTACATCATGACCCTCTTAGGCCTGGATAGTCTCATTCTCATCATTCTCTTATGAGTTAACCCTAATTAGTGGGCTCCATTCGCCATAGACAGATGGTTTCGTGCTATTGGATTTGATATAACCACGGCCGAAGGCCGATCTTTATGGTTGATCGGTTGTTCCTCTATGGACCTCATCTTGTTTATGTGCTGATTGTTGATGCCGATTATCGATCGAGGGCTATTACCGATTTTGATTGTCGTGATTTCTCTGCCAATTCCGATTATCGATTGATCCTGATTGTCGTGGCCAATTGTCGATTCTGATTGACATGATCAATTTAATGATTCTGATTATCGATCGATTCCGATTGACCGATTTTTAATCTCGATCGACGTGACCGATTTGCCGATTTTGATTATCGATCGATTTCGATTGAGCGATTGCGAATTCCGATTGATGAGACTGATTTACTGATTTTGATTATCGATCGATTTCGATTGATCGATTGCTGATACCGATTGATGTGACTGATTTACCAATTCTGATTATCGATCGAGATTGTTTATCATGACCGATTGACCGATTCCGATTAACGTGACCGATTTGCCGTTTTCAATTATTGACCGATTTCGATTGTCATGGCCAATTGCCGATTAGCGATCGAGACCGTTTATCATGACCAATTGACGATTCCAATTAACGTGACCGATTTGCCGATTTTGATTATTGACCGATTCCGATTGTCGTAGTCGATTGCTGATTAGCGATTGAGACCGTTTATCATGACCGATTGTTGATTTCGATTGATGTGACCGATTTGCCGATTTTGATTATTGACTGATCCTGATTATTGTGACTGATTGCCGATTAGCGATCGAGGCTGATTATCATGACCGATTGCTGATTTTCGGTTGACGTGACCGAATTTTTGATTCCGATTGTCATAACCGATTGCCGATTCCGATTATCATGACCGATTGCCGATTCCGTTTATCGTGACCGATTTGCCGATTTCGATTATCGATCTATTTCGATGGTCATGATCGATTGCCGATTCCGATTGTCTTGATTGATTGCCAATTTCGATTGTTATGACCGATTGCCAATTTCGATTGACGTGACCAATTTTTCGACCCTGATTATCGATCAATTTCGATTGTCGTGGCCGATTGACGATTCTGATTATCGTGACCGATTCCAATTATTGAGGCCTACTCCGATTTCGATTTCAATTGTTGAGGCCGATTTCGATTGCTAAGGCCGATTGTCGAGACCTATATGAGGTATATGCGACCCGTAGTTGAGGCCCATTGTGATGTATTTGTAGTCTTTGGGCAAGGGCCACTGTGTTGTATATTAAGCCTTTATGTGAGGCCGACAACCCATTATGTGTTTGGCCCTATGTGGGCCATTCCTTGGGGCAATGTTGGTTAGATGTCCACATTGTTGAGGTCAATTGTCGATGCCGGTTATTTATACCAGTTTTGAGTTGAGACCGCATAATATCATGATACATGCTCATACGCATCATCTGCATGTTGTTATGAGACTCCCCGATAGGCGAAGATTATTTTACATGAGCACATGGTATGCGTAGCATGGATGCATGACTGGATTGTATGACTCATGCATCTTGCATTATGTGTTGAGATTATTATATGCCCTAGTGACATCAGGGCCGTAGCCTCCATAGGTATTTCGTGGATGGCCAGATGGGACACCAGAAATCTGTTCTACATGAGGTGCTATAGATATCCCTGAGTGAAAGTCCCTAAATCCTCTTGGTTCCAGAGGTTGCTCCAACGTCTAGACCAAGTGGATGCATGAGCGCATGAGGGCCGTATAATGTTAGGCTGTGTCTCCCACTGTGTCGTGGTCGGTTGAAAGGGGGTACGACCTTACCTGTCCGAGAGGAGGGGGCAATGCTAGGCTGAGTCTGACCAGCTTGAGGAATGGGTTCGCTATCGACGAGCCGGGCCTGATATTGGCAGGCGGATGGTGAGGTCTCTTCCACCCACCTTGTTGCGCGTGATGGGGCGGCAATCTGGTTTGGAATGAAATAGACCCCTGTGATTTTTCAGAGAGGAACCGTACTGATATGTGGACTTATTGAGTAGGAATTGCATGCTCATTCATTCACTATCCACTCGGGCTGGTGGTGCACAACTAATTGTTGTGTACCTTCGTTATGGCAAGGATTTCGGTTGGGTGCGCGACTAACCTAAGATTAGGAGTTTACCATGTTGAGTCTGACTATCCAAATTTAGGTATGAGACTGGTTTGGATAGAAGTCCCTTATGGTGGATCCCGTAGCCTGCGATACTACGTACTATCATCCCGACTTCACACTCCATCATGGTCATTCCATTCGCAACACATATTGCAATACATCTGCGACATATTGTATCTTGGGTTACTGTGTTTCTGCATTTATATGGTCTAGATACGGTTGATGCTATTCATGGACTCATCAGGAACTGCATAATGCATCGCATCCTCGACATCTGATATCTAGTTCTTTATGACTCCTCATTTGCATAGCTGCTCTATCTTGCGTATTCTGATATTGATTGACTCATGGAATTGTCCGTATTTCCGCTTACTTTGTTATCATATGATTTATGATCTTGTCAGTATTCCTATTTACTCTGATAATTCATGATCTTGTTAATATTTCTGCTTATTTTCGGTATTGTATAATGATGGCATTGTATTGAATACTTGACACTTACCTTATGCACACACTTACACCACCCTCTAAGCTTTTTATAAGCTTATGCACGATAGATGCGTGCAGGTGAAGTTAGGTTGTAGCGGTGTTGAGTTTGGAGCATGCAGCGGTCTTCTGGAGCTTTGATTTTTGATATATGTATTTCCCTTTCTGCATTGTATTCAAATGATTATATTAGTGGATATGTGATGATAATGTTGCCTTTATGATTTGGGTATACTTGTGGTTATATGCTCCATTAAAAAAATAAAAAAAAATCTCCTTGTAGGACCCCAGGATCGGAAATCTGGCCTATGAACACTAGGAACCAAGAATGGGGTACTACGGAGGCTGTCGACACCGGATTCGGCGATCGGGATTCCTGTAAATCCGATTTTTAGGTTTAGGGTGTGACATAACTGATCCAGGTTATACCAATAGTTAGGTCCCTCAAAAGGAGCTGAGCCTTCCTTAGAATGTCAAGAATGAAGTTATTGAAGGAAACTAATTAGGGTTCAAGTATTAAACCAGTTAATATTAAAGAATAGGCCTAATAAAGGGTACAAGATGAATTACAATAGCCGAAGTCAATGTATCCACAAATATGCTCATTGAATACGAACTTAATAGAAGCCTTAACAAGTTCTACTATGAGAAACCTCTTTAGGATGAGTTATTACGATATTGATTCACCCCTACCTTAGACATAGAATAAGACGAGGACACTCTTAGACTAAGACCTAAAGGGCAACTGTATAAATAGGAAATTGAGCCTTTCAATGATGGACATTTCTTAAGTTTTTAGAGTGATCAAACTACGGAGTTACTGAACTATACAACTGCGAAGCATTCGCAGCTTGACCCAATTCTCAATCCTGGGCGACTACTAATGGACTCACTGCTTGATCGAGCAGAAGGCCAAGAGCCACCAGGACTAGGAAGGGATACGATGAGCCTTCTACCCTGGTCAGGTAGGTGATCGATGTATCGGGATCAAGCCCACTATAACCGTCTCTCTGTGTTGGTCAAACATTGAAAATAGCTATCTTATTCTAAATAGATGAGAATCGTCGTCAAGACTTCAAATAGGGAAAGAAATCCATTCTAGCAAACCATCAGGATATAAGTAAGAAATAAAGAGACTCCAAATAGGGAAAGAAGTCCATTATAGTAAACCATCAGGATATAAGTAAGAGATAAAGAAATAAGTTTGTAAGGGGGGTAGAGACTAAAATGTACCAGATTATCATGGATAATTTACACCCCACCACACATATAAACTTGAAATAAATAAAACTTAGGCAAATGAAATAATCAAATCGTTATTTATTTCTCTTAGGCAATTTCGGGGACGAAATTGATTTTTAAGGGGGGTAGGTTGTAACGTCCCGAATTTTTTCCCAACTTGGCAATGAATGTCCTTTAATGTAGAATTGCCCTAGGACCTTATTCTGTTATAATTAGGGTGTAATTTAGTTAAGTATTAATAGCTTGGATCACTTTCTATACAAACTACAAAGGCCCAAGTACCACCTCAGGCAGAAATCAAATAGGACCAAAATCCTTTAGAAACTAAATAAGAATTAATTTAACACTAAACTAGATTCTCTGTGCAATGGGCCCTAATCACTTTAAATACGAACTGCAAGACCCAAAATTTGCAGAATCATCAACGCTACATTACCCTATAATGTAGGATCAATCTCATTACCCAGTTGCTCTCGGGAGCATTACGAAACTCTGTATCGGACCTGGACCGTACGTCGAAAGTCCGATTACTATAAAACTAAATGATTATGACCATCTTGCTGGGCTTGACAACTATCTTAGACATCAAGTCCTGACTGTGTCCAGAAATGTATAACTTGAGCCTGGAGTGAAGTGTGTGAGAAACGTGAATAATTTTGGAAATAAATCCAAACTTAAGTAAACTAAGACGTGTTACTTGCGAGCCAAATATAAGGATTAAGATCATCAGAATCTGACCTAAATACATCCTTGGATCAGGAGAAATTTTCCACACATGTCAGTACACTTGTGGTCCTGATCGAGTACACGTGACCGTTGAACTGAAACTAGTCCCCCACGGTCGATCTGTAAATCCGATCAGACCAAAACCTTATCTCGACCTAGATCCAATGCCAGAGAGCTTAAGTCCGACCGTATCAGAAAATGGGGCTCCGAAAGTGCTCCATTGAGCTGAAACAGATGGATTTTGGCTATAATATACATATACCATGGCCCTAGGGCCATTGAGCTCACTTTTGAGCCTATATAAAGGGCTTAAACCCTCTCTCTCCCATGCAATACGAATTTTGCAAACCCTAAGGGAGAGAAGAGAGAAAAGAGAAGAAGAAAGTGAGGAAGAGAGAGAGAGAGAGAGAGAGAGAGAGAGAGATTGAGAGATAGTCATAGGGATCATTCCCTGACTCTCCACGTGCTTAACCGCCATTCTTGCATCGCTATACGGGCGATACCGATCCCGTTCTTAGGTAAGAAAACCTAACCCTAATCTATTTTAGGGTTTTCAACTAGTGTAATAGATGAATTAGCTAACCTATTCCCTGTCATAGGTTATTGTGGTACCGTAGACAAAGACTTAGCATTTAAACTGATTTTGTTTCACGTCTACCGGTGAAAGGTGCGGACTATATACGTTTAGGTTATGGTTTTCAAGGCTTTCGATGTCGGTTAATGATTTATTACTGAAGTGGGTGCCATTTCACATGCCAAATGCGATGTCTGTTTCGCTTTACGTATATGTATGAACTACGTTGAATATATTGTAATCCATTTATTTGTAGAAATGATCATATATGTATGGAATTTGAAATTGTGTTTGCAATGATTAATTGTCGTGTATATATGCTAGTTGTTTGTGTAACAACTCCTTGATGAAAGGATTTTCCCTAATACATGTTATTCCAACATACGTCGTGTATGTTATAATGTGTAGCCTAGGTGTTTGTGAAAATGTCTGAATGAGTGTAGGATTTGCATTCGTGCTCGCCATGACAAATCGTTGTGGGTATATGACTGTTATGTAGGCGACAGCCCCTTGGCGAAAGGTTTTGACCTAATACATATTATAATCAACATACGTCATGTATGTTAGAGTGTGTAGACTAAGTGTTTGTAAGAATTCCTGAATGAACTAGTAGTTAGTAAATTGTACTTTGTAGGAGTGTTGAGATTGGATTCTCAACTACCTTAACCATGTGCATGATTTCCTCCATGTAACTTATATTCTTTGTGTGTTTTACTTATGGGATGTTTAGTTAAGAATATATGTTTATGTTGTATTTCATGAAATGCTCAAATGATTGTATGAATTGAATTATTGGTCCCTCACTACTTTGACTATCTCACATAACTGTTTGTTGAAAGTGAATGTAGTTGGGGCTATTATATAATCCAGGCAATCAGTAACAGGCCTCGAACTGGTGGCTGAAGTCAATTCGTCACACAGGATGTGGTCGATGAACCTAAGCCGTACTTAGGATGTCGATAGTGGTTAGACCACACGGAGTGCTTATGCACTTCATGTCGATTAACTCAATGTGCATTTGTGCTAGTGAGCTCGTCAAGTAACCCGATTGATCCGATATATGTTCACCATGTTTGGACGCTATTGCTTGAACCTAAGGTACCAAACTCACCAGTGGAAACCCCGTTAACCTTAATACCTTGATCTGCTAAGACTCATGAGCCGGGCATGGTGGTATGGGACACCATGGTCTAGCTGTCAGCCTACGCTGGGACGACGAGCCTCCTCGTAGTGTCCAGTGAGCAACACAGCCTCTTAAACTGAATACGGTGGTATGGGACACTGTATTCGAGCTGTCGGCCTACACTGATTAAGTGACGAGCCCTTTGTAGTGACCTCGAGCATACTCTGAGACTGTGATGAGGTGACGAGCCTTTCCGTAGCAACTAGAGTATAAACTAGGCCTGCACTAATCAGGTGACGAGCCATTTGCAGTGACCTAGAACCGCAACTTCGTATGAGATTTACTAGGACTGACGACCCTAGAATGGATCATTGTTTTGGTATTAATATAAGGGAGGTACCTTAGTTTTTCAATCCTGTTGTATGAAAAGGACTAATAAGAACTTGGTAATCACGCTCATGCACCGCACTGCATGTGCCATTTAACATTGAGTAGAGAGCACTAAGGAAGTGACTGACATGCGCGACCGTTAGATGAAGATCGCAGAGAGAGTGCAGGCGAGGGCATGCATCATTTATATATACCATTCTTACATTAATCAGAGTACTTAAGGATGTTTGATTATATTGTTTTATCATTACTGCTTGACTGAATTGATAATATGTTAACCTTTGCTTTATGGTTCCACTGAGTTGATCACTCACTCCCATGTTATGGGACGGTGTTATATACACCAACTAGACCTTGTCTTAGTTGCGGGTGGAGGCGATGCCTATGAGGCAGAACCGGACTATGAGGATGACAAAAAGGCATTCTCTTTCATGCAGTTTTCAGGGGGGTTCATGTGAGCCGTGGCCTGATCGACGGGAACTTCTGGGATGTTGACTAGATGCCCTTACACTTGCTATTTTATCTTTTTGAATCACACCTATATATTCATTTTTGGTCCATGTTGGGAAGTATACATGTATATACTTAACCTGGTAACATGTTCACACTCTGGAGACTTACAGCAGTTTATATACTTTATATATCTATCACAGCTTCCGCTTGCATAATTTAACTATCTCTAGAGTATGATATGCTATTTTGGTGTAATCCCACTCGTGTTTAATGCACTAACATGGATGACATTTAATCATCATTTTCTATGTTGCATAAGTGATGTGTTGGAACTTGGGAGTGAAGCTTATGCTCGACCCCCAATTTTCAGGGCATTACTGGTTTGATCATTCGATCTTTCCCCCATTTGAGCTTATCCCTTATGCAAAAGGAGAGCTTAGAGCGATGAAGATCGAACTGGGCGATTTCGGCAGCACCTTGGCCCCTTTCATTATTGGCCATACAATAGATTGGTTGCGTGGCCCACGCAACCAATAACTGCTCTCCCTCTCTCACCTTCAATCTTCCCCCACAGCTCTGCTCTTCTTCTGAAATTCTTCTCTCCCTTAAATGAGAGGGGGAGTGGGGTATTTATAGGCCTCTGTACATGCGAACCCTCGATCTTTATGCCATGGGAATCACCTTGCATCAGATCTAACTGTCCATCATAAACTATCTCTGATCTTGATTGCGCGACCCGCACAATGGAAGAAATTGATTGCGCGGCCCGCACAACCAGTTATCGATTGTGCGACCCGCGCAACCACTAAACATGATACTTGATTTTCTTCTTTCTTCCTCATTCCTCCAACTCCCTTTTATTTTTCTACCCTTGCAATCTTTCTTCATTATTTTATGCTCCAACATTTACACACTACTTTTCCATCTATTAATGCTCGACCTACGAAAATCTACCAAAGGCTCCCATTTGTACGAAGGAAGAGATGCCCTCACTGATAGTCCGACCCTTAAAGAAGAGATCAGACCAACAACCAAATTCCTTAAATTGCCTACCAAGGACTTCCCTTGACACAAGGGAGGAATAGTCCCCACCATTCGCCGATCCCTAGAGAAGAGGTCGGGACATCAACCAACCAATGTAGTTAAGACTGCAATTTGTGAGAGAGCTCAAATCTAAAAGATTGGGGACAACCTCCGAAAAAGGGCTGGCCTCTCAGCTAATAATAATACCGATGAATGTGAATGCATATATACACAAATAATAAAAGGGGGAAGCCTAGACACAGTGATCATTACAAAAATTGTTATCATTAATTAGATAGGGGCTACAGACAAAATGAGTACATTACAAAAAAGATATTACAAGAGAAAAATAGAGAATCATGATGATGGAGGAGGCTGCTCGGAAGGCGAGTCCTCGAGAAGCACCTCAGAATCTTCAGAAGTGTTGACCTCGAAAGCAGAGACGTCGAGCTCGGGATATGCTCCCTTTATGTCCTCCAGGCATTTTTCGTACCCGAGGCCATAAAGGGCATCCCTATCCTCCTCATAATATTTAGAGGCCTTCTACTCCTCCACGAAAGCCGTCTGAGCCACAGGGATGGCCGTCTGAGCTTCTTGCATCTCCACGTGGTAATCGCGCCTTAGCTCACCTATGTTAGACTTCCACTGGGCACTCCCTCTCCAAAGCTTCAGCGATAAGTTTCTTTGATGCCTCCAACTCGGTCTGCACTACCTCCACTTTAACCTTCAGGGCCACATTCATCCCCTTGAGCCCCGCCCCCTCTGCTTGAGCCCTCAAAGCAACATTTTTAGAGCGGAGTCGCTCGGCCTCCACACCTTTTTGCAACAGCACGGTCTCAGCCTCCTTGTACTCTACTTTACTGCACAGTATCTCATGACGAGCGTTCAGGAGAGAAGGGGTGAACTAAAATAAAAACTCGCATAAAACAACATGAAAACAACTAAGTAACTAAAGGAAATCTCGAAAGAAAAACTCACCCTGACAAGGAGCCTCGCCAACTACCCCATAACCTCATCTGGAGGCATGTCCATCGTCCTAGTGAATTTGACATCGGGAACATGCCATTCAATCTAGGGTATAAGGCCCTTCATCGTGGCACGAGCCGACCTAAGGGACCCCTAGCCCTCATCACCTCGGCCACCATCTAGGCCATCCACTTGAGGCTCATGAATCTTAGTCTCACTCTTCACAGCCCTTTGGGCCCCAGCAGCCTAGATCTCAGCAACGGAGGCCAGCCCAGCGACCACCTTGGTTCCCTTAGAGATGACAGAAGTGGAAGCTATGGTCAAAATGGTATCTGCGGCTTCCTGACCTATAGAAGAAGAAGACCCAACCGTCCCCTTCTTCGAGGTCACCGTCTTCTTTTTTTGGGCCACCTCGATCAGAGAGGGCGCTTTACGCTTTGGGCCCCTCGGATCAGGCATTTCTTTATCTAGGATGATCTATATTTATTTAAATATTGCCAAGATCAAATCATTAGGAGATGTGTTCCTGATAATGAACAACATAGTATGTCACGCCCCAGACTCAGTAACCGGACTCACAAGGATTCCGATGACCGGTTCTGAACGCAACAGCCTCCATAGTACCCCATTCTCGGCTCCTGAGGCAGGTTCCGATCCTGGGATCCTACAAGGAGGATTTTTCATAACAATATAATCATTACTAATATGAGCATACCCAAGATCACAGCAAGAACATCTAAGAATAACAAAGGCACACATCGCAAAATCCATTATAAATTTGAACTTTTACAATCATCCATAAGGTCCAAAGGACATACATGAGATAAAAGGAAAAGAGAGAAAGGTTAGCAACACATGAGTCCTCAAATGCTCAGCTCTACTCCATGCTCTACTGCTGTGTCGCCTGCCTAGAGTATCCTGCACGCATCAATCGTGCATAAGCTTATAGAAGCTTAGAGGGTGGTGTAGGTGTGTGATAATGGTGCACAGAAGAGTAGTAGGAGATACAAGGCGAGAAGCATGATCAATGAGGATATCACTAGCCTTACCCAGGCTTATCATGAATAAGATGCAATGAGTACTGGGTGCCATGCCAAGGCAATGCATGAAGGGGCTTGTACAACCAATGCTAATGCAATGCAAGTAATGTCAGTGCTCATATCCAAACCACAAGTCATGTATATTTCCAATCATAAGGAAATCACCGGGGTCCATTACACTGCTGAATGACTGCCGCTCTATAGACCCCGCACAGTCAAACGAGCGTAAGAGACCTCACTACCCGCCTGCGAACAACCAATCACCAACAAGGCCTGAAGGTAGCGGACTCATTTACGAGCTGGTCAGACTCAGCCTAGCAATGCCTCCTCACATCAGGCAGGTAAGGCCACACCCCTATCCAACCGACTACACGACAGTGGGAGACGCGGCCTAATGGTATAAGGCCCTCGTGCGCTCATATATTCCACCCGGTCACGGCGTTGGAGCAGATCCTTGGTACCATGGAAGTTTTGAGAATTTCACCCATGGGCATCCTATGCACCCGGTATGCTCAACTAATATTTCCGGTGTCCACACATACAGCCATCCACGAATACCCCTGTGGAGGCAAGGCCCTAATGAAGTAAGGGCAGATATCCATAAGCTATGCAATGCCAGATGCATGAATCACACAATCAACCATGCATCAATCCCAAACATCCATCTCTCGGGGAGATACCAACATGTCCTACTCAATGACACAACTATGGCCAATCATACCTCAACCAATCATGCATATGATGCGTATGGGAGTGGGCCATAAAGATGAATAGGGGTGCTAATGAGGTGAAGATGAACTCTCTACCTAACCATGAAGGGTCTAGGTACTTAACCAATTCCTCATAAGGAATAAAACCTCTAGTGGGGGCCCATATACCTGGGGTAGCCCATGAGACTAAGGAGAACAATGATATGGGCCTAAATAGATGAACGAGCCTAGCAAGGGTCTATGGTGGGCCTTTAACCACCCATAGAAGCCCATGGGCCTACCTTAGGGCCACCAATGTGGACATCCAACCACAATTGATCCCCAAGAGGTAGCCCATCTCTAATTGATTACGGATCAAGGCCCAAGGCCCTCACAACATTAGAAATAAGAAATGGACAGCCATTACATACCACATACATTCATGTTGGGCTTCAGAAAAGCGGCCCAAGGCCTATCCAAAACATGGGTCCATGGGGAACACACATAGCCCAACCCATATATACCACTATGGGCCCACAAGGAAAGGTTAGGGCCCAACATAAAGGCTACTAATCCCATATATTGTTGTGGCCTAGTGGGCAGCCCATTGCTCAAATCACATGGGCAATGTCATGTTCTTAGTCAAGTAAGTTGGGCCTACAACCCGGCCCAAGTATAAAGTTGATTTGGTGGGCAATCAAGGGCCCATATACTTGTGTAATCTGGCCCACTAATCCAACACAATAGTATGGTAAAAATGGTCCAAGAGTTCAATGGGCCCATCAAGAAAGTTCCACCCCAATTGGGCTCAAAGAGTTCAACAACTAGCCACATCCATGAACCCAATTAAATTCAACTGTGGTGGGCCTCAAAAGTATATTTATTAGGCCCAACATTTAAGGAACTAAATGTATAAATTATTCCCTCTAAGATTCTTCACAATGTGTTGGGCCCCACTCCTCAAAATTTCAGCCCAAAGGCCAAACATAATTATAACATGTTGCTGTCCTAAATTTGGGCACCCCATTGGAGTGGGCCCAGGGCCTCTAAAACTCTGGAAATTGAGGGCTAAGGTCCCTCATTATGCATACAATGAGAGAAAACCCAAAAAGGTGGCCCACCATCAGAGGAAATATTTTTGAATTATGGTTTTTATCAAGGCACATTGTTGGACTGCACAGCAGAAAAATCTGGTAGTCCAACTATTTTGGCCCATTCTTTTGGATGCCCAAACAGGGTCAGTTGGGGCTGAAATTTTTCAGAGTGATACTTCAATAGGTAGGAAATACCCCCACAAAATTTCAGAATTTTTGGATATCCCTAAGTATTTTAATTAATTTAAACAAGACAATTTATTCAGAAAATCGGACAGACCTGGACATCCCAATGTGGTGGGCCAGTCCGGCCCTCGCCACGATGTGCACAAGGGTCCATTGGCCCTGAAAGTTGGTAGGTAGGTTCCACCATGGGTGGACCACAACTTCACAAAATTTCAGAATTTATGGACACCTAAAAATATTTTAGTTTATTTAAAGAAATCAATCTGTCCTGAAAATCGGACTGATCTGGACACCATATTGTAATGGGCCAATCCAGCCACCACCATGGTGTGTACAGGTTTCCATTGGCCCCAAAATTTTGTAGGTTGGTCCCACTATGAGTGGACCACCTTCCTATAAATTCTCATAATTTTTAGACACCTATAAATATTTTAATATCTTTTGAAATTCCAACCTGTCCAGGGTGGAATATTGCTGAAATAGTGCAGAAAATCCAGACTGTCCACCTCATTTGGACCACACCTTTGGGACCCCAATGAAGGTCAGATGGGGCTGAAATTTGGTATGGTTGTAGATAGGTCATAAGGCTACAAGAATCATATATTATTTTGTTTCATTATTTCCACCAAAGACCCATAAATCAGGCCCCAAAGTGGCCCAAAAATCTGTCCAGGCAGATTTGGACAGCAATATGTAATAGAAATGATTAAAATATAAACATGGTTTTTCATGGGATTTAACCCTAGGAATTTGTGTGGTGGACCACCCCAGCGGGCCCCACAAATGTCCAGACCTTCCCCATCATCAAATACCCCTTGCATGTGTCCCATTTAGATAGATTTTGGGGCCACATGTCTAAGGATGGACTGCTATGGGTGTCCAAGCTCCATGGTTGGTCTGGATTTTTGTTGGCCTACAAGGTGGGCCACACATGCAAGATCAGAATTCTATCATAAAGAAAAATAAAATAAAATAAAATAAATGAAGAATCGGCCACAAGAGGAGGGGCTCCGCCACATTGAGGCCCTCCCCTTCATCAATCACACCATACATTCCTTTTATTCATAGGTTACAACAAAGATCCACCACATGCATGTTCTAGATTCAAGAGCAATGGTTGGGATGACATCCCAACCATGATTCTAGGGTCTAGATGACCTATCATACTATGAAATCTAAGTAATCCTCCATGATGGGGGCCTATAGAGGGGAAACCCCATGCATGGACATGCATGCATCAAATAGGCCATTTGGCCACAACTAAGGGATGATGTAGGATCTCCACCATGGATTGGTGGGTCCTACACTTCCCACAAAAGAGATCTAAGTATATAAAAATATAAATCCTAATTTCTAGGATTACACCCACCTTAGATACTCCAAATTTGGACCTCCTAGCTCCTAGTGCACCAAGGGATCCATCTCAATGGGTGAGATTGGATTTAGATGGTTGGATTTGGAAGATTAAAGGGGAATTGGGGCTGGAGAAGAGAGGGAGATGGGAGAGAAGTTGCTGGAGAAGAAGAGAAGAGAGAGAGAAATGAGAGGGAAAGAGAGGGAAAATCTTTTTAAGGGAAGTAATAATAACCTATGGTGACAATAACAATGTTGCTAGGGTAGGTTAGGTATGGGTAGTGTTTAGGGTGGGTAGTGTTTATTCCATGCAATAGTGTAGTGTGTGTGTGTGGTGTGCATGGGAAATTGTGCCATGGAGGTGGTCCACATGCTTTTGTACAAAAGTGGGCCACATGATGAAATGCTCATAACTTTTGATCCATAGGTCGGATTGACGCACAAGACATGTCGTTGGAACCGCAATGACGATACGAACGAGATGACATAGGTCTTGGGTCGATCCGAGTCGGGTCTACCTGACTGAACTCAAAGTGACCATAAACACAATTTGAAGGTCGCGGGTCGCCGGAATTCGACCGGTAGGACCGCGAGACCATGATGAACAAGATGCATACTCACACACATACATGTAAACATGGGAACTAGGGTCGGATCTCACAATGCTCCACACCAACAAAGAAATTTCGTCCTCGAAATTGACCAATCCAGGACAAAAGAAAAAATAAAACACCACCATCATATAACAATCATCTTACAAGAAAGGTAATACAAACAATCATATATCTATCAATCATCAAACAAATGGGGATAACGCTCTCTAATCTCGGCCTCGCGTTCCCAAGACGCCTCGGTCTCCGAATGATGACCCCATTGCACCTTCACCAAGGGAATGACCTTGGTCCTGAGGACTTGCTCCTTCCGATCGAGAATACGAATAGGCTGTTCAATGTAGGAAGCATCCTCACGGACCTCAAGTGGCTGCCAATCAATCACGGGAATAGTGTCCAACCCACATTTCCGCAATATAGAAACATGGAATACATCGTGGATCGCGGACAACTCAGGAGGTAAGGCAAGCCTATAGGCCACAGCGCCTATGCGCTTGGTAATCTCAAAAGGTCCAATAAATCTTGGGGCGAGCTTGCCCTTCACACCAAAGCGTACCACACCCTTCATAGGCGAGGCCTTGAGATATACCATGTCCCCGACTGCGAACTCGAGGGGTCGACGCCGACGATTAGCAAAGCTCTTCTGCCGGCTCTGAGCGGTGCGCATCCTTTGCCTGATAACATCAATAGCCTCTGACGTCTGCAGCACAAGCTCGGGACCTAAGAGACGACGCTCTCCAACCTCGGTCCAACAACTAGGAGATCTGCACGGTCTACCATAAAGTGCCTCAAAAGGAGCCATGCCGATAGTCACCTGATAATTATTGTTGTACGCGAACTCTGCGAGGCGCATATGCTCATCCCAACTACCTGCAAAGTCGATCACACAAGCTCTAAGCATATCCTCAAGGATCTGGTTGACCCTTTCGGTCTGCCCATCTGTCTGCGGATGATAAGCCGTGCTGAGGCGCAAAGTGACCCCCAACGCCTGCTGGAAACTCCTCCAAAATTGAGACGTAAATCTGGAGTCTCGGTCTGAAATGATTGAAACTGGGATGCCGTGCAGTCTCACTATCTCCTCAATGAATATCCTTGCTAACCGGTCCATAGACCAGGAAGTACGCACAGGAATGAAATGAGCCAACTTTGTTAAACGATCGATGATAACCCAGATGGTATCATGACCGCGCTGAGTCCTCGGCAACCCTGCAATAAAGTCCATCGATACGTGCTCCCACTTCCACTCTGGAACGCTCAACGGCTGCAAGGGACCAGGGGGTCTCTGATGGTCGGCCTTGACACGCTGGCATGTGTCACACTCGGCCACAAAACTTGCAATCTGACGCTTCATCCCCTGCCAGAAGTACTGCCTCCTCATATCACGATACATCTTCGTGGAGCCCGGGTGGATAGTAAGTCTCGATCGGTGTGCCTCGGTCATCAGATCACGACGCAACTCTGGCACATTCGGGACACACAATCGGCCTCTGAAGCGTAATCCACCATCGGAACCAATCTCTGGTCCCGGCGCTCACGGATGCGGCCTGCACTCGGTACTCTGAAGTGACTCTTCCGTCTGCTGAGCTTCGATCACCCTAGCCACCAAAGAGGGTTGAATCGATAAGCTCGAAAGCTGAACCATGGAAGACTGCAGACCAAACTCAAAGTCAAACTCTGAAACATCCTCGAGCATCTGCCACTGCCGAACCATCATATGTGCCACCAAGCCTCGTGGCTGACGGCTGAGCACATCCGCCACCACATTTGCCTTACCCGGGTGGTACTGAAGGTCAAAATCATAATCTTTCAGCAACTCCATCCATCGCCTCTGTCGCAGGTTCAACTCAGATTGTGAAAATAGATACTTCAAGCTCTTATGATCTGAGAAGAGCTCGAACCTGACCCCATATAGATAATGCCTCCACATCTTCAGTGCAAAGACAACTGCTGTAAGCTCCAAATCATGAGTGGGATAGTTCAGCTCATGGACCTTGAGCTGGCGCGAGGCATACGCCACTGGCTTCCCATGCTGCATTAGTACAACACCCAAGCCAACTCTAGAGGCATCGGTGAAAACAACAAAACCCTCACTCCCATCAGGGAGAGTGAGAACAGGAACGGACGTGAGGCGGTCCTTCAACTCCACAAATGCCTCCTCACAAGCGTCACTCCAAACGAACTCGACGCCCTTTCGAGTCAACCGGGTCAGCGGTGCTGCAATACAGGAGAAACCCTTGATAAACCGTCGATAATATCCCGTTAGACCAAGGAAGCTGTGAATCTCGGACACGTTCGTGGGCTGGCCCCACTGACGCACTGCATCAACCTTCGAGGGGTCCACAGCGACACCCTCCCTCGTCACTACGTGACCGAGGAACTTCATCTCCTCCTGCCAAAACTCGCACTTCTCTAGCTTCGCATACAGCTGGTGGGCACGGAGGGTCTCAAGCACAATCCGCAGGTGCTCAGCATGGTCCTCTCGGGTTCTCGAATATACAAGAATATCATCAATGAATACCACCACGAACTGATCGAGGAACGGCCGAAAAACTCGTTCATCAGCTGCATGAATACGGCGGGTGCGTTGGTCAGTCCGAATGACATGACCAGAAACTCAAAGTGACCATAGCGTGTTCGGAAAGCCGTCTTCGGAATGTCCTCCTCTCGGACCCGAATCTGATGGTAACCGGAACCAAGTCTATCTTGGAAAAATACCGCCCACCCTGTAACTGATCAAACAGATCATCAATACGGGGGAGCGGGTATCGATTCTTGATGGTGACTCTGTTGAGCTCACGATAATCTACACAGAGTCGCAACGAACCATCCTTCTTCTTCACAAACAATACGGGGCTCCCCAGAGGCTGGCTGGGACGAATAAAACCTAACTCCCGGAGCTCATCTAACTGCTCTTGCAGTTCCCTCAACTCTAACGGTGCCATCCGGTAGGGGACCTTCGAGATAGGTGCGGCACCAGGCACCAAATCAATCTGGAACTCCACCTGCCGACGCGGCAGCAAACCCGGTATCTCCTGAAACACATCCGGGTACTCACAAACAACGGCGGTACTCTCATACTCTCTCGCCATAGAATCCTCAACGACCGAAGCCAATAAACTAGATAGCGGCTCTCCTCTGGGCTCGGCGACGAATCGGAACACTTGGAAAGCACTGGGATATGAAACGTGGTGTCCTCGCGGCACAATCCAAGATGGCACGATACTCGCAAGCCGTCCATACCCGAGAATCACATCAAATCCTGTCATCGGCATCATGAATAGATCGGCGGGGAGGAACATCTCGCCCACTAACACTTTGGCAAGAAGGACACGACGGTTAACACAATAGACTTCCCCATGGGAGTCGAAACGGTCAAGGCCTCGAGACACGGCCTCCGACGGAATACCGGTCGATCGGCAAAACTGCTCGGTCACAAAAGAATGGGAAGCACCAGAATCAAATAAAACATGAGCAACACAAGCAGAAACAAGAAGAATACCCTCAATGACTCCACCGGTCGATGATCGGGTCCTGGCCGGCGCCTGCCGTGAGAATAAAAACGGCCCTGAGCTGGTAGGGGAAGCAAACCGGAAGACTGAGGGTCCTGAATCTGAGCCTGCTGGGCTGCTATACACACTGGACCTAGGGATCGAACAACATACGGATATCCCCTCTGCTGGTCTTTGCGCCGCTTCTTCATCTGCTTCTTCTTGTCTCTCGCTACTTCTTGTCTCTGCTGAGGTGGCCTACCTGGCTGCCTCTGCTGTGGAGGAGGAGCCCTAGGAGCGGCCGGTGGAAGCTGTGCTCTCTGCTGCTGCTGAGGAGGACGAGGAGGGGGCAACTGCGGTGGCCGCTGCTGCTGAATGGGGAGAGGACACTCACGCCTCCGATGTCCGGCCTGTCCACAACCGAAGCATACGCCAGAAAAGGGGTCAGAAGATGAAGCAGCTGGCGGTGCTGATGACGATGAAGAGGCTACTGACTGAACCACAGGCTGCCGATACCCTGATCTGCCCCTCCACCTCTGCTGACGATGCTGCCTAGAACTGCTGGCTGGTGCACTCCTCTTCCGGTCTCCACCGGAACTCTGCTCTCTCGATCTCTGGGTCATAGCCCAGTCCTCCTCATAAACTAGTGCCCGATGCACAACCTGGTCAAACGTCTCCAAGCAATGTCCCACCACACGACTGCGAAGGGCAGGACGTAAACCGGTCACAAAACGACGGGCCCTCATCTTCTCATCGCTGGTGAGATGAGAAGCGAATCTAGACAAGGCCAAGAAACGGGCCTCATACTGAGATACAGTCATATCGCCCTGCACTAGGGTCTCAAACTCGATCGCCCGCTGGATCTAAACATGCTCAGGGAAGAACTTCTGGTCGAAGCGGGTCACAAACTCCTCCCATGTCCAAACAAACTAAGCCCCGACCATCCTGGACACGGATGACCACCAGTGTCGGGCCTCACCCTGAAGAAGGTAGGTGGCAAGGGATACTCTGGCGGCCCGCAGACACTTGAATAGTGTCAAAATCCTCGCAACCTCGGTGCGCCAAGCCTCAGTCTGCAGAAGGGTCAGGATCACCACTAAACCTCGGGGGATCATGCTGGCGGAACTCTCGGGCTATCGCACTAGCATGCGGTAAGTCAGACTGCCTGAAAACCTCAGTGGTAGCTGGCTGACGGGTTTGCAAAGCAGTGGCAACCAGCTGCATCAGCTGCTGGAAGTGCTCAGCTCCTATAGGTACAGTCGGAAAAGCAGGGGCGGCACTCGCCTCAGGAGGAGGCACGGGTACGGCCGTCGGAGCAGGAGCCTCCGAAACCGGAACAGCAGACTGAGGAGGGGGAATAGGTGGGGGAATCGGAGCAACTAGAGCCTCTGTAACCGAAACAAAGGGCCGAGAAGAGGGAATAGGTGGCGGGCCGGAGCAACGGAGGTACGGGCACTACGGGCTCAGGCGGGGAGCGGGCGGATCGGGACCTCAGGAATCGGATCCTCAATAACGGGAGCAGGATGTACTCGAGTAGGATGGGTACCTCGGGCGCCTCGTCCACGGGCACCACTACCACGGGCGCCACAACCACGGGTGCCACGACCACGGGCGCCACGTCCATGCGTCATCGTCTACAAAATAATGACGTCGCAAGGAATCAAGAAAACAGGCTCAATACGGAGCGAAGAGAAGAATCTCGGGACACTACTTGTCCTATGTTCTTGGCAGACATGTGATGTTATCCTGAGTTATTTCAGAATTACTTGCTATGCTCTGATACCAACTCCTGTCACACCCCAGACTCGATGCTTAGGACTCACAAGGATTCCGATGGCCAGGTTCGAACGCAACAGCCTCCATAGTACCCCATTCTCGGCTCCTGAGGCAGGTTCCGATCCTGGGATCCTACAAGGAGGATTTTTCATAACAATATAATCATTACTAATATGAGCATACCCAAGATCACAGCAAGAATATCTAAGAATAACAAAGGCACACATAGCAAAATCCACTATAAATTTGAACTTTTACAATCATCCATAAGGTCCAAAGGACATACATGAGATAAAAGGAAAAGAGAGAAAGGTCAGCAACACAGGAGTCCTCAAATGCTCAGCTCTACTCCATGCTCTACTGCTGTGTCGCCTGCCTAGAGTATCCTGCATGCATCAATCGTGCATAAGCTTATAGAAGCTTAGAGGGTGGTGTAGGTGTGTGATAATGGTGCACAGAAGAGTAGTAGGAGATACAAGGCGAGAAGCATGATCAATGAGGATATCACTAGCCTTACCCAGGCTTATCATGAATAAGATGCAATGAGTACTGGGTGCCATGCCAAGGCAATGCATGAAGGGGCTTGTACAACCAATGCTAATGCAATGCAAGTAATGTCAGTGCTCATATCCAAACCACAAGTCATGTACATTTCAATCATAAGGAAATCACGGGGTCCATTACACTTCTTGAATGACTACCGCTCTACGATAGACCCCGCACGGTCAAGCAAACGAGCGTAAGAGACCTCACTACCCGCTGCGAACAACCAATCACCAACAAGGCACGAAGGTAGCGGACTCATTTACGAGCTGGTCAGACTCAGCCTAGCAATGCCTCCTCACATCAGGCAGGTAAGGCCACACCCCTATCCAACCGACTACACGATAGTGGGAGACGCGGCCTAATGGTATAAGGCCCTCGTGCGCTCATATATTCCACCCGGTCACGGCGTTGGAGCAGATCCTTGGTACCATGGAAGTTTTGAGAATTTCACCCATGGGCATCCTATGCACCCGGTATGCTCAATTAATATTTTCGGTGTCCACACATATGGCCATCCACGAATACTCCTGTGGAGGCAAGGCCCTGATGAAGTAAGGCGGATATCCATAAGCTATGCAATGCCAGATGCATGAATCACACAATCAACCATGCATCAATCCAAAACATCCATCTCTCGGGGAGATACCAACATGTCCTACTCAATGACACAACCATGGCCAATCATACCTCAACCAATCATGCATATGATGCATATGGGAGTGGGCCATAAAGATGAATAGGGGTGCTAATGAGGTGAAGATGAACTCTCTACCTAACCATGAAGGGTCTAGGTACTTAACCAATTCCTCATAAGGAATACAACCTCTAGTGGGGGCCCATATACCTGGGGTAGCCCATGAGACTAAGGAGAACAATGATATGGGCCTAAATAGATGAACGAGCCTAGCAAGGGTCTATGGTGGGCCTTTAACCACCCATAGAAGCCCATGGGCCTACCTTAGGGCCACCAATGTGGACATCCAACCACAATTGATCCCCAAGAGGTAGCCCATCTCTAATTGATTACGGATCAAGGCCCAAGGCCCTCACAACATTAGAAATAAGAAATGGACAGCCATTACATACCACATACATTCATGTTGGGCTTCAGAAAGGCGGCCCAAGGCCTATCCAAAACATGGGTCCATGGGGAACACACATAGCCCAACCCATATATACCACTATGGGCCCACAAGGGAAAGGTTAGGGCCCAACATAAAGGCTACTAATCCCATATATTGTTGTGGCCTAGTGGGCAGCCCATTGCTCAAATCACATGGGCAATGTCATGTTCTTAGTCAAGTAAGTTGGGCCTACAACCCGGCCCAAGTATAAAGTTGATTTGGTGGGCAATCAAGGGCCCATATACTTGTGTAATCTGGCCCACTAATCCAACACAATAGTATGGTAAAAATGGTCCAAGAGTTCAATGGGCCCATCAAGAAAGTTCCAGCCCAATTGGGCTCAAAGAGTTCAACAACTAGCCACATCCATGAACCCAATTAAATTCAACTGTGGTGGGCCTCAAAAGTATATTTATTAGGCCCAACATTTAAGGAACTAAATGTATAAATTATTCCCTCTAAGATTCTTCACAATGTGTTGGGCCCCACTCCTCAAAATTTCAGCCCAAAGGCCAAACATAATTATAACATGTTGCTGTCCTAAATTTGGGCACTCCATTGGAGTGGGCCCAGGGCCTCTAAAACTCTGGAAATTGAGGGCTAAGGTCCCTCATTATGCATACAATGAGAGAAAACCCAAAAAGGTGGCCCACCATCAGAGGAAATATTTTTGAATTATGGTTTTTATCAAGGCACATTGTTGGACTGCACAGCAGAAAAATCTGGTAGTCCAACTATTTTGGCCCATTCTTTTGGATGCCCAAACAGGGTCAGTTGGGGCTGAAATTTTTCAGAGTGATACTTCAATAGGTAGGAAATACCCCCACAAAATTTCAGAATTTTTGGATATCCCTAAGTATTTTAATTAATTTAAACAAGACAATCTGTTCAGAAAATCGGACTGACCTGGACATCCCAATGTGGTGGGCCAGTCCGGCCCTTGCCACTATGTGCACAGGGGTCCATTGGCCCTGAAAGTTGGTAGGTAGGTCCCACCATGGGTGGACCAGAACTTCACAAAATTTCAGAATTTATGGACACCTAAAAATATTTTAGTTTATTTAAAGAAATTAATCTGTCCTGAAAATCGGACTGATCTGGACACCATATTGTAATGGGCCAATCCAGCCACCACCATGGTGTGTACAGGTTTCCATTGGCCCCAAAATTTTGTAGGTTGGTCCCACTATGAGTGGACCACCTTCCTATAAATTTTCATAATTTTTAGACACCTAAAAATATTTTAATATCTTTTGAAATTCCAACCTGTCCAGGGTGGAATATTGCTGGAATAGTGCAGAAAATCCAGACTGTCCACCTCATTTGGACCACACCTTTGGGACCCCAATGAAGGTCAGATGGGGCTAAAATTTGGTATGGTTGTAGATGGGTCATAAGGCTACAAGAATCACATATTATTTTGTTTCATTATTCCCACCAAAGACCCATAAATCAGGCCCCAAAGTGGCCCAAAAATCTGTCCAGGCAGATTTGGACAGCAATATGTAATAGAAATGATTAAAATATAAACATGATTTTTCATGGGATTTAACCCTAGGAATTTGTGTGGTGGACCACCCCAGCGGGCCCCACAAATGTCCAGACCTTCCCCATCATCAAATACCCCTTGCATGTGTCCCATTTAGATAGATTTTGGGGCCACATGTCTAAGGATGGACTGCTATGGGTGTCCAAGCTCCATGGTTGGTCTGGATTTTTGTTGGCCTACAAGGTGGGCCACACATGCAAGATCAAAATTCTATCATAAAGAAAAATAAAATAAAATAAAATAAATGAAGAATCGGCCACAAGAGGAGGGGCTCCGCCACATTGAGGCCCTCCCCTTCATCAATCACACCATACATTCCTTTTATTCATATGTTACAACAAAGATCCACCACATGCATGTTCTAGATTCAAGATCAATGGTTGGGATGACATCCCAACCATGATTCTAGGGTCTAGATGACCTATCATACTATGAAATCTAAGTAATCCTCCATGATGGTGGCCTATAGAGGGGAAATCCCATGCATGGACATGCATGCATCAAATAGGCCATTTGGCCACAACTAAGGGATGATGTAGGATCTCCACCATGGATTGGTGAGTCCTACACTTCCCACAAAAGAGATCTAAGTACATGAAAATATAAATCCTAATTTCTAGGATTACACCCACCTTAGATACTCCAAATTTGGACCTCCTAGCTCCTAGTGCACCAAGGGATCCATCTCAATGGGTGAGATTGGATTTAGATGGTTGGATTTGGAAGATTAAAGGGGAAATGGGGCTGGAGAAGAGAGGGAGATGGGAGAGAAGTTGCTGGAGAAGAAGAGAAGAGAGAGAGAGAAATGAGAGGGAAAGAGAGGGAAAATCTTTTTAAGGGAAGTAATAATAACCTATGGTGACAATAACAATGTTGCTAGGGTAGGTTAGGTATGGGTAGTGTTTAGGGTGGGTAGTATTTATTCCATGCAATAGTGTAGTGTGTGTGTGTGGTGTGCATGGGAAATTATGCCATGGAGGTGGTCCACATGCTTTTGTACAAAAGTGGGCCACATGATGAAATGCTCATAACTTTTGATCCATAGGTCGGATTGATGCACAAGACATGTCGTTGGAACCGCAACGACGATACGAACGAGATGACATAGGTCTTGGGTCGATCCGAGTCGGGTCTACGTGACTGAACTCAAAGTGACCATAAACACAATTTGAAGGTCGCGGGTCGCCGGAATTCGACCGGTAGGACCGCGAGACCATGATGAACAAGATGCATACTCACACACATACATGTAAATATGGGAACTAGGGTCGGATCTCACATAGTATCATCTCCTTTTATCATTCTCAAGCCTATTATGGCCATTTGTCAGGTAAGAAGACTACAGCTCAAATTTTACAGTGTGGCTTTTATTGACACACTATGTTCAAAGATTCACATGAATCTTGCAAAGCGTGTGAGTGTTGTAAAAAATTGGGAGGATTGTCTTGTAAGAATATGATGCCACCAAACCCTATTCTCATTATTGAAGCATTTGATTGTTAAGACATCGATTTCATAGGACCATTCCCCCAATCTTTTGAAAATATCTATATTTTGCTTGCGGTAGACTATGTCACCATATGGGTTGAGGCAATTCCTTGTCAAAATAATGACCATTGCATGGTCATTAAGTTCTTAAAAGAAAACATCCTATCCTAGTTTGGAACTCCTTGAGTCATCATAAGTGATGGAGGATCCCACTTTTTCAATAGGCCATTCAAAACTTTAATGAAGAAATATGGCATTTCACATAAAGTGAGTACCCCCTATCACCCTCAGACAAGCGGCTAAGCCAAAATTTCAAATAGAGAGATCTTTCTCAACTTCTTTCGATTGAGTCCTTAGGGTTTTCAGCCCTCATTAGGATAGTCTTATCAATTGCTTTCCCAGTTCTCAGGTGCTAATTGGGAAACATGGCTAAAATCAACTACAAACATTCGTATGGATAGTCTACGACCTCCAGCTATTCACAACCCCAAGTGCAGGGTCGCGATGTAGTAATAACTCAATGAGACCGAGGTCAAATCCTTAGGGACTATATTTGTACGTATTCTAAAAGTAATTAGAAGTAGAACTAGAATCAGAAACTAATCTAAATTATGGAATAAAAGAAGTAATTGTGAATGGGTATCAATTAATCAAAAGGAAACTAGAGTTCCACGGATCCACTTGTAGCTATCAAGATGATACCTTGCTTGATTCAATAAACACAACTGGAATTGAAGTTCTATCCTATCCAGGTGGAAGAAAAAATAATTGAAGCATAGTCTAAACTTTGCATTGAATTAGTTCACACATGAAGGAGTATTATGATGATTGGAAGGGATTCCATCATCCTACCATGCCCAGGAGACGATTGTGAACAACAGGATTTACCAATCTCACAATCTCATAATGGAAAAGAAGATATTCAAAGCTATCATAGCGTCTATTGTAATTTGAGTCACAATAAACCATATAAAACTAAAAATATTCTTTAAATTCAAAATAGAAATCAATGAAGTTTAACATAAACATGAATTAAAAAAAAGAAATATCTCAACACGCTACAAGCTTTACCTCTTAGCCCTAGCTAAGAGATTAGCTAGTCATAGCTAACTAAAAAACATAAGAAAAACAAAACGATTTACTAAAACCCATGAAGAAATAGAAGTAGAAGAACATCGTTGGTGCTTTATCTAGGCCTCCTTTCCCTTTCCAAACCCTAGAAGATGGTTTGGAATAGCCCAGGGACTCCTTCATATAGTTTTACAACTCAAACTTTCGCACCTAGTTGGAAAAATCTGCAAACCGCATCAAATTTATGCACTTCATGTACACCATTGATGACACCTTCGATGTCATCAAAAATCATCCAAAACTGTCCAATGAGTTTAGCCCAAAATTCCTGAATTTACCGATGCATCAAATTGACTTTGATTGTACCTTCGATATCATCGAAGGCTATTCTAGAATTGTTTCAGAACTATGTTTCTCAGGCCCCGGAATTTCAGAATATCTTTTTTTAAGGACAATTTTCAGGATTCTTTTTTTTTTTTTTTTTCACTTCAAATCTTCAATTTTCTTCATTCATCACTTAATTTTCATGGATCTTTGGCATATGAATTCTTCATTAATGAGTTCCAAATCTTCAATTCTTCATTATCTTCTTTCGAGCTCTAAAACTATCCTTTTAAGCGCATATTTATCATAAGCTTCTGAATCACCTCTCATGATAAAAATATATAAAATTAAATGCTAGGAAAGTTAATGTAATTGAAGGGTTAAATATGTATATTTGAATCTCAACACACCCCCCAACTAGCATTTTTCTAGTCAAGCAAAACATGCGTGACATAATCTTCAACTCTCGAATTGCAATCCTCTTTCAGAAAATAATCTTGTAAGTGCTAAAACGATGAGCACACTTTAGTTGTTAAATTTCGTAAGGCCAAAACATCTTGTCAATTTATCTTCAAGATTGGTCCATAATTAAGAGAAGATTAAGCTCAAGACCGGTTCATACTCAAAAAAAGATTAAGCTAAAGATCGACTAATGTTCAAGAAAACAACAAGCTCAAATTCAAGATAAACTTTCGAGACTTAGTTCAAGTCAAAGAAGATCAGATATTTGATATATCTTAGGTGGTATAAAACCTTAGAAAGACCTTAGGACTAGGTGCTTTCAAAAATGAAATTTAACGGTGGATCACCCACCTATCGGCCTTCTTCTTAGCTCCTTGGACTCCTAGGCTCCTTAGCTTCAATTTTAATGGAGGTTAATGGTGAATGAATGGTTGAGATGAGAGATGAGAAGGTAGGAAGTGGGCCACACACAAAACTCTCTCATGGAGATTTGGGAGAGCTTGGACGTGTGACTCTTTGGTTGCTTGGAATATGGGTCCATGGAGCAGTCTTAGCTATCCGATTTGTGGACCTTTTTTGTTGTGTTGGAACTGTTGTCATTATGTTCTTTACAGTTATCAATATATGTGCTCTTGATATATATGTGTGTGTGTGTGTGTGTGTGTGTGTGTGTGTGTGTGTGTTTTCAGTAACTGAAGTCTTCTTTTAATTTGTAATCACCTCATCGGAATTGTGGCAAGATTTTTTATGTAAGCTAGTCTTACATCTGGGTCTCCTAATTCTAAAGAAACCAAGGATTTGGTTTCCCAACTCTAACATGCCAGCCCTGAAAAAAGCTGTTATGATTATATCAAAATTCAACATGTATAAACACTAAAATGCTCTTTGTATAATTTGAACATCAGTTATTGTTGTCATTTATTTTTATTTTTTCTAGATTTGATTTTACCTCGTGCAGTTCTATGACAAGTTCAATATTTGCCATAACATTGTTGAACTTCTGGAGTACATATGGAATGTGCCTACCCATTGCAATGCATGGAGCGGCAAGTAAAATCATTTACTTAATAGCAACCCTTCTTAATTTTTCCAGATTTCTCTTTTGCAAGCAAGTATTGGAGACTGCTGAATCCTTATTTTTGTGTTGAATTTCTTTTCTTCATATTGGTTCAGATTGCTTGGAGCCCACCTTGATGGATGTATTCTATATCCACTCTGTTCTTACGGGAGGAGAGGTGAGATGCAACTCTTTATGCATGAATTCTATGCATTAGATATCTTAAGAAATACAATGCCACATTTGATGTGTAGGTTGTCTCTGAAGATAATGGCATGAACCTTGATAAAGTCTGTATTGAAATGCTTGGTACTGCAAAGAAGATCTATAATATTATTTAGATGTACTTGAATGTGCTCTGGGACTATTAGAGGTGGGCACGATCTGACTCGATCCAGTTGATAGCCCATCCATGGGGGACCCACCAGACAACAATCAGCATCGCATGAAGGTGGGTCCCACTAAAATGCTGGTCCTAATAAAAGCAGAGCATTCTACAATTTCTTTAAAATTATGAACACGAACACAATCATAGAGCCTTACAAACTATTTACTCAAAGATTTTCATCATTCCAAAGTCCAAAAAGCATTTCATCACTGCAAAAAGGAGTTATCATACAATGCTCCACCAAACTACCAGCATTTCCATCCATGCTAGCATTTCATATAAGTGGACCCTTCCTTTCAATTATGCACACTGGTGATTTCCATATCAAACTTTCCCAGCCATCCAATAATATCAACTACAGTCTTTCAACCATCCATTAATTATAATTCAAGGATTTTCAAATGCAGTTCCTATTCACAATGCAGCCTACCAAATGGACTGTTTGGATTGTAAAAAACTAGGACCCATCTGAATGAAGTACTAACTCAAATTGAAGAAACCATCAATTCAGGCCTGACATTCTACTTTTGATCACATTAGAAAAAAACACAATGCATTTGTGCCATCATGCCTGTCTATGTTGGTTGAATAAACAAGATGTGGCGACGCAATCAACGTTGAGATGGAAGTGAGTAATGTGGGACATCAAGATGGGTCCTACGTCATCTTGGTCTACTCGAAGCCACCTATTGATTTGGTTGAAGCCCCTCTTAAGCAAGTGGTGGAGTTCAAATGGGTGTTCATACCTATGGGTGCGACTAAGACAGTGAAGTTCTCGATTGATGTCTATAAGAGCTTGAGTGTGGTGACATATACAAGTTACCTGGTTTTGCCAGTAGGGGTGCACACGATAATGGTTGGTGATGGAGATGAGGCTGTATCATTCCCACCACACGTTGAAAGAAAATCCATCACCAAACAACAGAATCTTCAATAAATCGACACTAAACCAAAACATGGAAAAAAAATCCAATAGAAAGAATCAAACAACAGAAACCTGGTTGCATGCAAAACGATCAAAACCAAAAACCTACAAAATTTTGGGGGAAAACAAAAACAAAGGAAAATCAGGGAAAATGTGGATTCAAATGCGGAGAACATGAATTCGAAGTGAATGAAGTTGAACGAAAAATATGGGATTGGAAAAATGTCACAATCTTAGGTTTCTTCTCTTGGCAGATGGACAATTTTGCATCAATCTTTAGAAAATACCTAAGTGGGCGCACCTTATGTACGGATTAGATGCAATCCCTAAGCATACAAACCAGATCTGAACTCCAACCGCTCCACAATTGCGAAATCCAATCATCGGAAGCTCGAGGAGCGTTGTTTCTATTGAAGGGAGAGGGAGAGGTAGAGGGAGAGAGGGGAGTAGATAGAGAGTGTGAGAGAGAGTAAGAGAGAGAGAAGGGAACAAAAGAGAGAGGGAAAGAGATCGAGAGGGAAGGAGTGAGGGAGCGGGAGACATGGGGAGAGAGATCAAGAGGGAGGGAGAGAGAGAGAGAGAGAGAGAGAGAGAGAGAGAGAGAGAGAGAGAGAGAGAGAGAGGTCGAGTGGGGAGCGGGAGAGAGAGGGAGAGATTGAGAGGAAGGTTGAGAGTGAGGGAGCCGGGAATTAGGGTTTTTTTTTTTTTTTTTTTTTTTTTTTTTTTTTTTTTTTTAAGTTTTGTAACAGTTTAAAACCATTCTAGAATTGAAATGGCTTTAAGCCATTCTAGAACCAAAGACACCCATTCCAAATTAGCAATTTTGGTATAGTGTCGTTTTGTAGTGTGATCATGTTATGCATCTAAGCATACAAAGATATAGAAGTGCAATTGCACTTCTGAAATTTCATGGGTCATTGATTAGCAAAGTACTTATGGTCCATCATTGATTTTTTGTGGTCAGTGTGATTTATATTTTGCAACTATACGTACCATTGTGTATAAAAGCAAATGCTACTAAAATTTTTGGGTTTTATTTGGGAAAAAAAAATCATTGGCATCACTTGTACAATATGATTGTCAATCTAGGTTGTACATTTATTTGAAACTTTGAACGTTGGCCTTTTATATATATATATATATATAATTATTTTGTTTATGCAAGCCTTATATAAGATAGTTAACATCATTTGACCAAAGTGCTTGTTTTGAATCATAAGCAGCTCACAGTGGGGTCTATTGAATAACTGTTTCAAGATGAAGATTGGAATTATTTTGTTTATCCACTCCATTTGGCTTCCATCTTTTCATGATATTGATCGAATGATTAAAATCATCCAAGCATCACGATTTTTGCATCTATTTGTTAAGAACTATCATGGATCGCTTATGATTCTGAAAAATTACTTTTGTTAGGCAATTGTAATCATTCCATCCATGGAATGGAAAAATAATGGCTTTAGAAAATATGCCAAATTAGGGATCAAATGGATTGTCTTATCAGAGCCATTTTTTGTATTATATCCCAGGAAATGTACCATAGACCTAATCCACAGTTCAGATACATCATTGGACTGTCCAACTGAACCCATCCAACTAGGAGCACTATAACTTATAGTGCTTGCACTAGAGCCTTCCTCTTTTTATTTTAGGGGCACCTAAACTAGGGCTGTAAGCTAGCCGGGCTTGGGTCTGTTGAAGTTTAGCCAATAGATGAATCTAAGCCGAGCCCTGTCCTGGTTGTAATAGGGCACAAAAAACAAGCTTAAGCCAGATTTAATGATTATGCATGGTCCGAGCTCAAATCCAAACAAGCTTGTGTTTGTGGATGGTGGCATTACGATGCTTTGAGTGTATGTACTTGATATAGTTCGTTTTGCCAGAATTTGCATCCGAATCTTGAACTTTCACTAGTTAAGATCATTAAGATCGGTTACCATCAAAGTTTTGTTTGGATACGCTAACTTGAACACATTTCTCCAGCAGAGTCTTGTTTGAATATGCTCATATGGATTGTGTTTGTAGATGAGTAATGTTTTGTGTACATGTGAAGGTGGGTATGAGTATGTATGGAAACTTTGGTAACTTGAGAAAGTGATATGTGCTTCTTCTTCTTCTTCTTTATGTTCACGAATGTAGCATTATGTTTTGTTGAATATATGTACTTGATATAGTTCATTTTACTTGCATAAGCATCTAAACCTTGAACTTTCACAAGTTAGGATCTTTAATAGCGTGGTTACCATCAAATTTTGTTTGGATAGGCTAATCTGAAAATACGTCTAGCTAAGTCTTGTTTGAATATGCTCATGTGGATTGACCATTCTACTGTACCAACTGGTGTTTATCAAACAACTTGTTCGGACAATCCTTAGTAAGAAAGTTGAATCATAGAATTGCATTTAAAAAAAAAATTATTTCAAGAAGTTTTTATATTTTATGTTTTAGCTACCTTGTGGTAGTTGTTAGCTGGCAAAAGCTTGTGGAGTCTATCTCTATTCATTCTTTTTCAAATGGTTTATTGCATAAAGGCAAATTGATGAATTTAATGCAATCTTCACTACAAGAAATGTGGGAATTCTTGATCCATTTTTACTGGCAGCCCGTCATGTGGGAAACCTAGGCCGGCAAAATAAATACTCATGCCCCCCCCCCCCCCATTTACTTATTACATCAAAAGCCCTCCTTTCGCAAACCCTAGCCCTCTTCTTCTCTAAACCTCTAATCGTTGCTATCTCTAAACCCTAGTCACCTGTTGCACCACCATCACAAGTAGAGTACCATGTCTATTCTACTTTCTACTCCAAACCCTAACCCATCAACCGATATTGATTCACACTACAAGAAACACCACTTTTAGTGACGAACATTTTCGTCGCTAAAAGTCAACTTTTTGCAACTAAAAACATTTAGCGACGAAACTTTTCGTCGCTAAAAGACCGATGTACAAGGCTTTTATCAGCGAAAAATTCAAATCATCGCTAAATGAAAGATTTTTAGCGACGAAAAGTTTCGTCGCTAAAAAAATTTTCTTAGACCTTTAGCAGCGAAAACGTTCGCTGCCAAAAAACTTCAAGACTTTTAGCAGCGAAAACTTTCGCCGCCAAAAAAACTGCCAAGACTTTTAGCAGCGAAAATTTTCGCCGCCAAAAAATATCCAGGACTTTTAGCAGTGAAAACTTTTGCCGCCAAAAAACTGCCAAGACTTTTAGCAGCGAAAATTTTCGCCGCCAAAAAACGCTAAGACGTTTATAATGAAAATTTTCGCCAAAAAAATTATCCAGGACTTTTTAGCAATAAAATTTTATGACGCTAAAAATCACATTTACTTTTAGCAATGAAAAAAAGTTTCACGCCAAAAAATATCAAGGACTTTTAGCAAATAAACATTTCACATAAACAAATTTACATGACTTTTAGCAGTGAAAAGTTTAGCTGCAAAAACTATTTTCCAAAATATGCAAGACTCTTTAGCAACAAAAATTAAGTTTTTAGCAGTGAAAATTTTCGCCGCCAAAAAAATTTCCAAGAATTTTTAGCATCGAAAAGTTTTGCCATAAAAAAATTTCCAAGACTTTTAGCAGCGAAAATTTTCGCCGCCAAAAAAATTTCCAAGAAATTTTAGCATCGAGATCTTTCGCTGCCTAAAAATCTCTAAGACTTTTAGCAGCGAAAATTTTCGTCGCCAAAAAAATTTCCAAGATTTTTTAGCAGTGAAAACTTTCGCTGCGAAAAAAATCGTTCCACTTTTAGCGACCAAAATTTTTGTTGCTAAAAGTCTATTTTTTTTCAATATACAGCCCGAAATTCCGCACAAAATTCTTGATATACACCTGTTAACAATATATTTCATCATATTCATCATAATATACACCTGTTATATAATATATTTCATCATATTCACATTCACATTCACATCCAGCTAAACCCAAACCTAAACTCAAACCCAAACATAAACTACATTCATTCAAACACATTCATTCACGCATTAATACATATAAACTTAACATAATAAATAAATATATAAAAAAATCACAAAGATAAAGGCGGAGGTGGTGGATCATCGGTGGATAAGCGTGCAGCGAAAGCCTCTAACATCTGCATCATCCGTCGCTCATGGTCCACCCGCATCTCCTCCATCCTCCTCTCCTACTCCTCCCTCTGCCTCGCCAGATGATCCTCTATCCTCCTCTTTTGCTCCTTCCTCTGCCTCGCCAACTGATCCTCCATCTTCCTCTCCTGCTCCTCCCTCTACCTCGCCAGCTCCTCCATCATTTTCCTCTCCTGCTCCTCCCTCTGCTTGTCCAGCTGATCTTTGATGTCATCGACGACGACCCGTAGCTGCTGAACCTCTCTCTCTCTCTGCGGTATCAGCTCGGCGTACGGCGCTCTCGCCAACGACGATGGATCGGCTAGAGACAGCTCTAGCGGGTGCCATGAGCTTGACACCATGGCCAAACCCACGCACATATCCAGAACGGGTGCCAAGCACCTGACTCAGGATCTCTGGCTCACTTCACTGAATACCATCGGGAGTGGGCTGACTGCGTAAGGTGTTCATCTCCTCCTATAATAAAAACATATGAATTTCATAATAAATGACATGATTATAATTTAATGCAATTAAATTATACAATGAAAGGATTTTTACCCAAATCTTGCTGGCTCTGGGATGTACCCAAGATCCCGTCGTCTACCGATAGGGAGTCCCTTTGTAGAAGTCTACTGGTCCGGGCTCCTGGCTAGTGACGGAATCTCGCTGCGCAATCGAAAGGACGATAGAGTTAATATAAATGCATGGAAAGAATAAATAAATGTAATAATTACCAGTACTTTCTTACCATGTCGTGACGAAGTCGTACGAATGACTTTAAACCAGCTACATGGTTCACTTCTAACTTTCCTCAGTTGTCAGAATTTATTTTGCTTCTTTTCTGAACACATTATTTATAATACATTGTTATTAATTATGAAATTAATTATTACGCTAAGATATCATAAATATGTAAATATTACCTGAAAAGAATCAGACGAAAACATATCACAGAGTATCCGCCAGTCCCCATCGGTCACGTGTAGCGGTGCGGACTGTACGGCCTCCTCATGGCTCACGCACCGCTTGTACTGCCGGTATAACCTAGTGCGGTAATCCTTGAACCGCTCCTTCATCATGTCGTCGACGGCATGGGAGATGTGCAGAACACTCAAATCAAAGTCAAATTTATCCTGCAGTTTCGTAAATAATAGATTAAGGCAATAAACTTATTAAGAAAATAACTTAACCGTAAATGAACATTTATAAAATAAATTTTAATTGACTAAAATTTACCTAAAGACGCTGACGAATGAGCTGCCGAACATCATCTGTCACGTCTCTCCAACGGGGGGTGGTGGGGAGAATCAGGGATTGGCATAAGCACTGACCTCTAACGTAAACAACATGACATTATTCCTAACAGGTCTAATGCAGCCCTGTGAGAACTCTACCGTCACCCTACTCTCACGCGTAAGTTGCTCTAAAAGTAACCCACGCGTGGATCCACGTTCTCGCTGGCTGATCGACGACGTTGTTGTTACAGAATTATGTAAGTCTAAACATAAATAGAAATCATTAAAAGAAATATATGTCTAAACTTACATGCAGTGCCTGGTGTATGCGCGACTAAGGGATCAGATGCCTGTGATGCAATATGCAATGGCGATGCTGGCTCCATCGCATCACAGGTAGAAGGGGTAGATCCAGTGCGCGAACGACGTACTCTCCCACCGGTGCCATCACTGAATATGTGCGAACTACGAAATTTAAACAATGTCAATACAAGTGGAATATACTAAAACATTTACAAGTAGTGTTAATGGTATAATGCATTTGTGCTTATGCTCAGAGAGATGAATAAAATATGATTAGACCATTACACTATAATGCAATCATAATATAATAAAACTGTAAACTTTAATCTATAACCATTGAAAATTCCATTACACATTGTCATTGTATATTAAATACACATATTTGTTGTAATACGAAACAACTATGAGGTAAACTATCCGAAGTACTCCCTGCGTAAGTTATCGTATGCTTCAGAAGTATATGTCATCCTGTGTGAAGCATTGGACATTTTTATAGCCAACATGACAGTCACAATAGGAGAAATTTGATCTATTGGGACACCGTTCAGATGTGCAAGTGACAAAGTCGCATCTTCCATATCTCGTTTCCCACGGTTATATATCTCCATCATCTCCAGAATTTTTTTTGAGATTGTATAATCTTTCGTCTGAGTCGTCGTCGATATATTCCACTTTACACTCATCGACCAGACCGGGTATCTCTATGGCCCTACCAGAAGAAGACAGGACTGAAACG
The DNA here is from genome assembly GCA_030180095.1 of Magnolia changhungtana. NCBI lineage: Eukaryota > Viridiplantae > Streptophyta > Magnoliopsida > Magnoliales > Magnoliaceae > Magnolia > Magnolia changhungtana. The sequence goes on along the minus strand of JASAUF010000101.1, from coordinate 4,206,325 downwards.
TCCATTTGCAACACCTGATGAAGTACGTTGCGTGTTTTTGCTATGCTCCGGTTTGAGGATGACATGATCAGAAATTATCTTAACTGTAAATGTGAATTATAAACAAGTCAATAAAAGGAATTAATCATGACTTGTAATTTTCACGTATACATGGAATACATAAATTATTTGAATTGAAAAATGACATGTAAATCATGTGTACATTTAATAATCGTCATCTATATCACTATCGCTTAGGGCTATTTCTTCTTCACCATCACGATCGCTGATTAGTATTTCCTTCTCATAGTCTCCAACGTTGTCATCAATGAAACCTGTATCATCTCTAACAATGTCTTGTATTAATGAGGCATCAACATGATCAAGTGGCACATCATCTTTGTCTAATTGCACCACATCAATATCAATACTTAAATCAGTCCCTGTATCCCTAGATGGCATGTCTTCTTGATATGCTTGTTCAACCCTAGACGTGTCATTTCCCTCGTCCTCGCTATCTTTAACTTCTGGTATGGGAACATCAAATACGTTCCTGGGCTTTATTTTCTGCACCACGTGCCAAGAGCCGCCTAACTTAGTGTCAGTGAGGTAAAATACTTGTTCAGCCTGACTGGCGAGGACAAATGGATCGTCCTTAAACCACTTTTGAGATAAATTTATGCTCATAAAGTAGTTGTCAGTCTGTATTCCCAACTTCTTATTTCCAATGTCCCACCAATCACATCTAAATAAGTACACCCGCTTTCTCGTATAATAACTCAGCTCAATAATATCAGTCAAAATGCCATAAAAGTCAATTTCATCCTCCTCATTTGTTCCTTTCATAACTACTCCACTATTTTGCATGGTCCTGTACTTCTCACGTTCTTCAGTGTGGAACCGAATCCCATTTACAATACAACCTGTATATCTAGATACACGTCTATCAGAGCCACACGACAGTGAGTATAGTGCATCAGACACATTTGCAGAGTTGCTTGTGCGCAACGTCTTTATCTATTATCAGGTACAAAATATAATTGTTTAGTGATTTGAAATAATGTGCAATACAATGAAAATTCTAAGTGTGGTGAGATACAATGTGAAATCTTACATGTTCGGCGAACCATTCTGGAAACTGATCCTAATGCATCCGATCATAATTTGTGGAAAATTTAGACTTCATCTCGTCTATGTGTTCACTACACATAAATGACACGTCGTCAGTAAGAAACATTAAGATCATCGTATGTAGGAATTACAATAATTGAGGGAAGACTTACTCTAAGTACGACTCTATTTCTTCACAATTGTGCAACACATACCATCACGCCTTTGCTAGATCCCCAAGGTCCATATCCTGAAACGTCGGGGATCCTAAAGGACGAACGTTTTGTGCAAATATAGATATGAGTCCTTGTTCATGCTCCTGCCCTTCATCGGCATTTTGATCTTCTCGGTTGAATCTAGTCTCTATGCCATGAAGATACATGGAGCAAAATGTAAGACACTCATTATCAATGTACGCTTCCGCTATCGACCCCTCCGGTCATGCCTTATTCCTCACAATTGTTTGAGTGTATGAAGGTATCTATAAACAAAACCACTGTGTTATACGTATGAAAACATGGATATATGTAGTTTATGGAATGAATAAAAATTTCAACAGGTTCTACCACCTTTCGATCGGATACATTCAACGAAATTGTACTGGGCCTGCAAGCTTCGCCTCGTGCGGTAAATGAATCGCTAGGTGTACCATGACATCGAAAAATGCAGGTGAAAATATTCTTTCAAGTTTGCAAAGGATTATGGCAATGTCCCTCTCCAGTCTTTTAATAACATCCACATTCAACGATTTTGAACACAAATCCTTAAAGAATATCTCTAGCCCAATCAGCGTCGTACTGATATCCTTGCTCAGGAATCCACAAATCGCAACCGGCAGTAGGCATTGCAGAAGGACGTGACAATCATGACTTTTCATTCCTGTTACCTTACAATCCGTAACGTTTACGCGCCGAGATATGTTTGATGCATACCCATCGGGAAACTTCACCGATCTCAACCATTCACATAAATGTTTTCTCTCTAATTTGGTCAGCGTGTAGCGGGCTATTGGTATAGTATACGAATTTCGATGTGGTTGCAAGTGCAACTCTTTCCTTAAACCCATTTCTTGTAGATCCAATCGAGCCTTGAAACTGTCTTTTGTTTTCTTCTCTATGTTCATCACTATTTTGAAGACATTATCACATATATTTTTCTCAATATGTATGACATCCAAGTTGTGTCGTAATTTCAGATCACTCCGATAAGGCAACTCAAAAAAGATGCTCTTCTTCCTACAGTTATAGTCCAATACTGTACGTTTCCTCTTCTTCAAGTGCGATGCCTTACCAAATCTAACTTCTCCAATGTTACTCAGTTGTTGCATCACATCTTCTCCAGATAGCTCTTTCAGGGGTGGCCTATGATCTTGTTTGCCATCAAAGATCATCATCTTCCTACGCCAACTATGATCGCTTGGAAGGAAGCGACGATGGCCCATATAACACGTTTTTCTACCATGTTTCAATGACAATGAACAAGTCTCAATACCACATGTAGGACAAGCCAACTTGCCCTTCGTGCTCCACCCAAACAAATTTTCATACGCGGGAAAGTCATTTATTTTCCACAAGACCGCTGCATGCAATCGAAATGTCTATCCTGCAAATGTATCATACGTGTATACACCTTGACTCCACAACTTGTTTAACTCATCTACTAACGGTGGCAAGTACACATCAATGTCATTCCCAGGTGACCTGGGTCCAGGAATAAGCAATGACATCATGAAAAATGACTCCTTCATATACAACCAAGGAGGTAAATTGTAGGGCATAAGTACCACTGGCTACATACTGTACGAGCTACTCATATTACCAAATGGATTAAAACTATCACTTGTAAGACCTAGTCGAACATTTCGAGAATCCTCTGCAAACCAGTCATGTTGCTTGTCAAAATTTTACTAGGCTTCAGAGTTCGCAGGGTGCCTCAGTGTAGTATCATCATGAACGCGTTTCTCCTTATGCCACCTCATATCTTCAGCCATTTTACGAGACATAAATAATCTTTGCAATCTTGGTTTCAATGGAAAGTACCTTAACACCTTTCGTGGTATGTTCTTATCCCTGGCTTTGCCATACTTCCACCTAGACTCTTCACATTCTTGACACTCTCCAGCATCCTTATGCTCTTTCCGATATAATAAACAATCATTTATACATGCATGTATGAGTTCATATCCAAGGCCCAAGTCTCGCATCAAGGATTTTGCCTCGTAATGGGACTTAGGCAATGTCTCACCGTCTGGCAATGCTTCTTTCAACAACTCTAGCAACATGTTGAATGATTTGTTACTCCAATGATTTATTGTCTTCAAATGAAGTAACTTTGTAAGAAAATTCAACTTGGAGAAGTTTTTACACCCCGGATAAAGTGGACGTTGCGCATCCCTCAACAACCTACTAAACTTTTCTGATTCGACATCACCCATTGGAGGAATATCTTGGCTCGCTTGTCGCCAGAAAATCGGTTTCTTGGTCCCCTAAACACATCCCCTATGATATCTTGCATTTCGTCAACGTCTTCATCGTCATCATCCGGCACAATTGGATCAGCAATGACTTCAGTGGGCTCAACTCTATAGGTCATATCTTCACCATGATAGATCCACCAAGTGTAACCCTGGTCAATCCCAACTATGAACAAATCGTCCTCTACTTTGTCTAAAGTCTTAAATATCATGTTCTTGCATTTTCGACATGGACACCTAATCCTATTCCTTGAATCTGCCCGATTTCGCACAAATTCCATGAACTCTTCAACCCCTTATTTATACTTTGGGCCAAACCTGTTCTTAGCTCGCATCCAACTCTTATCCATGTCTACAATGAAAAGACTAAAGTCAGTTTATGGAAATAGCTTTAAGATTATGCTAAGTTATAGGTTTAGGTTATATTATATGTTTAGGATTTGATAATAGGTATAGTTTAGGTTATAACTTTAGGTTATAGGTTTAGGTTTAGGGAATTGAGTTTAGGTTAAGGTTGTAAGTATGGGTTATAGGTTAAGGTTAAGGTATAGGTTTAGGTTATAAGTGTAGGTTATAGGTTTAGGGAAAGGTTAGGTTCTCTTCCGTTATAGGTTTAGGGAAAGGTTAGGTTCAGGTTATAGGTTTTGGGATTTGAGAATAGTTTTAGGTTTTAAGTATAGGTTTAGGTTGGATTATAGGTTAAGATTTAGGGATTTGTGTTTAGGTTATAGGTTATGGGTTATAGGGTTAGGTTAGGGTTTAAAAGATATAGGTTTAGGTTTTAGGGAATTAGTTTTAGGTTTAGGTTTAGAAATTTAGGTTCGGGTTCGAGTTTAGGATCGAGTTTAGGTTTAGTTTAGGGTTCGGAGTTTAGGTATAGGTTATAAGGTATAGGTTTAGGGAATTGAGAGTTGGTTTAGGGAATCGGGTTCGGGTTCGGGATCGGGTTTAGATTTGGGTTTTCAAGTTTAAGCTTAGGTTAAGGTTAGGGATTTGAGATTAGGATTAGGTGTAGGTTTAGGGTTAGGGATTTGAGAATAGGTTAATGTTTAGGTATAGGTTTAGGTTTAGGGTATAGGTTTTGGTTTTGGTTTTAGGATAAGGTTAATGTTATAAATTTAGGTTATAGGTTAAGGTTATAGGTTTAGGTTTAGGTTTAGGTTTAGGTTATAAGTTATAGCTTTGGGAATTGAGAATAGGTTAAGGTTTAGGTTTAGGAAATTGGGTTGGGGTTCGGGATCGGGTTTAGGTTTGGGTTTTCAAGTTCAGAGCTTAGGTTTAGGTTAGGGAGTTGAGATTGGGATTTGGTGTAGGTTTAGGTTTAGGAATTTGAGAATAGCTTAAGGTTTAGGTATAGGTTTAGGATTAGGTTATAGGTTTTGGTTTTGGTTTTAGGATAAGGTTAAGGTTATAAGTTTAAGTTATAGGTTAAGACTATAGGTTTAGGTTATAGGTTTAGGTTAGGTTTACGTTTAGGTTATAGGTTATAGCTTTGGGAATTGAGAATAGGTTAAGGTTTAGGCATAGAAATTGGGTTTGGGTTGGGGTTCGAGATCGGGTTTAGGTTTGGGTTTTCGTGTTCGAGTTTAGGTTTAGGTTAGGGAGTTGAGATTAGGATTTGGTGTAGGTTTAGGTTTAGGGATTTGAGAATAGGTTAAGGTTTAGGTTTAGGAAATCGGGTTGGGGTTCGGATCGAGTTTAGGCTTGGGTTTTCATGTTTAGGCTTAGGTTTAGTTTAGGGAGTTGAGATTGGGATTTGGTGTAGGTTTAGGTTTAGGGAGTTGAGAATAGGTTAAGGTTTAGGTATAGGTTTAGGTTTAGGTTATAGTTTAGGTTATGGTTTTAGGTTTAGGTTATAGGTTAAGGTTTAGGTTTAGGTTTAGGTTTTAGTTTATAGGTTTAGGTTATAAGTTTAGGTTTTGGTTTTAGGTTTAGGTTAAGGTTGTAAGTTAAGGTTTTTGTTTAGGTTAAGGTTATAGGTTTTGGTTAAGGTTTAGGTTTTGGGTTTATGTTAAGGTTGTAGGTTTAGGTTAGGTTTAGGTTATAAGTTATAGGTTATAGCTTTTGGGAATGAGAATAGGTTAAGGTTTAGGTTTAGGAGATTGGGTTCGGGTTCGGGATCAGGTTTAGGTTTGGGTTTTCAAGTTCAGGCTTAGGTTTAGGTTAGGGAGTTGAGATTGGGATTTGGTGTAGGTTTAGGTTTAGGGAATTGAGAATAGGTTAATGTTTAGGTTTAGGAAATCGGGTTGGGGTTCGGGATCGGGTTTAGGCTTGGGTTTTCATGTTTAGGCTTAGATTTAGGTTAGGGAGTTGAGATTGGGATTAGGTGTATGTTTAGGTTTAGGGAATTGAGAATAAGTTAATGTTTAGGTATAGGAAATCGGGTTGGGGTTCGGGTTTAGGCTTGGGTTTTCATGTTTAGGCCTAGGTTTTGGTTAAGGTGTTGAGATTGGGATTTGGTGTAGGTTTAGGTTTAGGGAATTGAGAATAGGTTAATGTTTAGGTATAGGAAATCGGGTTGGGGTTGGGGTTCGGGATCAGGTTTAGGCTTGGGTTTTCATGTTTAGGCCTAGGTTTAGGTTAGGGAGTTGAGATTGGGATTTGGTGTAGGTTTAGGTTTAGGGAATTGAGAATAGGTTAAGGTTTAGGTATATGTTTAGGATTAGGTTATAGGTTTTGGTTTTGGTTTTAGGATAAGGTTAAGGTTATAAGTTTAGGTTATAGGTTAAGGTTATAGGTTTAGGTTAGGTGTAGGTTTAGGTTATAGGTTATAGCTTTGGGAATTGAGAATAGGTTAAGGTTTAGGCTTAGAAAATTGGGTTCGGGTTAGGGTTTGGGATTGGGTTTAGGTTTGGGTTTTCAAGTTCGGTTTAGGTTTAGGTTAGGGAGTGGAGATTGGGATTTGGTGTAGGTTTAGGTTTAGGGAATTGAGAATAGGTTAAGGTTTAGGTTTAGGAAATCGGGTTGGGGTTCGGGATCGAGTTTAGGCTTGGGTTTTCATGTTTAGGCTTAAGTTTAGGTTAGGGAGTTGAGATTGGGATTAGGTGTAGGTTTAGGTTTAGGGAATTGAGAATAGGTTAATGTTTAGGTATAGGAAATCGGGTTGGGGTTCGGGATCAGGTTTAGGCTTGGGTTTTCATGTTTAGGCCTAGGTTTAGGTTAGGGAGTTGAGATTGGGATTTGGTGTAGGTTTAGGTTTAGGGAATTGAGAATAGGTTAATGTTTAGGTATAGGAAATCAGGTTGGGGTTCGGGATCAGGTTTAGGCTTGGGTTTTCATGTTTAGGCCTAGGTTTAGGTTAGGGGAGTTGAGATTGGGATTTGGTGTAGGTTTAGGTTTAGGGAATTGAGAATAGGTTAAGGTTTAGGTATATGTTTAGGATTAGGTTATAGGTTTTGGTTTTGGTTTTAGGATAAGGTTAAGGTTGTAAGTTTAGGTTATAGGTTAAGGTTATAGGTTTAGGTTAGGTGTAGGTTTAAGTTATAGGTTATAGCTTTGGGAATTGAGAATAGGTTAAGGTTTAGGCTTAGGAAATTGGGTTCGGGTTGGGGTTCTGGATCGGGTTTAGGTTTGGGTCTTCAAGTTTAGGTTTAGGTTTAGGTTAGGGAGTGGAGATTGGGATTTGGTGTAGGTTTAGGTTTAGGGAATTGAGAATAGGTTAAGGTTTAGGTTTAGGAAATCGGTTTGGGGTTCGGGATAGGGTTTAGGCTTATGCGTTTTCATGTTTAGGCTTAGGTTTAGGTTAGGGAGTTGAGATTGGGATTAGGTTTAGGTTTAGGTTTAGGGAATTGAGAATATGTTAATGTTTAGGTATAGAAAATCGGGTTGGGTTTCGGGATCGGGTTTAGGCTTAGGTTTTCATGTTTAGGCTTAGGTTTAGGTTAGGGAGTTGAGATTGGGATTAGGTGTAGGCTTAGGTTTAGGGATTTGAGAATAGGTTAAGGTTTAGGTATAGGAAATCAGGTTAGGATTCGGGATTGGGTTTAGGCTTGGTTTTCATGTTTAGGCCTAGGTTTAGGTTAGGGAGTTGAGATTGGGATTAGGTGTAGGTTTATGTTTAGGGAATTAAGAATAGGTTAATGTTTAGGTATAGGAAATCGGGTTGGGGTTCGGGATCGGGTTTAGGCTTGGTTTTTCATGTTTAGGCTTAGGTTTAGGTTAGGGAGTTGAGATTGGGATTAGGTGTAGGCTTAGGTTTAGGGAATTGAGAATAGGTTAAGGTTTAGGTATAGGAAATCGGGTTGGGGTTCTGGATCGGGTTTAGGCTTGGGTTTTCATGTTTAGGCTTAGGTTTAAGTTAGGGAGTTGAGATTGGGATTAGGTGTAGGTTTATGTTTAGGGAATTAAGAATAGGTTAATGTTTAGGTATCAAAAATCGGGTTGGGGTTCTGGATCGGGTTTAGGCTTGGGTTTTCATGTTTAGGCTTAGGTTTAGGTTGGGGAGTTGAGATTGGGATTAGGTGTAGGTTTAGGTTTAGGGATTTGACAATAGGTTAAGGTTTAGGTATAGGTTTAGGTTTAGGTTAGGTGTAGGTTTAAGTTATAGGTTTAGGTTATAGGTTATAGCTTAGGTTTAGGTTTAGGTTTTAGTTTATAGGTTTAGGTTATAGATTTGAGAATAAGATTAGGTTATAAGTATAGGTTTAGGTTGGGTTATAGGTTTAGGTTAAGGGTATGGTACCTACAAATACAGACATAAACACGGCATGTCCAAATGGCCAGGCCCTTCCAATGCTGTCCATAGGAAATGGACAGCTTCATCATGGTCATAACAGCAGTTCCCACCTTTCAGGGACCCCCGCTCATCCGGATAGCTACGACGCACATCCGGGTCTGCTCCATTAATCTCGAGCAAATACATAAGCATGGCCTATCCAAATGGCCAGGCCCTTCCAATGTTGTCCATAGGAAATGGACAGCTTCATCATGGTCATAACAGCAGTTCCCACCTTCCAAGGACCCCCGCTCATTCGGATAGCTCCGACGCACATCCGGGTCTGCTCCATCAATTCTAAGGCAATATAATTAAATCCTAAAATAGTTACCCATCCAAGGTTGGATAAATTGTAATACTTTCATATTCTCATTTTAACGTCCATGCTGAAAATCTGGCAGCATCTCCCCATGCCTCTCCAGATAAGTTGATCTTACGTTACATTCCGATGCCAAATATCTAAATCAATGTAAAGATATTTGACATTGGATATGGAACGAAAGAAACATATCCAGAGAGAAATGAAGAGATGGACCGCGGATCAAGTATGAACATTTAAATAGAGTGTATGAAAGCATACTTTCCATCTAACCTTGAACTGTCCAAAATGGGACAATTTGAGCGATTTCTATGCCACCAAAAATACACCATATCTATGTATGGCCCCATAGAAATCCTCAAACGAGTAACTAATTATCTAACTTACAAATCTATAAATTACAACATAGGCACCATACACCCATGCTCAAGTGAACCAAGTCAAGCATTATTCACACATGTTCATGTGAACCAAGTCAAGCATCATTCACACATTTTTGTACACAACCAAGTTGAGTATTATTCACACATGTTCTTGTGAACTAAGTAAAGCATCATTAATACATGTTCAAGTGAATTGATTTAAGCATCATAAGCAAATGTTCTAGCGGGGCTGATCTTAGCATCATTACCACACATCCAGGTCGATTTATTTAAGCATCATAACCACATGTTGTTGTCAAATATCTTGGCATCATTACTACACATCCGAGTTGATTGATTTAAGCATCATAAACACATGTTCCATTGGAGTGATTTAATCATCGTAAACACATGTCCAAGTGGACTGATTCAAGTACTTTAAACACATGTCCAAGTGGACTGATTTAAGTATTATAAGCATTATTCAAACAATTGAAACTATGTCTGTCAAACACAACATATGAGTTACTGCAGCCCCGAGCTTTATAATTTAAATGGTCTTCCACAGAAATCATGCCGATCCAACCATCATTGTGGGCATCACTTGAATTTCAACAATTTTGGCTGGCTGTCTAACTTTTTCTGTCATATGGCCTACATCATGATTGGATCGACATGATTTTGAGGCCATTTTTATCTATGGATATAAAACCTCAATCAAGTAGCTACTTTCTAGCCTCATAATTAGACATTTTAGGGAACAGAAGGTGAAAACACCAAGTTCTCTGATCCATTTTAGAAATATATAAATCATTCCATGAAACATGCAATAATGTCATAAGCAGACAAACAACAGAAAGTAAATGCAAACTAGTGAACAAATCAAATGGCTAAAGGAAGCATATACACTGATAATGGTAGCTGGAAATATGAATATTTATTAACACCAGAAAAAATAAAAATAAAAATTGATCAGAGATAAACAAAAGTCAAAACAGAATGTCGGTTAGAAAACAATAGCATGCAACCAACTGTAGTTGCTTCACAATTCCAAAATCACTGCCACATAAATTTTCTGGAATAAAGAAATTACATACATATTTTTGTATGACATATACATATGAGCAAAGTGACTATACATATGACATATCCACAGATCATGTAGGAATATGACAAGCATGTCAAATTACATACCTAGAATTTAATGAAAGAAAAATAGGCATCAATCAATAAATCAAATTAAAGAATGTAGCCAAGCTTGGGAGAAATTACATTTGGGAAACAATGTCATGGGGGGCGTGGGCAAGTAGATAAAAGGGTGTATCCTCCATGTAGAAATTATTGGGTCTTGATGTGTCACACCAAATGTTCAGCCTTGTTTTATCGACCATTGTTGTCCATTTCCATTAATTTTCTACCAAGGATACCCAAATAGCAAATTGTCACTCCTCTTGAATCCCGCCCTACTCTCAACCATGTGGTTTTTTCAGCAAGGATTACACACTTCCACCATCCCACTACACATGCATCTCCACTAGACTCGGTATTAATTGACTAAATAGGATGAATGAAATATCTAAGCCTGCATTTAAGTGCACCAAATATCATGAAATTCCATGCCTAACCAGTCTAATTTGTTGCAAAAGTCCACCATATCTTACTGTTGAAAGCTAGCTGCATGAGACCATTAAATCAAGAGAAATACCATTAAACAAAACACGTGCCACCAAGAGTTAATTTTTCTGAGGCTTAAACCCCAATCAAGAGAAATACCTTTAAACCAAAGAAAATTCCATAACTGATTTTGCACCGGTTGGTTTCCACCTTTTAGTAGACTATACTACAATGATAGTTCACCACCAATTTCTAAGTTCCAAAAGAAACAATAGCCTCCATAGTAAACTAGCTCAAACTTGATGCCATGCCTCATAAAAGCTCGAAAATATTTAAAAACATAGTTTTAAAACTTGACTCAAAATTGAGATCACCTGTAGTTGGATAGGGCATGCAATCTATCTCATCCTTGATACCAATTGGAACTCCATCCAAAACTGAGATTGGTTTGCCTATAAAAGGCCATAATGAGCACTTACACAGGTAAGAGTACAACAAAAAATCTTACATCGTGAGTTGAATTTTTTGATAGCGATTGATCCAACTTATGAGTGTTTATTTGTTAGCAATAGACTTCTTGTTTGATTTTAGAATGGCATTCATTGTATGATCCACACCAGCAAATCAGTGTGGTTTGTGGTTTGTGGCAAATTGGCATCTCCTCATCCTGACCATTGGACGAACTGTCTAGAACTTGTACATGGGCACCACATATATTTCTTTAAGTAAAAAGATTTTTTTTAAAAAAAAATCACAAACAAAGAAAGGATTAGCATATAATGGGAACAAGTCACAAATACCTCGCTTTAGTGATGGTTGACAAATGATTCCGAGGTTCCTAGAATTCAAGAAATATACAGTTGGGAACACCAAAAACATTTACAAATGAGATCCTCTAAAATTCTCTAATCCTGAAGAACATGGGAATATCAGCCGATATAAATAATCAAGTGTATCTCTACCCCATCAATGAAAGCTATTCAAATTGGTAAGTTTCAGCAGTCTACAAGTAGTTTCCACAGTTCTCAGGAACTCAAGAGATTAATTTCTCCAATGATCTTTTCAATAGTTGAGAAATTTAGACTAACCGATCCAAGTGAGGTTAGATAAAGGCATAAAAAATGCCTGCCCATGATAGAGTTCTGGCAAGGAAATGGAAATATCCTCTAATTGACTCCATGGCCACAATGCCATCAATAGCCAAAGCAAAATACATCCATTTAGCTCATTTCAATGGTTACTGAAAGTCTCATAGCTAGAGGGATTTATGGCCTACCCTAGTAAACCTAGAAAAAAAAAGTGTCCTAAAATTCAAGCAAATAACTAGAAAATGATTTAGCCAAACCTCAAATGTATTAAGCAAGAGGCACCATTTAATGTTAGGCCAAGAGTTTATGGTGTCGTTTGGCTCCCTTGCTCTTAAAAGGGGTTGTGAATCTATTTTTGTGATGCAAATATTCAGCGAAAGAGTTTTTGTCTATAGTGTTTAGGTATTGCAGAGGCTAATAATAGCAAGGACCTAGTTTTTGTGCCCTATAGTGTTGTCAACCACGACTTTAAGGTAAGATGGATAAGATCTCTCATAAACCAGGAAAAAAACATCATTCTAGGGTTTCAACACCCTTGGACAAGCCTTATACTGGCAGATCTGAGATCAGAGGAGGGAGAGAGAGAGAGAGAGAGAGAGAGAGAGAGAGAGAGTTTACCTGCGAGAGAGCGAGGGCGGTTTCGGGCTATTCGAGAGCAGATCTAGAGATGTTGTCCTCCACAACTAGAGGGAGAGTGAGACGGAGAGCGAGACAGAGAGCGAACGGAGAGGGAGAGCGAGCGAAGAGAGAGAGGGAAACGGAGAGGTAGAGAGAGGGAGGGAGAGGGAGGGCACGCGAGAGGGAGAGAGGAGAGGGAGAGAGAGAGAGAGAGAGAGAGAGAGAGAGAGAGAGAGAGGGCGAGGGAGGGTCGGCGAGAGAGGGTCGGGGGGGGTGAGAGAGAGAGAGAGAGGGTAAAGGAGAGAGAGAGAGAGAGAGAGAGAGAGAGGGCAGAGGGAGGTCGGTGAGAGAGGGCCGGGGGCAGGGGTGAGAGAGAGAGAGAGGGTAAAGGGATTGGGCGCGACTCTGATTTTGAGCGCGCGCCCAATTTTGGGCGGGACCATGGACGGTGTTGCGGGCCCTACCATGATGTGTTTGTTTCATGCATTCCGTTCATCCATTTTTAAAGATCATTTTAGAGCTTTATGCCAAAAATTAGAGGGGTATAAATCTTAGGTGGTCCACACCAATCTCGAGCAATAGTGATTGGATATCCACCGTTAAAATCCTCCTAAGGCCCACTGTATTGTTTATTTGACATCCAATCTATTGATTTGGTTATACAGGACCAGATGAATGGGAAAAACAAAAATCAGCTTGATCCAAAACTTTTATGGCTATCAAAATGTTTTTAATGGTCGACGCTCACTCAACACTCTTTCGTGTAATGTGGTCCACTTGAGATTTATATATATAAATATCATTTTTAGTCTTATATTGTAAAATTATCTTTAAAAATATATGGACGGCATGGATGAAACACATACATCATGGTGGGGGCCACAGAGCACTGATCACCAGCCATTGGCGGGTGTCAGGGGAGTAGTCAATCTGTTCCTAAGCGTAATGAGTAATGTGGGGCCCACCATGATTTATTCATTTTATCAACTTCATCCATCCATTTTAACATATAATTTTATTACATAAGCTCAAAAATGAAGCTTATAAAAATCTTAAGTGGACAACATCATAGGAAATAGTATAAACTGAACGTCTACCATTGAAAAATTTTGGGAGGCCACTGAAGTTTTGGATCAAGTTTATATTTTAGTTTTCCCTTCATCCATGTACTTGTGATCTATTGAATAGGTTGCATGACAAATAAAAATCACTGTAGGCTATAGGAAGATTTCAACGGTGGAAATCATTATTCCCACTGTTTCCTATGGTATGGTCCACTTGAGCTTTGGATATGCTTTAATTTTGGGCTCAACCACTAAAATGATCTGGAAAAATGGATTGCCCGTGTGGATAAACTAAATACATTCACTATGTCATTGTTAACTGGATACGGCAGGGTAGGATGCAATGTGCATTGAAACCCTTTCGGGGTCACAAAAGTTTCGGATCACTATGAAATTTATGAGAAAATAGGTACGTTGTGACACTGAAACAGTTTAATACTTTAATCTAGACTCTTCACTCGGTGAAAAGCACATTTTGTGGGCTGGCATGCAAGTATCATGCAGATCCAACAAATATTAACCGTTTGATCAGTGGCTTTTAATAGAATGGTGAAGATTGGGACTAAAAAGTTTCATTTTAGGGTCGGTGCTCTGTGGGCCCACCATAATGTATGTGTTTCATCCATTTCGATCATCGATTTTTACATATCATTTTAGGGATTGTTACAAAAAATGATAGGGATATAAATCTTAGGTGGACCACACCACAGGGAAACAATAATGATTGGATATCCACTATTAAAATCCTCTTGAGGCCCACTGTACTGTTTGTTTGACATCCAATCTGTTAATTAGGCCATAAAGACCCAGATGAAGGGAAAAAATAAATATCAGACTAATCCAAAACTTTTATAGTCCCCAAAATGTTTTTAATGGTCAATGTTCATTCTACACTGTTTCTTGTAATGTGGTCCACTTGAGATTAAGTTATACCTTGTTATTTGATGTAATTCAAGACCTGGTGCATAAAGGGATTTTTTTAATTTTGTAATTAGTGTTAGAAAATCGTTGAGTTGACTCAACTCGTGAATCGCTCGAGTCATCACCGACGTTTAATCAATGTTAAAAATCATGGGGCCACCATGATGTATTTGGTTTATCAATCTTGTCCGTACATTTTAATAATTACTTTTATTACATAATACCAAAAATTGGCCAATATATACCAGTTTTTAACCTAGAAATCTTTTGAATGCTTTTGAACGTATCATCGTCAAGCACCTCAGGCATTGGGTGATGGAGAATCAATTTCTGTGAATCAATAATCAAAACCAGCAGAGGGAAACTGCTAACCTGTCCACTTGGGTTTCATTTTCTACACTAAAATACTCAACCAAATGTCAATCTAGGTGTGCTTCAAAAATAAGCCTCAGTTACAATTTGAACCAATACAGACTACGCTTAGTGTATCGTCTCACTTCTCACTTCAATCTTCTGAAATCCAAACCCTAGCTCTAAATCCAGTAAATCCCCACCATAACCAGTAAAAAAAAAATAAAAAATCTCGAACACAGTAGAGATCGAGATACCTGATGGGTTATCGCATTGCTGCGGCTGGAGAGAGCCGAAGGTAGCTGTGTGTGTGTGTGTGTGTGTGAGAGAGAGAGAGAGAGAGAGAGAGAGAGAGAGAGAGAGTTTATGTGCCAATTGGTTTGTGGATTGCATGAACACATATGGTTGACCTGTGGCGTGTCGTTCCTCAAGTCTATTATGTTGGGCTAATTCTCTTAGTTAGCAAGTAGTTGAAGTTTTGAAGTTTTCAAGTTAATCAGTTTAGGAGAATAATTATTTATTTTCTCTTTTTAAAAGGAAATGATTTTTTTTTTTTTTTTTTTAAGGAAGAAGCCAACACAACTTACACACTTACAAAGCATCCCACGAGATGGGCAACAAAGGGCACTCAACGAAACCCTTTAAATTAGAGACCCACTCCAATGCGTTCAATTTAACCCTCTCGAAGACTTATGTAGTTAGCTCATTTTTATTATGAAAATACCAACTGTTCCTCTCTCCCCGTAGGACCCTGAAGCTAGAGAAAAGGGCAAGTCTCCAAAGCCTGTTGATCTATTTTGCCAGCTTATATTAAGTTATGGGTCCATAAATGAATTAAATAGATCCAAAAATCTGAAGTGACCTGCATTACATGAACAATGATGATTGACCATTAAAAATTATTTCTTGTGTACCACAAAAGTTTTACATTAAGCTGTTTTTTTTTTTTAATTTTTTTTCTTTATCTAAGCTCGTATAACCTTGTCAATATGTTAAGTGGCAAATAAACATTTCAGTGAACCGTAGAAAGTTTTTAATAGTGAGAGTTTCATATGGTATGGTCTGCTTAAGATTTGAATATGCTTTATTTTTAAGCTCATACACTTAAAATAAGCTAGCAAAACGTATAGACAACATGTACATGCATCAAGGTGGGCCCCACAATCAGAGTCAGAACTCACATATACCTAACGGAATCGGCCCTTCTTTAATAAGACTGTGGGCCATTAAATGAATAGGATTTTGAAAGTATCTATGAATTATTAATGATGGATATCCAAGATTAAGGTTTTCATATGGTGTGGTCCACCTAATATTTATATACCTATCATTTTTGGGCCCCACTATTCCTATAAAAAACTAGAAACAATATGAAAATGGGAGGCCTTTAATTTGATCCCTTTTATTTTTCTTTTCTTGTGTAGATGCCAATTAGATAGTTCTCTAGGAATTGGTCTGATAAAATATCTAGTATCCAAAAAGCAACACAAAGATAGTTCTTACTAAGCCACCGATATGGTAGAGGTCAACCCTTATATCTACTGTTTTGGTTGAGATGAAAAGGGGAGCATTTTAGGACGTGGTTCCACATCTTGGAGAAATTGTGGTGATCGAATGCTCACTAGCCAAGAACTTCCTAGGGCCTACAGACCTTAATAAGGTCAACCAGACTTATATGAAGGGAAAATACAAAGAGTACTTGTCCTAAAAATCATCTGGGTTCGCCTCATGATCACTGAACAAATGTATGGTTGTGAAAGGATAAGCCATAGGCTTATTATAATATTTAATTTTTAGAATAATTTGTTTTCAGCCGATTTTGGTAGCCGTCCATCTCAATCAGCTATTAGGCTTATAATAGCTGAAAGGATAAGCCATAGGCTTATTATAATATTCGTGTTTTACCTTATTTCATGTCTTTTTTAGCTTTTGAACCAGTTGGATTTCAAATAAAAATTATGTTGGGCCTTAGGATAGTTTCAACAGTGGGAATCACTCTCCCCACTGTTTTCTGTGGTGAGGTCCACTACATCTTTTTATCTATCTCATTCTTTGGCTCATGTCTTAAAATAATATCTCAAAATAGATGGATGGTGTGGATACAACACATACATCATAGTGGGGCCCACAGAACCTGGTGAGGTCACTTCAGTAGCCAACTCGCTACTCAACCTAAGGCCCAACCCGCAGCAGTCTCCCATCTCTCTTTCTCTCTCTCTCTCTCTCTCTCTCTCTCTCTCTCTCTCTCTCTCTCCCTCTCCCTCCTCTCACTCTCTATCTCTCTCTTCCTCTCTCTCTAATCTCTCCACCCTCTCCTCTATCTATCTCTCTCGCCTCCTCTCTCTCTCTGTGTCTCTCTCTTCCTCTCTCTCTGATCTCTCTTGCGGGCCGTTGCCGAACGCCCTACCCACGCACGCCCTCTCTCTCTCTCCGTCAGCTCGTTTAAAGTTCATTCACGACAGTGAGGTATCTCTCTCTCTCTCTCTCAATCTCTCTCAATAGTAATGCCAATTTAGGAATTTGGGAGTTAGTATCTTGTAGATTCTCGATTTGAATGTGGACCCCAAAATGGGTTTTTCTGATTTTACAAATTGGGGATTTAAGGATTTTAGAATGTGAGAAAACAGTAAGGTGCTTTTTCTGATCTAGGGTTTTGATGTTTGAATGCAAGTGAAAAGGTGCTTTTTCTTGGTAAGAAATGATGAATTTGGTCTCAGGTCTTTGTATTTTGATGACTGAAGGAGATAAAGATGAAGTAGGTGCTTTTTTTTTTTGTCTTTTTAACTATAAAATGAAGAATTTGGATGTGGGTTTTGATGTTTGGAGGAGATTAAAATGAAAAAGGTGCTTAAGCAATGGTGAATTTGAATGTGGAATTTTCATAAAGAAGGCAAAATGAGA
Organism: Magnolia changhungtana; assembly: GCA_030180095.1. Lineage (NCBI taxonomy): Eukaryota > Viridiplantae > Streptophyta > Magnoliopsida > Magnoliales > Magnoliaceae > Magnolia > Magnolia changhungtana. The sequence continues at coordinate 4,188,811 of JASAUF010000101.1, read as the reverse complement.
ATGCTCTCTCTTTTTATTTTTTGATAAGAAATATGATGAATTCCCCAGATCCTTGCTTTTTGTTGCACTCAATCCATTGCTACATTTTCTTTCTTAACCGTCATGGCCATGGGCTGAAGGGTTGGGATTTGAGGCCCCACTTGTACAATTCAAAACTGACAGCCTGAAGGGTACTCTCCAAACTTTCACCCCGAGCAAAATGCACGATATCCCTCGCTCTCTCTATTTCTCTCTCTCTAACAGCATAACATAGTTAGCATGTGCAATGTACTTGTTTGACCTACGCCCTTGTTATTTATGCTGAAATCTTCATTTTCCTCTTCTTCTTCTTTTCCTTTCCTTTTTTTTTAAAGAGAAAGATATATTTCAGGTGTTTTATTTTTTCTTTTTAATCTATGTATCTTACTGGTGTTAACCTTCCCTTTCTATAGCTTGGGGGCTTGGGAATATTTATTCGTCAAACGAATGTTGTATGGATGTTGTTCGTTGCATGCATTGGAACTATTAATTACACATCAGTCTTAGATAGAAAAGATGATGTGCAATCAGATGGTCATGTGACATCGATCAGGAAAAATGATGGATTATTTGAAGCAAAGAGTGGGCTTCGGTATACAGACACTCTACTAATTTAAAAAATTGTTGTGCTTCGGTATTAAGCCCCTGTGTAGGTCTATATGCTGCATCTTTCTCATTTTTGGTCTTAAGTTCTAAAATGAGCTCACAAAATGGATGGACGGGGTAGATTTATCAAAAACATCATGGGTGATAGAACATGACCATTTTCATAGATATGATACCTTTATTACTTAATGATCTCATGAATTCCTAATTAATTTGGTAGAGCTAATCAGTTAAGGTATTTTCAATCTTTTCTACATCAAATCTGAGTTCCATTTCATGGTAACATCTATTTGTGGTTTAAAATTGATTTTAGAGAACAATTTTGGTCAAATATCAAAGAGAAGTAAGGTAAAATACATTTGAATTGTATGTGGCTGATGTTCTTATATTCTGTCTTGCAGGAGAAGTTGAGAGTTGCTGTTTTGGTTTTAAAAGCTGCCCTTAACTCTATTCATGGTATGGTTCTTGTGCCTTCAACCATACTTAAGTGTGCCAATAATAAAAGTTTTATTAATGAAAATTTTGTTTTCATAGTTCTACAACTTCTCAAATTGACCTGAAATTGGCCAAGCTAACTTGACTCGGTTGAATTTTGAGTCAAATCACTTTGCTGACTCTAACACATTCATTTGGGAAAAAAAATTATTCTACAATTTCTTTATAAAGATATGGACATTTTATAAAGATATGGACACTTTTTGTTTATTTAGCTCGGTACTAAACCACTAAATCATTTTTGTGATACATTATTTAAATATTGGGTTTTTTCCAACTTTGCTACATTCAACTGCATTGTTTGACTTAGAATTATCCTTCATATGAAGTTATTTTTGTCATTTAGTGTGTTTTGAAATGAAGGAATCAATTATAGTACCCTTCTCTATCTCCTTCAGCACATACGTCTGATTTTACGGTTTCTGGATTGTGTATGAATTGCCACTTCATAGGGTATGGTCGTGAAGGAAATCATCAAGGATGGAATACGATTAGCGAACAAGGGTAGTTGCCCATTGATGTACGTAGCATTTATTTCGGTCCAATAAAGTCAATTCATCAAAATCCTTTGGGAACATTGAAAACCATAGACAAGAAATTGGTTTCCATAGAAATCTACTTTCTATATATGTTTGATATATATATATAAAAGTAGCTATGGGAATCATTTTCCATTTCAAAGTTTGGCTTGAAAGAAAAAATATGGCTATTAATTTCTTTAAGAATATGTTAGTTGTCGATTTTCACAGTTATAAGAGAATTCATATCATTTTACTATTGACCTTCTAACATTTTCATAGAAAACAACTATGCTGAACAAACAAGATAACATAACTTGAATTTATTTCCAGGGTTTTCTTGACAATAGGATTCATCATTCATCTATAATTTTCCTACCTTTCCAAACAAAGATAAAGGAAGGAAAAATGCAATTTTTATCCCATGTTTTTAAGGCACACACCTCTTTTTTCCACATTTGTAAATGAAATAATACCAAGAGATAGAAAACGGCACTGTATGCATCATTAACTAGGCATGTAGTTTTCATTTTCATAGACTAAATACCTACAAATTGGAGTTGTTTTGTACTCTAGCAAACAATGATGATTGGCTCAAACCTAAGGCCTCAGTCTTGAAACATGTCTTATCTCCCATTGAGCTATGGGCTTGAATCTGAAGTGTACATTTTGGCATGGATGAACTTGAATTGAACCGTCCATATCGTAGGAACACCATGGATAGATTGGAATCTTAAATCCAGATTGTTTTGGTTATTGTAGAGTTTGATTAATGGACATTTTTTTTTACTGAATTTTGATCATTGTACTGCATTTCAACCATCTATTATACTTCCAATGATCTGAAGTTAGAAGATCAAATTAGTGTAGATTTTAGTTTATGATCTATCAAATTAGTGTAGAGTTAATGTGATCCATTTCAATTTAGCTTCACCAATCTCACATACGTATGTCTTAGCATGTGTGTCCATATATAGTCAAGACATGTTCTTGTATAAATGATAGTACACAACTACACATTATCCACAAATACTACACAAGGGATTTATATATATAATATATTATATATATATATCTTACTACATATAGATTGTCACACCATTTTAATCCTTGGTTTTCAATGACAAATGGGGTTCATGGTCCAATAATCCAAACCTATGCATGTTTGTCCCAACAGCAGATGGACTACGCCCAACAATCTCCTCGATAGGACAATCCCAACCTATCAATTTATGCCTTCTATATAAAAGGTTACGTTGTCTTCTCTCACTCATGTATTATTTCACGTTATAAAATTTTCAAGTAAATTGTACGAGGTTTACAGTAATCTTGGAGATTAGAAAATTTCCAAGTATGTGCATTTCAGTCTGAGTTATTTCTCTAATGACGATAGCCTTGGGAGGGTTGATACGAGGGATGGGTTGATTGCAAGAGGCCGATTAAAACTATATTGGGTTATCTTGCTGGTCTTAAAATGATTATGTCCAGTAAGATAACCCAATACAGTTTTAATCAGGCCTCTTGCAATCAACTCATCCCTCGTATCAACCCTCCCAAGGCTATCGTGATTAGAGAAATAACTCAAATTGAAATGCACATACTTGAAAATTTTCTAATATCTAAGATTATTATAAACCTCATACAATCTACTTGAAATTTTCGTCAGCTGTAGGTCATATGGTATAAAGAGCTTGTCTGTCTCTACTAACTGAACATAAAACACGAACTCAATGGCAAATTTTCAGCCTATGAATCTTGTGTATATGCAAAAAGCAACAGAAGCGGTTAATGCTTTTAATCATTTAATGTCCAACTACTATCCATTGTAGGGACTGCCTGATGAATAGTCTTCAAGATTGGTTTTCATTCATAAAAAAAATAGATGCCTACCTTGTTTTTAAATGTATTTGCACGAAATTGATGGAGCAGACCCGGATGTGTGTCGGAGCTATCCGGAAGAGCGAGGGTCCCTGGAAGGTAGGAACCGCTGTTATGACCATGATAAAGTTATCCATTTCCTATGGACAACATTGGAAGGGCCTGACCATTTGGACAGGCCGTAATTATGTATTTGCTCGAGATTAATGGAGCAGACCCGGATGTGCGTCGGAGCTATCCGGATGAGCGGGGTCCCTGGAAGATGGGAACCGCTATTATGACCATGATGAAGCTGTCCATTTTCTATAGACAACATTGGAAGGGCCTGGCCATTTGGACAGGCCATATTTATGTATTTGGTCGAGATTAATGGGGCAGACCCGGATGTGCGTCGGAACTGTTCGGATGAGCGGGGGTCCCTGAAAGGTAGGAACCACTGTTATGACCATGATGAAGCTGTTCATTTCCTATGGACAACATTGGAGGGGCCTGGCCATTTGGACAGGCCGTGTTTATATCTGTATTTGTAGGTACCACACCCCTAACCCTAAACCAAAACCTTTAACCTAAACCTTAACCTAAACATAAATCTAAACCTAAACCTATACCTATAACCTAAACCTATACTTATAACCTTAACCCAAACTTATAACCTTAACCTAAACCTATTCTCAAATCTATAAACTTATACTTATAATCTAAACCTAAAAAAAAAACCTTAACCTATAACCTATACTTATAACTTAAACCTAAACTTACAACTTTAACCTAAACCTATACTTATAACCTAAACCTTTTCTCAAATCCCAAAACCTATACTTATAACCTAAACCTAAACCTTAACTTAAACTCAAATCCCTAAACCTTAACCTAAAACCCAACCTAAACTTATACTTACAACCTAAACCTATTCTCTAATCCCAAAACCCATAACCTAAATCTAAACGTTATTTTAAACTTATAACCAGAACCTAAACCAAAACCTATAACCTAAACTCGAACCCAAACCCGAACCTGAACCCGAATCCCTAAACTTTAACTCAAACCTAAACCTATAACTTTAATTCAAACCTAAACTTATAACCTAAACTTATAACCTTAACCTAAACCTAAAACCAAAACCAAAACCTATAACCTAAACCTATAAACTATAACCTAAACCTAAAACCTAAGGGCCTATTTGGACGGGTGGATTGGAAGGGATTGAATGGTATTAAGGTGGATGACATGGATTTCAAGGCAATGATGGTATTGTCAATGCATTATCTTAAGATCTATGGGATTGCTATATCCCGAGATTGCTATATGGAGTCTGTTTGGCACGCCCGGCCAATCTCGGGATTAAACCTTCCCATCTCTTCCAATCCCTCGACCCAAACATGTCCCAGGCAAATTTGAACCGATTAGGGTGGAGCTGGATGGGATTTAAAGGTAGTGATGGTGTTGTCAGTGGATTGTCTTAAGATCCATGAGATTGCTATATCCCGAGATAAGATCACCCAGTTTGTTTGGCACGCTCGGTCAATCCCGAGATTTAACTTCCAATCCCTTCTAATACCATCCAATCCCTTCCAATCAATCAGGCCAAATGGGCCTAAATGTATTCTCAAAACCCTAAACCTAAACCTACACCTAATCCCAATCTCAACTCCTTAACCTAAACCTAAACCTAAACATGAAAACCCAAGCCTAAACCCGATCCTGATTCTGAAACCGATTTCCTAAACCTAAAACCTAAATGTATTCTCAAATCCCCAAACCTAAACCTACACCTAATCCTAATCTCAGCTCTTTAGCCTAAACCTAAACCTAAACTTGAAAACCCAAACCTAAACCCGATCCCAACCCGAATCCAAGCCCGATTTCCTAACCTAGACCTTAACCTATTCTCAATTCACTAAAGCTATAACCTATAACCTAACTTGAACCTAAACCTATCACCGACACTTATAACCTAACCCTAAACCTAAAACATTAACCTAAACTCAACCTATAATCCATAACATAAACCTAAACCTAAACCTAAACCTAAAACCTAAATGTATTCTCAAATCCCTAAACCTAAACCTACACCTAATCCCAATCTCAACTCCCTAACCTAAACCTAAACCTAAACTTGAAAACCCAAGCCTAAACCCGATCTCGAACAAGAACTCGATTTCCTAAAGCTAAACCTTAACCTGTTATCAATTCCCGAAGCTATAACCTATAACCTATAACCTATAACCTAAACCTAAACCTAGAACCTTAACCTATAACCTTTACATAAACCAAAAACCTAAACCTTAACCTAAACCAAAACCTATAACCTTAACCTAAACCAAAACCTGTAACCTAAACCTTAACCTAAACTTATAACCTTAACCTAAACCTAAAACCAAAATTAAACCTATAACCTAAACCTATAAACTAAAACCTAGACCTAAACCTAATCCTAAACCTATAACCTAAACCAAAAGCTATAACCTTAACCTAAACAAAAACCTATAACTTGACACCTAAACTTATAACCTTAACCTAAACCTAAAACCAAAACCTAAACCTATAAGCTAAAACCTAAACCTATAAGCTAAAACCTATACCTAAACCTTAACCTATAACCTACAACCTATAACCTATAACCTAAACCTATAACCTCAACCTATAACCTTAACATAAACCCAAAAACTAAACCTTAACCAAAACCTATAACCTTAACCTAAACAAAAACCTTAACTTATAACCTTAACCTAAACCTAAAACCAAAACCTAAACCTATAACCTAAACCTATAAACTATAATCTAAACCTAAACCTAAACCTAAACCTAAACCTATAACCTAAACCAAAACCTATAACCTTAACCTAAACAAAAACCTATAACCTAAACCTTAACCTATAACCTATAACCTAAACTTATAACCTTGAGCAAAACCTATAACCTAAACCTTAACCTATAACCTATAACCTAAACTTATAACCTTGACCAAAACCTATAACCTAAACCTATAAGCTAAAACCTAAATGTATTCTCAAATCCCAAAACCTAAACCTAATCCCAATCCCAACTCAACTCCCCAACCTAAACCTAAACCTAAACTTCAAAACCCAATCCCGAACCCGAACCTGATTTCTTAAACCTAAACCTAAAACCAAAACCAAAACCTAAACCTAAACCTACACCTACACCAAATCCCAATCTCAATTCCCTAACCTAAACCTAAACCTTAACATGAAAACCCAAGCCTAAACCCGATCCCGAACCCGAACCCGATTTCCTAAACCTAAACCTTAACCTTAACCTATTCTCAAATCCCTAAACCTAAACCTACACCAAATCCCAATCTCAACTCCCTAACCTAAACCTAAACCTAAACATGAAAACCCAAGCCTAAACCCGATCCAGAACCCGAACCCGATTTCCTAAACCTAAACCTTTACCTATTTTCAAATCCCTCAACCTAAACCTACACCAAATCCTAATCTCAACTCCCTAACCTAAACCTAAACCTGAACTTGAAAACCCAAACCTAAACCCGATCCCGAACCCGAACCCGCTTTCTAAACCTAAACCTTAACCTATTCTCAATTCCCAAAGCTATAACCTATAACCTTAACCTATAACCTAAACCTAAAACCAAAACCAAAACCTATAACCTAAACCTATAAGCTAAAACCTAAACCTAAAACCTAAAACCTAAATGCATTCTCAAATCCCTAAACCTAAACCTACACCAAATCCTAATCACAACTCCCTAACCTAAATCTAAACCTAATTTGGATAACCCAAACCTAAACCCGATCCCGAACCCGAACCCAGTTTCCTAAACCTAAACCTTAACCTATTCTCAATTCCCAAAGCTATAACCTATAACCTATAACCTAAACCTAAACCTAACCTAACTTATAACCTTAACCTAAACCCAAAACCTAAACCTTAACCTAAACCAAAGCCTATAACCTTAACCTAAACCAAAACCTGTAACCTAAACCTTAACCTAAACTTATAACCTTAACCTAAACCTAAAACCAGAACCTAAACCTATAACTTATAACCTAAACCTATAAACTAAAACCTAAACCTAAACCTATAACCTAAACCAAAACCTATAACCTCAACTTAAACAAAAACCTATAAATTAAAACCTAAACCTAAACCTATAACCTAAACCAAAACCTATAACCTCAACCTAAACAAAACCTATAACTTAAACCTTAACCTATAACCTATAACCTAAACTTATAACCTTAACCTAAACCTAAAACCAAAACCAAAACCTATAACCTAAACCTAAACCTATACCTAAACATTAACCTATTCTCAAATCCCTAAACCTAAACGTACACCTAATCCCAATCTCAACTCCCTAACCTAAACCTAAACATAAACATGAAAACCCAAGCCTAAACTAGATTCCGAACCCGAACCCGATTCCCTAAACCTAAACCTTAACCAATTCTTAATTCCCTAAACCTATAGCTTATAACCTAAACCTAAACGTTAACCTTAACCTAAACCTAAACCTTAACCTAAACCAAAACCTATTACCTATAACCTAAACTTATAACCTATAACCTAACAGTAACCTAAACCTTAACCTATAACCTAAAACCTCAACCTAAACCTAAACCTAAAACCTAAATGTATTCTCAAATCCCTAAACCTAAACCTACACCTAATCTTAATCTCAACTCCCTAACCTTAACCTAAGCTTAAACTTGAAAACCCAAACCTAAACTCGATCCCGAACCCGAACCCGATTCCCTAAACCTAAACCTAAACCAATTCTTAATTCCCTAAACCTATACCTTATAACCTATACCTAAACTCGAACCTAAAACTAAACTCAATTCCCTAAACCTAAACCCAAACCAATTCTCAATTACCTAAACCTATACCTTATAACCTAAACCTTAACTCGAACCTAAAACTAAACCTAAACCTTAACCTAAACCTATAACCTTAACCTACCTAAACCAAAACCTATGACCTAAAACCTTAACCTATTACCTATAACCTAAACTTATAACCTATTACCTACCATTTATCTAAACCTAAATCCTAAACCTTAAACCTATAACCTAAGACCTAAACCTAAACCTAAAACCTAAATGTATTCTCAAATCCCTAAACCTAAACCTACACCTAATCTTAATCTCAACTCCCTAACCTAAACCTAAGCTTAACCTTGAAAACCCAAACCTAAACCTGATCCCGAACCTAAACCCGATTCCCTAAACCTAAACCCAAACCAATTCTCAATTCCCTAAGCCTATACCTTATAACCTAAACCTAAACCTTATAACCTAAACCTAAACCTGAACCTAAACCTTAACCTAAACCTATAACCTTAACCTAAACCAAAACCTATGACCTAAAATTTTAACCTATTACCTATAACCTAAACTTATAACCTATTACCTACCATTCACCTAAACCTAAATCCTAAACCTTAACCTATAACCTAAGACCTAAACCTAAAACCTAAATGTGTTCTCAAATCCCTAAACCTAAACCTACACCTAATCCTAATCTCAACTCCCTAACCTAAACCTAAGCTTAAACTTGAAAACCCAAACCTTAACTCCGATCCGAACCCGAACCCGAACCCGATTCCCTAAACCTAAACCCAACCCAATTCTCAATTCCCTAAACCTATACCTTATAAACTAAACCTAAACCTAAACCTAAACTTGAACCTAAAACTAAACCTAAACCTTAACCTAAATCTATAACCTTAACCTAAACCAAAACCTATGACCTAAAACCTTAACCTATTACCTATAACCTAAACTTATGACCTATTACCTAACATTAACCTAAACCTAAATCCTAAACCTTAACCTATAACCTAAGACCTAAACCTAAAACCTAAATGTATTCTCAAATCCCTAAACCTAAACCTACACCTAATCCTAATCTCAACTCCCTAACCTAAACCTAAGCTTAACCTTGAAAACCCAAACCTAAACCCGATCCTGAACCCAAACCCGATTCCCTAAACCTAAACTTAAACCAATTCTCAATTCCCTAAACCTATACCTTATAACCTAAACCTAAACCTTATAACCCAAACCTAAACTCAACCTAAACCTTAACCTAAACTTTAACCTTAACCTAAACCAAAACCTATGACCTAAAACCTTAACCTATTACCTATAACCTAAGCTTATAACCTATTACCTACCATTCACCTAAACCTAAATCCTAAACCTTAACCTATAACCTAAGACCTAAACCTAAAACCTAAATGTATTCTCAAATCCATAAACCTAAACCTACACCTAATCCTAATCTCAACTCCCAAGCCTAAACCTAAGCTTAAACTTGAAAACCCAAACCTAAACCCGATCCCAAACTCCGAACCCAAACCCGATTCCCTAAACCTAAACCCAAACCAATTCTCAATTCCCTAAACCTATACCTTATAACATAAACCTAAACCCGAACCTAAAACTAAACCTAAACCTATAACCTTAACCTAAACCAAAACCTATGACCTAAAACCTTGACCTATTACCTATAACCTAAACTTATAACCTATTACCTAACATTAACCTAAACCTAAAACCTAAACCTTAACCTAAACTTCAAAACCTCGATCCCGAACCTAATTTCCTAAACCTAAACCTTAACCTATTCTCAAATCCCTAAACCTAAACCTACACCAAATCTCCATCTCAACACCCTAACCTAAACCTAAACCTAAACATGAAAACTCAAGCCTAAACCCAATCCCAAACCCAAACTCGATTTCCTAAACCTAAACCTTAACCTATTCTCACTTCAAGCTATAACCAAAACCTAAACCTAAACCTAAACCTCGACCTAAACCTATAACCTTTAACTATAACCTTAACATAAACCCAAAACCTAAACCTTAACCTAAACCAAAACCTATAACCTTAACCTAAACCAAAACCTGTAACCTAAACCTTAACCTAAACTTATAACCTTAACCTAAACCTAAAACCAAAACCTAAACCTATAAACTAAAACCTAAACCTAAACCTATAACCTAAACCAAAACCTATAACCTTAACCTAAACAAAAACCTATAACCTAAACCTTAACCTATAACCTATAACCTAAACTTATAACCTTAACCTAAACCTAAAACCAAAACCTAAACCTATATGCTAAAACCTAAACCTAAACCTACACCTAATCCCAATCTCAACTCCCTAACCTAAACCTAAACCTTAACATGAAAACCCAAGCCTAAACCCGATCCCGAACCCGAACCCAATTTCTAAACCTAAACCTTAACCTTAACCTATTCTCAAATCCCTAAACCTAAACCTACACCAAATCCCAATCTTAACTCCCTAACCTAAACCTAAACCTAAACATGAAAACCCAAGCCTAAACCCGATCCGTAACCCGAACCCGATTTCTAAACCTAAACCTTTACCTATTTTCAAATCCCTTAACCTAAACCTACACCAAATCCTAATCTCAACTCCCTAACCTAAACCTAAACTCGAACTTGAAAACCCAAACCTAAACTCGATCCCGAACCCGAACCCGGTTTCCTAAACCTAAACCTTAACCTATTCTCAATTCCCAAAGCTATAACCTATAACCTAAACTTAAAACCAAAATCAAAACCTAAAACCTAAAACCTAAACCTAAAACCTAAAACCTAAATGTATTCTCAAATCCCTAAACCTAAACCTAAACCAAATCCTAATCACAACTCCCTAACCTAAACCTAAACCTAATCTGAAAACCCAAACCTAAACCCGATCCCGAACCCGAACCCGCTTCTAAACCTCAACCTTAACCTATTCTCAATTCCTAAAGCTATAACCTATAACCTATAACCTAAACCTAAACCTAACCTAAACCTATAACCTTAACCTAAACCCAAAACCTAAACTAAAGCCTATAACCTTAACTTAAACCAAAACACAGTAACCTAAACCTTAACCTAAGCTTATAACCTTAACCTAAACCTAAAACCGAACCTAAACCTATAACTTATAACCTAAACCTATAAACTAAAACCTAAACCTAAACCTATAACTTAAACCTAAACCTATAACCTAAACCAAAACCTATAACCTCAACCTAAACAAAACCTATAAACTAAAACCTAAACCTAAACCAAAACCTATAACCTCAACCTAAATAAAAACCTATAACCTAAACCTTAACCTATAACCTATAACCTAAACTTATAACCTTAACGTAAACCTAAAACCAAAACCTAAACCTATATGCTAAAACCTAAACTTAAACCTATACCTAAACCTTAACCTATAACTAAACCTTAACCTATTCTCAAATCCCTAAACCTAAACCTAAACCTACACCTAATCCCAATCTCAACTCCCTAACTTAAACCTAAACCTAAACTTGAAAACCCAAGCCTAAACCCGATCTCGAACCCGAACCCGATTTCCTAAACCTAAACCTTAACCTTAATTTATTCTCAAATCCCTAAACCTAAACCTACACCAAATCTCAATCTTAACTCCCTAACCTAAACCTAAACCTAAACATGAAAACCCAAGCCTAAACCCGATCCAGAACCCGAACCCGATTTCCTAAACTTAAACCTTTACCTATTTTCAAATCCCTAAACCTAAACCTACACCAAATCCTAATCTCAACTCCCTAACCTAAACCTAAACCTAAACTTGAAAACCCAAACCTAAACCCGATCCCGAACCCGAACCCAGTTTCCTAAACCTAAACCATAACCTATTCTCAATTCCCAAAGCTATAACCTATAACCTAAACCTATACCTAACCTTAACCTATAACCTAAACCTAAAACCAAAACCTATAACCTAAACCTATAAGCTAAAACCTAAACTTAAAACCTATAACCTAAATGTATTCTCAAATCCCTCAACCTAAACCTACATTAAATCCTAATCTCAACTCCCTAACCTAAACCTAAACCTAAACTTGAAAACCCAAACCCGATCCCGAACCCGAACCCGGTTCCTAAACCTAAACCTTAACCTATTCTCAATTCCCAAAGCTATAACCCATAACTTAAACCTAAATCGAACCTAAACCTAAAACCAAAACCTAAACCTATAACCTAAACTTATAACCTATAACCTAAACCTATAACCTATAACCTAAACTTATAACCTATAACCTAATAGTAACCTAAACTTATAACCTAAAACCTAAACCTAAACCTAAAACCTAAATGTATTCTCAAATCCCTAAACCTAAACTTGCAACTAATCCTAATCTCAACTCCCTAACCTTAACCTAAGCTTAAACTTGAAACCCAAACCTAAACCCGATTTCCAAAATCCTAAACCTATTCTCAAATCCCAAAACCTATACTTATAACCTGAACCTAAACCTAAACCTAAACCTAAACCTAGAGGAGTTGGCGAGTCAGAGGGAGGAGCAGGAGAGGAGAATAGAGGATCAGCTCACGAGGCAGAGGAGGATGGAGGAGGAGTTGGTGAGGCGGAGGGAGGAGCATGAGAGGAGGATGTAGGAGATGCGGGTGGAGCATGAGCGACGGATGACGAAGATGTTTCAGGCTTTCGCTACACGCTTACCCACCGATGTCCCACCACCTCCCCGCCTTCATCTTTGTGATTTTTTGTTTATTTGTTAATGTTAAATTTATATGTATTTATGCGTAAATGAATGTGATGCAGATAAGATTGTTTGTGTTTGGATGAATGTAGTTTATGTTTGGGTTTGGGTTTAGCTGGATTTGAATGTCAATATGATGAAATATATTATATAACAGGTGTATATTAGGATGAATATGATGAAATATATTGTTAACAGGTGTATATCAAGAATTTTGTGTGGAATTTTGAGTTGTATATTTAAAAAAAAATAAAATTTTAGCGACGAAAATTTTTGTCGCTAAAAGTGGAACGATTTTTAGCAGCAAAAGTTTTTGCTGCTAAAAATTCTTGGAAATTTTTTTGGCGGCGAAAATTTTCGCTGGTAAAAGTCCTAGATTTTTTTGGCAGCGAAAATTTTCGCTGCTAAAATCTTGAAAATATTTTTTTTTGCAGCGAAAATTTTTGCTGCTAAAGTTTTTGAAATTTTTTGGCGGTGAACAGTTTCGCAGCTAATAGTCTTGGAAAATTTATTTTGCCGCAAATATTTTCGCTGCTAAAATCTTTTGGAAAATATTTTTAGCAGCGAAAAATTTCGCTACTAAAAGTCTTATATAGTATTTTTTAGCGACGAAAATTTCGCCGCTAAAAGTTTATGTTGTTTGGGTTTAAATTAATGTGAATGTGAATGTGATGAAATGTGCATATCAGGATGAATATGATGGAATATATTGTTAACAGGAGTATGTCCGGAATATTGTACATATTTTGAACTGGAATAATTTTTTTAAAAAAGAAAGTTTTGGCGTCGAAACTTTTCGTCGCTAAAAGATATGTTAGTTTAGTTTTAGCAGCGAAAATTGTCGCTGCGAAAAGTCTTGTACACTACAAGAGTTTTAGTAGCGAAAATTTTCACCGTTAAAAGTCTTGTACAGTACAAGACTTTTAGCTGCGAAAAGTTTCACCGCTAAAAGTTTAAGACAATGTTTAGACTATTTTACGACAAAAGTTTTAGTCACCAAAAGTCTCATACAGTATTTTTAGCAGTGAAAATTTTCGTAGCTAAAAGAAATTTATTCCACATCGACGTAGAATGTGTGGAGCATTTAACAACGAAAATTTTCGTCGCTAAAATCTCACTTTTAGCGACGAAAATATACTTCGTCGATAAAAGTGACTTTTGGCAACGAAAATGAGTTTCGTCGCTAAAAACTCTCTTTTTTGTAGTGTGATGTAAATCTCGCTATTACGAGCTCTCTGGTTCGATTTCAGCTGAATCAAGCTCCAGTGGTTGAGCAAAAGATCTGTCGTTCAATTACGAGAAGAGTCACAGAGGATTTTGGGAGAAATCTGCAAATTTTGAGCTCCTTTTGCATTGGTTTTGGCTGAAATGGAGAATTCAGAGGTTTGAAATTGGTATTTGTGAGAGAAACTTAGAGATTCAAGGAGTTTCTGTGTAGCGAAGCTCTCTGCGGCTTTAATGGTAGACCTGTAGCATCCTTATGTAGTTCTTTAAAGGAAATGCTTGCAGATTTCAGATATCTCGTTGCTTCTTTTAAAGATATGTTCCTTTGTTCTTCCTTTGTCTTGTTATGACCATGTATTTTGTAGGAATGCTAGTGAAGATATCTAGATTTGGGGCATTTTTTGTGTTATTTTGAGTTTTTGAGCTTTCAGCATCGGAATTTGAACTTCGGCTGCAGTAGCTACCGCTTGAATTGTTCTGAAAACCAGTAGTTTTTATGCATTTTATGAGTTTTTGATGTTGTGATAAGAACTTCACGTATCAAAGATTTCGCTTGAAATGCTTCAAATAACAATAGACTACTCTTCTTCTTCTTCTTCTTCTTCTTCTTCTTCTTCTTCTTCTTCTTCTTTTTCCATTATCGGTGTCGGAACCAGTTGATTTTATGCATTTTCACTTAAAATGCTTTGGAAACTATCATATTTTATACATTTTCTTTCATTGTTGATATTTAAACTTTAGATGTGGTACGTTTCGCTTGAAATGCTCTGAAAACCTGCAAATTTTATATTTTCTTTGAGTTTTCAATGTCGGTAGTTGAACTTCAGGTGTTTGAGATTTGACTCGACATGATCTGAGAACCAACGGATTTCATTCGGTTTCCAAGCTTTCGACATTGGAATTACCCTATAAACAAGCAGATTCAGTGCATTTTCTAACTTTTCAATATTAGAAGTAGAACTGCAGATGTGGAAGAGGGCGCTTGAAATGCTCTGAAAACTAGTAGATTTGATGAATTTTCTCAACCCTCCAATGTCGTAATTAGAACTTAGGATGTCTTAGATTTAACTTGAATTGGTCAAAAAATCCACCAGATTTGCTGCATTTTCCGAGCTCTCAAGATGTAAGTCTCCGTCTTAAAATGCTCTAGAAACTAGTAGATTTGGATGGGATGTTTAAGATTGCCTAACAAAGGTGGTTCTTTAGAATCATAAGAAAATCCATGATGGTCCCTAACAAATTGTTGCTTAAACCTATTCTGTAAATGATCATGGTAGTCAATATTTAGGGCCACTAATCAAATGGTTAATGTTGAAATCCAGTAAGCTGGGAACGACATCTTCTATATTGCATTCCAGTAAGCTGTTAAACTTTTTATTAAACAGGAAAAGTCAAAATCCAGAAGGAAACCTCAATAGGTTGCTTCTGCTCATTAACTGAACACATGGCAAAGATATAATTCAAATAGTCACTCTAGTATGTTTAAATCATCAGCTCTAATTGGGAACGTGACCCAAAAATTTGATTTAACAAACTATCACCATTAATTGGAAGGTCACAAAGTTTGCTTGACAGTGCTCGGTACCAAATTTTTTTTAAATTTTTTTCAGATCCTTTTTATTCTGATTTTATTTGTTATATTAGATATCTTGATTGTTTATTAGACTTCTTAGACTTTCTCATGTAGTTTTGATGGAAAGTTTCTAGCATCCTTGGGAAATAGCTGTCCTTGTTGGGTTTGGTACCTAACTTCATCGATGGTTCTAGCCAATTTACCAGGAGAAAATGTGAGCAGCTTGTTTAACTTACCTTTTTTCTTTCAATAGGCAATCTAGGCTTGAACCTATAATATTGTTTCATGTATTGCTAATTTTGAAACCGGTTTATAGGCCAACATGTAAGCATTGTTTCTTGGAACACTATCATGGAAGAGAGTTGGATCAAAGAAAATAGTCTGAGACCCTATTTCTACCTTCAATGTTTTAGCTGATGGAAAACTCATTGTAATGTAAATCTTCAATTAATTCTTCTGAAATGGAGAGCTATCGATGTCCTAGAGGGGGGTGAATAGGACAATGCCAAATAATCGAAATAAATACGAAATATGTAAAGATTACAAAAATCTCAATAGCTTTAGTATTGAAACCTTGATTCCAAATAATTCATACGACAGCCTTCACCTAAAACATTAGGTAGGACAACCTTATTTCACGAATGTCTTTAAAATCAATCTTTCAAACTAGCAAGAGAATATAAAAATATTACAATATTTACCACAAGAATGAAATAATAAATAACATCCAGTCACAAAAAAGAATAAAACATTTACCACATGGCACAAGGAGTTATAGTGGTTTGGTACTTAAAATAACCACACCTACTCTACTCCCAAAATTACTATCCTCATAATTTTGGCTTTTAATATAATAAAGTTTTTGCAGGGTCACCTTAACAACTTGATACATTTCCTTGTGATTTTCACGGGCTATCACAATAAAAAC
Organism: Magnolia changhungtana; assembly: GCA_030180095.1. NCBI lineage: Eukaryota > Viridiplantae > Streptophyta > Magnoliopsida > Magnoliales > Magnoliaceae > Magnolia > Magnolia changhungtana. The sequence goes on along the minus strand of JASAUF010000101.1, from coordinate 4,172,013 downwards.
CATTTTTGTGATTTTCAAGGGCTATCACAAATAGAAACCTTATTGAGATTTTCACAGGCTATCTCAGAAAAACCTAAAATGAAAATACGGTAAATGTACTTATCTTTAAATGGAGACTCGAAGACTGTAAATGCTATTATGTAAATCTAACACCCGTAGTGTTATCAAATTTTGTTGTGCCAAACCATTTTGTATTTGTATCATGCTTTGAGTTAAAGTGATCAGGTTCGTACATTTTAAAGTTCTCTGGATCTTCATCGAACTTGCCTACATCTTCAAGTTAAAGTGAAGAGTGTTGAAGTTCATGGTTTTAAGCTCAAATTCAAGAACTTAAGTTCAAGTTTGAAGTTCAACTACTGTATGCTAAAGACTCAAGAACTCAAGCATAACTCAAGTTCAAGTTCAAGAGATCAAACTCAAGCTTCAGGTATCACAAGATATCAAGATTCAGAAGCGAATGATGTTTCATTTGTTCCTACTCACAAACAGGTTTAGATGACCCTAGATTGATCTTAGGTTGTGTTATATTCATTGCATATTTTACGTGGGTCATTTCATGTGTTTATAGGTCATTTTCTTGACTAGTCTTAGACCTTGTTCGACTAGTCTAAGTACTGGCTCAACTAGTCTAAGAGTTTTCTCAACCAGTCCAAGGTTTGTTGTGAATTTTCAGAATTTTCTATTGGACTCTTGACCAGTCCAAGATACTGTTCGACCAGTCGAGTGAACAGTGCTCGACCAGTCGTGTAGGCTGAACTCAAAGTTTAGCAAGCTTTTTTGGTCCCACTCAACCAATCGAGTGCATTGCTTGACCAGTTGAGTAGGCTACTCAACCAATCTAGCAAGTCACTCGACCAGTTGAGTAACGGTCTTACCTTATCACGTCAGAAAATTTAAAATTTGGTTAGTCCTTTGACCAGTCGAACCGACCCTTAGACCAGTCGAGTGAACAATATTTTCACTTATAAATAAAGCACGAATTTCAGATATTATTCATTCATTAAAGCAGAATCAAGACACCATTCTGAGAGATAAGTTTGTGAATTTATTAAGCTATATTATGCTCATTTGATATTCTCTTTAATTAACTTTTATAATTTAATTTTGAGATCTTTATTCAAATCTTACTTTAAGAAGGGATTTGTGATTTCCCCTTTCTTGAGATTAAAATCAAATCAAGCTAGCCTAGGTTGATTTAATTAAAAATTATTTAGAACTAAAACCTTTTCATCTATGAGACTGGACATTGAACATCTTCGTCTACATTGGATCGGTTCTACTAGGCTTCTTCAAAGGAGAAATTCGAGATAAGTACATTTACATTTTGTATATCCTTTTTGGTTTTTGAGGTTGTGCTAGGAAAATCTTTTTTTTTTTTGTTGTGTCTGAGGTAATCCAGAAAATCTCAGAGTGTAGGATTTTTGTAATTGTGTAAGCCCAATCAAAGACACAATTATGAAGGTTTTAAGGTGAACCTTAGAAAGCCTTTTTCATAGTGAACGCTAATATCCCGAGGGAGTGGATATTAGGAGTGGAGTAGTTGTGTGGTTATTTTCTAACAGTTGGTGTATACACAAGCGTACTACTATAATTCCTGGAGTTGTGGTGGATGATTGGATGTGCTAATGTGTGTGAATGTTGTAATTTATTTTAAGCATTTGTGGTGAATGGTGTAATTTATTTTATGCACTTGTGGGAATGTTGTAATAACTTAGTTTATTTCCTTTGCTATTTCCTTTGCCTCTTTATTGGTTTGGGTTTTTGATACTTACAAATGTTCCAGTAAGATTGTCTAGTCATAAACCTTTGGTTTTTGGTTTACGTTGTCCTTAGAACTGTCACGCCCCAGACTCGGTAACCGGACTCACAAGGAACCCGATGGCCGGTTCTGACCCAACAGCCTCCGTAGTACCCCATTCTCGGCTCCTGAGGCAGGTTCCGATCCTGGGATCCTATAAGGAGGATTTTCATAACAGTATAATCATTACCAATACGAGCATACCCAAGATCACAAAGAAGTACATCCGGAAGTAACAAAGGATACATATCACAAAATTCACTAAGAATTTGAACTTTTACAAGCTTACATCAGGTTCAAAAGGACATACATAAGATAATGGGAAAAGAGAGAAAAGAGTCAGCAACACTGAAGTCCTCAAGCTCAACTCTACTCCACGCTCTGCTGCTACGATGCCTGCCTAGGATCTCCTGCACGCATCAATCGTGCATAAGCTTATAGAAAGCTTAGAGGGTGGTGAAAGTGGGTGATAATAGTGCTCAGAAGAAGATAGAGAATGCAGAAGGGAGTCATGATCAATACCAATACCACTAGCCTTACCAAGGCTATCATGAATGCAAGAAACTATACCAAGGCAGTACGATCATGCAGGAAGCCATACCAAGGCTATATAATGCAATGAGTACTGTAACACAATGAGTACTGTAATGCCATGAGTACTGTAATGCGATGAGCACTGTAATGCAATGAGTACTGTAATGTAATATGAGGCTTACACAGCCGATGCAAATGCAATGCGTAGTAATGTTAGTGCTCATATCCAATCCACATATCAAATATATTTCCATCATAAGGAAATCACCGGGGTCCATTACACTGCTGGATGACTGCCGCTCTACAGACCCCGCACAGTCAAACGAGCGTAAGAGACCTCACTACCCCCGCTCATGGACACCAATCACCAAGAAGGCACGAAAGTAGCGGACCCATTCACGAGCTGGTCAGACTCAGCCTAGCAATGCCCCCTTACATCAAGCGAGTAAGGCCACACCCCTATCCAACCGACTACACGACAGTGGGAGTCGCGGCCTAACGGTATAAGGCCCTCATGCGCTCATATATACCACCCGGTCACGCCGTTGGAGCAGATCCTGGTACCACGGAAGTTTTGGGAATTTCACCCATGGGCATCCTATGCACCCAGTATGCTCAAGTAACATTTCTGGTGTCCAAACATGGCCATCCACGATGTATCTGTGGAGGCTACAACCCTGATGAAGCAAGGGCAATAATGCTCATATGCTATGCAATGTCAGATGCATGAATCACACAATCAACCATGCATCAATCCCAAGCATCCAACGTGCTCAAGAGGGGATACTACGTCCCTCGGGGAAGGTATCATGCAATGCCCAATATGACCACAATATGACCACACACACAGTGTCAACCAAGCATACAATGATGCACATGGTCATAAGGATGTATTTAATCACACTATAGGGCGATACACAATGTATATTACATTCCTCCTATCCATGAAGGAACCAAGACCAGGTACTTGACAATATCCTTAAGGAATCCAACTTCTAGTGGGGGCCCATTTACCTGGGGTAGCCCACGAACTAAGTATACAAGCTACGGGTCTAAGTAATGTGGAAATGAGCCTAACAAGAGTCTAAGATGAGTATATAATCACATTTAGATACAATCGGGCCTAGAGGGGTCCATAATGGGGACATTTAACCACCATTCCCCAAGAAGCATCTCAACCACGAACTATATGGATACAAGGCCCAAGGTCCTACATTCAAGATAAGAACACAGGTAACCACATACATACATTCCTCATAATAGGCCATAAAAAGATACAATACCACTTTTAACAACATGGGCCCTAAGAGAGAAATTAAGGCCCAAGGCTCAATTCTCAATGGCCATAGAATCCATGCATTAAGTTGGACTTGGTGGGCAACCCGTATACACAATATAAGGCCCAAAATAAGTTTAAGTTTGGATGATGAAATGGGCCCAACTACATCAGCCCAATAACTAGCAATTTAAGTGAACAACCAAGGGCCCAATACTATCCTTATCTTAGCCCACAAGTCCATCGAAATGGTGGAAGTTAGCTTAATATATGGTTGGGCCAAGCTGGGACGTCCCAACCCACTCTGGGCTCATGGGATGCCCCAAAAATCTGATCTAAGATGGGGGTCCTCATGTGATCACTAAAGGTGACCCAAAAGAATGCATTAAATAAGCCCAAGGATATAAGTATGCAACACGCACACAAGTTCTCAATATGGTGGGTCCCATGTCCAATAAATTTTCAACCATAACAATATACATTTAAGGCCTCTTGATAAACGTTTAGCCCACTCAACTTCCTGGGCCTACTAAAGTTCAGAAATTCGTCAAATAAGTGGGAATGATCTCATGAAGGCCAACAATATTTATAGGGGGCCCCACCAGATGGAGGGTATGTATACATAAAGAAAAGATCAAGTGGGCTTGCTATTGGATTGTGAATCCAGTAGCAACCCAAGGCAGAGAGTGCCTCCATGATCGGGCGATCTAAGGCTTGGACAACCTGGACCACATGCATTAAGGTAGGTTCCTCATACATACACATTGAGCCTTAAACAAATGGCCTAGGGTCTATGGTGGGCCTTTAACCATCCATAGAGAAACCTATGGGCCTACCTTAGGATCACCCAGGAGGACATCCAACCTCAACTAGTTTCCAAGAGGTAGCCCGCCACTACTCATATAATGTAAGGTCTAAAGCCCAAGCAATGCATGGCCTAATGGGCCATACACCAAGCCCAACTCATAGGCCATATAGTGGGCCCTCAAGTAAGGTTTGGGCCCAACCACAAAGGTCATAATTCCACATATTGTGGTGAGCTTCATGGGTAGCCCAGTAATTCATTTACATGGGCAAGTTTCACATTTAACACAAGTGAGTTGGGCCTCACTTTTGGCCCAAGTACAGGGTCAGTTTAGTGGGCAGCCAAGGGCCCAACTTCTTGTGTATTATTGCCCCTAAGCCCATCACAATAGATAGGAGACTATAGGCTCAAGATCAATGGGCCTATCCAAAAGAACTGAGTCCACAAGGCCTACTTGCTAACACAAACATGCATATAATATATCACATAATGGGCCTAAAAGAAATGGCCCAAACAAAAGCCATCCAATTCATACATTATGGTGGACTTGAAGTTAGCCCGTAAACCCAAGAATACACATGGGCAAGGCCTATACTGACAGTGTGGGCCTTGCCACACCAGCCCAAAGACTTAGCAAGGTCCCCACAATATACATTTATACGGGCCTTACAAGTCAGCCCGCAATTAAGCACTTCATGAGGGCATCAAGGCTAATAAATGCACATGATCAGCTTGTAGATGGCCCGTTGGGCCCGTGAATCAATAAGGTCAGCCCTTGCACAATCTTGAGCTCAAGGGATAGGTTTCCAGCCCAAAAGTCCCATAAAGCTACCAAAAATCTGGTTAAGGCTAGTCCATATTATCACCTCAAAGATGTGCCTTAAGAGGCACTAATTACACCCAAATTTGTCTAAATAAATAAGGCAAGGAGTGTGTACAACACTCCCTTAAATCTGGTGGACTGCCACGGCTCCAAAAGATCAACTATGCACAAATTTGGGCCCCTTGCTGCAATTCCAGCCCACCCACTTCCTGGGCCTGCTGGAGTCCAGAAATTTATTTAATTTAAATGGGTTACTGACCCATGGTGACCCACACATATCACAGTGGGTCCCACCAGATAATAAGGGGGATATACAACACTTACTTCAAGTGGGCCATGCCGTTAGAATGCATGCCCAAGAGCCCAAGGTAGGGGCATGCCATGGTGGTTAGTCATTTGAGCCTGGGTATTTGGCCCAAAACTGACCCAATTTACAGGCCATACCACGGTCAGTCCAGGGGCCTGATGGCCTTGAAAATTTGTAGGATTGTCCTTCCATAGGTGGACCACAACCCCACAAAATTTTAGAATTTTTGGACATCTAGAAATAATTTAATTAATTTGAATAAAACAAGCTGTCCAGAAAATCGGACTGGCCTGGACGTCCCAACGTGGTGGGCCAGTCCGGGCCTTGCCACGGTATACACAGGGGTCCATTAGACCTAAAATTTGGTAGATAGGTTCTACCATGAGTTTACTACCTCCCTGTAAATTTTCATAATTTTTGGATACTCAAAAGTATTTTAATTAATTTAAAGAATAAAATCTGTACAGGGTAAAATACTGCTGGAATATAACTGTCCTGAATTTGGGCCATCAAATGGGTGGGTTCTGGGCCTCCAAAATTCTTGAAATTTGGACCTAAGGTCCCTCATTAAGCCCACAACAAGGTGGGACCAAGAAATATGGCCCAACTTCAGAGAAAATATTTTTTTTAAATTTATTTTTATGAAACTATGCTGCTGGACTGCATAGCAGAAATTTCTGGCAGCCCACTATATTAGCCCACCCGTTTGGATGCCCAAATGGGGTCCATTGGCCCTAAAATTTTTCATGTAGGGCCTACCATCGGTGGGACACCTCTCTGAAAAATTTTAAAATTTTTGGGATAGTAAAAGTATTTTATTTAACTCCTACAATTTATGGACAGCAAGGTATTTCAAAAACATTCTTCTGCTGAAACAATGCTGCTGCCCCTGATTTGTGCACCCCATTAGAGAGGGCCCAGGTCTGCCAAATTTTAAGAAAATGTAGGACCAACATCCCTACACAAGTATACAACAAGGTGGGCCCACAAAGGTGGCCCACCATTTCAGAAACAGACTGATAATTATGTTTGTACAGCAAGCACAGTTGCTAGACAGTCCAGAAAATCTGGACTATCCACCCTCCTTGGCCCACTCTTTTGGGTGATCAAACAGGGACGGATGATGGTGAAATTTGGGGAACATCTAGGTGAGATCCCCACCTTTAAGAGGTATATATCAAATGGGACCAAACACCCCACCAATCATCCACAAAACTGAGCTCAAGACAGCTCAAAAATCTGTCCAGATGGCTTTTGGACAGCAACATAGTACTGAATTAAAATAATTATAATCACTATAAAAAGAGGAAATCAATCCATAGAAATTGTGGTATGGACCACCCCAGTGGGCCCCACAAATATCCAGACCATATCCTCTCCATAAAATCCATTGCATGTGCCCAAAATGGAGCAAATAGAGTGTCAACGTCCAAGGAATGGACAGCCATGGGTGTTCATTTTGCTTGGACGGTTTGGATATTCCGAGGCCACTAAGTGGGCCACACACATCAGAAAATCAAAAATAGAATAATGAAAAATAAAAATAATCCAGCCACAAGAGAGGAAAATAACATGCATCAAAGAAAAATGCCATGATGGGGCCCATGGAGAATGGCCCCATCCATGGATCATGCATGCAAGGAAAAAGGGCCATTGGCCTCAACCATGGAGACATGAGGGACCTCCATCACCACTTGATGGGACCCACAAGCTCCTAAGAAAGAAATAAGAAAGATCTAAGAGCACCCACCTAGATCAACCTTGAAACTTACATCACCATCATCTAGAGGCTCCAAGCAACATGGATCAATGGTTAAGATCAAGTGAGAAGGGTTAGATGAGAAGGTATTTTAGGGAGAAGGGGCTGGAGAAAATGGAGGAATTGCTGGAGAAGAAGAGAAGAGAGAGAGAGAGAGAAATGAGAGGGAAAGAGAGGGAAAAGCCTTTTAAGGGAAGTAATCATAACCTATGGTGACAATAACAATGTTGCTAGGGTAGGTTAGGTGTGGGTAGTGTTTAGGGTGGGTAGTGTTTATTCCATGCAATAGTGTAGTGTGTGTGTAGTGTGCATGGAAAATTATGCCATGGAGGAGTGGGGTCCACATACATTTGTACAAAAAGTGGGCCACATGATGAAATGCTCATAACTTGAGATGTACACGTCGGATTAACGCATGGGACGCGGCGTTAGAATCGCGGCGCCGATACGAACAAGATGGCATGGGTCTCGGGTCAATCCGAGTCGGGTCTATGTGACCAAACTTAAGGATGACCACAGCATAATCCAAGGGTCGCGAGTCACCGGGATTCGACCGGTAGGACCGCGGGACCAAAATGAACGAAATGCACACTTATGCCCACACATGCACACATGAGAACTCAGGTCGGGTCTCACAAGAACTAAGTTTGTATCAACCTCTCAAGACTAGTACATTTGAGGTTGCTATCTACTTGTGCTTATTTATTATTTGATTGTATTATCTTTCTTTCAATTCTGCATTTATTTTTTAATTTGGCATAGTCCTATTCACCTCCCCCCCCTTCTAGGACGTTTTGCTCGGCCTTTTCAAAGACGTGACAGAAGCTTGTACCAGAAGAACTTCTTTCTTGAACGTTGATGGCACAGTGTTCAATCAGATAGAAAGAGTCTATAGTTCTATAGATTTTATAAATGAAAAACTTAAGTACTACTTGATTCAATTCTCTTAGATCTCAAAGAAGAGTATAGACTACTCTCTTAGAATAAGATTTAAAAGATCTTGCAAAAAAGGGAATTGAATAAGTTATAAATTAAATTTTATAAATACCAACAGATAGCTTGCTGAGGACTTGAGTTTCTCTCTCTCTCTCTCTCTCTCTCTCTCTCTCTTGCAGAAGGATTATAGTAAATTTTTATTTTTTTTTAAGAATAAGAGAAAGCCACAATTTATATGCAAAGAGGTTTAAACTTCGGCTAGCCTAAGACTAGCTTCGACTGGCTGGAGTCCACCGGATTTATTCCAACGGCTCTTGGATTGCACGGGGTAAGTTTTATCCAAAATTCAGTTGGCTAGAGGACAAATTTGACTGGTCGAATTTGCCAATTGGCTAGCTAAAATTTTGTAAATTTTAAAAGATTATGTTGCTGGAATTTCACCCAAACTTTCTCGGGCTAGCCGAATTTCAAGTTTAGGTTAGTCGAACCAAAACTTAGGCTAACCGAATTTACAACGAAATTTGTTATTTTTCTCAGGTTTAAAGTTAGGTTGGCTGAGGAAGTTAGGTTGGCCAAATTCCATAGCAAAAACACTTATATAAACCCAATATAATGAATTTTTGAAAGTACCTAATCCTTAGGTCTTTCTAGGATTATACCACCCGTGTTTTAGCAAATATATGAGACACTTTGTCTTGAACTTTGAGTTCATTTTATCTTGAATACGGACATCGATTTCTTTGAGAAGACGTGCCGATCTTGACTTGATCATAAGTTGATCTTGAGTTGATCTTCAGGCATGTAGAGTAGTTGTGATTCCATACTTGTGGTCTGACCATCTATGTGTGCTTAACATAATAGCACTTACTATCTCCCCCTTTTGTCTTATAAAATTTGACAATCTATGTGTGCTTAACATAATAGCACTTACAATCTCCCCCTCCCCCCCCATTTCATGACAAAACATACAACATTACATAATACTACATCCATTAACAAGATCAACCAGACTCAAGATGTAACAACCTTGAAGCTGCCCTATGTGAGCATCCTTGTAATCTTCGTAGCCAACTGTGCATAACACAACTGATGATGCTCAACTGATACTCCCCCTAAGAAATACAACATATAGTATGAACAAAAAAATGTAGCACTCCATTCCACTAGTATAGTAAAAAAAAAAAATTTGTAACATTTCATTCTATTAGCATTAACATTCCACCTAATATACACTAACATGGCACCACTATTTTCTTCGCCTTTTTATCATAAGTTGAAAAAGGAAGAAGAAGTTCTATGGTATATAAAAAAGCATATCAAAGTAGGGTAAAATAACATGATTGTCAATATGTAGAAATAGCAATTAGCAGGTATATAAGGGAAAATATATCAATAAGATAAATAACACTGTATAGGATAGTGTATAAAATATTTAAAATTTCCATATATCATCAAGTACATCATCTAAAATATCCAAACTATCTAAGGTATCTAAACAAACCATCAAATAAGTTTAGTACATATCCAACATAATTAAAGAAAGAAGCAAATTAAGCTCAATCTGACCTAGAAGAAGATGGTGCAGGCATCGAAGGATCATTAAGCCGCAAACTCCGATTGATGCGATGAAAGTACTTTTTCATGCACTTCATTGTATACTATCGGGTTAGGGCCAATGAAGCCCGAGATACATGCAAAGCCTCAACCTTCTTTTCTAATCCAGATAACATATCATCAATTTGAGAGGGATGATAGTTAGAATCAGCCAGATCATCAAAATCTTCTAATTAATTGAAAATGTCATCCATGGTTGTGTCTCCCGCCATTTGTGGTTCTTCTTGTCCTTCTCTTTGCTTAGGTAGGGGAGTGAGATTCATCATATTCAAGTTCAAGTTATTAAAAGGGAGTTCAAATTCTAGTACCTCAGACGTTGGTACTTAGACATTGAATGAAATGCAAGACTAGACATAAGATATCCAAACGAAATCAACCCATGTTTGGATGTAAGCGAAATTGAATAACAATGTAACAAATTAAGGAAGGTAAACAGACATGAATACCCGAAACAACGGAATGGATGACTCTAAGCATAAAGGGAGTAAGATCAGTCTTATTCCCATCTCTTGGATATACATTAAATGTAAAGATCTGATGTAAGAAGTGGTGTTTAGGAAATAGTTTCTTTGAGGGTAAGGTATTACTAGATCGTCATTTAGCATTGAAACCACACAATGCTCTTGTAATCCATTGCTTTTCAGAGTTAGACATTTTCTTTGAAAGTGTGGTGATTAGAATTCCATCATCTGTAATGCCTATGTCCATTAAAACATATATGACAGAATGCGTAATAGTGAATGTTTCTTCTACAAATTTAATAAAGAATGATAAATATGTTGGGGTGCCTTGCACAAAACCTTAGGATCTAGCCCTCCAGAACAAACCAGAATTATGGATAATAAAGCAATGAAAATAATCAATGCATCAATCACACACCACACAAGAGATTTTTACGTGAAAAACCCTCAAAGAGGTAAAAACCACGGGACCTCGTCCAGATCAACAATCCACTATGAAGTAGAACGTTTACAACCTTCTTCACTCACGCAGGAGTGGATGAACAATAAGAGAAATAGAGAAAACGAATAGATCTAACCGATTATGAGGACATAGAAGCGCTGAGATATAAATTGCAAAGTAGAAAAACCTCCCCGAGCAGAACCTCCCTTCTATAAGCTTCCTCTCTCTCTTTCTCCCTCTCTCTCACCTTCGATAGCCCTCTTGTATTTTTCTCATCAACAGAATGTCTGTAGAAAAATCCTAGGGACCCCTTTTTATAGTTTTAGGAAACTCCTTTCCGCATCCTAGTTGCGAAAGGACTTGCGCATCCTAGTTGCGAAAGGACTTTGCGCATCCCAGTTGCGAAAGGACAACGGGTCCAAACAACCCATCAAATCTCCCCCTTTTTGACCCAGGAGGGATTCACCTTCTTTAACCCATCCAGGTTTCTACAAACCTCAAACTTGCCCTTAAGCAAGGCCTTGGTCATCATATCTGACCCATTATTGTCCGTGTGGACCTTCTCAAGCTGTAACACCTTCTGTTCCAAAGTATCCCTGATCCAGTGATACTGAATCTCTATGTGCTTTGACTTGGAATGCTGACTTGGATTCTTGCTCAAGTGTATAGCACTCTGACTATCGCAATAGACCACGTGCTCCTCCTGCTTTAGGCTAAGTTCCTGTAGGAACCTCTTCATCCAAAGCATCTCTTTACATGCCTCTGTGACTGCAATGTACTCGGCTTCTGTAGTTGATAATGCTACGACCTTCTGTAACTTGCTCTGCCAAGAAACCGCTCCCCCTGCAAATGTGAACATGAACCCCGATGTAGACTTCCTGGAGTCTATGTCACCTGCCATATCTGCATCTATGTAGCCCTCTAACATAGGTTTACCGTCACCATAGCATAGGCTCAACCTGGATGAGCCTCTTAGATACCGTAGTATCCATTTCACCGCTGCCCAATGCTCTTTGCCAGGATTGGCAAGATATCGGCTGACAACACCAACCGCATATGCTATGTCTGGGCGTGTACACACCATAGCATACATCAAACTTCCTACCGCTGACGTGTAGGGTATCTTCTGCATCTCTTCCACTTCTGTCTTTGTCTTGGGACACTGCCTGTCACTCAATCTGAAGTGACCATCTAGTGGAGTACTGACCGGCTTCACTGCATTCATATTGAACCGCTCTGGGACTTTCTCAATATACTGCTCTTGTGATAGCCAGAGCTTCCTGCTGCTTCTGTCACAGGTTATCTCCATTCCTAGGATCTGTCTAACCGGGCCCAAGTCTTTCATCGCAAAAGACTTGCCCAACTCCTGTTTCAGCCTGTCGATCTTCTTGATGTCTTTTCTCATGATGAGCATGTCATCAGCGTATAATAGTAGAACTAAGAAATCACCATATGAGAACTTGCACGTGAACACACAGTGGTCCGACTCCGTTCTGTCATACCCATGTTTCAACATAAACGAGTCGAACTTCTTGTACCATTGCCGTGGAGCTTGTTTCAGCCCATACAAGCTCTTCCTCAGCCTACACACCATATGCTCCTTACCTTTGACTTCGAACCCCTCTGGTTGGTGCATGTAGATCTCTTCTTCCAGGTCACCATGGAGAAAGGCAGTTTTAACATCTAACTGCTCTATCTCCAGATCCATGCTAGCCGCCAACCCAAGCAACACCCGTATGGATGTCATCTTCACCACTGGTGAGAATATCTCCTCGAAGTCTATGCCTTTTCTCTGACCAAACCCTTTCACCACAAGTCTGGCCTTGAACCTCGTCTGTGAATTCTTCTGCTCAATCTTCTTTCTGAACACCCACTTGTTGCTCAGAGCTTTCTTACCCTTAGGCAATTTCACCTTGTCATAGGTGTGGTTCTTATGCAAGGATTCCATGTCCTCTTGCATAGCTTTCAACCACTCCCCCTTATGCTCGTCGGCTAGGGCCTCAGAATAATCTTCTGGCTCTCCCCCATCGGTTAGCATAATGTACTCATGCGGCGAGTACCTCTTGGACGACTGTCTGTCCCTAGATGACCTCCTCACCTATGGCTCAATAGGTGGATCAAGTGGGGGCTGCTCCTCTGGTTCATCTTCTGAAGGAACTCTCTCGTCCTCTGCACCTTGTTGTACTCTCTCGTCATCAGGCACCACGGGAGGAGTAATCAGATCCATGTCCTGTAGCTCACCTGAACTAGGATGGTTCTTCTCTGGCTTACCAATGTCTTCGATACACTGATCTTCAAAGAAAACCACATCTCTGCTCCTGACGAGCTTCTTCTCGGTCGGATCCCATAACCTGTAACCGAATTTTTCATCACCGTACCCTAAGAACACACACTGCCTGATCTTCATATCGAGCTTGGACCTCTCGTCCTTTGATACGTGAACAGATGCCCTGCATCCAAACACCCTGAGATGACTGTACGATGGATCCTGTCCAGTCCACACCTTCTCAGGTACTTCTCCATTCAACGGGGCTGATGGAAACCTGTTTATCAAATACACCACTATGCGCATTGCTTCTCCCCAGAACGTCTTGGGCAACTTCGCATGGGATAACATGCATCTGATTCTCTCAACAATGGTGCGATTCATTTGCTCAGCTACACCATTATGCTGGGGGGTCTTGGGAACCGTCTGTTCATGCCGTATACCCTGGGACTTGCAGTACTCATGAAAGTCGCCAATGTATTCACCACCATTGTTAGTGCGGATGCACTTCAATAGTCTACCTGTCTCTCTCTCGACCATAGCATGAAACAACTTAAACACACCAAAGACCTCGTCCTTGGATTTCAAAGCATAAACCCAAACCCTCCTAGATGCATCATCTATAAAAGTAACAAAATACAATGCCCCACCTAAGGTTTTTGTCCTCATAGGACTACAAACATCAGAATAAACCAAATCTAATGCATGCACTTTATTAACATGAGAAATAGTTTTAATAAATGAAACTCTATGCTGTTTCCCTGATAAACAATCAAGACAGGTTTTGAGAGGTGTACCTGTCACGTCTGGAAGGAGCTGCTTCCTCGCTAGTAGCTGAAGCCCTTTTTCACTCATGTGGCCTAGACGCCTGTGCCACATGTCAATAGCTGAATCTTCCGCTGCGTTCAATCCACCCTTGCACATACTGACACTTGCCTTGTACAGGGTGCAACACTTCTTTCCTCTCCCCACGATCAACAAACCCTTAATGAGCTTTCATTGCCCACCAGCAAACCGGCTTTCATAGCCATCATCATCCAACCTTCCCGTCGACATCAAGTTGAGGCGAAGGTCTGGGATATGCCTCACGTTCCTGAGAACCAATGTGCAGTCCACATCAGTTTTCACACAAATATCACCGACTCCCACGATCTTTGATACGCCAGAATTTTCCATCTTCACAGTCCCATAGTCACCTGACTTGTAGCTTGTGAAGGAGTCCCTGTGTGGAGTCGCATGAAAAGAAGCTCCCGAGTCTATCACCCAGTCGGTGCCCTGACTCGTAGCCGTGAGACATACATCGTGATCTGTAGAAAGAATAACTACCATGTCGCCATCTAAAGAGACCGCAGTAGAATCAGATTCTTCTTCCTTCCCTTTTCCTTTCTTATCATTTTTCTTACCACGACATTCATGCTTGTAGTGGCCCTTCTTGCCACAATTCCAGCATTCAACCTCTTTTCTATTACTCGACTTGCCTCTTGATTTATCTCGGGCCTTCCCGCCCTTCCTGTTCTTTCCTCTCCCCCGTTCCTGCGTCACAAGAGCCTCTTGCTGAGTAGACCCCTGAGACTTCCTCCTTGTCTCCTCATTGAAGAGACAACTGGTTACCTGTTCCATAGATATCTTTCCGTCTGGCGCGGAGTTACTTAGAGACACCACCAATGTCTCCCAACTGTCAGGCAATGAACTAAGCAATAGTAAAGCTTGCAATTCATCATCCAGGACCATCTTCATAGAGGTGAGTTGGTTCACTATATTACTGACCTCATTCATATGCTCGGCCACAGAACCACCATCCTTGAACTTGAGATTTATAAGTCGCCTTATCAGAAGTATCTTATTACCAGCTGTCTTCCTCTCATACAGCCCTTGTAATTTCAAATGATAGGCTTCTGGTGAGGTTTCCGTAGACACATGGTGAAACACGGAATCATCCAACCATTGTCTAATAAACCCCACCACCTTTCGGTCCATCTTCTTCCAATCATCATCAGTCATATCCTTGGATTTTGCTGATATGCCTAAGATTGGAGAATATAGGTCCTTACAATAAAGCAAGTCCTCCATCTTAGCCTTCCATATGGTCCAGCTAGAACCATTGAGGCTGATCATCCTTGAGCCACCTTCCATAATTCAAAACCGATCCTACCCGTTCAATGAACCTGGCTCTGATACCACTTTGTTGGGGTGCCTTGCACAAAACCTTAGGATCTAGCCCTCTAGAACAAACCAGAATTATGGATAATAAAGCAATGAAAATAATCAATGCATCAATCACACACCACACAAGAGATTTTTACGTGAAAACCCTCAAAGAGGTAAAAACCACGGGAACTCGTCCAGATCAACAATCCACCATGAAGTAGAACGCTTACAACCTTCTTCACTCACGCAGGAGTGGATGAACAATAAGAGAAATAGAGAAAACGAAGAGATCTAACCGATTATGAGAACATAGAAGCGCTGAGATATAAATTGCAAAGTAGAAAAACCTCCCCGAGCAGAACCTCCCTTCTATAAGCTTCCTCTCTCTCTTTCTCCCTCTCTCTCACCTTCGATAGCCCTCTTGTATTTTTCTCATCAACAGAATGTTTGTAGAAAAATCCTAGGGACCCCTTTTTATAGTTTTAGGAAACTCCTTTCCGCATCCTAGTTGCGAAAGGACTTGCGCATCCTAGTTGCGAAAGGACTTGCGCATCCTAGTTGCGAATGGACTTTGCGCATCCCAGTTGCGAAAGGACAACGGGTTAAAAAAACCCATCAAAATACTCAAGAGAAACATCACAAATAGAGCCATACATGCCTTGCACAATGGACCAGTAAGCTGTCCCACCCTAATGCAAAATACATTCCCATCTAACCTCAGAAAGAATTGGTACAAGACCAAAATGAGCAATATGGTCCAGATTTACTGATTTTTCAATGATAATATTCCTTATGCAGAAATCTCGAACATTTTTCGGATCATCCTCCGGTGAGCATAGAGTCTGTACACCAAGAGGGATTGATCTGGAAGATGAACCGAATCAAACCTTACATATAGATTTTTTAGCTCTATATTCCATTATAAATGCATAAGAGAAATTATAAGAAAAATGTAAGGAAGAAAGTAGATCAGATTTTGCTGACAAACCAATAAGAAAAAGGATTTCAAAATGAAAAAAAACTACTCAAACTTGCAAATTTATAAATAGACAACCTAAATCTTGAAGGAAATTGAAATAAAATCACTTACAAGAGAGTTGGGTTAATAGGTTGGTTGAATGGGGCATCGGCTAGTCGAAGAAGATGGAGTGAGAAGGAATTTGGGATTTTCCCCCTATTTGAGCAATCAGCGCAATCTTCGACTAGCCCGATTGTGTGCTCGGTTGGTCGATTTTTTCGGTCAGTAACGAGCTGGCCGAAAAATCCCCAAATTTTTTATTTTTATTTTATTTTAATATTTATATTTATTTTTCATTTTACTTTTCATACATTTCATAATGACAAATAAACATAAACATAAATACAAAGAAAACAATAATTATTTAACAATAAAACAATAATTATTTAACAATACATAGTCCAATATCATGCTTTAGATTTGAAAACTTAACATTGTCAAGTAGCTTAGTCAATATATCTGTAAGATGCTTCTCAGTTTGAATATATTCCAGCATGATAGTTTTATCTTCAACTAATTCTCGAATGTAGTGATATCTTATGTCAATATACTTTGTAGGAAAATGTTGAATTAGATTTTTAAAGATATTTAGTGCACTAGAATTATCGCAATATAATGTAATCGTATCTTGCGTAATTCCATAATAAGCTAGTATTCTTTTCATTTATATTAGCCGAGTGCAATCATTTCCTGCTGCAATATATTTAGCCTCTGTAGTGGATAGAGATACGGAGTTTTGTTTCTTGCTAACCCATGACACTAAGTAGTTTCCAACATAGAAACATCCACCATGAGTAGATTTTCTATCATCAATATTTCATGCCCAGTCCGCATGTGTATAACCTGCGATTTGTATAGACGTATCATATGGATACCATAAGCCCAAGTTCTGATTATCCATTTAACAACAGATAAATGAGATTCTTTAGGATCAGATTGATATCTAGCACAAATGCCAACACTGAATGCAATATCAGGTCTACTAGCTGTTAAATACAAAAGACTACCGATCATACCACGATATATTCGAGAGTCTACATTTTTACCTAATTCATCTTTTGAAAGTTTAAGAATCGTACTCATCGGAGTATTGAAATTCTTACCATTTTCAAAGCCAAACCTTTCTACAAGGTTCAAAGCATATTTGGTATGTGAAATAAATATACCATCTTCAAATTGTTTGACTTGTAAACTAAGAAAATAATTTAGTTCGCTGACCATACTCATTTCAAACTTAGATTCATGGGATCTGTAAACTCATTAAATAGATTAGCATATGTAAATCAATATATAATATCGTTAACATAGATTTGAACAATCAGGATATCATCATTATATCTTTTGACAAATTACGTTTTGTTAACACTACCCATAGCAAAATTATGACTAAGTAAGAATTTAGTCAACTTTTTATACCAGGCTCTAGGTGATTGTTTTAGACCATAAAGAGCCTTTTTAAGACGGTAAACATGATCGGGAAGTTTAAGATCTTCAAAACCCTTTGGTTGTTCAATATAAACTTCCTAATTTAGATCACCATTTAGAAAAACACTTTTTACATCCATTTGATATATTTTAATTTTTTTATAGCATGTAATGGAAATAAATAATCTAATTGATTCAAGGCACACAACTCGTGCAAAGGTTTTATCGTAATCAATACCTTAAATCTGAGTATAATCCTGTACAACCAATCGTGCCTTATTTCTAATAATTTTTCCCATTTCATCGATTTAATTTTTAAAAATTCACTTGGTTCCAATAACATGTTTGTTAGTAGGTGTGGAAACCAAATATCATACATCATTTATAATAAATTGATTTAATTCCTCTTGCATGTCATTTATCCAACTTTTATCAGTAAGCACTTCATTTACATTACTTGGTTCAATTTGAGAAGTAAAGCAGACATGATTACATATATTTTCAAGTTGTCTTTTTGTCTGAACACCAGTGTAAGGGTTACTAAGTATTTGATTAGTCGAATGGTCTTTGACTAACCTTAACTCAGTATTGTCAGATTTAGATGAAGATTCAAGTATATAAACCAAATTAATATCATCATCATCTTGATCAAGACTAGGTGTGATCGATTGATCATCTATAACAACATTTATAGATTCTTGTATAACTCCTATTCTTTTGTTAAGAACACGTTATGCTCGACTATTTAAAGCATAACCTAGAAATATTCCCTCATCGCTTTTGGCTTCAAATTTTCCCAAGTTTTCACGATTACGTAAAATAAAGCATTTACTTCTAAAAGTTTGAAAATATTTGATAGTGGGCTTTTTGTTGAACCATAGTTCGTAAGCTGTTTTGTTTTTAGCTTTTCTAACATAAACACGATTGATTATATAACATGCAGAATTAACAGCTTCAGCCCACAAATATTTAGGCAAATTCATGTTATTTAGCATTACACTAGCCATTTCTTTCAGAATTATATATTTTTTTTCTTTCAACAACCCCATTTTGCTTAGGTGTTTTTAAAGCAAAAAATTCATGCAATATTCCATGATCATTACAGTATTTCTCAAAATTGCTATATTCGAATTCGGTTCCGTAATCACTTCTAATTCTGACCACGGATAACTCTTTTTCAGTCTGGATGCATTTTATAAGTTTTTTTGACTTCATGAAGAGTATATGATTTTTTAACTTAGAAAGGCTACCCAAGAATATCTAGTGTAGTCATCAACTACCATCAGAAAATATTTCTTTCCACCTTTACTCTTCGTTCTAGTTGGTCTGACTAAATTCATATGGAGAAGTTCAAGAGGTCTAGCCATGGATAAGGAGTTCACTTTCTTGTGACTACTTCTAATTTATTTACCTATTTGACAGGAACCACATATTTTTTTCTATCTTTTTCAGTTTAAGTGATCTCTTTTGCTTAATTTATATAAATATCTATAATTTACATGTATAAGACGTTGATGTCATAGTTCAGTTTCGTCTGTTTGGACCATGTAACACAAATGGTTTGTTGAGCAAGAGGCATCAATTATATAGCATTTATATCATCTTCCTCTTTTAAAACATAAATTCTTCCCCTTTCCTTTGATTGAGTAGGCTTAGAAGTGGTCGTTTTTGAGGAGGTATCCCATGATTGTGCATTTTCAGCAAGTTTATCAAAATAATCCCACACATCATCGGCTTCCTTGTTCATGAATTCCCCATTACACATCATCTCCACAAATTGGCGCATGGGTGAGGTTAATCTCTTATAAAAAAGAGCTTATTATATGCCATGTTTCGTAGCTATGTTGTGGACATGGATTTATGAGATCCTTAAATAGCTCCCAACATTAGAAGAAGGTCTTATCCTCTTTTTGTGCAAAATTCATGATTGCTTTCCTTAAGGTATTTATTTTATGATAGGAGAAGAAATTTTTAAGGAACTCCCTTGTCATCTCATCCCATGTGTCAATAGACCTTGGTCTTAAGGAATGTAACTACGACTTACCCTTTTCTTTCAAAGAGAAAGGAAACAATTTCAGCCTAACTGTGTCATCGGACACGTTTGGGAAGTGTAATGTAGATATAATTTCATTAAACTCTTTCATATGTAAGTATGGACTTTCAGATTCTAGTCTATGAAACTTAAGGATGAGTTGAATTACCCTTGGTTTAATATCCACAGTTCCTGCATTCAATGAGAATATCAGGTAGGAAGGTGTGCTCACCCTTATCGGTTGTAAATAATCTTGTAGAGTACGAGACGAGGGTTCATTATGCACCTCGTTTTCATCTTGAACTTCCTCAATGGGTGGTTGAGGTTGATTTGTAGCCATTACTTCTATTGACTCAGAGGATCTCAGGTGGTGTCTAGTTTGGTGATGGATAGGCAAACTTTCGACTAATCCTCCTTCGCTCAAGAGACGGAGGGTGTTGTCACGAACCCACTTGGGCATGAAAAACTCTCAGCCCTCAAGTAACTAAACAATTAAACCTAAAAAGAAAACTAGAAAAACTAAAACAAATAAGAGATCTAAAAAAGATAAGAGAGAGGGTTGGAACAAAATTACCGAATAAGAGTTGATATGTTAGGGTCCTACAAAATAGAAAACAATGTTAGTTTCTAAAAAAAAAAAAATTAAGAAAAAATCCTAACCTAAAAATAAAGCAAAAAGTTAACCCTAATCTTAACCTAATTCTAATACTAATTAATTTCAGAAAAATGTAGCCATAGTCCTCAGCAATGGCACCAAAAACTTGTTCACAACCCCAAGTATAGGGTCGCGATATAGTAATAACTTGGTAAGACCGAGGTCGAATCCATAGGGACTAAACTTGTACGTATTATGAAATAACTAGAACTAAAATTAGAAAAAGATCTAAATCTAAATCTAAATCTGGAATAAAGGAGAGTAATTGGGAATAAAGTTGATTAAAACTTGTGAATTTAAAGGTGGGAACTAGGGTGCTAAGGATCCACTTGTAGTTATCAAGATGCTACCTTACTTGATTCAAAGAACACAATTGGAATTGGAGTCCTATCCTATCCAATTGGAAGATAAAGCAATTAAATCAAATCTGAACTTTCATTGACCTAGTTCTCAATGGAAGAGAATTGTGATGAGTGGAAGGGATTCCATCACCCTACCACGCCCACGAGACGATGGTGAACAACAAGATTTACTAATCTCACAATCTCTGAATGGAAAAGAAGATACTCAAAGCTATCACCACATCTATTGTAATTTGAGTCACAACAAGCTATAGAAACTAAAAATATTTCTTAAATTTAAACTAGAAGTCAATGAAGTTCAACATAGACAAGAATCAAAGCAAAATAAACATCCAAACATACTACAAGCTTCACCTCTTAGCCCTAGCTAAGAGATTTAGCCAACCAAAGACATGATTGAACTAAAACCTCTTAAACAAAGCATAAAAACTAACTAGAAGAAGAAGATTGAGGAAGAAGGAAGGACTCCTTGAAGTTCTCAAACACTTTGCTCCCCTCTTCCAACCCTAATTCATGCTTAAAAATAATTAAAAGATCCATATTTATATTATTTGCTTAGACTGACTTTGAAACCGCCTTAAATTTGCGTAAAAAGTTACACTTCAGTCGGATAGAAGTTGGGTTCGGTTGAACTGAATTAAAGCTGAGAATTGCACTTTCTCACTGGACAAATCTATGCGATTCCGGTCAAACTGAAGTTGACTTCGGTCGGACCGAATTAAGGCTGAAAATTTTGTTTCTTGCTGGACTATTTTGCCCAATTTCTATTGGACCGAAACTGCACTTTGGTCGAATTGAAAGTCTGTTTCAGAAAAATTCTGCTTTAGACTTAGAATTCTAAAATATGTTTTTTTCAGGACAATTTTCAAGATTCCTTTTCTTCACTTCAAATTTTCAATTCTCTTCATCCCTCTCTTGGTTTCCTTGGATCTTTGGCATATGAATTCTTCATTAATGACTTCTAAATCTCCAAATCTTCATTTAGTAATCTTTTGAGTATAAATCTTCCTTTTGATATCCATTTCACCTTAAGCCCCTGAAATCACCTCGCACATGAAAATATGCATAATTAGATTGATTAAACACAATCATGTTTATAAAACCAAGGTTTAAATAGGAGGAATATGCAATATTTCACACTTAACAAGTCTCTGCTTTAAAGTTCGAGGATTTTTCTTTTACAAAGGTAGGAGCAGAATCCTTATATTTGAAAGAGTTATTTTTTATATAACCCAGTCCAGACTTGTCACTACTCGCCTAGATGAGGTTAACAATTTTTCAAGTTTCTGGTCACCAAGGGCATATTTCTAAGTGTCCTTTGAACTATGAAGGGAGGAAACTTTAAGTTTTAGTTTCTCATTTTTGGATTTAAGTTTTTGCAACTCAGAAGTCTTAAAACTTAAACATAACTTAGTCTTTCTAAAACAATCAGAAAAATGAAATTTTTCTAGAACAACTTTTTCAAGTTCTAATTATAGTTTAGCATAGTTTTCTTTTTGAATTTTCAATTTAGTCACAATTTTACAACTTTCTCTGTATAAGGAATCATATGCATCTTGAAGATTATCTTCAGTTTTAGAGTCACTTCTTGGAGTTTCATAATCAAATATTTCACAGTTATCTGAAGAAGTGATTATGGGTATAGTTATAAAGGCTTTCAAATCGTTTGCATTTTCCTAGTCTGAGTCATCAATTTCAGAATTAGTTTCAGACTCTAATGATTCATCCCAAGTAGCTAGCATGCCTTTTCTTCTAGATTTATCCTTTTTAAGAAATTTAGAAGCTAAATGCCTATATTTTGAACAGTTGAAACATTGGGTGTCTTTTATTTTAGATTTCCAAAAATTTGAATTTCCTTTTCTTTTATCAAATAGTTTTTAAAAATATGTTTTTTTCTTATTTTTAAAATTTCTATAAATTTTATTTGCCAACATATTCATATCATCTTCGTTTTCTTCAAAATTAGAATTTACATTAGATTCCTTTGAATTATATTTAGAAGATTTAATAGTTATGGACTTGATTTTAGGAGTTTTAAAATTCAGCTCATAAGTTTGAAGAGAACCAACTCCTCAGCTTTCATAGTATCTGTATCCCTTAATTCTTATACAGTGGTAACCTTTGAATTAAACCTATTAAAAAGTGATATTAGTTTTTGTTTTTTTTTTTTTTTTTTTTTTTTTTGCGCAAACTTTGCTTTCAGGGATTCTATCTCTAAGAAATCACATGGAATTTTACTATGCCGTTTATTTTCGTATAGAAGTCCATAAAAGACTCATTTTCTTCCATACGAATTTCCTCAAATTTGGTTGTGAGGATTTAGATTTTAGATTTTTTAAGAATAATGGTTCCTTTATGTGTCATTTCGAGAATATCTCATACTTTTTTAGCTGTATCACAAGAAATGATTCTTTTGAATTCATCAGGTGATAGAGCATAAGTGATTGCATTAAAGGCTTTTGCATTTGCACTGCTTTCACTTTTTTGAACAGTAGTCCAAAATTGTATGTGGTTTCTTTCATTAACATGGTTCCATCATTGACTACTACTTCCATCATAGGAGGGATTCATTTAGTTATAGTAACTTGTCACACACTTTCATTAATGGATTTGATGAAAATCCTCATCCTGGCTTTCTAATAGAATAGTTAGAGTCATCAAAGGGAGGTGGTTTGATAATGGATAAGCTTTCGAAATTTGACATCATGTATCTCTGGATCTAGCTCAAGGAGGTAGATCCAAAAAATAAAAAGACCAACCCTCTCTAATAGCACTTGAAATGGAGTGCTAGCGATGTCTTAAGGGAGGGGGGTAAATAAGATAATGTCAAATAATCGAAATATGTAAAGATTATAAAAATTTCAATCGCTTTAGTATTGAAATCTTGATTCCAAATAATTCGTAAGACAACCTTCACCTAAAATATTAGGCAAGACAATCTTATTTCACGAATGTCTTTAAAATCAATCTTTCAAACTAGCAAGAGAATATAAAAAAATTACAACATTCACCACAATAATGAAATAATAAATAACATACAATCACCAAAAAGAATAAAGCATTCATCACATGACACAAGAAGTTATAGTGGTTCAGTGCTTAAAACAACCACACTTACTCTACTCTCAAAATTACTATCTTCGTAATTTTGGCTTTCACTATAATAAGGTTTTTTCAAGGTCTGTAAAACCCATAACGTCGTGAGACCTTCCATACACTTCTACTTAAATAACAACATGTTCCCGGCGGACCAAATCGACGAGTTTTGGTCGTTACCCTACTTTTGTACTGCGATACCTTGCGACTTATACCCTATCAACCGTGTGGGCATTACGATTCTAAAGCCCCATGGCACGCCCCATTTCGACCCTTAGATTAGAAGTTACAATTTTGACAAAATCTGAGGTGGGCCGCGCAATGGGCCCCACTTGCACAAATCTCCATGTTGTCAAATTAATCAATCCATCAATCAATCAATCAATCAATCAATTAATCCATCAATCCATCAAGCCATCCATCACTCATGTCACTCTTCTCAGTATAATTCTAAATTGGTGAAAGTAAAACTCAAATCAACATGGGTGATACTTAGTGGGTATCATCTGATACTGAGTTTAAACCAACCATTACATTCTCTGGCACATATATTTTTAACTATCGAATACAAGATACAACTCCGTACAATGATTGTTAATATAAGAAATAAAAGAGACCAGTTTCCATGGGCTTGGTGGATCAGGAGAAGCCCACTAATGACATTATTGAGTCCTCTTCAATCATCCAAAGGAGATACCACACACAAACCCTTCCAAAGAGCAAATGTTTCCATTCGGTTGGTAATAATGCTTAGATCTCTACCTCAAATATCAGGTAGTCTAATCCTCAAATGGACCAAAATGTACAAGTCAGCTGATGGTTACAACAATCTTTCTAGTTGTCATTTATTTTATTCCCTTTTTTGTTAGAATCGAGAGGTAATTTCATCATGGCTTTAATATGCTCTTTTTATAGGATAATGATGAAAATACAATGAAAGCTAAGGGAAAATGTGATATTTCAGGTGGTTTTGGCAACGAAAGCTAAGGGAAAGGCTTTGTCATGCTTTATATATATATATATATAAGATAATGATGAAAATACAAAGAAAGCTAATGGAAAATGTGATATTTCAGGTGTGATGTGTCACAACCATTTTAGTTTTGTGTTGCTTAGTATAGAATTTCATACACTTGGGAATAACTTGGATGTATCTCTTTTTGCAGATGAGACAAACTGTCCACTGACAAAAATAAGGATGAGATGAAGATGCGTATAAGCTTAACTTATCTCAACTTCATAACTCAATTCTTCAATAGTCTGTCAATCAAAATCGTGCATTGGATCTATCGCAGTTCAATTGGAGTGTTGTAAATCTTCAATCAGACCAATCTGGGCCCTTGATGTGGTCTATATATTCAATCTGAACAGTTGGTGAGCCTAATCTTCAATCTATATGATTAATGTAGTACAAATCTTCATTTATCAGTTCATCTTTTGCAATTGACAAGAATTTTGTTCTTTTAATTGGTTGGAAGTGTCTGATTTTTAATTGGTTGGTTATTTGTTCCAATGTAAACTAGTAAATATGTAGAATTCCACTTGTCATTTTGTTTTCCTTTCAAGTATCCAGTGTTAGATGCTAATATCTTAGTTATATCAGTTACGTAAGGCACATATGCATGAAATCCAAACCGTTCATCTATTTTACCTAACTATGGATACTCCATATGTCTGAAATCATAAAAACCAGATGATTGTCTTTGACTTCTTCAGGGTTAGTTTATAGTTTTAAAGACTTGACTCAGAATCCATTTAATAGTAGTAAAATTACAGTGTTCTTCATACTCTTATGGGATAGATTGTCATGTATTTGTTCGTGTTGTTACATGTGATTGAACAGGCAGGAATCCATTGTAAATGCAGGCTGTAATAGATTTACCACTTTTACCTGCATTTGTCTGCCATTGGTGGGCCCACACGCTGTGCTGGTCTGATGATCGAAACCATCTATGTTTTGGGTCTTATGTTATAAGTGAAACTGTCAGCAGTTTACACTGAATGTATGATCCTTACCATCACTACGTGTACATTGAGAGCATTGTTGTAGCATAATTGGCACATACTTCACCATGTTTTTTCTATTCCTTTTGTGTGTACTGTTCAAATTAGTCCAAATTACTTCTTGTCTATGCAGGATATGGGTATGACTTCATTAAAAAAAAGGGCTTGTATTAGCCACATAATTTACCACTTCTTCTTCTTCTTTTTTTTTTAAATTTTTTTATTTTTTTTTAAGCACAAGGTCTTATTCATTTGCATATGTACTTGAGGATGAATGCTTCTTTTTATTTTTGTTCATTTTTTAAAAAACTTTTCAACGTAGCTAATGACAACAAAAGTTGCTCTGAACCATGAGTGGTTTAGTGAGGTCACTCTTCCTAAATCAAAAGATTTTATGCCAACATTTCGTGCTCAACATGCCCAAAACAGGTATTTGGATGTACACCATAGATTTTAAACATAAACTACTTCAAATGATTAATTTCTTGTCCCTCCTCTCTCAATACAAATATAGAAAATTATGATTTCAATGGAGAATCTGGTGTTATTTTTTAATTAGTGGATTTTTGTTATATGCCACATATTTTCATCTGGGTTTGTTTTATTTGAATTTTTATAGAAAATGTTCTTTTTTAAAAAATGAATTTTCATGCAGAATTCCTTGTTTTCATTGATGATTTGATTTAATTAAAGTTGGGTTTATTTGGAAATTGGTGTCACTCCTCATACTTTGTAACCGGACTCATAAGGAACCCGATGACCGGTTCTAGCTACAACAGCCTTCGTAGTACCCCATTCTCGGCTCCTGAGACAGTTTCCGATCCTGGGATCCTAAAAGGAGGATTTCCATAATAGTATAATCATTCCAATATGAGCATACCTAAGATTTCAGCAAGTACATCTGAGAATAACAAAGGCACACATCGCAAAATCCAGTATAAATTTGAACTTTTACGATCATCCATAAGGTCCAAAAGGACATACATAAGACAAAAGGAAAGGAGAGAAAGGTCAGCAACACTGGAGTCCTCAAATGCTCAGCTCTACTCCACTCTCTGCTGCTACGTCGCCTGCCTAGAGTCTCCTGCACGCGTTAATCATGCATAAGCTTATAGAAGCTTAAAGGGTGGTGTAAGTGTGTGACAATGGTATACAGAAGAATAGTAAGAGGTACAAGAAGGGAAACATGCTCAATGAGGATATAACCAGCCTTACCAAGGCTTATCATGAATACAACGCAATGAGTACTGGACACCATACTAAGGCAGTGCATGAATGGGCTTACACAACCAATGCTAATGCGATACAAGTAATGTCAGTTCTCATATCCAAACCATATGTCAAGTACATTTCCAATCATAAGAAAATCACCGGGGTCCATTACACTACTGAATGACTACCGCTCTACAAACCCCACAAAGTCAAACGAGCGTAAGAGACCCCACTACCCCCCTGTGGACAGCCAATCACCAGCAAGGCCTGAAGGTAGTGGACACATTTATGAGCCGGTCAGACTCAGCCTAGCAATGCCCCCTACACACCAGGCAGATAAGGCCACACCCCTATCCAACCAACTACATGACAGTGGGAGTCACGGCCTAACGGTATAAGGCCCTCGTGGGCTCATGTATTCCACCCGGTCACGGCACTGGAGCAGATCCTTGGTACCATAGAAGTTTTGAGAATTTCACTCATGGGCATCCTATGCACCCGGTATGCTCAACTAATATTTCCGGTGTCCACACATATGGCCACCCATAAATATCCCTATGGAGGCAATGCCCTAATGAAGCAAGGGTGGATACCCACATGCTATACAAATGCCAGATGCATGAATCACACAATCACCCATGCATTAATCTCAAGCATCCATCATACTCTAGAGGAGAAAACTTCACCCCTCAGGAAGATACCAACATACCCTACACAATGGCACAAGCATGACCAATCATACCTCAACCAAGCATGCATATGATGTGTATGGGAGTGGACCATGAAGATGAATAGGGGTGCCAATGAGGTGAAGATGAACTCTCTACCTAACCATGAAAGGTCTAGGTACTTAAACAATTTTCTCATAAGGAATACAACCTCTAGTGGGGGCCCATTTACCTGGGGTAGCCCACAAGACTAAGGAGAACAATGATATGGGCCTAAATAGATGAGATGGGCCTAGTAAGGGCCTATGGTGGGCCTTTAACCACCCATAGAAGCCCATGGGCCTACCTTTGGGCCAACAATGTGGACATCAAACCATAATTGGTCCTCAAGAGTTAGTCCATCTTTGATTGATTACGGATTAAGGCCCAAGGCCCACATAATATTAGAAATAAGAAATGGGCAGCCATAAACATACCACATACACTCATATTGGGCTTCAGAAAGGCGGCCCAAGGCCTATCCAAAACATGGGTTCAAGGAAAACACACATAACCCAACCCATACATACCACTATGGGCCCATAGGGGAAAGGTTAGGGCCCAACATAAAGACCACTATTCTCATATATTGTGGTGGCCTAGTGGGCAGCCCATTGTTCAAACCACATAGGAAAATGTCATGCTCTTAATCAAGTAAGGTTGGGCCTACAACCCGGCCCAAGTATAAAGTTAATTTGGTGGGCAACCAAATGCTAATCGATTTATGTAACCCGGCCCACTAGCCCAACATAATAGTATGGTAAAAGAAAATGGCCCAAGAGTATTCTAAAATATAAGGGAGTAATAAATGCTCAATTTCCTTAATATGGTGGGCCCTATAATCATGGCCCCAATAGACTCTAAGACATCAGGGATGGGTCCCCAACTAATCATATAGAAAGCCCAATGGGCTCGGGCCTAAAAGTTCTGAAATAACAAAGGAGACAATAATGTATAGAAAATTTCTGCAATGCATGTTGTTGTCCTAAATTTGGGCACTCCATTAGAGTAGGTCCGAGGCCTCTAAAAATCTGAGAATTGAGGACCAAGGTCTCTCATCATACATACAATAAAAGAAAACCCAAAAAGGTGGCCCACCATCAGAGGAAATATTTTTGCAATATGATTTTTATCAAGGCATATTGCTGGACTGCATAGCAGAAAAATCTAGCAGTCCAACCATCTTAGCCCATCCTTTTAGATGCCCAAATGGGGTCAGTTGGGGCTGAAATTTTACAGAGTGATACTTCCATTGGTTAGCCACAGCTCCACAAAATTTTAGAATTTTTTGATATTCTTAAATATTTTAATTAATTTAAAAATCACAGTCTGTCCAAAAAATCGGACAGACCTGGACGTCCCAACGTGGTGGGCCAGTCCGGCCCTCGCCACGGTGTGTACAGCAGTCCATTGGATCTGCAATTTGGTAGATAGGTCCTACCATGAGTAGATCACACCCATACAAAATTTTAGAATTTTTAGACATCTATAAATATTTTAATTCATTTAAATAAATTAATCCATCATGAAAATCAGACTGATCTGGACACCATATTATAGTGGGTCGGTCCAGCTACCACCATGGTATGTACAGGCGTCCATTAGCCCTAAAATTTTGTAGGTGAGTCCTAACATGAGTATTAAATCTTTTTATAAATTTTCATAATTTTTAGACACCTAAAAGTATTTTAATAAATTTCGGAGTTCCAACCTATCCAGGGTGGAATGTTGTTGGAACAGTGTAAAAAATCCAGACTATCCACCTCACTTGGACTACACTTTTGGGACCTTATTGAAGGTCATATGGGGCTGAAATTTGGGGTCATCAAGATGAGATTCTCACCTTTCAGAAAAGTATATTTGATGGGTACAAAAGGTCCCCCAATCAGTCCCAAATTTAAGCCCAAAGTCCAACAAAAATCTGTCTAGAAAATTTCTAGGCAGCAACATGCACATGAAATAAAATGAGCATAGGAACCAAAATAAGAGGAAATCACCCTATGGAATTTGAGTTATGGTCCACCTCAGTGGGCCTCACAAATATCCAGACCTAATCCATACCATAAAATCCATTGCATGTATCCAAAAAGGAGTAAATAGAGTACCTATGTTCATAGGGTGGACAAACATGGGCTTCCATTCTCTTTGGATGGTCTGGATACTTCCAGGCCACAAGGTGGGTCACACACATCTGAGAATAATAGATCAACAAAAGAAGAGTAAGGATTGGTCATAAGGGAAGGGGATCCGCCACATTGAGGCCCTTCCCTTCATCACAAACCACACATATCACTATATTGGTGGGATTACAAGATCTACCTATGCATGCATCTTCTAATCAAAATCCAATAGTGGAGATGCCATCTTCACCAAGGATCAAGGGTCTAGATAACCCACAAACCTATAAATCAAAGGAAAATCTCATGATGGGGTCCATGGAGAATGGCCCCATCATGGCAATCATGCATGCATAAAGTGGGTTGTTGGCCACACTCATGGAGTCATGTAGGACCTCCACCATTGATTGGTGGGTCCTACACACTCCCAATCAAATGAAAAAGGTTCATGTAAGAGGAAAGGAAAGAGACTAATCCTATGAATCACCCACCTTGAATCTTCAAGATTCTCCTATCTCCAAGCTCCTTAAGCTCCAAGGGTTATAGATCTGTGGTTAAGATCATGTTCTAAGGGCTAGATGATGGGCGATTAAAGAAGAAAGTGGCTGAAAAATGGGTGGAAAATTGCTGGAGAAGAAGAGAAGAGAGGAGAGAAAGAGAGAGAGAGAGAGAGAGAGGGAGAGAGAGAGAGAGAGAGAGAGAGAGAGGAAGGAGGGTGTATACCAATGCCATGATTGCTCTCTTAGCTAGGGAAGAGCAAAAGTAAGGCCATAATGGCCATGTAAGAGACTTGGGAAGAAAAACAATAATGGCTCCTTGGTTAAAGGAGGAAATGATGAATTTTTATAAGAAATCTCATAATTGCTTACTTGACCCTAGGAAGCTAATAGCTTTATGGGAGAAAGTGCTCATAGGGTGGGCCCCACTTTAAAAAGTGCATAAGGGTAAAGTGGGCCCCATATCATGATTAAGAGTCCAAAAATGGTGTGGCTCATAACTTTTGATGGACATACTAGATTTATGTACGAGATACGGCGTTGGAACCATGGCGATGATGTGGTCGCAATGGCATAGGTCTCGAGTCAATCCGAGTCGGGTCTATGTGTCCGAAAGTCGTGGGTCATCGAAATTTGACCGGTAGGACCGCGGGACCAAAATAAATGAGATGCATACTCACATACACACATGTACACATGCGAACTTGAGTCGGGTCTCACAATCCTCCCCACCAATAAGAAATTTTATCCTTGAAATTGACAAAACTGGAACAACAAGATGCATAACATCATCATACATATATCAATAATCAATCTCAAGAGAATGCAATACAAGCAATTAGTCATCAAACAAATGGGAATAACGCTCTCTAATCTCGGCCTCGCGTTCCCAAGATGCCTTGGCCTCCGAATGATGACCCCATTGTACTTTCACTAAGGGGATGACCTTGGTCCTGAGGACCTGCTCCTTTCGATCAAGAATACGAATCGGCTGCTCAATGTAGGAAGCATCCTCACAGACCTCAAGTGGCTACTAATCAATCACGGGAATAGTATCCAACCCACATTTTTGCAACATAGAAACATGGAACACGTCGTGGATTGCGAACAACTCAGGGGGTAAAGCAAGCCTATAGGCCACAATGCCCATGCGCTCGGTAATCTCAAAAGGTCCAATAAATCTCGGGGTGAGCTTGCCCTTCACACCAAAATGAACTACGCCCTTCATAGGCGAGACCTTGAGATATACCATGTCCCCGATCGCGAACACAAGGGGTCGACGTCGACGATCAGCAAAACTCTTCTGCCGGCTCTGAGCTGTGCGCATCCTCTGCCTGATAACATTAATAGCCTCCGACGTCTCAGCACAAGCTCGGGACCTAAGAGACGACGCTCTCTAACCTTGGTCCAACAACTAGGAGATCTACATGGTATACCATAAAGTGCCTCAAAAGGAGCCATGCCGATAGTCGCCTGATAGCTGTTGTTATATGTGAACTCGGCAAGGCGCATATGCTCATCCCAACTGCTCGCAAAGTCGATCACACAAGCCCTGAGCATATCCTTAAGGATCTGATTAACCCTTTTGGTCTGTCCATCTGTTTGCGGATGATAAGCGGTGCTGAGATGCAAAGTGACCCCCACCGCCTGCTGTAAACTCCTCCAAAACTAAGATGTAAACCTAGAGTCTCAGTCTGAAATGATCAAAACTGGGACGCCATGCAGTCTCACTATCTCCTCAATGAATATCCTCGCTAACCGGTCCATAGACCAGGAAGCACGCACTGGAATGAAATGAGCTGACTTCGTCAGATGATCAACGATAACCCAGATGGTATCGTGACCGCGTTGAGTCCTCGGCAAACCTTCGATAAAGTCCATCGATACGTGCTTCTACTTCCACTCTAGAATGCTCAACGGCTGCAAGGGACCAGGGGGTCTCTGATGATCGGCCTTGACACGCTGACATGTGTCACACTCAGCCACAAAACTCATAATTTGGCGCTTCATTCCCTGCTAGAAGTATTGCCTCCTCATATCACGATACATCTTCGTGGAGCCCGGGTGGATAGTAAGTCTCGATCGGTGTGCCTCTATCATTAGATCACGATGTAACTCTTGCACGTCTGGGACAAACAATGACCTCTAAAGCGTAATCCACCATCGTAACTGATCTGTTAGTCTGACTACTCCATGGAGGCGGCCTCTGCTCGGTACTCCTGAAGTGACTCATCCATCTGCTGATCCTCGATTACCTTGGCCACCAGAGAGGGTTGAATCGATAAGCGCGGAAGTTGAACAATAGAAGACTGCAGGCTGAACTCAAAGTCATACTCTAAAACATCCTCGAGCATCTGCCACTGTCGAACCATCATATATGCCACCAGGCCTCGTGGATGATGGCTGAGCGTGTCCGCCACTGATGAGGGTCGAATATTGCATACCAGACCCTGATTATTGCATAATTTTACGTATATGATAATGCTTAATGCCATATTTTAATTGTGTTTTTATTACAGGATGAAATCAGGAGCGTGTATTGAAAAATGATGTTAAAAGTGTGGATTTGATGCTCCAAAGTCACCAGAGCATGAGATGGACTCCAGAGAACCAATAATGAAGAATTTACACGCCTGAGATCTGAGGAAAACAAGCCAAAGGGGCCTGAAAGGGTCCAGAATGCAAGATCACATGGTTCCAGTTATCTGATTGGCTCGAAACTGCATACATGTGATGAAAGCCAAAAATAAACTGTATATATTAAATTTCAGCCTTTGGATGTCTCAGAAAGTGCCCCAACTGACAAATCAACCCACAAACCGTTGATTTCAGGCCCACCTGGTATCTGGAACTTCTTCAAATTAAGTCTCGACGGTTTAAACAGGGAAACAAGCTGAATGGACGGATTGGAATTCTTAAAAGTATCACAAGGGACCCCACAAGAGTTGAACGTGCACAGTGCATAAGTGCACTCGGTGTACACTGGACCGAACCAGCGGTCAAAGTCAGTTTTGACCGACTACTTCAGCAAAAGAAAACGGAAATTCCATTTTCAAACAGCGTCTGCACACTGTCCATCTTGCGAACAGCTATGGATCCCACCTATGGTCTAAACGGACAATCCAAACCGTTCATCAGTATCCTAGGGTAACCAAAAACCACGCCTAGCTTCTGGAATTTGGATTTATGATGTTATTGAGTTTTCAACTAATTCAATAGAACAACGAACGGTGAGTTTAAAACTTTGTGGGTCACCATAACTACGATCTGGAATTGAGTATTCCTGAATGAAATTTTTCCGTGAGTCGAATGAACGGCGTGGATTTTTCAGAAGTGAAGTGAAGTGGGCCCCGCCAATGCAACAGCGGAAGAAGGTCCGCACCTCTGTTTACGCATCTGACGCTGCCAGATTTTTCAGGTCGTTATATGATCACGCCATTGATCAGATAGCTGATTCAAGTTGTTCATCATGTAGGCCACGCGAGAAACTCCCAAGGGATGCTGACCGTCTTGACAGAATGCAAGGAGGAAAAGCAATTTTGAGTGCCGAATTTTGCTGCGTAAGCAGTTGCATGTGTAACTGAGTTTCTAATTTCGCAGGCTACTACGTAAACAAGCCTTCTGTATGACTGACTCTATCAGCCTATAAAAGCAAGGAACGTTGGAAAAAGAACGGGGAACACCAGGGAGAACCAGACCAGATCCAGTGCTTGGAAAAGAAAGAGAGAGGAAGAAAGAAAAGGAAAGACAGAGAAAGAAGAAATTCTGGGAAACGGGAAGCAAGGAAGAGAAAGAGAGATTGGCCAGGGATGTTCTTCTCACCTGTAGTTTTCTTCTTTCTAACTGAAATTCTAGTTGATTTTATGAATTTCTAAATCTTGTAGCTAGGGCTGAGATGAAGCCCCTAATTTGAATAACTCTGGTTATATGTTGATTTTACCTTGATTCAATTGGTTTGTTTCTTTCTTTATTGTGCTTGATTGGGTTAAATTTTGTACTTCTCTATCTATGAACTTGACTAGAGTCTATATATGGATGTTGTCTGGATGCTTATTCTAAGTGCTTGTGTCTGATCATGAACAGGTTTCCTATAGAGGAAGAAACAGGGTGCTTTAATGAATTGTGCATTCTATGTGCCCGACCAAGGATATAGAATGTGTTATTCATTGCATTGCTTTAGGAGATTAGACATTTTGTATGCCCGACTAAGGACACAGATTGTGCTTTCTTTATATAAGTTGTATCAATCTAGATTAGGGTGAATCAACAGACAAAACAAGGGATAGGATAATTAGGGGTGGATTCGAAAGTCCTAGTGCTCTCTCTGATTGAATTTTCTTCCCTATTCTCTGTGATATTTCGTAGATTTGTGTTAATAATTCACTCTATTATTTGTTGGATTAGTTAAGAAGAATCGTGAATTTGAATTGTGACGACCAGTCCTCGTGGGAATGATCTCGTAATACGTACCGTATCTACATTTGATTCATATACTTGTAAGTTTAAAAATCATTTAAATCAGGTTGGTTTAAATAAAACATCAGCCATCACGTTTGCCTTACCTGGGTAGTACTGAAGGTCAAAATCATAATCTTTCAGCAACTCCATCCATCGCCTCTGTCGCAGGTTCAACTCGGACTGCGAAAATAGATACTTCAAGCTCTTATGATCCGAGAAGAGCTCGAACATGATCCCATATAGATAATGCCTCCACACCTTTAGTGCGAAGGCAACTGCTGCAAGCTCCAAATCATGAGTGGGGTAGTGCAGCTCATGGACCTTGAGCTGGAGCGAGGCATATGCCACTGGCTCTCCGTGCTGCATCAGCACAGCACCCAAGCCAACTCTAGAGGCATCTGTAAAAATAACAAAACCCTCACTCCCATCAGGAAAGGTGAGGACAGGAGCGGACATGAGGCGGTCCTTCAACTCCATAAATACCTCCTCATAGGCATGACTCCAGACGAAATTGACACATCTCCGCATCAACCGGATCAACGGTGCTACAATATGGGAGAAACCCTCGATAAACTGTTGATAATATCCTGCTAGACCAAGGAAGCTGCAAATCTCGGACGTGTTCATGGGCTGGCCCCACTGACACACTACATCAATCTTCGAGGGGTCCACAGCGACACCCTCCCTCGTCACCACATGACCGAGGAATTTCATCTCCTCCTACCAAAACTCACACTTCTCTAGCTTCACATATAGTCGGTGGGCACGGAGGGTCTCAAGCATAATCCACAGGTGTTAAGCATGGTCCTCTCGGGTCCTCAAATATACAAGAATATCATCGATGAATACCACCACGAACTGATCGAGGAACGGCCAAAAAATTTCATTATCAGCTGTATGAATACAGCGGGCACGTTGGTCAGTCCGAACGACATGACCAGAAACTCAAAGTGACCATAGCATGTTCGAAAAGCCGTCTTCGGAATATCTTCCTCTCGGACCCAAATCTGATGGTAACCAGAATGAAAGTCTATCTTGGAAAAATACTACGCACCCTACAACTGATCGAACAGATCATCAATACGGGGAAGCGAGTATTGGTTCTTGATGGTGACTCTGTTGAGCTCGCGATAGTCCACACAAAGTCGCAACAAACCATCCTTCTTTACAAACAACATCAGGGCTCCCCAAGGTGAACTGCTAGGACGAATAAAACCTAACTCCCGGAGCTTATTCAACTGCTCCTGCAATTCCCTCAACTCTAACGGTGTCATCCGGTAGGGGGCCTTCGAGATAGATGCGGCACCGGGTACCAAATCAATCTGGAACTTCACCTGTCGACGAGGTGGCAAACCCGGAATCTCCTGAAACACATCTGGGTACTCACAAACAATTGGCAGCTGCTTAATACTCTCTGCCACAGAATCGTCAACCACCGAAGCCAATAAACTAGATACCAGCTCTCCTCTGGGCTCGGCAACGAACTGGAATACTGGCAAGCCTAGAATGTGAAACATGACTGTCCTCGCAGCACAGTCCAAGATGGAACGATACTCTGCAAGCTAGTCCATACCCAGAATAACATCAAAACCTGAATCAGCATCATGAACAGGTCGGCGGGAAGAAACACCTCGCCCACCAGTACCGGGTAAGAAGGACAGCGATAGGTCAACACAACAGACTTCCCCATGGGAGTCGAAACGGCCAAGGCCTCGGACACGGCCTCCAATGAACAATCGGTCGATCGGTAAAACTGCTCAGCCACAAAAGAATGGGAAGCACCACAATCAAACAAAACATGAGCAACGCAAGCAGAAACAAGAAGAATACCCTCAACGACTCCACCAGTCGATGACTGCGGGTCCTGGCTTGGCGCCTGGTGAGCAAAATAAAAATGGCCCTAAGCTGGTAGGGGAAGTAACCCGGAAGATTGAGGGTCCTGAGTCTGAGCCTGCTGGGCCGCTATACATACTAGACCTAGGGATCGAACAACATATGGATATCCCCTCTGCTAGTGTTGCGGCTGCTGCTGTCTCTGTTGCTGCTGTAGCTGCTGAGTAGGTCTACCTGGTTGTCTCTACTGCTGAGGAGGAGCCTTAGGAGCGGCGGGTGGAAGTTGAGCTCTCTATTGCTGCTGAGGAGGACGAGGAGGAGGCAATTGCGGTAGCCTTTGCTGTTGAATGGGGAGAGGGCACTCACGCCTCCGATGCCCGGCCTGTCAACAGCCGAAGCATACACCAGAAAATGGGCCAAAAAATGAAGCGGCTGGCGGTACTAATGATGAGAAAGAAGCTACTGTCTGAACCGCTGGCTGCTGAAATCCTGATCTGCCCCTCCATCTCTGCTAACGGTGCTGCCTGAAACTGCCAGCTAGTGCTCTGCTCTTCCGGTCTCCACCGGAACTCTGCTCTCTCAACCTCTGGGTCATAGCCCAGTCCTCCTCATCAACTAGTGCCCGATGGACGACTTAGTCAAATGTCTCTAAACAGTGCCCTACCACACGGCTACGAAGGGTAGGGTACAAACCAGTCACAAAACGACGGGCCCTCATCTTCTCATCACTAGTGAGATGAGGAGCAAATCTAGATAAGGCCAAGAAACGGGCCTCATACTGAAATACAATCATATCGCCCTACACTAGGGTCTTAAACTCGATCGCCCGCTAGATCTAAACATGCTTAGGGAAGAACTTCTGGTCGAAGCGGGTCACAAACTCCTCCCATGTCCAAACGAACTGAGCCCCGACCATCCTGGACACAGATGACCACCAGTGACGGGCCTCGCCCTGAAGGAGATAGGTCGCAAGGGATACTCTCTGGCCCGTAGGATACTGTATAGTGTCAAAAATCCTCGCAACCTCAGTGCATTAAGCCTCAGCACCAGAAGGGTCAGGATCACCACTAAACATCGGGGGATCATGCTGCCGGAACTCTCGGGCCATCACACTAGAACGTGGTAAGTCAGACTGCCTGGAAGCCTCAGTGGTAGCTGGCTGACGGGTCTGCAATGCGGTGGCAACTAGTTACATCAGCTGCTGGAAATGCTCAGCTCCTATGAGTATTGTCAGAAAAGCAGGGGCAGTACTTGCCTCAGGTGGAGACACAGGTGCGACCGTTGGAGCAGGAGCCTCTGAAACCGGAACGGTAGACTGAGGAGGGGGAATAGGTGGGGGAACCAGAGCAACTGGAGCCTCTATAACTGGAACAATAGGCTGAGGAGAGAGGATAGGTGGGGGAACTGGAGCAACTGGAGGTACGGGCGCTACGGGCTCTACTGGGGGAGCAGGCCGGATCAGGACCTTAGGAATCGGATCCTCAATAACGGGAGCAGGATGTGCTCGAGTAGGATGGGTAACTCGGATGCCTCGTCCACAGGCACCACGACCACGGGCGCAACGACCACGGGTGCCACGACCATGGGCGCCACGTCCACACGACATCGCCTACAAAATAATGACGATGCAAGGAATCAGGATAATTATAGGCTCAATAGGGAACAAAAGGAAGAATCTCGGGATACTACTTGTCCTATGTTCTTGGCAGACATGCAATATTATCCTGAGTTTTTCCAGAATTACTTACTATGCTCTGATACCAACTCTTATCACGCCCCAGACTCGGTAACCGGACTCACAAGGAACCCGATGGCCGGTTTAGGCCGCAACAGCCTTCGTAGTACCCCATTCTCAGCTCCTGATACAGGTTCCGATCCTGGGATCCTACAAGGAGGATTTCCACAATAGTATAATCATTCCAATACGAGCATACCCAAGATTTCAGCAAGTATATCTGAGAATAATAAAGGCACACATCGTAAAATCCACTATAAATTTAAACTTTTACAATCATCCATAAGGTCCAAAAGGACATACATGAGACAAAAGGAAAGGAGAGAAAGGTCAACAACACTGGAGTTCTCAAATGCTCAGCTCTACTCCACACTCTGCTGCTACATCGCCTGCCTAGAGTCTCCTGTACGCATCAATTATGCATAAGCTTATAGAAGCTCAGAGGGTGGTGTAAGTGTGTGACAATGGTGCACAGAAGAATAGTAAGAGGTGCAAGAAGGGAAACATGCTCAATGAGGATATAACCAGCCTTACCAAGGCTTATCATGAATATAATGTGATGAGTACTGGATACTATACCAAAGAAGTGCATGAAGGGGCTTACACAGCCAATGCTAATGCGATGCAAGTAATGTCAGTGCTCATATTTAAACTATATGTCAAGTACATTTCCAATTATAAATTTTCATAATTTTTAGACACCCAAAAGTATTTTAATAAATTTCAGAGTTCCAACCTATCCAAGGTGGAATGTTGCTAGAACAGTGCAGAAAATCCAGACTATCCACCTCACTTGGACCACACCTTTGGGACCCTAATGAAGGTCATATAGGGCTGAAATTTGGGGTCATCAAGATGAGATTCACACCTTTCAGAAAAGTATATTTGATGGGTACAAAAGGTCCCCCAATTAGTCCCAAATTCAAGCCCAAAGTCCAACAAAAATCTGTCTAAAAAATTTCTGGGTAGCAACATGCACTTGAAATAAAATGAGCATAAGAACCAAAGTAAGAGGAAATCACCCTATGGAATTTAAGTTGTGGTCCACGTCAGTGGGCCCCACAAATATCCAGACGTAATCCATACCATAAAATCCATTGCATGTGTCCCAAAAAGAGAAAATGGGGTACCTATGTTCATAGGGTGGACGGACATGGGCTTCCACTCTCTTTGGATGGTCTAGATACTTCCAGGCCACAAGGTGGGCCACACACATCTAAGAATAATATATTAACAAAAGAAGAATAAGAATCGGCCACAAGGGAAGGGGCTCCGCCACATTGAGGCCCTTCCCTTCATCACAAACCACACATGTCACTATATTGATGGGATTACAAGATCTACCCATGCATGCATCTTCTAATCAAAATCAAATGGTGGAGATGCCATCTTCACTAAGGATCAGGGGTCTAGATGACCCACAAACCTATAAATCAAAGGGAAATCTTATGATGGGGTCCATGAAGAATGGCCCCATCATGGCAATCATGCATGCATAAAGTGGGTTATTGGCAACACTCATGGAGTCATGTAGGACCTCTACCATTGATTGGTGGGTCCTACACACTCCCAATCAAATGAAAAAGGTTCATGCAAGAGGAAAGGAAAGAGATTAATCCCATGAATCACCCACCTTAAATCTTCAAGATTCTCCTATCTCCAAGCTCCTTAAGCTCCAAGGGTTATAGATCTATGGTTGAGATCATGCTCCAAGGGCTAGATGATGGGGGATTAAGGAAGAAAGTGGCTGGAAAATGGGTGAAAAATTGCTGGAGAAGAAGAGAAGAGAGAAGGAGAGAGAGAGAGAGAGAGAGAGAGAGAGATGAGGGAGGAGGGTGTATACCAATGTCATGATTGCTCTCTTGGCTAGGAAAGAGAAAAAGTAAGGCCATATGGCCATGTAAGAGACTTTGGAAGAAAAATAATAATGGCTCCTTGGTTAGAGGAGGAAATGATGAATTTTTGTAAGAAATCTCATAATTGCTTGTTAGACCCTAGGAAGCTAGTAGCTTTATGGGAGAAAGTGCTCATAGGATGGGCCCCACTTTAAAAAGTACACAAGGATAAAGTGGGCCCCATATCATGATTAAGAGTCTAAAAATAATGCGGGCCACAACTTTTGATGGACATACTGGATTTATGTACTTGACGCGGCGTTGGAACCATGGTGACGATGCAGTCACAATGGCATAGGTCTCGGGTCAATCCAAGTCTGGTCTACGTGACCGAACTCAAGGATGACTACAAACATTATCTGAAAGTCATGGGTCACCAAAATTTGACCGGTAGGACCGCGAGACCAAAATAAACGAGATGCATGCTCACACACACATGCACACATGCGAACACGGGTTGGGTCTCACAATTGGTTTATTGTTAGATAGTTAATTTTAAGAGTTTTCCTATAAAACATATTAGTAATGGCTCTTCTAATACTATCTGAGGACCTCAAAGGCCCAACTAACTTGAGATTTTTATATGCAGGCTGATGCATTTTTAGCCCCACAGATCAATGTTGCCACTATAAGGTTAAATATAGAAATGGTAAAGTTTTTAACTATTTATTTTATCTTTATTTTTTCCAGTTCTTCATAAATAATTTGATGTGTTAGCCTCCTGTCATTACCATCTAGTTTTGTCACTATTTGTGCATGGAATACGTCATGTACATGAGATCCACCACTAGGACCTAAAAATTCAAGCCTATTTAAAACGTAGGTTGTCTACCATATGGGGGGATAGTTGAGATAGAAGTCCTCCTATCACAAGAATGTAAGTTGCATGTGGAGTCCACTGTATTAGTGTTTATATGGCATCTTTTTCAATCATCTAATGTACCAGACCAGGATGAACTGAATTTAGAGTTTTTGAGCATGATTTTACATTGTATTTGCTCAAAATTAATGGAGCAGACCCGGATATGCGTCGGAGCTATCCGAATGAGCGGGGGTCCATGGAAGGTGGGAACCACTGTTATGACCATGATGAAGCTGTCCATTTCCTATGGACAGCATTGAAGGGGCCTGGCCATTTGGACAGGTAATGTTTATGTATTTGCTCAAAACTAATGGAACAAACCTGAATATGCGTCAGAGCTATCTGGATGAGCGGGGGTCCCTGGAAGGTGGGAACCGCTGTTATGACCATGATGAAGTTGTCCATTTTCTATGGACAACATTGGAGGGGCCTGGCCATTTGGATAGTCCGTGTTTATATATATATTTATAGGGACCACACCCTTAACCTAAACCACACCCTAAACCTATAACCTAAACCTATTCTCAATTCCCGAAAGCTATAACCTATAACCTATAACCTAAACCTAACCCTAAACCAAAACCTATAACCTAAACCTTAACCTATAACCTAAACTTATAACCTATAACCTAACCTTAACCTAAACCTAAAACCTAAACCTAAACCTATAACCTAAATGTATTCTCAAATCCCTAAACTTATAACTTATAACCTATAACCTAAACTTAAACCTTAACCTATTCTCAATTCCCTAAACCTATAACCTATAACCTATAACCTAAAACCTAAAACCTAAACCTAACCTAAACCTATAACTTAAACCTATAAACTTAGCATAAACCTAAAACCTAAACCTAAACCAAACCAAAACCTATAACCTTAATCTAAACCAAA
This sequence comes from Magnolia changhungtana, assembly GCA_030180095.1. Classification (NCBI taxonomy): domain Eukaryota; kingdom Viridiplantae; phylum Streptophyta; class Magnoliopsida; order Magnoliales; family Magnoliaceae; genus Magnolia; species Magnolia changhungtana. The sequence goes on along the minus strand of JASAUF010000101.1, from coordinate 4,130,042 downwards.
ACCTATAACCTAAACCTCAACCTATAACCTATAACATATAACCTAAACTTATAACCTAAAACCTAAAACCTAAACCTAAACCTATAACCTATAACCTAAACCTAAAACCTAAACTTAAACCTAAAACTTAAATGTATTCTCAAATCCCTAAACCTAAACCTACACCTAATCCTAATCTCAACTCCAAAGCCTAAAACTAAACCTAAACTTGAAAACCCAAGCCTAAACCCGATCCTGAACTCAAACCCAATTTCCTAAACCTAAACCTTAACATATTCTTAATTCCCTAAAGCTATAACCTATAACCTAAACCTAAACCTAAACTTAACCTAAACCTAAAACCTAAACCTAAACCCAAACCAAAACCTATAATCTTAACATAAACCAAAACCTATAACCTATAACCTAAACTTATAACCTATAACCTAACCTTAACCAAAACCTAAAACCTATAACCTAAACCGATAAACTAAAACCTAAACCTAAACCTAAAACCTAAATGCATTCTCAAATTAATAAACCTAAACCTACACCTAATCCTAATCTCAACTCCCTAACATAAACCTAAACCTAAACTCGAACACCTAAACCTAAACCCGATCCCGAACCCGAACCCGAACCCGATTTCCTAAACCTAAACCTTAACCTATTCTCAATTCCTTAAAGCTATAACATATAACCTATGACATATAACCTAAACCTAAACCTATAACCTAAACTTAAACCTTAACCTAAGCCTAAACCTATAACCTTAACCTAAACCAAAACCTACAAACTAAACCTTAACCTATAACCTAAACTTATAACTAATAACCTAACCTTAACCTAAACCTAAAACGTAAACCTAAACCTATAACCAATAACCTAAACCTAAACCTAAACCTAAAACCTAAATGTATTCTCAAATCCCTAAACCTAAACCTACACCTAATCCTAATCTCAACTCCCTAACCTATACCTATACCTAAACTTGAAAACCCAAACCTAAACTCCGATCCCGAACCCGAACTTGATTTCCTAAACCTAAAAATTAACCTATTCTCAATTGCCTAAAGCTATAACCTATAACCTACACCTAAACCTAACCTAAGCCTATAACCTTAACCTAAACCTAAAACCTATATGTATTCTCAAATCCTTAAACCTAAACCTATACCTAATCCTAATCTTAACTCCTTAACCTAAACCAAAACTTGAAAACCCAAACTAAACCTGATCTCAAACTCAAAGCTGATTTCCTAAACCTAAACCTTAACCAATTCTCAATTCCCTAAAGCTTTAACCTATAACCTATAACCTAAACCTAAACCTTAACCTAAACCTATAACCTAAACCTAAGCCTTAACCTAAAACCTAAACCTATAACCTTAACCTAAACCAAAACATATAACCTAAACCTCAACCTATAACGTATAACATATAACCTAAACTTATAACCTAAAACCTAAAACCTAAACCTAAACCTATAACTATAACCTAAACCTAAAACCTAAATGTATTCTCAAATCCCTGAACCTAAACCTACACCTTATCTTAATCTCAACTCCAAAGCCTAAACCTAAACCTAAACTTGAAAACCCAAGCCTAAATCCGATCCCGAACCTGAACCCGATTTCCTAAACCTAAACCTTAACCTATTCTTAATTCCCTAAAGCTATAACTTATAACCTAATCTTAAACCTAACCTAAACCTAAAACCTAAACCTAAACCTAAACCAAAACCTATAATCTTAACCTAAACCAAAACCTATAACCAATAACCTAAACTTATAACTTATAAGCAAACCTTAACCTAAACTTAAACCTATAACCTAAACTTATAAACTAAAACTTAAACCTAAAACCTAAATGTATTCTCAAATCCCTAAACCTAAACCTACACCTAATCCTAATCTCAACTCCCTAACCTAAACCTAAACCTAAACTTGAGAACTCAAACCTAAACCCGATCCCAAACTCGAACCTGATTTCCTAAACCTAAACCTTAACGTATTCTCAATTCCTTAAAGCTATAACCTATAACCTATGACATATAACCTAAACCTATAACCTAAACCTTAACCAAAACCAAAACCTATAACCTTAACCTAAACCAAAACCTATAAACTAAACCTTAACCTATAACCTATAACTTAAACTTATAACCGATAACCTAATCTTAATCTAAACCTAAAACCTAAACCTAAACCTATAACCTATAACCTAAGCCTAAAACCTAAATGTATTCTTAAATCCCTAAACCTAAACCTACACCTAATCCTAATCTCAACTCCCTAACCTATACCTAAACCTAAACTTGAAAACCCAAAACTAAACTTGATCCTGAACCTGAACCTGATTTTCTAAACCTAAACCATAACCTATTCTTAATTACCGAATGCTATAACATATAACCTACACCTAAACCTATAACCTTAACCTAAACCTAAACCTAAACCTAAACCTAAAACCTATATATATTCTCAAATCCCTAAACCTAAACCTACACCTAATCTTAATCTCAACTCCAAAGCCTAAACCTAAACCTAAACTTGAAGACCCAAGCCTAAATCGATCCAGAACCCGAACCCGAACCCGAACCCTATTTCCTAAACCTAAACCTTAACCTATTCTTAATTCCCTAAAGATATAACTTATAACCTAATCCTAAACCTAACCTAAACCTAAAACCTAAACCTAAACCTAAACCAAAACCTATAATCTTAACCTAAACCAAAACCTATAACCTATAACCTAAACTTATAACCTATAAGCTAACCTTAACCTAAACCTAAAACCTAAACCTAAAACCTAAACCTATAAACTAAAACTTAAACTTAAACCTAAAACCTAAATACAATCTCAAATCCCTAAACCTAAACCTACACCTAATCCTAATCTCAACTCCCTAACCTAAACCTAAACCTAAACTTGAGAACCCAAACCTAAACCCGATCTCGAACCCGAACCGGACTTCCTAAACCTAAACCTTAACCTATTCTCAATTCCTTAAAGCTATAACCTATAACCAATGACATATAACCTAAACCTAAACCTTAACCTAAACCTTAACCTAAACCTATAACCTAAACCTAAACCTTAACCTAAACCTAAACCAAAACCTATAAACTAAACCTTAACTCAGTAACCTATAACTAAAACTTATAACCGATAATCTAACCTTAACCTAAACCTAAAACCTAAACTTAAACCTATAACCTATAACCTAAACCTAAAACCTAAATGTATTCTCAAATCCCTAAACCTAAACCTACAGCTAATCCTAATCTCAACTCCCTAACCTATACCTAAACCTAAACTTGAAAACCCAAACCTAAACCTAATCCTGAACCCGAACCTAATTTTCTAAACTTAAACCTTAACCTATTCTCAATTGCCTAATGCTATAACCTATAACTTACACCTAAACCTAACCTAAACCTATAACCTTAACCTAAACCTAAACCTAAAACCTATATGTATTCTCAAATCCTTAAACCTAAACCTACACCTAATCCTAATCTCAACACCTTAACCTAAACCTAAACTTGAAAACCTAAACTAAACCCGATCTCAAACCCGAAGCGATTTCCTAAACCTAAACCTTAACCAATTCTCAATTCCCTAAAGCTTTAAGCTATACCCTATAACCTATAACCTAAACCTAAACCTTAACATAAACCTATAACCTAAACCTAAAACTTAACCTAAAACCTAAACCTATAACCTTAACCTAAACCAAAACATATAACCTAAACCTCAACCTATAACATATAACATATAACTTAAACTTATAACCTAAAACCTAAAACCTAAACCTAAACCTATAACTATAACCTAAACCTAAAACCTAAACCTAAATGTATTCTCAAATCCCTAAACCTAAACCTACACCTAATCCTAATCTCAACTCCAAAGCCTAAACCTAAACCTAAACTTGAAAACCCAAGCCTAAATCTGATCCCGAACCCAAACCCGATTTCCTAAACCTAAACCTTAACCTATTCTTAATTCCCTCAAGCTATAACTTATAACCTAAACCTAACCTAAACCTAAAACCTAAACCTAAACCTAAACCAAAACCTATGATCTTAACCTAAACCAAAACCTATAACCAATAACCTAAACTTATAACCTATAAGCTAACCTTAACCTAAACCTAAAATCTAAACCTAAACCTATAACATAAACCTATAAACTAAAACTTAAACTTAAACCTAAAACCTAAATGCATTCTCAAATCCCTAAACCTAAACCTACACCTAATCGTAATCTCAACTCCCTAACCTATACCTAAACCTAAACTTGAAAACCTAAACCTAAACTCCGATCCCGAACCCGAACCTCATTTCCTAAACCTAAACCTTAACCTATTCTCAATTACCTAAAGCTATAACCTATAACCTACACCTAAACCAAACCTAAACCTATAACCTTAACCTAAACCTAAAACCTATATGTATTCTCAAATCCTTAAACTTAAACCTACACCTAATCCTAATCTCAACTCCTTAACCTAAACCTAAACTCGAAAACCCAAACTAAACCCGATCTCAAACCTGAAGCTAATTTTCTAAACCTAAACCTTAACCAATTCTCAATTCCCTAACGCTTTAACCTATAACCTATAACCTATAACCTAAACCTAAACCTTAACATAGACCTATAACCTAAACCTAAACCATAACCTAAAACCTAAACCTATAACCTTAACCTAAACCAAAACATATAACCTAAACCTCAACCTATAACGTATAACATATAACCTAAACTTATAACCTAAAACCTAAAACCTAAACTTAAACCTATAACTATAACCTAAACCTAAACCCTAAACCTAAACCTAAAACCTAAATGTATTCTCAAATCCCTAAACTTAAACCTACACCTAATCCTAATCTCAACTCCAAAGCCTAAACATAAACCTCAACTTGAAAACCCAAGCCTAAATCTGATCCCGAACCCGAACCCGATTTCCTAAACCTAAACCTTAACCTATTCTTAATTCCCTAAAGTTATAACTTATAACCTAAACTTAAACCTAACCTAAACTTAAAACCTAAACCTAAACCTAAACCAAAACATATAATCTTAACCTAAACAAAAACCTATAACCTATAACCTAAACTTATAACCTATAAGCTAACTTTAACCTAAACCTAAACCTATAACCTAAACCTATAAACTAAATCTTAAATTTAAACCTAAAACCTAAATGCATTCTCAAATCCCTCAACCTAAACCTACATCTAATCCTAATCTCAACTCCCTAACCTATACCTATACCTAAACTTGAAAACCCAAACCTAAACCTGATCCCGAACCCGAACCTGATTTCTTAAACCTAAACCTTAACCTATTCTCAATTACCTAAAGCTATAACCTATAACCTACACCTAAACCTAACCTAAACCTATAACCTTAACCTAAACCTAAAACTTATATGTATTCTCAAATCCTTAAACCTAAACCTACACCTAATCCTAATCTCAACTCCTTAACCTAAACCTAAACTTGAAAACCCAAACTAAACCCGATCTCAAACCCGAATCGATTTCCTAAACCTAAACCTTAACCAATTCTCAATTCCCTAAAGCTTTAACATATAACCTATAACCTATAACCTAAACCTAAACCTTAACCTAAACTTATAACCTAAGCCTAAACCTTAACCTAAAACCTAAACCTTTAACCTTAACCTAAACCAAAACATATAACCTAAACCTCAACCAATAACCTATAACATATAACCTAAACTTATAACCTAAAACCTAAAACCTATAACTATAACCTAAACCTAAACCTAAGACCTAAATGTATTCTCAAATCCCTAAACCTAAACCTACACCTAATCCTAATCTCAACTCCAAAGCCAAAACCTAAACCTAAACTTGAAAACCCAAACCTAAATCCAATCCTGAACCCGAACCCGATTCTCTAAACCTAAACCTTAACCTATTCTTAATTCCCTCAAGCTATAACTTATAACCTAAACCTAAACCTAACCTAAACCTAAAACCTAAACCTAAACCTAAACCAAAACCTATGATCTTAACCTAAACCAAAACCTATAACCAATAACCTAAACTTATAACCTATAAGCTAACCTTAACCTAAACGTAAAACCTAAACCTAAACCTATAAACTAAAACTTAAACTTAAACCTAAAACCTAAATGCATTCTCAAATCCCTAAACCTAAACCTACACCTAATCCTAATCTCAACTCCCTAACCTATACCTAGACCTGAACTTGAAAACTCAAACCTAAATCTGATTCCGAACCCGAACATGATTTCCTAAACCTAAACCTTAACCTATTCTCAATTACCTAAAGCTATAACCTATAACCTACACCTAAACCTAACATAAACCTATAACCTTAACCTAAACCTAAACCTAAAACCTATATGTATTCTCAATTCCTTAAACTTAAACCTACACCTAATCCTAATCTCAACTCCTTAACCTAAACCTAAACTTGAAAACCTAAACTAAACCTGATCTCAAACCCGAAGCTGATTTCCTAAACCTAAACCTTAACCAATTCTCAATTCCCTAAAGCTTTAACCTATAACCTAAACCTAAACCTTAACCTAAACCTATAACCTAAACCTAAACCTTAACCTAAAACCTAAACCTTTTACCTTAACCTAAGCCAAAACATATAACCTAAACTTCAACCTATAACCTATAACATATAACCTAAACTTATAACCTAAAACTTAAAACATAAACCTAAGCATATAACTATAACCTAAACCTAAAACCTAAATGTATTCTCAAATCCCTAAACCTAAACCTACACCTAATCCTAATCTCAACTCCAAAGCCTAAACCTAAACCTAAACTTGAAAACCCAAGCCTAAATCTGATCCCGAACCCGAACCCAATTTCCTAAACCTAAACCTTAACCTATTCTTAATTCCCTAAAGTGATAACTTATAACTTAAACCTAAACCTAACCTAAACCTAAAACCTAAACCTAAACCTAAACCAAAACCTATAATCCTAACCTAAACCAAAACCTATAACCTATAACCTATAACCTAAACTTATAACCTATAAGCTAACCTTAACCTAAACTTAAACCTATAACCTAAACCTATAAACTAAAACTTAAACTTAAACCTAAAACCTAAATGCATTCTCAAATCCCTAAACCTAAACCTACACCTAATCCTAATCTCAACTCCATAACCTAAACTTGAAAACCCAAACCTAAACGTCGAACCCGATTTTCTAAACCTAAACCTTAACCTATTCTCAATTCCTTAAAGCTATAACCAATAACCTATGACATATAACCTAAACCTAAACCTAAACCTTAACCTAAACCTATTACCTAAACCTAAACCTTAACCTAAACCTAAACCTATAACCTTAACCTAAACCAAAACCTATAAACTAAACCTTAACCTATAACCTATAACTTAAACTTATAACCGATAACCTAACCTTAACCTAAACATAAAACCTAAACCTAAACCTATAACCTATAACCTAAATGTATTCTCAAATCCCTAAACATAAACCTACACCTAATCCAAATCTCAACTCCTTAACCTATACCTAAACCTAAACTTGAAAACCCAAACTTAAACCTAATACCGAACTCAACACGATTTCTTAAACCTAAACTTTAACCTAAACATATAACCAAAACCTAAACCTTAACATAAAACCTAAACCAATAACCTTAACCTAAACCAAAACATATAACTTAAACCTCAACCTATAACCTATAACATATAACCTAAACTTATAACCTAAAACCTAAAACCTAAACCTAAACCTATAACTATAACCTAAACCTAAAACCTAAACCTAAACCTAAAACCTAAATGTATTCTCAAATCCCTAAACCTAAACCTACACCTAATCATAAACCAAAACTTATAACCAATAACCTATAAGCTAACCTTAACCTAAACCTAAAACCTAAACCTAAACCTATAACAAAAACCTATAAACTAAAACTTAAACTTAAACCTAAAACCTAAATGCATTCTCAAATCCCTAAACCTAAACCTACACCTAATCCTAATCTCAACTCCCTAACCTATACCTATACCTAAACTTGAAAACCCAAACCTAAACCTAATCCCAAACCCGAACATCATTTCCTAAACCTAAACCTTAACCTATTCTCAATTACCTAAAGCTATAACCTATAACCTACACCTAAACCAAACCTAAACCTATAACCTTAACCTAAACCTAAACCTAAAACATATATGTATTCTCAAATCCTTAAACCTAAACCTACACCTAATCCTAATCTCAACTCCTTAACCTAAACCTAAACTTGAAAGCCCAAACTAAACCCGATCTCAAACCCGAAGCTGATTTTCTAAACCTAAACCTTAACCAATTCTCAATTCCCTAAAGCTTTAACCTATAACCTAAAACCTATAACCTTAACCTAAACCAAAACATATAACCTAAACCTCAACCTATAACGTATAACATATAACCTAAACTTATAACCTAAAACCTAAAACCTAAACCTAAACCTATAACTATAAGCTAAACCTAAACCCAAAACCAAAACCTAAAACCTAAATGTATTCTCAAATCCCTAAACCTAAACCTACACCTAATCCTAATCTCAACTCCAAAGCCTAAACCTAAACCTAAACTTGAAAACCCAAGCCTAGATCTGCTCCCGAACCCGAACCTGATTTCCTAAACCTAAACCTTAACCTATTTTTAATTCCTTAAAGTTATAACTTATAACCTAAACTTAAACCTAACTTAAACCTAAAACCTAAACCTAAACCTAAACGAAAACATATAATCTTAACCTAAACCAAAACCTATAACATATAACCTAAACTTATAACCTATAAGCTAACTTTAACCTAAACCTAAAACCTAAACCAAAACCTATAACCTAAACATATAAACTAAAACTTAATCTTAAACCTAAAACCTAAATGCATTCTCAAATCCCTAAACCTAAACCTACACCTAATCCTAATCTTAACTCCCTAACCTATACCTAGACCTCAACTTGAAAACCCAAACCTAAACCTGATCCCGAACCCGAACCTGATTTCCTAAACCTAAACCTTAACCTATTCTCAATTACCTAAAGCTATAACCTATAACCTACACCTAAACCAAATATAAACCTATAACCTTAACCTAAACCTAAACCTAAAACATATATGTATTCTCAAATCCTTAAACCTAAACCTACACCTAATCCTAATCTCAACTCCTTAACCTAAACCTAAACTTGAAAACCCAAACTAAACCTGATCTCAAACCCGAAGCTGATTTCCTAAACCTAAACCTTAACCAATTCTCAATTCCCTAAAGCTTTAACCTATAACCTATAACCTATAACCTAAACCTAAACCTAAACCTTAACATAAACCTATAACCTAAGCCTAAACCTTAACCTAAAACCTAAACCTTTTACCTTAACCTAAACCAAAACATATAACCTAAACCGCAACCAATAACCTATAACATATAACCTAAACTTATAACTTAAAACCAAAAACCTATAACTATAACCTAAACCTAAACCTAAGACCTAAATGTATTCTCAAATCCCTAAACCTAAACCTACACCTAATCCTAATCTCAACTCCAAAGCCTAAACCTAAACCTAAACTTGAAAACCCAAGCCTAAATCCGATCCCGAACCCGAACCCGATTTCCTAAACCTAAACCTTAACCTATTCTTAATTCCCTCAAGCTATAACTTATAACCTAAACCTAAACCTAACCTAAACCTAAAACCTAAACCTAAACCTAAACCAAAACCTATAACCTATAACCTAAACTTATAACTTATAAGCTAACCTTAACCTAAACCTAAAACCTAAACCTAAACCTATAACCTAAACCTATAAACTAAAACTTAAACTTAAACCTAAAACCTAAATGCATTCTCAAATCCCTAAACCTAAACCTACACCTAATCCTAATCTCAACTCCCTAACCTATACCTAGACCTAAACTTGAAAACTCGAACCTAAACCTGATCCCAAACCCGAACCTGATTTCCTAAACCTAAACCTTAACCTATTCTCAATTACCTAAAGCTATAACCTATAACTTACACCTAAACCTAACATAAACCTATAACCTTAACCTAAACATAAACCTAAAACCTATATGTATTCTCAAATCCTTAAACCTAAACCTACACATAATCCTAATTTCAACTCCTTAACCTAAACCTAAACTTGAAAACCCAAACTAAACCTGATCTCAAACCCGAAGCTGATTTCCTAAACCTAAACCTTAACCAATTCTCAATTCCCTAAAGCTTTAACCCATAACCTATAACCTATAACCTATAACCTAAACCTAAACCTTAACCTAAACCTATAACCTAAACCTAAACCTTAACCTAAAACCTAAACCTATAACCTTAACCTAAACTAAAACATATAACCTAAACCTCAACCCATAACCTATAACATATAACCTAAACTTAAAACCTAAAACCTAAAACATAAACCTAAACATATAACTATAACCTAAACCTAAAACCTAAATGTATTCTCAAATTCCTAAACCTAAACCTACACCTAATCCTAATCTCAACTCCAAAGCCTAAACCTAAACCTAAACTTGAAAACCCAAGCCTAAATCGATCCCGAACCCGAACCCGATTTCCTAAACCTAAACCTTAACCTATTCTTAATTCCCTAAAGCGATAACTTATAACTTAAACCTAAACCTAACCTAAACCTAAACCTAAACCTAAACCTAAACCTAAACCTAAACCAAAACCTATAATCTTAACCTAAACAAAACCTATAACCTATAACCTAAACTTATAACCTATAAGCTAACCTTAACCTAAACATAAAACCTAAACCTAAACCTATACCTAAACCTATAAACTAAAACTTAAACTTAAACCTAAAACCTAAATGCATTCTCAAATCCCTAAGCCTAAACTTACACCTAATCCTAATCTCAACTCCCTAACCTAAACTTGAAAACCCAAACTTAAACCCGATCCTGAAGTCGAACCTGATTTTTTAAACCTAAACCTTAACCTATTTTCAATTCCTTAAAGCTATAACCTATAACCTATGACATATAACCTAAACCTAAACCTTAACCTAAACCTATTACCTAAACCTAAACCTTAACCTAAACTTAAACCTATAACCTTAACCTAAACCAAAACCTATAAACTAAACCTTAACCTATAACCTATAACTTAAACTTATAATCGATAACCTAACCTTAACCTAAACCTAAAACCTAAACCTAAACCTATAACCTATAACCTAAATGTATTCTCAAATTCCTAAACCTAAACCTACAGCTAATCCTAATCTCAACTCCCTAACCTATACCTAAACCTAAACTTGAAAACCCAAACCTAAACCTAATCCCGATCCCGAACCTAATTTCCTAAATCTAAACCTTAACCTATTCTCAATTGCCTAAAGCTATAACCTATAACTTACACCTAAACCTAACCTAAACCTATAACCTTAACCTAAACCTAAACCTAAAACTTAAATGTATTCTCAAATCCTTAAACTTAAACCTACACCCAATCCTAATCTCAACTCGTTAACCTAAACCTAAACTTGAAAACCCAAACTAAACCCGATCTTAAACTCGAAGCTGATTTCCTAAACCTAAACCTTAACCAATTCTCAATTCCCTAAAGCTTTAACCTATAACCTATAACATATAACTTAAACCTAAACCTTAACCTAAACCTATAAACCTTAACTTAAAACCCAAACCTATAACCTTAACTTAAACCAAAACCTATAACCTAAACCTTAACCTATAACCTATAACCTATAACCTAAACTTATAACCTATAACCTAACCTTAACCTAAAGCTAAAACCTAAACCTAAACCTATAACCTAAACTTATAACCTATAACCTAAATGTATTCTCAAATCCCTAAACCTAAACCTACATCTAATCCTAATCTCAACTCCCTAACCTAAACTTAAACCTACACCTAATCCTAATCTCAACTCCCTAACCTAAACCTAAACCTAAAGTTGAAAACCCAAACCTAAACCTGATCTTGAACCCGAACCCGATTGATGTAATAATGTAGCCCAATCACATGGCAACGAATAAGAAAATCTTGCTTTGTTAGCAAGCATACTCGAACTCAAGCATCACAATGCATTTATTTCCATCTCTACTATCTCTTATAGCATAGATTATTTGAGATTTGAATTTATCTCATTTTTAGAGTCATGTCCTAACACAATATGATAATATTCATAGACATGGTGGATTTGTCACCAACATTATTCTAAGACCCATATAACTTCTCCTTATAGGAAGTTAGGTAGGACACATGCAACTTGAATCCATCAAAAGAGATAAGGATCACTCTCATATGTTCTCTCTCTTTTCATTTATTTTTTTCCATAGGATTGTTTATTTTGTGGTGTCTGCTCACGTACAACATTTTAGTGTGTTAATATTTTAGCAAACCAGAATGAGTTTTTCAACATATCATATATTATTTTAGATAGGAGAAGCTACTTTAGCAAACAAACCCCACTACGTCAGGTTGCCCACACCGAATTTATGAGATTTTATCTGATGAATTGTCAAAAGTCCATTTTATTTTCATTTTTATTATAAATGGTAAGTTTTAGATCGCATATAACTTTTGATCCTTTTGAGTTGTAGGAGATGTGCCAACATGAAAAGGGCTCCGAAAAATTAGGAGAATAATGTGGTTAGGCCAAATTGGGCTGTTTTTGGTAAAAAACCATGAAGTCTAGTAGAAATGGATATCGTCTATAAATAGTAAGTTTACTTTTTATAGTAAGTCACATATTTTAGTGTGTTTAAGTTAGAGTTTTGAGTTTAAAAGCCCATCCTAGGTTTAAACACATTACTCATGTTAGATTTTGTCATAGTTTAGAAGATTTGTAGGTACATTTTTTTATTTCTTCATATATAAGTGTTTTATTGTTATCTTTTTTCCTTTTGAGATGTGTACAAAGTCATGCATATTTGATTGTGTCTACGAATGCTATTTTATATAGGCTGACAAGCTAAAGAAGTCAGTGGATGATGAAATTCATTTTCTCAAGGGAAGGGTTTCAAAACTTGAAAGTAATCTTGTGTCGAAGTCCACAGAAGTTACATCTGCAGTTTCAAGGAAAGAAGAAGCTCTATCTTCTGCATTTGCTGACATTGACCGTCTGAAGGAAGAAAATTTTGTAAAAACGTGAGCATTATTGAATGCTTATGGAGGGTGTTTACTGTGTTTGAGTGTATTTGTTTCTTGCACATGAGGGCACACCTTAGTTGTAATTCTTATGATGGGTTGAGCAAAGTGAAGTATTGTTATTTAGAAATGTGAATGTATGATGCATTGTATGATTTGATTGTTATTTGTAATAAATGTATCATTTTTTTCTGATTGCATTTTATGTACTATTTTTATTAGCATTAAGCTTAGATGAGTTGTCAATCATAGCAGGTTCTTGCAATGGAAACAGGTCGTATTATTACAATTTTTTAAAAAATAGCTACAAATATAATCTGTAGTTATCTACGACTTTTGTCCGTAGCTATTGGTATATATTGCTACGGATATAATCCGTAGCTATTGGTATCTATTGCTACGGATATAATCAATAGTTATACCTTTAGCTACCCCAACAATAGCGACGTACGTGCTACGAATTATATCTGTCGCAAAAGGGCTTTTGTTACGATTTTTGGTCGTAACTTTTGCCCATTTTTCTTTTAGTTTTGGTACCGCGATCTGCTAAAACTCATGAGCCAGGCATGGTGGTATGGGACACCGTGGTCGAGCTGTCGGCCTACGCTGGGGTGACGAGCCTCCCCGTAGTGTCCAATAAGCAAATCAAACTCGTGAGCCAAATTCAGTGTTATGAGATACTGTATTCGACTTGTCGGCCTACACTAAGGTGACGAGCCTTTCCCATAGTGACCTTGAGTATAAAATAGGCCTTCGATCAAGTGACGAGCCTCTCGTAGTGACCTCGAGTGTGAATTAACTTACGCTGAGGTGACGAGCCTCTCGTAGTAACCTATAGTGTGAACTCACGAACTTGCCTATCGTATGTGATTAACTAGGATTGACGACCCTAGATGGATCATTGTTTGGGTAAATGATATAAAGGGAAGTACCTTAGCTTCCCGAACCTGCTGTACGAATGGGTCTAATAAAGGACTGGGCTAACACGATCATGCACTGCATTGCATGTACCTTTGGCATAGGAGTTGAGCACAATGGAAGGGTTACATGTGTGATCGTGAGATGATGTCACAGAGGGAGTGCAAGCGAGGGCATACATCATTAACACATATTATCCTTGCATTAACCAGAGTACTTAGGAATACTTGTTGTATTGCTTTATCATTACTGTTTGACTGAATTGATAACATGTTAACATTTGCCTTATAACTCCACTAAGTTGATCACTCACTCCCACTCTGGGACGGTGTTTTAGAACACCAACCAGACCCTGTTTTAGTTTCAGATGATAACGAGGCTTACGAGATGGAGCCTTTCTTCTATGATGACGAGGATGAGTTCTCCTATATGCAACTCTCTAGCGGGTCTATGTAGACCTGGAGTGTATCAACGGGATTACAGGGACACAAATTAGTTGGACATCATACTTGATCATTTTGTATAATTTTGGAGTTATACATGTAATTTTTTAACCTGGTGACGTTCATATTCTGGGACTTACAATCACTTATATGCTCTATATATTTATCACAGTCTTCCACTTGCGTAATTTAAATGTCTCTGGAGTATGATATATTGATTTGGTACAATCTCACTCATGTTTAATGCACTAATACAGACAACATTTAATCATCATTATCTATGTTGCATAAGTGATGCGTTGGAACTCGGGAGTTGCGCTTCTGCTCGACTTCCGATTTTCAGGGCATTACAAAAAAGAGATCACTTACATGGCTTACCTAAGCTGAAAAAGATAAAAAAAACTATGTGGCGCATGTCATATTGGTAAACAAACTAAGAGTAGTCACAAGAAAGTGAACTCCTTAGCCATAGTCAAACCACTAGAACTACTCTACATGGTCTAGTAGGACCAACTAGAACTGAGAGTAGAGGTGAAAAGAAGTATTTTCTAGTCATTGTTGATGATTACACCAGATATACTTAGGTAGCCTTTTTAAGAGAGAAATCAGATACTCTTAAGGAAGTTAAAAGAATTTTAAAATGTATTCAGATTGAAAAATGCATATCTGTGATCAAAATTAGAAGTGATCATGGTACAAAATTCAAAAACTAGTAATTTTGAGAAGTACTGTGATGATCATGGTATATCACATGAGGTCTCTGCTCCTAAAACACCTCAATAAAATAGAATTGTTGAAAGAAAAAATAGAGTTTTATAAGAAATGGCTAGTGTAATGTTAAACAACATGAAACTACCAAAAAATGTATGGGCTGAAGCTGTTAATACTATATGTTATATTATAAATCGAGTTTATATTAGAAAATCAAAAAATAAAACAACTTATGAACTATGGTTTAATAAAAAGCCCATTGTTAAATATTTTAGGACTTTTGGATGTAAATGCTTCATTTTCAGAGACCGGGAAATTTTGGAAAAATTCGAAGCCAAAAGTGATGAGGAAATTTTTCTAGGCTATGCCATAAATAGCGGTGCTTACCGAGTTCTTAATAAAAGAACTGAGGTGATTTAGGAATCCACAAATGTGGTAATTGATGATCAACAAATCACACCCACTCTTAATCTAGATGATGATGAAGTCAATATAATTTATATATCTGACTCTTCATCAAAATCAACTGATACTGAATTAAAGCCAATCAAAGACCATCCGACTGATCAAATACTTGGTAACCCTAATACTGGGATACAGACAAGAAGACAATTAGAAAATATTTATAATTATGTCTGTTTCACTTCCCAAATTGAACCGGCCAATGTAAATGAAGCACTTACCGATGAAAGTTAGATAATTGTCATATAAGAAGAACTAAATCAATTTGTCATAAATGATATGTGGTACTTGGTTCCTAGACCTTCTGATAAACATATAATTGGAACCAAATAGATTTTTAATAATAAAACTGATAAATTGGGTAATATTGTCAGAAATAAGGCTCGACTGGTTGTACAAGGGTACACGCAAATAGAAGGTATTGATTACAATGAAACGTTTGCACCAGTTGAATGCCTTAAATCCATAAGATTATTTAGTTTGACTGCATGTTATATAAAATTCAAAGTATATCAAATGGATGTTAAAAGTGCATTTCTAAGCGGTGACTTACATGAGGAGTTTTATGTTAAACAACTTAAGGGTTTTGAGGACCCCAAATATCTAAATCATGTATACCGTTTTAAAAAGATACTTTATGGTTTGAAACAAGCTCCTAGGGTATGGTACGAAAAATTGACTAAAATTTTACTTAGTCATAACTTCATTATGGGTAGTGTTGATAAAACTTTATTCATCAAGAAATATAACGATCATATAATGATAGTACATATCTATGTTGACGATATAATTTATGGATCTACATGCACTAACTTATCTATTGAGTTTGTTGATCTGATGAAATCCAAGTTTGAAATAAGTATGGTTGGTGAACTTAACTACTTTCTTAGATTACAAGTTAAGCAACATGAAGATGACATATACATCTCACAAACCAAATACGCTTTAAATCTTGTAAAAAGGTTTGGGTTTGAGAATGAAAAGAAGTTTGATACTCTAATGAGTATAACTCTTAAACTTTCAAAGGATGAATCAGGTAAAAGTATAGACTCCTGTTTATATCGAAGCATGATTGGTAGTCTCTTATACTTAACTGCTAGTAGACCTGATATTGCATTTAGTATTGGAATATGTCCCCAATATCAATCCAATCCTAAAGAATCTCATCTAATTGTTGTTAAGTGGATAATCAAATATGTCGCAAGTTCTGCTAATTTAGGACTTTGGTATCCACATGATACATTCATACGAATTTCCAGATATACTGATGCAGACTGGGCTGGAAATATTGACGATAAAAAATCTACCAATGGTGGATGTTTCTACGTAGGGAACTGTTTAGTTTCATGGCTCAGTAAAAAATAAAACCTTGTATCACTCTCAACTACTGAAGCTGAATATATTGCAGCTGGTAATGCATGCACTCAACTCATTTGGATGAAAAGAATGTTAGCTGATTATGGCATTGCGTAAGATACAATGACATTATATTGCAATAATTTGAGTGCAATTGACATTTTAAAAAATCCAATACAACATTCTCGTATAAAACATATCAATATTAGATATCATTATATTCAAGAACTTGTTGAAGATAAGAGTGTTGTGCTAGAATATATTCAAATCGAGAAATAACTTGCAGATATACTGACCAAACCGCTCGACTAAAATTTCAAATTTAGAGAATGATATTAATTTGTGTGTTATTAATTAATTATTTATACATTTATTCGTTTCTTGTTTATAATTAATTAAATGCATAAAATAATTATAAAATGATGATAAAATTATATATATATATATAATCATTTTTTGGGTTTTTTTGACAGGTCAAGGACGTGCTCGACCAGTAAAGTACACTGCTCAACTGGTCAAGGACCACGCGGATTCTTCTATAAAAGTGAAAAATCATTTTTTAAGAACTCATTTTCACCATCTTCTTCAACTAGTCGGTGGTCCTCTCAACGAACTCATCTCCAAATCTTGCTAGTAAGTGGTCATTTTTCAATTTTTTTTTTGTAGATTTGAGTAAATCTTTGCTATTTAATCTCTTATTTTGTGTTTATTTTGGATTCCAAACCCATTTCTTGTGAGATTTTGGAAAAATCTGATCTACCCACAATCTCTTTATCATCTTTAGTTATTACTTGTGCAATCATTAAATGGAGCATTGTACTAAAAGAACGGCTACACGAAAAACTCATGGCAGCTCGTCATCTAGGCCAACTTCATCTAATGTGAGAACCCTAAGGGGCCCAAAAGAAGATTGAGAGCAAGTAAGGGATTTCCGGTCAAAAGACATAATTATTGAGCGTAGTGTTAATATTGCCCACATTGCTCCACTCAATCTTTTTCCTTTGCTTACAAATGTCGGATGGGAAGTCATTTTGAGTTGGGGCAACAAAGCTTACCATTCCATTGCATAAGCCATATATACATCAATTAGTGAAGTGTCCCTAGAAGATCTAACCTTTACGGTTAAATTTGTAGAAGACACATTCACCGTAAATTGCTATCTTATCTTAGCATTAACTAAGATTGCCATTATAGATAATGGAATTCCTCTTAAAAATTTAACTGATAAAATGACTTATACCAAATGGCTAGCAATTATGCATAAACTATGTTGATTTAATGCGGAATGACATTCCAATAATGTGCTTCGTTCCAACCATCGGATCTTTACATTTAATGTCTATCCAAGGTCCGGGAATAAGTCAGAACTTACTCCCTTCATGACTTGGGTCCTCTATTCGGTTGTATCTAGTGTACAAGTTTGTCTTCCTTCTCTTATTTGCTATCTCATTATTCAGTTTCTTCTTTATCTTGGTCATAGCTTTATTCCATTCGCCTATCTCATGACATGTATTGCATTATACTATAATGTCCAAATTCCAATGTCTGACACCGAAATCTGTTTTACCTTTTAACAATACCAATCTAAATAAGACGAATATGGACTATCTTTCTGGTCAACGTGACAATGAAGAAGAGGTAGAAGCACATACACCATCGGAAGACATGTCTATGGACGATATATTTGCTGAGCTCAATGAGTCGAATGATCCTGAAGATCCAGACTATCAACCTTCTCAGGTTGATGATTGACTCAAATCTCTGGAAGAGAAGGTCACGACATTACAAGTTTCTTAGGATAACCTGACACAAATTCAACAATCATCTATGGAGTATATGCAAAAGTACTTTCACCGTATCGCCAAGAGTTTGCACCAACTTGATGCCTCCATGCTTGCTCCTTCATCGTCGGGATCCAACTGGGTTTATTACATTTTAGTTATTTTAGGGATGTATAATGTTAATTTTACTTGGATTGCTTGATAACTCTTTTTAACTCTGCTTAGATAATTATTCCCTTAACTTGACCATCTAATATGCTACTTCTTATGGTTTTCTACATATTTCTGTGATTATTCATATGCTTTTACTTAATAGTTACCATCCTTCTTCCCTTGTCATCTTGTGACAAAAAGGGGGAGAGAGTTGATATGGTATGAATATATGATGCAATGTATGTGAATGATCATGATGCATGTATGTGAATGGTAGAGTTGAAACAAATCGCATGAATGGCATGAATGATTGAAATATGTCGTATATATGCTATGATGCATGTGAATTGGGAATAGGTATGCTTGGAATGGTTGTATGAACAGGGAGAGTACAACTTGATAGGGAGTACAATTTTTTGCAATCTTCAACTACATCATGAGTACAAGAATACAGGGCTACTTTTGGATTCATGTAACACTAAGTGTTTGTCACGAAATTGACAAAGGGGGAGATTGTAAGTGCTATTATGTTTAAAGCACATTTTACACCTAGTTTGTCAAATTTCGTTTTGTCAAAATAACTTAGCAAAGTGATCTTCAAGTCAAGATCATGTTCAAGCTCAAGTTCAAGCTCAAGTTCAAACTCAAGCTTAAGTTGAAGACCAAGCTAGATCTACTGATAGTAGCTAGATCTACTGATAGTTCTAGCACAAGATCAAGCTCCTTGAAGACCTAGCTCGATCTACTAACAGTTCTAATAAAAGATCAAGCTCCATTGAGAACTTCAAGTTTCTAATTATATGAAAAGCAGTCTATACAGGTATTATAAACCCCAAAAAGACCTTAGGTTTAGGTGCTTTCAAAACATACTTAAAAATGAGTTTTAATACTTATAAATAATTGAGTTTCGACTAGCCTAAGTTTTGGCTAGACCAGTCTAAGAATTTCTCGACTAGTCCAAGCAATAGCCGAAGTATAACAGATTTTCTGTTGAATGTTCAACCAGTCGAGTGAAATCCTCGACTAGTCGAAGGACCACCTTCGACCAGTCGAAGGTTCCTCGACTCAAAGTCTAGCAACCAAAATTAGTTTGGATTTAGCTTGCTCAACCAGTCGAAGGTCACCTTCGACCAATCGAAGATCTTTTAGATCTTATCCTGCTCAAATTTGAAAATTTGTTGGAACTAAATCTAGTGCTTCGACCAGTCGAAGGAACAAACTTTTTGCCTATAAATAGAGGTTCTTTCTTAATCCGAAAATACAATTCAAGCCTATTAAAGTCCTTATTCAAGAGATAGAGAAGCCTCATTTATTGTCAAGCTATTAAGCAGTATTTATAATATTTTTTTATTACTTTTTCATTAATTTCTTCATCTCAAAACTCTGCCATTCTAATTCTAAAAAGAGTTTTTACTCTTATTGAGATTTAAGGGAATTAATGTAAGTAGCCTTTAGTTTAAACTTAATTAAAATCAAATAGAACCGTGAACCTTTTCTATTGGACTGAACATTGAATATTCGTCATTCAAGAAAAACTTCTACAGCTATAGCGTCTTCTACGATGAAAATAAGTATCAATTTACTTTATGTATTTGGGTTTGTATGAGATAACCAGAAAATCTCATTATAGGTTTTGTCAGAGATAGCCTGAAAATCTCAGAGAGAGGTTTCTTTGTATGTGATAGCCCGTTAAAATCACAAATGTATCAGGTTTTAAGGTGACCCTGTGAAAACCTTATTCATAGTGAAAGCTGAGATTACGTGGTTAGTAATCTTGGGAGTGGAGTAGGTTTGGTTGTTTGAGAATAGTTGTTAACACACTCAACCACTATAATTCTTGGTATTGTGGTGAATATTTTTATTACTTTTATAGTGAATGATTGTAATTTCTTTTAGACAAAAGTGGTGAATGTTTGTAATAGATAGTTTTATTTACTCTTACTCAGTTTGAGATTTTGATTCTTTTCAAATTTGTAAAATAAGGTTGTCCTGCCTAAACTTGTTTGGGTGAAGGTTGTCCTACAAATCAGTTTGAATCAACGTTTCAATACTAGTCCAATTGAGATCTCTGATTTATTTATTATTCAGCACTTTATTTGATTATTTGACATAGTCCTACCCCCCCCCCCCCTTTCCTTTAGGACTTCTTAAGCTCACCTTTTCAGGTTGGAAGGGGTGTGACTTTATTCGCTCGGATGAAGGGGGCTATATGCTAGGTTGAGTCTAACCAGCTCATGAAATGGATCCACTATTAGCGAGCTGGGTGGGGATTGACATACCACTTACAAGGAGGATAGTGAGGTCTCTTCCACTCGTCGTGTCATGCGTGTGATGGGGCGGCAGGCCAGTGTCAGAGTGTACTAGACCCTGATGATTCCAATTAAGAACTGTTCACAACCTTAAGTGGTAGGGTTGCGATGTAGTAATAATCTCAGTAAGACCGAGGTTGAATCCATAGGGACTAACTCGTGCGTATTCTAAAAATAGTTAGAATTAAAACTAGAAGAAGATCTAAATCAGAAATAATTGAAAGAGTAATTATGAATTGTGTTGATTGAAATTTGTGAATTTAAAGATGGGAACTAGGGTGCCAAGGATCCACTTGTAGCTATCAAGATGCTACCTTACTAGATTCAAGGGACACAACTGGAATCACAGTCCTATCTTATCCAGTTGGAAGAAGAGATGATCAAATCTCTGAACTTTCATTGAATCAGTCTCAAGAGATGAGAATTATGAAGATTTGGAAGGGATTCTGTCACCCAACCATACCCTAGAGACAATGGCAAACAATAGGATTTACCAATCCCACAATCTCAAATAAGAAAAGAAGATATTCAAAGCTATCACAATGTATATTGTAATTTAAGTCATAATAAACCATAGAAAACTAAAAATATTCCTTAAAAAACAACTAGAAATTAATGAAATTCAATATAAACATGAATCAAAGTAAAGTAAACATCCCAATCATGCTACAAGATTCACCTCTTAGCCCTAGCTAAGAGGTTTAGTTAATCATAGACATGAATAAACCAAAATCTCTTAAGAAAAACATAAAAACAAACTAAGGAAGAATAAGAAAACTCTTGGCGATGGCTCTCCACCCTTTTACTCCACTCCTTAAACCCTAGAAGATGCTTTGGAGAATCCTAGGAACTCCTATTTATAGTTGGGGAACTCCAACTTTCGCACCAAGTTGGAAAAGTCTAGAAACCACCTCAAATTTACGCAGTCCACGTAATCTTTCGATGCTATCAAAGGGCCTTTGATGGAAGCTTTGATCATCTAAAACTGGTCCATAACTGTCCAACGAGTTTAGCTTAAAAATCTCAATTGCACCTTTGATGCATCTAAGTACCTTTGATTGAATCGAAGTCTATTTTGGCAGTTTTCTAAAACTATGCTTTTCTGGTCCCGAAATATATTTTCAAGACGATTTTCAGGATTCCTTTTCTTAACTTCAAATCTTCGATTCTCTTTATTCATCACTTAGTTTCCTTAGATCTTTGGCATGTGAATTCTTCAATCTTAGTTTCCTAAGATCCATCCCTTGCCTTAGTGATTCTTGAGCGTCAAATCTATGCTTTTAACATTCTTTTCAATCCAAGCTCTCAAATTCGCCTCGCAATACAAACATGTATAAAATATACCCATTAAGCATTATCATGTTCATAAAACTAAGATATAAATGAGGTAAAATATGCAATATTTGACACTCAACAAGAACCATACTGAGATGTAGATTAGACATCAGGATTTGCATATTGCATTGCATCCTCAGTATATGACATTTGGCCAAATATGTCTTTACATTGCATAACCTAGATAGGGCTGATGGTATTATGGACTTGCTAGGATTTGCATATTGCATTGCATCCTCATCATATGACATTTGGCGTAATATGTCTTTGTGTTGCATAGCCTGAATAGGGCTAATGGTATTTATGGACTTTCCAATTTGGCCTCCATCATTCCACTTTAACATTTGTATGCTTGACACATAAATTGTGCATGCACGCACACACTCTCTAAGCTTCGTAGTAAGCTTATATACGTTCGTTACTCACAGGTTATGATAGACCGTAACAACATTGAGACAGGAGCATATGCCTAATCTTTTGGAGTTTTGTTATATCATGTATTTTCCTTTCAGCACTATACTCAAAGATTATATTAGTGGATATATGGTGATGATGTTTATGTTATTTGGGTACACTTGTGGTTATGCTCCTTTACATATAAAAGAAGAAAAAAAAAACTTCACTCTGAAAATATTTCTTGTAGGATCCTAGGATCAGAACCTAGTACATGGGAGCTGGGAGCCCAGAATGGGATACTACGGAGCCTGTCGACACCGATTCGACAGCCGGTAATTTTATGAGCACGGTTCCCAAGTTTGGGGAGTGACATGGGCCATGCCACAAAGATCAGCTGGAGAGAAAACCTGAATGGTCCACTCATCAGATAGGCTACATTTCTGAAATCAATGGACGACCTATATTTTGACTTAATGCAAGCATCTGGCCCACTTAATGAGTGAATTGGTCCAATTTCCAATTTCCACTCAGTGTAGAGAAGGACAGGGTTATATTGTAATAAGTATCCCTAGGTTTAGGGTCTGTTTTGATGGATTTCTTTAGGAGAGAAATCTTTCTCGATCTTGTGGGGCCTACCTTTGCGAGATCATAAAGGCGAAAATGATGAGAAATGCAATCACATATAGGGTGGGACACCATTAGGATTGCCTTGTATGAAAATCAGGAAGATGAGTTATTCCATTTGTCTTTTCATTGATTCTAATGTTGTGTCATGCTCGGCTCATGAATCAGCTTATTTTTCATTGCTAGGTGTTCATCAATCATGACATGTCCCACATTATGTGCTGACTGTATATTCTACATGCGCAACATGTTTGTGGGAAAGAAATGGTTATACCTGAAAGCTAATGTATAGCTGCTTTATGTGATCGTTTCCCAAATGGTAAAACATTCATTCATGTATGTTCACTTCTAAAGTAAGAACATTAGGATACCATTCGTGGTCAGATACTTTTCTTGATCTAGGAGATGTTCTAGATTGTAATGAAAATTCTAATGATTTTTTTTATGTACAATGCGCCTGGCGGACCATTTTGATGGGCTTCTATTTTCTTGTTTTTCTATTGATAGCAAGGCATATTGTAAGCTTCCATATCACCTTTAGAATAAAACATCAAATCTTATAGCAATTGCATTTCATTTGTTTGCATCACAATTTCATATAATTCCTTCTTGTAATATTGTTAGGACCATGATCTCACAATACAGATATAGTCTGTTGCCTTTGCTCTATTTTTTGGTAGTGCTAACCTTTTGATGTTGGTCATTTTGTTATACTTCTGTTTTTTACAAGTAATGGATTGGATGGTTTGCATCATATAAGGTGGGAGATAAGTGCTTTTAAAAGTGAGGCAGTTAAAACATTGATGGGTTTGGGGCATGCAATTCAATTGACAGTCAATTTTAACATCTTATTTCTGCAAGTGTTATAAAATGTCAAGTTAATTTTGGTTTGATTGTAGATTTTATAAGAAATTTTTGAATATGCACAGATGAAAGTCAACTTGAGTTGCATTTAACATCTTTAACGACATCCTCTTCTTATATGTTCAATGGTATAGGCTGTGGTAGTGATTGTTGTAGATGGACACCAACGTTGCTTAGTCGAAATGATGTGTGAACAAAGAGGCTGGAGATAGTTGTATAGGCCAAGTTAGGAGTGGACCACATGGAGGATATTTTTAATGTATCCAAACAATTTTCAACTTATTGTTGTAAATATTATATATCTTTTATTGTAAATTCATACAATATTTGTTTAATATTCATTTTTTATTATACTGTAACATTTTTTGGGTTTCAAATATTGAAAAAGTACAAGTTCTAATTGGAAAAAAAAAAAATTACTGACTTTTGCCAGTGGTTGCATGGCTTTTACCTGTGCTTCATAAACAAGGGTTTAAATATGTTTCAAAATTGATGTTTTTTAAAATTTGTGACTATTTTGAACCGTTCCTTTTTTTTTTAATTTGCAATGATTTAAATTGTTCTTAATTTGTTGTTTTTTAAATTTTGCGACTGTTTGCAACTGTTCCTAATTTTTTAAGATGCCCTATTTAGGAACAGTTGAAAACCATTCCTAAATGGTTCAAGAACAGTTTTCAACCATTCCTAAATACAGATTTTGGTGCAGTACCTATTATTAAAAACTTTTTAGGGGCTATAGGAGTTTTAAATTAAGTTGATATTTATGTCTTTCATCCGAGATTGTGTGAACTTATCTACAGGTTAGATGACAAATAAACACTACACTGGGAAGTTTCTAATGATGGATGTTGGGAGAAAAATAGCAACGACTTACAGAATGGACTAACTCTACAAACCAGTACGAACCTAATAGGGCTTGTGCCTTAAGAGGCACCCATTAGCAAGGAAAGGTCGACCTTCAAGTAGGTCGATGCAACTGTAAGTCCACTTGAATGGTCGGTCGTCGACATAAACCATAGGTCAGTTATGGATCGACCTAAACCATAGGTCGGATATAGCTCAGTTATATATCGGCTACAGGTCAACCTGATATAGATCAACCATAGCTCGGCTTCACCTCTGAACAAGATAAATACTGATCTAATGGAAGGCTTAGTATTATTTACATCTACTATATCTGGCGCCTCTGCCACCCGAAGATCTCTCCTAAGACATCTGGGGGATCAAATCAGATCCCGAGGATCTCAGATAACTATAATCTCGAAAAGATCCCAGGGGAATCTGAAAACCTGTGCGGAAAGGTCTCCAACATATCAAGAAAGACTCCTTACAGCATGGTCTTCCTTCTCCTATATATAGAGGTACCTCTAGCCAATATGAGGCATACATACCCTAATACTCAATTGGTGACTCTTTTCCTTAAGATCCTAACCTACAAAAATACCTAAGACCTTGACTTAGGCATCAGAGGGTCCCCTGTACAAGCCAAGGTCTCCTCTTTTTATTGCTTTCGTCTGTGCGAGTCATAAAGGGTTAACCAAGGAGGGTCTACTGGAAAACTGCATCAACAGTTTAGCGCCATTTGTGGGATGACGTCTTAGTCGTTCCTGCTTTACCAAAAAAAACTACAAATGATAAGAGGGAAGAAGAGAACTCGATCCTCCCTAGTTGCAGCACCAGTTGCACCTGACCGCACACTGTCGCCCTCAGAGTAACCCAAACAACCGAAAAGCCATTAGGGTTCTTCCTCACAACATCAAGCTAATTCCGGTTCCGAGAGGTAGGTTCAGTGGTCTCGCATAAAAGGAGGTCGGTTGAACTCCCTCGAAAGGGAGGTCAAAATGCTGAGAGAGAACATGGGCTACATGAAGCAAATGATGGAACAACTGCAGCCTCAGCATGTGCAAAGGACCAATAGGAAGGATGAACAAATGGGCAACAACCCTCCTCAACCTTCCCATACATGCGCAGCCTCTTAAAGGAGCCGACCACCCTCCTACAGGAGCCAATAACATAGCTCGGCCAAACCAGCTATCAGGCCCATGTCCTAGTGACCATTTCATTTTTTAGGATCCTGCAATCCACCCCGTCAAATTATGGCAACCTGCAACCCGTAGATTGCATTAACATGAGACATTGAGTCACATCCTGTAAACTCGAGTCGACTCAACTCGAGACCTGTACCATTGTGACCGCTTCATTGCTGCGGTTCTAACGCCGTGTCTTGTACGACAATCCAACGTCTAAATAGTGAGATCCATCCCTCGCATTATCCTAACCATTGATCATCATTGTGGGACCCATGGTGTCCATGCCCACTTCCCTAGGCAACCATGTGGGTGATGTCACCCTAGCTAGCTAGGATGACACCATCCTACCCCCATAGCCTCATGCCTTCTTACAACAAATCATGACACTAGCCATGCTTCTCTTACATAAATCATGCCTAGCTAGGAGAGAGAGACTAGCCATCATCATTACCTCTCTCTCTCTCTCTCACTCCATCTCTCTCTTTCCCTCTTTCATTCTCATTCTCCCATTCTAGCAATCACTTGGACATCTCAAGCTCTCCAAAATTCCAGCCCTTACATGCTCCTACAGCCCCTTATCTAACCATCCAAACCCAATCTCAACCATTGAAACATCTCCCTTGGCCCACTAAGAACCCATTGGTGGAAGAAGAAGCTTGAGATTTGAAGGTTGGTGCACTCTAGGGTTAGATCTCCCTCTCTTCCTTTGATCTCTTTCTTTTCCTTGTATGAGGACTTGAAGGACCCACCAATCTATGGTGGAGATCCTCCATGAACCCCTTGATGTGGCCTTTGGCCCATCTTCTTGCATGCATGAGCCATGGTGGGTCCATTCTCCATGGACCCCACCATGATAGTTTTTACTCTAATCCATGCCTTCTATGGGTCATCTAGACCCCTCATTTGCATGGTGAGGATGGCATCCCCACCTCAGATTTTTTTTTTATAATTTTGTTGGGCCCGTGCATGCATGGGACCCATATGTGATTTATGGTGTAGATCATGTGAGGGACTCGTAGTGGCGGAGTCCCTCTATTGGTCTCTCTCTCTCTCTCTCTCTCTCTCTCTCTCTCTCTCTCTCTCTCTCTCTCTCTCTCTCTCTCCCCCTGTCTCTCTTCTTCTTATTATGGTGATGATGATGATGTATGTGGCTGGTAGGACACATGTATGTGGGCCCCACTTGATGGATAAATTACATCCAGACCGTCCAGCCATGGGACATCCAGCAGCAACAACTGTTGGACTGTATGAAGAGAAAGCACAAATATCAATTTGATCCAACCAAGTGGACCATGTGCACATGGGACCCACATGTAATACATGTGTCTTATATCCACATTGTCCGGTGGTCTGGACGGTGGGGACCACCGTAATGTATATGTTGTATACCCACGCTGTCTGTCCATTTTTTTTTTTACATGGGACAGTGGGGATGGGGTCCACCATTATGTAGTATTGTATCCACACCGTCCAGCCACGTGGACAATAGGCCCCACAACCTATATAGTTATTGTGTTGACGTCAGCAAGTTTTGTGGTCTGATTGTGAGGTATGTGTTATGTCCATACCGTCCGATCATTTAGCAGCACGTGGGGCCCACCCCACATGTGCTGCACATGTGGGGGTGGGACCCACCTTGATGTATATATTCTGTATTCACACCGTCCATATTTGGACGGTGCTGTGTGGGGCCAACCATGATGTATGGGTCTTATCCACACTGCCCAGCACTCTGGATGGTGGGACCCACCTTGAATGTTTGTGTTGTATATTCACACCGTCCATCTGTAGGGCCCACCCTGTACGTGTGTACCCAGCACCATTCAGCCCGCTGGATAGTGGGCCCTGACATGGTGTAAGTGTTATATCAGCGTTGTCCATCCTTTGGACGTGAGGCCCACCTTGATGTGTTGTATCTATGTCATCCAGCCCCCTGGCAGACATGGGACCCACTTGAAGTGTATTTTATCCTCAGTCGTCCAACCCTTGGACCTCAAGATTGACTGGACTGCTGCTGGCCTAAAAGTCCATCAACAAGCCCACTTCATTGTATGATATACATAGCCATGTTAGGCAGAATTTGGGCCCCTTTGATGTCTTGTTAGGCCCACCCTTCTTCTGATTATATAAGGGCTAAATTGCCCAGATATTTTGGTTGTTTTAATGGGGCAAATAGGCTGAATATCCAGCCCTAAAATTCCTATTGGTGAGGTGTGATCCATCCATTATGGTGGACTTCATGGGCTGAATTGTAAACCACTACATTGGGTATACTGTACACTTGGCCCAGCTATATTTTTGGAGCCAATGGGCTGCCTAAAGAGGCCTATCATGTTGGATATGCTAGTCATAGCCTACCTTAGCATTTTTCTGGACTTTAGGCTGCCCCATGTGGCCCACCTTGATGTATGTGGGCTATGGGCTGACCCAAGAGGCCCAATATTGATGTATGAGATGATTTGTGTGAAGTCTATTTTATTTTCATCCATTATGAGGGTTATGGGTTGTTTCATTAAACCCTTGTGTGAGGCCCATTATGTTGTATACGAGGCCCTTGTGTGAGGCCATGGGCCCCACCATATGTTTGGCTCTATGTCAGCCACTCCTTGGGAGCAATGTTGGTTGAATGTCCACATTGAATGGGCAATGATGGTTAAATGTTCACATTGTGACCTTCCCTTAAGCCGTTTGTTAAGCTCATTCTCATCCTTCTCTAAGTGGTTTGACCCAAATCATTAGGCCCCACTGATATTTGCATGATCCATCTATTCTCATTGGGCTAACCCAAGATATTGGGCCTCCATTGGTTGCTAGTAGGATTATTTTAATCTTAGAGTCCATCTATGACTTATTTGGGCACCCTAGGGCACCTGCGGGCTATATAATAGTATTGAGAAGGAAGACCATTCCGGATCCTTAGGATTATAGGTACACCACCTAGGCCCAACCTTGATATGAGGAGAGTTCATCATCACCATAGACGGAAGGATCCGTGCTATCAGATTTGGTATATCCACAGTTGAGGACTGACCCTCATGTTATAGATCTGTTGTCCATCTATGGACCCCACCTTGTATATAGGCCGATTATTGATACCGATTACGAACATGCTTAGTATAGCTTCATGATACATGCTCATGCATATTATCTGCATGCTTGTTATGATTTGTGATTGACCATTGCATATGTCATTAGGCAGGTTATTTATGGGACTCCCTGATAGGCGGAGTTATCCCACATGAGCACACGATATGCACAAGATTGATGCATAATTATATTGTGTGACTTATGCATCTTGCATTGTGTGTCATGGTTACTGTACGCCCTAGCAACATTAGGGCTATGGCCTCCATAGGCAGATCGTGGATGGCAAAATTGGATACTGAAAATACTTGTTAAGCACAGGGGCACTATAGATGTCCTAGGGTGAAAGTCGTCAAACCCTTATGATACCATGGAGGATGCTCCAATACCTAGACAGAGTGGATGTATGAGCGCATGAGGGCCTAATACCAAGAGACCGCGTCTCCCACTGTGTCATGGTTGGTTGGAAGGGAGTGTGAGCTTACCCACCCAGATAGAAGAGGGTTATTGCTAGGTTGAGTATGACCAGCTCGTAAATAGGTCCGCTACCGATGTGCCAATTAGATATTGGCAGACTGCTGGTCAGGCGAGTAGTGAGGTCTCTTCCACTTGCATGGTTGTGCGTCCAGTGTGGGGTGACAATCTGGTGTATAGTGTATTCGACCCCTGTGATTATCTAGTGAGAACTGTATTGATATATGATGCTCTAGAGATGAGATGGATTGATATGTAGATTGGTAGCTTGAGCTACATCTTGCACATGACATTGGTTATGTAGGCTTTGCATCGTATGACCTTGGTGTGGCCAGTAGCACTCATGCCTTGCATCGCATAGCCTTCGTACGGCTGATAGCATTCATGGACTTACTAGCATGCTTCCACATTACTCTGATACACTACTAAAAAATAGGGCAACGCCGACGGTTGAAAGTCGTCGGCATTGACTTTACCTAACGGCTATTAGCCATCAGACGATCCGTCGGGAAAAGTGGCGTGGGCATTGCTCGTCGACGGATTTTAGCCGTCAACGTTTCCGACGGCTATGGGCGATGGTTTTAACCGTCGGTGTTTTCAACGACTAAAACCGTCGGCATTTTCGACGACTGTAGAGGACGGAATGAACCGTCGCTATTATCGACAGCAAAAAGCCGTCGGCGTTTCTCATAAATTTATAATAATAATAATAAAAACTAATAATAATAATTAATTGCCTAATCAACGCACATATCCAAAACTATATATACCCATTTCTCGCCCTAAACCAACCAACCTAATTGAGAAGGTAAGTCTACAACAAAGAAAATGAAGAAATCAAAATCAGATATATCATCCAAATTCCAAACATAAAAAATCAAGTATAAATATTTCCTAAAAATAATTGGTATTTACTGAAAGAATTCAATGTCACGTGTGAATTAACCATTCATGTGTGGGCCACTGATCCGAGGATTACGACTGCTATTAAATCAAGATAATCATTGAGCTATATGACCTATCAAGATCACAATGGTTTTGTAACTGTAATATGCTGTACATAACCCTTCATCTGCATAGAAATAAAACAAAACAACCATTTCCAAAGCTTCAGCTCAAGAGTAGAGAAATATGGCAGGAGTGATTTTTGAGACGTACCATACATGCTACAGCCTGCATATGGGGGATTTGTACCCTACCTGTGTAAAGAGATGTCTATAACATATCACTGTTATTTCAGCTCCAATTTATCAAACAACCACACGTTATAGTGGCCATTTTTTTTCCACATGGTAGAGGACTAAATATATCTAAATTCCGATGTGGCATATGCAAAAACATCACTTTCCAACTATACCCAGATGCCTAATCAGAAATTACTGAAACAAAAAAACAGAGAGAGAGAGCATAAAAAGTATTACCTTTGTATTCATTTCCAAAAGAACCATACATTAATCAAATTCAGCTACAAATATAAACCAAACAAAAACATTCCGTTTGGATTACTTACCAAATGGCCCCAACAGACTGCATTAAAATTCATTTACAAAATCAGTCTGGGATTAACTTATTAAGCTGAAGTGATTAACTTTAAGTAAAAAAGTTACTTATAATTGATCTAAAACCAAACTTATCTACTCTTGTAAGTAGAAAAGTAACTTTATTTGATGGTGGTATCCAACTTGTGAAATTTCAACATGGCTTCTGTAAGCCTTTGGTTCAGATCTTGTAAATCTAAAATGAGCAAGAAGCATGCATGTGGTCTCATAGGATACACCTTGAACACTATAAGTCATAAAAGGGGCATTCCATTCTCAGGAAATTAGAAACAGGTGATGCATTTTTTACAAAAATTGTCAGCATTCATTGTGGCCATGAAATCAAACCTTGATCATTGGCAAAATGCCCTGGAGAATAGGGCCCAAAATCACTTTGAAAGAAACACCTATCATATAGAAATTGGTTCTTATCAACTAGCTATTGAATTTTCAGCATAACTAGAATGAATGTCAAGGCCCTGTTAAAGTAAAAGTTGGCCTACCATCACAGGTTTCAATCACCCTAACAGATGTATGCTAATTCCACGTTCTACCATGTCTGCCGAGATGGCATGTGGTGTAATCTTGAATTGTTCATCTGGCAGGCCACCCATAGCAGATACCGTGGCCCACAAATCAGAGCAGTCCACTCATCGGGTGGGCTAGCATACTAAACAAATGAATAGTAAAAAGCACGTCCAAATTCTTTTACCCACTCATTGTTGCTAACACCTTCAAACATTATATGAGTTTCCAATTTTTTTCTGCAGGGACATCTGCTGAATGTGTGTAGATGGTTAATGAATTGGCATCAAGATGGATGGACACAGTCGCATCCCTCAAATCATTTGAGCTACAGCTACGACACATTCGGATTTTGTCTACTATTTGTTTGTTATATATATTCTCAGAATGTGACTGTCCGTTATATAGAGTGCCAGCTACATAAATTTATATATTAAAAAAAAAAAAAAAAGGCAATTTGAGATTGAATTTCATGTTCACAGCAAGAGAAGGGAGTTAATTTCTATATAACCTAGGGTATGAGGATTTTGAATGGTTGACGTATTTATTTGTCAGCCCCTATCCTAGTTCAAAGAAGATTGGAAAAGCATCGGGAAGATTGGCAAAGATAATAGAAAATAAAATAGAAAGGTCCAGCCAACTGTGTATGACCATATTAAATGACATAGCAGCGTGGCTCTATCATTCAAAATGCAGCCTACGAAGAGAGAATGATAAGTGTTTTCTGTTATCTTTACCTCATTAACTTGAAGGCATTCTGCATTTGCAACTTGTAACAACCTCTTTGCCATCTGCCATGCAAACAACAAAGTTCCATAGTTAGCAGTTGCATACTGCTACTAGTACTGACAGCGAAAAAACAACATTTATACCATATTACAAACTCCATCACACAAATAGCTACCAAATATGAATATATGCAATATCATTAATATGTGATGGTTTACCCCTTTCCCGAGTTTCCCCAAAATGGTCGTTCTGCTTTGATTTGCTCAATCTCACTCAAATCTTGTGTTTTGATTCCCAAAATAGGCCTACATCTAGTCTAAATAAGTTCCTATATCCAATCTAAAATAAGTTTCTAAGCTCCAACAAGGGCCGAAAGAAGAAAAAAGTGAAAAGATGAGAGAAAAATAAAATAAAATGATCACCTATATCACCATACGGCCGTTATGGCCCTTTTTCTTTTCCAGTCAATCAAATAATCCTTGTATCATATAATGGTGGGGACCAAAACGATTATAACACACAGGTATCTTTTTTATGGATAAACAGAATTTTAAAGGGGAAAAAAAATCAATACATACAAAAGATGCAATACAACCATCGAGCCAGCACAAGCAAGGCCTCAAGGGAAAACAGAACTGCCACCCAAAACAAGAGAATGAATAGGAGAAAAACAACCCTGCCAGACCCCAGACACTATTAGTGGTTATTTGGACTTCGTCTAAAATGGTACTTTAAAGACAACATGAAAGTTTCTGCATACGTTGATCTTTGCTGCCATTTTTGGATTAAGTAAAGACTTTACAGTGTTCCACAGCATTCTAAACCCAGGGCCTGCATTGATGATGAACATGCGCACAAGGTCTGCGGTACAAGCTGAAAATGAATCAAAATGACATCATAACAACCATGACCCCTAGTAAGTGACCAAAGCAAGAATTAATGTGTGAGTGAATTCAACTCAACAAAGAGAAAAGAAATACCCCAGGATAATTGTCACTGTCAATCTTCTGAAGATTTGTGATAAGGTCCCTTGCAGCCTTACCAAAGTTTTAAAGTCCCTGAAGCAGCATTTTGTATCCCATGAATAGTAGAGCAGTACAGACAAAAGCCATATAATAAAGAGGAAGCAAACTGACAAAAACTGCTCCAAAATTTTCAAATTGGTCAAAACAACCCTTATATGATCATCACCCATCCATGTGTGTGACAAAAGTGGAGCTAGCACATCCATTTAGAAAGGCAAATGAGAAAATTTAGTCAGTTCAGTAGAAGCATGGTGGGGCATGTCTCTATTTTTTTTAATTTTTTTTTTTTAATGTTCAAGGAAATTTGCCCTACGATAAATACAACTGTTCTCACATACCACTCCTTGTACATCCAGAATTGTTGTACTTTGGTCAATGTGTCGTTTCGCAGCAATTGAACAAACTGGGAACTCAACGGCAAAGTTCCTCTCGAACTCCTGCACATGGTAGTTAACATTGCGATCCATGGTTGTATCTTGCAACAATTTGACAGGGTCAACTTTGCCTGTCTCGATGTAAACGGGTCTTCCATCCATCTCCTACACCATGGTGACCTTGAGGGTAGTATTGCCAGACTTCATTAATTTATTGGATAGCATGACAATACTAATTAAGCAGTAATGAGTTGTTCCCTCTTCCTCAGGGCCCACCTATTAAGAAAATTAAAGAAAATCACCTGTCATGATAATTATGGAAAGGGAAGTACTATGCATGCATAAGAACTTCGAAATTAGAAAAGACAAGGCAACAAGCAAATAGAGCTTATTTCAATAACATGAATAGCATTGTTGAGGCATAAAAACTGACCTTTCTTTATCAGGAAGCAAGCCACAAAATCTTCATTATCTTCCCACATGTATACTAATTAAATCCCCCCTTCATAATACTTACCAATGCAGTTGTGAAAAAGAATTGCTATTACTTCTTCAGAAAAAGAGAATAGTTTCTTTCATTTTCTGTGTTCTGGCATTACTTGCCAAATCATTATATGAAGGTCATGGATAAAAAATTAAGCCTACTGTAATAGATAAATAGTAAATCAAAGATCCAATCTCGCAACATTTTGTTCTGAATAGAACAAAATAGTGAATGTGCACTAAAGAGTATCCAATATCTGAAACATGATTTCCAAGAAAAGTACAATGCATTTTACGATTACCCTATAAAAGAAATCCATGCATAAGCATTATTTGATAACTTTGCTTGCTTCTCCTTTTTAACTATTATTAGTTTGCCACTTACATATATGAATAAATGTCTCTATTGTACAACCTCTCTGTTTGAGCATTGGCCCTTTTGAAATAGTAGTACCATAAATCAATGTTTTCATAAGTCCTCATAACTATATGAGAAGTAACACAATGATTTCTTTTTGCAATTTGAAAAATGTCTCAAGCAGGAGAAACAATTCAAAATATTAATTAAAATCCAACATTCACCCTGTTTTGAGTGAGGCACTTATGTCCAAGTGAGCCTTAAATTGTAATTTAGGGTGTGTTTGGTTGAACCAAATATCATGATATTTTTGTGCAACTAGACACCGTTAATAACTATGTTACATAGGACCTGATTCTTGTTGGTTATGGGAAGAGCTGATGAAGAGTGTCTAGATCAGATCAAGTTATAAACAATCATAAAATTTTGGATAACTTCATGAAAGCATAGGGGAATTTTGGACACATTTCTAATTAAGAATTCGACAACCTTCTGAACGCATCATACACATGCATATATGAATGTATAAAACGTACATAGATACATATAAATACATACATAAATACATATTTAAGAATAATATGAAAAAACCCAAATCGAAGAAAGGAAGAAAAGAGAAAGAAACAGACCAGAAAAAGAAGAACAATCTCATACCACTCAGGATTCATTACAAGGATTCATCATTCCCGGCTTCTCCTGTTTTGATACATTTCTCCCTATTCTCGATCCTACTCATATCAACAGTCTGGAACACCAGAAATGGTCCCCATACAGCATATAACTTCTAAAATCTATACAGAAAAACAAGGAACATGATGCACGTCTGTTGCTACAAATCATATCCAAACAAGTTTAGAAGAAATCCATGATGACATCATCAGACCCCAATGCTTTATCTCTATCTCATATAGCATTCGAGATCTCTTCCCAAAAGTCCCTTGCAAGCCACTATGTTAACTCATTTGAAAGCCTCTTGAAATTTCTGAATAATCAATACAAAATAACCATAACCCATGAATAATACAAGGTGAAGATAAATCAAGGATAGAAAAGTATACCTATTACATGAAGAGTCTCTAGCCGTGAGAATCCTCTGCTCCATTCTCTCGTAAGACCCCAACACCATTAATTCCGACAACCCACACCATTAAATCCGGTAACCCAGTCGCTGCAGCCCATCTCCACTCCCAATATCAATCTGAAAACCCCCAAATCCGGAAACCCATAAATCCAAAACCTCCAAATTTGAAAACTCCTAAATCTGAAAACCTCCAAATTCAAAAACCCCCAAATCTATCAACCTTCCGCTTTCAAATCAACAGCCCAAAAGGCAGCATTCTACTATTACCATTGCTACCACCTCCTAGCTGAGGAATAAACTAGAATGGCTGCCCTTAATTCAAGCAGTGTGCTAAAATGAGAAAACCCTAGGGAGAGGGAGAGGGAGAAATAGAGATAGAAGAGTCGAGAGACAGGAGTGGATTGGGCACAGATTGACCGCGACCTACCTTCACGGGAGAAAATGACCACTGTAGACAAACCCTTTTACCCAGCGGTTTCTATGAAAGAATACAAACCTTAGTTACCAATCTAGATTAGCACGTGCGGACAGCGACGTTGAGGACGAAACTACCCCTCCTTTTCGCTGCGAAGACGTGCGCTGACGCTCCTCGAACTGAGAGTTGTACGAACGGCTTAAAAGGATTGGGGTCGGTGGTCTGTGGGCCCCACCATGATGTATGCTATTCATCCATGCCGTCCATATATTTTTCCATATCATTTTATGGTATACGACCAAAAATGAAGTATATGCAAATCTCAAGTGTACCACATTACAGGAAACAGTGTTGAATGAGCGTCGACCATTAAAAACTTTTTGGGGGCCCACTGTGATGTTCGTGAGAAATTCTCCCCGTCTAAGTTCATTCATAGGTCACAAAGACCTGGATGAAGAAGAAAAACAAATTTCATAATGATCTAAAACTTCTATAACCCCTAAAAGGGTTTCAATGGTAGACGTTCAATTCCCCATTGCCTTTTACAGTGTGGTCTACTTGATAGTTAGATCTATCTTATTTTTAGTCTCAAGCCTGAATATGAGCTCGCCAAATAGATGGACAGTTTGGATATAACACATACCTCATAATAGGACTCACAAAAAGTGGTAGAATTACAAAAAAAAAAAAAAAAAAAAAAAAAAAAAAAACCAACGTCGATATATCGCCTAACAGTCGATATATCGAAAATGGTCCAGATCTGTCCAGTGAGTTTTCCTCAAAAATCTTTCAATTTTCGATATATCGACTGTCTGTCGATATATCGAAAAAGGTGTTTTACCTTTAGCTACGGATTATAACCGTAGCCATAATATAATCTGTAGCTTGGCTCTATGAAATTTTTTATTTATTTATTTTTATTTTTATTTTTTACATGGAGAAATTTATTCTACCTACAATTTTCTTTAATACATATTTATATAAATAGGTATATATAAGTATATAAAAAAATTTTCCCTCTTTTTTTTCATTTATTTTTTTAATCATTTAACAAGAATATCTTCTAAACCAAAATTAGTTACTTGACGTACCACATATGATTTTGGGGTAAGAGAAGCTACTTTAGCCAACCAACCTAGTTATTTTCCAAGATTCCATCAGGTCGATGGTTGAGCGAGGCAACGTAGAAATTGAGCGAGGCAACGTAGAAAACGAGCGAGGGAACCTACGATTTGAGCTAGGCAACCTAGGAATTGAGCGAGGGAAGCTACAATTTGAGCGAGGCAACGTAGAAATTGAGCGAGGGAAGCTAGAAATTGAGCGAGCCAACGTAGGAATTGAGCGAGGGAAGCTAGAAATTGAGCGAGGGAAGCCAGAAATTGAGCGAGGGAACCTAGAAATTGAGCGAGGGAAGGTCGAAATTGAGCGAGGGAAGCTCGAAATTGAGCGAGGGAACCTAGAAATTGAGCGAGGGAAGGTAGAAATTGAGCGAGGCAAGCTCGAAATTGAGCGAGGGAAGCTAGAAATTGAGCGAGGTAACGTAGGAATTGAGCGAGGGAAGCTAGAAATTGAGCGAGGGAAGCCAGAAAATGAGCGAGGGAACCTAGAAATTGAGCGAGGGAAGCTCGAAATTGAGCGAGGAAGGTAGAAATGAGCGAGGCAACCTAGAAATTGAGCGAGGAAGGTAGAAATTGAGCGAGGCAAGCTCGAAATTGAGTGAGGGAAGCTAGAAATTGAGCGAGGAAGGCAGAAATTGAGCGAGGCAACCTAGAAATTGAGCGAGGGAAGCTAGAAATTGAGCGAGGCAACCTCGAAATTGAGCGAGGGAAGCTAGAAATGAGCGAGGAAGGTAGAAATTGAGCGAGGCAACCTCGAAATTGAGCGAGGAAGGTAGAAATTGAGCGAGGCAACTCGAAATTGAGCGAGGAAGGTAGAAATTGAGCGAGGCAACCTAGAAATTGAGCGAGGGAAGGTAGAAATTGAACGAGGAAGCTTGAAATTGAGCGAGGAAGGTAGAAATTGAGCGAGGAAGCCAGAAATTGAGCGAGGAAAGGTAGAAATTGAGCGAGGCAACTTAGAAATTGAGCGAGGAAGCTAGAAATTGAGTGAGGCAACCTCGAAATTGAGCGAGGAAGGTAGAAATTGAGCGAGACAACCTAAATGAGCGAGGAAGGTAGAAATTGAGCGAGGAAGGTAGAAATTGAGCGAGGAAGCTGTAAAATTGAGCGAGGCTCTAGAAATTGAGCGAGGAAGCCAGAAATGAAGCGAGGCAACGTAGAAATTGAGCGAGGAAGCTAAAATTGAAATTGAGCGCAACGTAGGAATTGAGCGAGGAAGCTAGAAATTGAGCGAGGAAGCGAAAAAATGAGCGAGGAAGCTAGAAATTGAGCGAGGAAGGTAGAAATTGAGCGAGGCTCGAAATTGAGCGAGGAAGGTAGAAATTGAGCGAGGCAACCTAGAAATCGAGCGAGGAAGCTGGTAGAAATGAGCGAGTGCAAGCGAAATTGAGCGAGGAAGCTAGAAATTGAGCCGAGCGAAAATGAAGCGAGAACGGCGTAAAATGAGGGAACTAGAAATTGAGCGAGGCAACGTAGAAATTGAGCGAGGAAGCTAGAATGGCGAGCAACGTAGAAATTGAGCGAGGAAGCTAGAATGAGCGAGGCAACGTAGAATTGAGCGAGGGAAGCTAGTAATTGAGCGAGGTAACGTAGAAATTGAGCGAGGGAAGCCAGAAATTGAGCGAGGGAAGCTAGAAATTGAGCGCGGGAAGGCAGAAATTGAGCGAGGCAACATAGGAATTGAGCGAGGGAAGCTAGAAATTGAAGCGGGAACATAGAAATTGAGCGATGGAAGCCAGAAATTGAGCGAGGGAAGCTAGAAATTGAGCGAGGCAACGTAGAATTGAGCGAGGATGCTTAGAAATTGAGCGAGGAAGCTAGAAATTGAGCGAGGCAACGTAGAAATTGAGTTTAGGAAGCTAGAAATTGAGCGAGGAAGGTAAAAAAGTTCAATGAGAAACCGATAATTTGAGCGAGGTAACCTAGAATTGAGCGAGGTAAGTTAGAAATTTAGCGAGGGAAGCTAGAATTTGACAAGGAAACTTAGAAATTCAGCGAGGCAACATAGGATTTGAGCGAGGGAAGCTAGAAATTGAGCGAGGTAACCTAGGATTTGAGTGAGGGAACGTAGGAATTGTGCGAGGGAACCTATGTTGCCTCGCTCAA
Organism: Magnolia changhungtana; assembly: GCA_030180095.1. NCBI lineage: Eukaryota > Viridiplantae > Streptophyta > Magnoliopsida > Magnoliales > Magnoliaceae > Magnolia > Magnolia changhungtana. The sequence continues at coordinate 4,090,166 of JASAUF010000101.1, read as the reverse complement.
TTTCTCTGCTTCCTCGGCTCAATTTCAGCTTCCTCGCTCACATTTCTGCTTCCTCGCCAATTTCTACGCCTCGTACCTCGCCTGCAATTACTACTAGCTTCCTCGCTCAATTCCTACGTTGCCTCGCCACTTCCCCTCACTCGGTTCCTACGTTGCCTCGCTCTTTACTTCTGCTTCCTCGCTCAATTTCTAGCCTCCTCACTCAATTTCTAGCTTCCTGCTCAATTTCTAGGTTACCTCGCTCAATTTTACTTTCCTCGCTCAATTTCTAGCTTCCTCGCTCATTTCCAAATTGCTTCACTCAATTTCTACCTTCCTCGCTCAATTTCTAGGTTCCTCGCTCATTTTTTGGCTTCTCGCTCAATTTCTAGCTTCCTCGCTCAATTTCGAGCTTGCCTCGCTTCAATTTCTAGCTTCCTCGCTCAATTTCGAGCTTGCCTCGCTCAATTTCTACCTTCCTCGCTCAATTTCTAGGTTGCCTCGCTCAATTTCTACCTTCCTCGCTCAATTTCTACCTTCCTCGCTCAATTTCTAGGTTCCTCGCTCATTTTCTAGCTTCCTCGCTTTCAATTTCTAACTTCCTCGCTCAATTCTACGTTGCCTCGCCTCAATTTCTAGCTTCCTCGCTCTTCGAGCTTGCCTCGCTCAATTTCTACCTTCCTCGCTCAATTTCTAGGTTCCTCGCTCAAACCATTCCTGAGCTCCCTCGCTCAATTTCTACCTTCCTCGCTCAATTTCTACCTTCCTCAACTCATTTCTAATTCCTCGCTTTCAATTTCTACTTCCTCAATTTCTACTCTTCCCTTTCTCAACTTTCTACTCGCTCAATTTCTACTTTCCTCGCTCAATTTCTAGGTTGCCTCGCTTCAATTTCTCGAGCTTCCTCGCTCAATTTCTACCTTCCTCGCTCAATTTCTAGGTTCCCTCGCTCAATTTCTAGCTTCCCTCGCTCAATTTCTAGGTTGCCTCGATCAATTTCTAGCTTCCCTCGCTCAATTTCGAGCTTCCCTCGCTCAATTTCTAGCTTCCCTCGCTCAATTTCTACCTTCCCTCGCTCAATTTCAGCTTCCTCGCTTTCTACCTTCCTCGCTCACTTTCTACCTTCCTCGCTCAATTTCTAGGTTGCCTCGCTCAATTTCTACCTTCCCTCGCTCAATTTCTAGCTTCCCTCGCTCCATTTCGAGGTTGCCTCGCTCAATTTCTACCTTCCCTCGCTCAATTTCTACGTTGCCTCACTCAATTTCTAGCTTCCCTCGCTCAATTTCTAGCTTCCCTCGCTCAATTTCGAGCTTGCCTCGCTCAATTTCTACCTTCCCTCGCTCAATTTCTAAGTTGCCTCGCTCAATTTCTACCTTCCTCTTCACTTCGAGCTTCCCTCAATTTCTACCTTCCTCGCTCAATTTCTAGCTTGCCTCGCTCAATTTCTAGCTTCCCTCGCTCAATTTCTACCTTCCCTCGCTCAATTTCTAGGTTCCCTCGCTCATTTTCTGGCTTCCCTCGCTCAATTTCTAGCTTCCCTCGCTCAATTTCTAGCTTCCCTCGCTCAATTTCTAGGTTCCTCGCTCAATTTTCCCTCGCTCAATTTCTAGCTTCCCTCGCTCAATTCCTACGTTGCCTCGCTCAATTTCTAGCTTCCTCGCTCAATTTCTACCTTCCCTCGCTCAATTTCTACCTTCCTCGCTCAATTTCTACCTTCCCTCGCTCAATTTCTAGGTTCCTCGCTCAATTTCTACCTTCCCTCGCTCAATTTCTACCTTCCCTTGCTCAATTTCTAGGTTGCCTCGCTCAATTTCTACCTTCCCTCGCTCAATTTCGAGCTTCCCTCGCTCAATTTCTACCTTCCCTCGCTCAATTTCGAGCTTCCCTCGCTCAATTTCTACCTTCCCTCGCTCAATTTCTAGCTTCCCTCGCTCAATTTCGAGGTTGCCTCGCTCAATTTCTACCTTCCCTCACTCAATTTCTAGGTTGCCTCACTCAATTTCTAGCTTCCCTCGCTCAATTTCTAGGTTCCCTCGCTCAATTTCTACCTTCCCTCGCTCAATTTTTGGCTTCCCTCGCTCAATTTCTACATTCCCTCGCTCAATTTCTACCTTCCCTCGCTCAATTTCTAGGTTGCCTCGCTCAATTTCTACCTTCCCTCGCTCAATTTCTAGCTTCCCTCGCTCAATTTCGAGCTTGCCTCGCTCAATTTCTACCTTCCCTCGCTCAATTTCTAGGTTCCCTCGCTCAATTTCGAGCTTCCCTCGCTCAATTTCTACCTTCCCTCGCTCAATTTCTAGGTTCCCTCGCTCATTTTCTGGCTTCCCTCGCTCAATTTCTAGCTTCCCTCGCTCAATTCCTACGTTACCTCGCTCAGTTTCTAGCTTCCCTCGCTCAATTTCTAGCTTCCCTCACTCAATTTCGAGCTTGCCTCGCTCAATTTCTACCTTCCCTCGCTCAATTTCTAGGTTCCCTCGCTCAATTTCTAGCTTCCCTCGCTCAATTTCGAGCTTCCCTCGCTCAATTTCTAGGTTCCCTCGCTCAATTTCTAGCTTCCCTCGCTCAATTCCTACGTTGCCTCGCTCAATTTCTAGCTTCCCTCGCTCAATTTCTACGTTGCCTCGCTCAAATTGTAGCTTCCCTCGCTCAATTCCTAGGTTGCCTAGCTCAAATCGTAGGTTCCCTCGCTCGTTTTCTACGTTGCCTCGCTCAATTTCTACGTTGCCTCGCTCAACCATCGACCTGATGGAATCTTGGAAAATAACTAGGTTGGTTGGCTAAAGTAGCTTCTCTTACCCCAAAATCATATGTGGTACGTCAAGTAACTAATTTTGGTTTAGAAGATATTCTTGTTAAATGATTAAAAAATAAATGAAAAAAAGAGGAAAAAATTTTATATACTTATATATACCTATTTATATAAATATGTATTAAAGAAAATTGTAGGTAGAATAAATTTCTCCATGTAAAAAATAAAAATAAAAATAAATAAATAAAAATTTCATAAATCAAGCACAGATTCGAGCTATGGCTACGGTTATAATCCGTAGCTAAAGGTAAAACACCTTTTTCGATATATCGACAGACATCGATATATCGAAAATTGAAAGATTTTTGAGGAAAACTCAACTTTAGACGGATCTGGACCATTTTCGATATATCGATGTTAGTCGATATATCGACGTTGGTTTTTTTTTTTTTTTTTTTTGTTGTAAATTCCACCACTTTTTGTGGGTCCTATTATGAGGTATGTGTTATATCCAAACCGTCCATCTATTTGGTGAGCTCATATTCAGGCTTGAGACTAAAAATAAGATAGATCTAACTATCAAGTAGACCACACTGTAAAAGGCAATGGGGAATTGAACGTCACCATTGAAACCCTTTTAGGGGTTATAGAAGTTTTAGATCATTATGAAATTTGTTTTTCTTCTTCATCCAGGTCTTTGTGACCTATGAATGAACTTAGACGGGAGGATTTCTCACGAACATCACAAAGGGCCCCAAAAAGTTTTTAATGGTCGACGCTCATTCAACACTGTTTCCTGTAATGTGGTACACTTGAGATTTGCATATACCTCATTTTTGGTCGTATACCATAAAATGATATGGAAAAATATATGGACGGCATGGATGAATAGCATACATCATGGTGGGGCCCACGACCACCGACCCCAATCCTTTTAAGCCGTTCGTACAACTCTCGGTTCGAGGAGCGTCGCCACGTCGTCTTCGCAGCGAAAAGGAGGGGTAGTTTCGTCCTCAACGTCGCTGTCCGCACGTGCTAATCTAGATTGGTAACTAAGGTTTGTATTCTTTCATGGAAACCGCTGGGTAAAAGGGTTTGTCTACAGTGGTCATTTTCTCCCTTCACGGACACGGATTGCGTCCTACCCCTGCCCGTCTCCAGTTGGGAACGGGCAAGAGCTTTGAGTGGCCACCGTAATGTATGGATCTTATCCACACCGTCCATCCATTTTTTCGCATCATTTTAGACTAAGATTTATAACTGAGGCATATTCAAGGCTCAACTGAATCACACCAATGGAAGCAGCGTTGATAATGATTCTCACCGTTGAAACTTTTCCAAGGCCCACTGTGATGTTTATTTGCCATCCAACCTATTAATAAAGTTACGTGGACCTGGATGAAGAGAATACACAAATATTAGCTCCATCCAAAACTTCTGTGGCCCCCAAGAAGTTTTGGACGGTAAGAGTTTAATCTCCATTTTGTAGTCCACTTGAGCCTTGGTTCTGCTTCATTTTGGGACTTATACTCTAAAATGATAGGAAAAATATGGATTGACGGTGTGGATAAGAGTCATACATCATGATGGCCACTCAAAGCTCCTGCCCATTCCCAACTTGAGACAGCGGGGGTAGATTGTGTCCTACCTTCACACCAGGGATGGAAGCGGATTGGTTGGTGTACCACACACCAGATCTATAGTTGGTGTATTGACGTCAGCAAGTTCTGTGGGTCACATCATGAGGTGTGTGTAATATGTAAACTGTCCATCCATTTTACTAGCTCATCCTAAGGCTTGAGACGAAAAATAAGAGTGATCTAACGTTCAAGAGGACCACACTGAAAAAATCAGTTGGGGATTGAACGTCTACCATTGAAACCCTTTAGGGGATCACAGAAGTTTTGGATGAATATGAAATTTGTTTTTCCTCTTCATCCAGGTCTTGGTGACCTTATGAACGGATTGGATATAAATAAACGCTACGGTGGGCCCTACGGATTTTTTAACGGTGAAAATCATCATCTCCGCTGCTATTTGTGATGTGGTCCGGTTGATCTTTTTATATGATTCATTTTTTGGATAGTACCCTAAAATGATCTCGAAAAATGGATGAACGGTGTGAAAATAATAAATAAATCATTTTGAGGCCCATGTAACTTTGATCACCTTTGAACCGTTCATACAACTCAGAGCTCGAGGAGCATCAACGCTCATCTTTGCACGACACGTACCTACACCTGGTGTGTGGTACACTAGCCAATCCACTTCCGTAGAGATGGACGGTCATGTTAAGGCTTTGTGGGGCCTATCGTGATGCATGAGGTTTACCCACTCCGTCCATTAATTTTAAAATATAGTTTTAAGATATGATCCCAAAAAGGAGGTAGATCGAAGTCCTAAGTGGACCACACCACATTAAAGAGAGATTTTGTTTCCCTTTGTCAGGTTTCACCCGCAAGAAAGGGACGAGAGTTTGCTTCCTGCACCTAAATGCCATGTGGGGCCCGCTGTGATGTATGAGAGAAATCCACCCCATTCATTCCTTTTTAAAGGTCATTTTAGAACACGCGGCCAAAAATGAAGTCTATCTAAACTCAGCTTGATCCAAAACTTCTATGAAACAAGTTATAGTGGGCATTCAATCAACATCGTGTTGTCCATTTGAGATTTGAATCTGTCTAAATTTTTGAACTACATTCTAAAATGGGCTGGAAAAATGGATGGATGGCATGGATATACATTAAATTATCAAGGCAAGCCCCAGTGTAAGGCTAACACCAAAAGGAAGGGTTTAACAACCGCTACTAATGGACACGGTAACTAAGATTCGGCGACGGTTAAAAGCCGTCGGAATTACTAACGGCTAAAAGCTGTCGGGGAAATCTCCATACGACTGTCGGCTTTAGTCAATTTTTTGGTAGTGATATTGCATACTTGTGTTACTACCTTGCATACACACTTTCACTACCTTCTAAACTTTCTATAAGCTTATGCATGATTGATACATACAAGTGACGCTAGGCCGTAGCTGAGCAGGAGCAGGAGAAAGCGTGTTGCAGAGCTTCTGGTGTTTTTGTTATTATCATTATATTTCCCTTTTTTCACTTTATACTCAAGTTTTTTTTATCATAGTGGATTTTGTGATTGTGTTCGTGTTCTAGTTATTATTCGTGGGTTATGCTTTTTGTTAAACAAATTTATATTGAAAATCCTCCTTGTAAGATCCTAGTATCGAAACCTAGTATATGGGTGACAAGAGACGAGAATGGGGTACTACAGACGCTGTCGGCGCCGGATTCGATGATCGAAAATTTTGTGAGCCCAATTTCTGAGTTTAGGGCATGACGGGAGTTGGTATTAGAGCATAACTTAGGGATAATTTAGGGCAACATCACATATCTGCTACGAGCTTAGGATGAATAGGTCCCGAGTGCGTAACTTTCTGATTTGGTTCCCCAACGTCTGAGGCTTCAAGGGTTCTTAAGGCTGATAGGCGCCTTTGTTCTTTGTTGTATACCATGCCGCCCAAACGAGGCATGCGAGGCACCCGAGGTGCTCGAGTGAACCGATCGACCCGAGCGACTCCTGCTTTACCTCTAGTAGTTCCTGTTCCCTCGCCTGCGCTTCATATTCCTGCACCCGAGGCTCCTACAGATCATTCACCTCCATTTGAGACCAGCACAGCTCCTACTGTATTTGTTAGTGCCGACCAATTGCAGTAGATGGTTCAGACCATAAAAGCAGCCCTCCACGGGGAGGGCAAGCTCCCCACTGAGACCTCGAAGTAGGTGGAGCAGGAGTGCGCGAGCACTTTGTTGCGAGACTTCCTTCGGTTTAATCCCCTGCGATTCTAGGGAGAGCCCGATCTGACTACAACCGAGAGATGGTGCTCTCAGGTGGAGAAGATGTTCGAGACCATGAGATGTACGACCCAGCAGTGCGTCCCTTTGACCATGTATATTCTTGAGGGTGAAGTCGAGCACTAGTGGACCTCCATTATCCGTGCTGCAGGGCCTGACTTCGTCTGGACATAGGAGGACTTCGTGGACCGGTTTGACCGACAGTACTTCCCTGACCACATTCAGCGATAACGAGCATTGGAGTTCGAGACCCTGGTGCGGGGAGATATGTCTATGGCACAGTACGCGGCTTGTTTCATGGTGCTATCGAGGTTCGCACCGTACTTGATTGATGGTGAGGGGCAGAAGGCCCGCCGTTTCGAGAACGGCTTACGTTACGGTCTCTAAGGCCGAGTTGTTGGGCACGAGCTCCTGACTTTTGAGGAGGTAATATGGAGGGCCCAAATTTATGAGGTTGACTGGACTGGCACGCAGAGCGATCGAGATCAGAGGAGAGACCGAAAGAGGTAGGCCCCCTTTGGAAGCTCTCATCAACAGTAACGTCGTCAGCAGCAGAGGCGCGCTACTCGCCGAGCCCCATAACACCTCCAGTGCCACCCCAAAGGCAGTTTACAGGGACTTGTTTTGAATGTAGTGGGATAGGTTACTATAGGCATGAGTGCCCCTGCCCCCAGCAACAACAGCTGAGGGGGCCACAACAGTAGCGACAGCAGCTCCTACCCCCGAGTCCCCCATAGCAATAGCATCAACATCATCCCCCGAAACCGCAGCAGCCGCGACAGCAATTCTGGTAGCAACATCAACAACAGAGACCTCATAGGGGACAGGCACCTCCCCAACCGGCTCAGGCTAGGTTCTATGCAGCTCAACAGGACCTGCAGTCCTCCAGAGGAGTCGTTGAGGGTATACTTTTAGTCTCTACATGCATTGTCCAAGTCCTATTTTATTCTGGTGCTTCGCACTCGTTCATGTCTGAGGATTTTTACCGATCGTCTGGATTGCCATTAGAGTCTACCCGTTAGGGTTTGTCAGACACCATTGGGGAAGACTGCAGTGTTAGGCTGCTTCTGTCCGTCTTGCCCCATATTGGTGGGGCTGACTTTCTTTCTTACCGACTTGTTTGTGTTGCCGATGTTAGAGTTGGACGTCATCCTGGGTATGGATTAGCTTGTCGAGTACCACGCCGTTTTGGACTTCTCCACAAGGACAGTCACATTCTGTATACCTGACTTGCCTCAATTCCAGTTCGTAGCCGAGCGTAAAGGAGAGTCATTGTCTTGTTTGATGTCATGTGTAGTATAGGAGCCCGTAGTAATGAGTGTTGATCAGTTGCCAGTGGTCTGTCATTTCCTCGATGTATTCCAGGAGATTTCGGGATTGCCGTCGCGCTAACATATTGAGTTCTAGATTGATCTTATGCCCGGTACCGCGCCCATCTCGAAGGCCCCATATCGTATGGCACAGATGGAGTTACGAGAGTTGTAGCAGCAGTTGGTGCGTGAGTTGTGTTTCATTCGTCCGAGCAGTTCACCGTGGGAGCGCTGGTACTATTCATCAATAAGAAGGATGGCTCGTTGAGGCTCTATCTGGATTACCACGAACTCAACCGAGTCACAATCAAGAACAAGTATCCGCTCCAGAGGATTGATGATTTATTTGATCAGCTGTAGGGTGCATAGTTCTTTCTAAAGATTAACCTGTAGTCCAGTTATCATCAAATTCGAGTCTAAGAGGAAGACATCCCGAAAATGGCTTTCAGGACGCGCTATGGTCACTTTGAGTTTCAGGTCATGTCCTTTAGACTGACCAATGCGCCCGTGGTCTTCATGCAGTTGATGAATGAGATCTTCCATCCATATCTCGATCAATTTTTTGTGGTCTTCGTCGACGACATTCTGATTTATTCGAGGACTCATGAGGGCCATGAGCAGCATCTGGAGATTGCATCGCAAACCCTCCGTGCCCACCGGCTGTATGCAAAGCTGGAGAAGTGTGAGTTTTGGCAGGAGGTGACATTCCTCGGTCACGTGGTGACGAGGGAGGGTGTTGAGGTGGACCCCTTAAAGATTGATGCAGTGCATCAATGGGGCTTGCCCACGAATGCATCCGAGATCCGCAATTTCCTTGGTTTTGCAGGATATTATTGACGATTTATCGAGGGATTCTCCCGTATTGTAGCACCGCTGACCAGGTTAACCCGGAAGGGTGTAGAGTTTATGTTGAGTGATGCCTGTGAGCGAGCATTTGTAGAGCTGAAGGACTGCCTTACATCCGCTCCTGTCCTCACTCTTCCCTTTTGGGAGTGAACGCTTTGTTGTATTTTTCGATGCTTCGTAGTTGGTTTGGGTGCTGTCCTGATGCAACATAGGAAGCCAATGGCTTATGCGTCTCGCTAGCTCAAGGTCCATGAGTTGAACTACCCCACGCATGATTTGGAGCTGGTAGCAATTGTCTTCACACTGAAGGTGCGGAGGTACTATCTTTATATGGTCAAGTTCGATCTTTTCTCCAACCAAGAGCTTGAAGTATCTATTCTCTCAGTCTGAGCTAAACATGAGGCAAAGACGTTGGATGGAGCTCCTGAAGGACTATGATTTCGATCTTCAGTACCACTCATGTAAGGCAAACATGATGGTGAATTCCCTTAACCATCAGCTACGAGGCCTGGTGGCGCACATGATGATTCAAGAGTGGAAGATACTTGAGGATGTGTCAGCGTTCGACTTTGAGATGGGCTTGCAGTCTTCTATTGTGTAGTTATTGAGCTTATTGATTCAACCCTCTCTTGTTGTAAGGGTGATCGAGGCTTAGCAGGTAGATGAGTCGTTGCAGAGTTATCGGGCAGAGGAGCATCTGAGAGTCAGTCAAATTGGCAATTGGTTCTGAAGGTGGACTTTGCTTCAAAGGCTGGCTATGTGTCTCAGATGTTTTAGAGTTGCACAGAGATCTTATGACTAATGCACATCGATCGCGGTTTTCTATCCACCTTAGCTTGACAAAGATGTATCGTGATATGAGGAAGCAATATTTTTGGGTAGGGATGAAGCGCTAGATTACCAGTTTTGTGGCCGAGTGTGACACATGTCAGCGTATCAAGGCCGATCATCAGAGACCCCCAGGTCCATTGCAGCCGTTGAGCGTCCTGACGTGGAATTGAGAGCACGTATTCACCAATTTTATCATGGGCTTGCCGAGGACTCAGCGTGGTTATGACATCGTGTGGGTTATTCTGGATCATCTGACGAAGTCGGCACATTTTCTTGGGATTCGTGTGACTTAGGCTTTGGACAGGCTTGCCAGATTATTTATCAATGAGATTTTGAAAGTGCACGGTGTTCCAATTTCGATCATTTCTGACCGAGACCCGAGGTTCACATCTCAGTTTTGGGGGAGCTTTCAGAAAACTATGGAATCTGCCTTACAGTTCAGCACCGTGTATCATCCGCAGACCGATGGGCAGACCGAGAGGGTCAACTAGATTATTGAGAATATGCTTCGTGCTTGTGTGATCGACTTCTCAAGTAGCTGGGATGAGCATTTGCGTATGACAGAGTTCGCATATAATAATCGCTATCAGGCAACTATTGGTATGACTCCCTTCGAGGCCTTGAATGGGAGGTCGTGTATTTCCCTTTTTTCGCTTTGTACTCAAGTTTTTTATCATAGTGGATTTTGTGATAGTGTTCTAGCTATTGTTCATGGGTTATTTTTGTGTTTATGCTTATTATGAAATAAATTTATATTGAAAATTCCATTTGTAGGATCATAGGATCGGAACTTGGTATATAGGTGTCATGAGCCGAGAATGGGGTACTACGGAAGTTGTCGGCGCGGGATTCGACAATCGAAAATTTTATGAGTCCAGTTTCCAAGTTTAGGGCATGACAGTAGCCCCATCTCACATTTTGGAGATCGCAGCCTTGCCTGCTTCCAATCTACGCCATGAGCTAGACCAGAAGAAGCATGACAAGGTCCCGGTCGAAACTACCACTAAAAGCGGTGAACCCTAGGAGGCTGAGTTGCAAACTTGCAAGATTAGATCGAAGACATGCAGCAGGCCTACCGAACTAACTCGCCGACGCTAATGTAAGACATACTGGAGGAATTCGATCCCCATTTACTGTCGACATCATGCAAACGGGACTACTAGATAGATTTTGGTTACCTCAGATAACTCCGTTCTCTAGAAACACTAACCTGTTGGAGCACATGGAATCCTTCAGATTCTACATGGAACTCCACGACGCTTCCGATGCCGTTATGTACTGAGCCTTTTCCCTAACCTTATCTTGAGTCGCCTGGCTGTGGTTCAAGCAATTAAAACCAAACTCTATTAGTTCGTTCTCCCAACTTATACAAACCTTCATCACAAACTTTATTGGGGGAAAGAAGAGACTCAAATCACCTGCCCACTTCCTTCACGTCATTTAGAAAGACGGTGAGCTTTTAAAAGACTACATCAAATGCTTCAATCTGGAAGCTTTGCAGGTTCAAAAACATTCAGAAGAGCTCGCCATAAACGCCATCGTAGGAAGGCTGAGAGATCATCAGGTCCTCCTTTCACTGGACCAAAACCCTCCCACAACGATGGCCGAACTACTAAATAGGTCGAAGAAGTACACTAACGCTAAAAAAGCTTGTTTCTTGTGAGAGGTCATCCAGAATAAAGCTCTTCCAACTAAAGAGAAGCAGACGAGGGCAGAACCAAGTTTGGACGATACGAACAGAAAGAGGAAGGACGATCAATCGCAGAACAATCATCGCATGAACAAGCGGCCCTACAGTAAGTTTAAAACTTACACTCCTTCAACAAAACTCCGAGCAATTTTTGATGGAAATCAGGACAAGCATATCATCCACTAGGCGAATAAGTTGAAGTCCGATCCCAAAAACAGAAGCAAAAATAAATATTGCCTCTTTCATCGAGATCACGGACATAACACAAGTGACTGTTTTGACCTCAAACAAGAGATCGAGGCACTCATCCGCAGCGGCCATCTTAGGGAGTACGTTAATCATAGAGGAGATCGAGTCGTGGTGAAAGATAAATAGCCATTCAACAATGAACTAACCGGGGAGATCCTCACAATCTTTGGGAGCCACGAAGGTGAAAGAGACTCAAATAATGCTCGAAAGGTACATACGAGGAACATTGGTCGCCCCTAAGATGAAGCTCTACTTATTGGAGGACCTTTGAAAGAACAAAAGGTGGAGAAACATAGCCTAACCTATACTGAAGAAGATGCCCAAGGAATCCACCATTTGCATGACAACGCACTTGTGGTCACCCTAACCATAGCCAATTGTAAAGTGTTCTGAATCCTCGTGAACACTGGATCATCAGTTGATGTCTTCTTCGCTCAGGCTTTTGACAAAATAGGAGTTAGTCGATCCCTACTTCAACCTGTTAAAACTCCATTGCTCAATTTCTCGAGCAAGGAAGTTGTACCAGAGGGAGCAATATGGCTCCCACTTACGGCCGAAGACAGACAAAACCAAGTCACTATAATGGTCGATTTCTTGTTAGTAGATTGTCCGTCTGTTTACAATGCAATCCTTAGTCGATTGTCTCTGAATGCCCTGCGAGCTGTGGTCTCGACATACCACTTAGCCATTTAAGTTCTCGACCGAACAAGGCATCAGATCAGTTAAGGGAAATTAACACGACGCTCGGCAGTGCTACGTAATGACACTAAGAGCTTCACACCAAACACTGACCATCACTTCTCTGGATCCTCGTAAGGATAATGAAGAAAGAGGCTGTCCCATGGAAGACCTGGTTCCTGTCCCACTTGACGAATCATCCCATCTAAGACTATCCAAATTAGGTCATCCCTGACAGCACCACTACGAGACAAGATGATAGCTCTCTTATGACGTTATGCGGACATCTTCGCGTGGTTTCATGAAGACATGCCCAGTATCAACTCCAAAATCATCATGCACTGTCTGAATGTCGACCCGGCTCACCGACCAATTCGACAGAAGCGTTGCGTGCTTGATCCTAAAATATATGCAGTGATCGGGGAAGAAGTCAACAAACTCCTCAAGGATGGATTCATCAAGGAAATTTATTATCCGGACTGGATAGCCAACATTGTATTGGTCAAGAAGGCTAACGGGAAATGGTGGGTCTGTGTTGACTACATGGACCTAAACAAAGCATGTCCCAAAGATAGCTTTCTTCCCTGAATCAATCAACTTGTCGATAGCACCGCTTGGCATCAGCTACTCGGTTTTATGGATGCTTATTCTGGTTATAATCAAATTGTAATGCATCCACATGATAAAACAAAAACCGCCTTTGTCACCGAAAAATGTCTTTATTGTTACCGAGTCATTCCTTTTTAATTGAAAAATGTAGGTGACACTTATCAACGACTGGTCAAGAAATTGTTCGCCCATCAAATAGGGTGACCAATGGAAGTTTATGTCGATGATATGCTCATCGAGAGTATTAAAGCTACAACTCATGTTACTGATCTCGAGGAAATGCTCCTCCTTGATCCCCGATCACTGATCAAATGAAGCTAAATTCGAACAAATGTGCCTTCGAGGTTACCTCAGGAAAATTTCTTGATTTCTTGGTTAACCATCAAGGAATCGAAGCAAACACCGAGAAGATTAAAGATCTCCTTGATATGGATTATGTAACACCCCAAACATTTCAATACCTGAATATTCAAAGTTCTCAAGTGTTACCATAAAGTTAACTTAATACATACATGTGTATGATACCAATATGACTATCCTAACCTTATATCTAATCTCCAACGTGAATTGGACCATTGGAAATAATCTACATCCACATCTTAAGTCATTAGATCCATCGTTTATCAGGCCATGCCACCCAATGTTGAAACAACCATTAGATTTCAACTAGTCCAACCATCTGATCATAGAAACAACCATTAGATTTCAACTAGGATAGACTAAAAATGTTTATTAACCATGAAGGTTAGACCCGAAGTTGACACAACCATTAATAAGACCATCCATCATATGATTTAACGTAGGTGCCTTCCCTTGAATGAATTAATAAACAGCTCCCTATCTGTAATAATCTAGATGTAAGTCCATTTGTAAGAATTGTTTAGAAAGATGCATACAACCACGTAGAACCATTAGATTTCAGAAAACTTTTAGTTCAACAATAATTATGAAAATGCCATTAACCTGGACCTCGAATTCTAAATCACAAAGTTCTCACGATCTGTTCTATGAGAAACTTTACACCGTGCCTATATATCACAAACTGACTGTACATGTCAAATTTTAACTCTTGGATCAACAAGATCCATGGTTAAAACAAACATTCGTGTACTATGGCCCACCTACGCCTTGAACATGCCTGATCTCTGACTAGGGGCCCACTTATGGACTGACAAAATGAATGAACAGTGTAGATCCATCAAAATCGTTACAATGGACCCCACTTTATGTGTTGCGTGTGCACAGCCAGTGCATGCACCGGCACTGCACAAGACTGATAAATTTGGTCAAACAGGTTTGACCCGACTCTCATTCGAAGAAGGAGAGATTTCTCTCTTCTTCTCTTCTACCTGCAATGGACGGACTGCATCCATTTTTGGAGATATTGTGGCCCACCATCATCATTCGAAAGGATGATCCAAGCCGTCCATCTTGAAGATGGGCCAATTTCGAACAGACCCTAACTCACTCCACACGAAAAAGAGTTCCCATGTGGGCACAAATCCAGTCACAACTAGACTGTGCGAGGATGAAAAATCTAAAAATAGCAATGAATCCGGGTTGGCTCATAAGACTTTCCACGATAGGAAGTCAAACCTAGTATCGATCTAAACGGTTCAAAAACCTGTAATGGGAATCCTGACCCAAGCCATGTTGGCCAAAAGGAGCGAAAAGGAGAGGGAATTTGGCACTTCACCATTTTTCTTCTTACGCAACCCACACTTCTAAGAAATTTGTCCACAAGAACCTCTGAAACTCTCGTTCACAAGGAGACTACATGGCCAGATCAAAAACCTATGGGCTTTGGGTCGTCGGATCACAAAATCAGACCGTCTAAAAGGGACGCCTTAATATAAGGGAAATAGAGAAGTAATTTCTAGAAGAATCAAATCCTGTCTATCCTATCACGCACAAAAATTTGGGATCAACAGCGAACGACGGAGGTTCAAGTAAAAACATCCGATGAACGACCTTAGTTCAAAGAAGTCTCACCCATATATCAGGTGGGATTGATTCTACTATAACTTCTGCAAAGCTAGGCCACACGCAAATCACGGCGTAAACTCCTACACAAATAGAATGCAAAGGAGGAGTCATATCTTACTGTAACTCCTCTTTCACTGGGGCTAGACGTTATAAAACTAAATAAGAGAGATATAGGGAGGAACATCTGGAGAATGGGAAAAGAAAAGATGGAGAAAGAAAAGAAAACAAAGAAAGAGAAATGTGAGAGAGAGAGAGAGAGAGCTTTAACCATCCAGCAGCAGCGTCTCAATGAAAAAGTGAAAGAAAGAAAGAAAGAGAAAGAGAAAGAGAAGGAGAAGAAAAGAGAATGAAAAAGAAAAAGAAAAGAGGAAAAGAAGAAATGAGAAAGAGAGAACTTTGGTGGTGGAGTTGCACCACGACAAGTCAAACCAAGTTAACTCGGCTGAGACTCACTGATGTGTTGCCCTAAGTTGGGTTTGGGTCTGAAATTCTTATCCCATTTTCTTCCTTTTCCTTCCCTTTTAAATATATATATTATAAGTTAAAACATATAAAACCAGATTTTAATTTTCTTTTAAAACTCACCAAACTAAATTGAATCCAACAGTATTATGAACCAAACTTTAATCTTAATCATTCGAGCCTTATGAATCAGGACAAGATTTAAATCCTAAAATGCACTCCTAAACATCTAACCTTGGTGGTAGGCAGACAGACAATTAAAAGTGAGGGTTTTACTCCTTTAAGCTTACAGTAGTTTAAGTTGATATGCATTGTCTTACCTTTTACATACTATGTTTTCATGTTACTATGATTTTCTCTCTATGGTTGTTTAATTTACCATTAACACTTATTTACCCTTTTGAGAATCATGATTCAGTTTACATTCTCTATTAATACAAGTGATGCGTTAAAGGCATCACAACTAGTGAATCAAATATTTTATCGTGGACATAACGCGTTGCGGGTAGCGGCCCTCTTGGTCGGCATGTAATTTCATAGGTTGGTTGGCGTGGTGTACAATCGATGTAAGTAAATCGCTATGCTTGTTACAACACTTTTTCAGGATTGGATGTCGCAAATAGTCACTCCATGAACACATCGTGTTACGTAAATCCCCCAATCGCATTGTTGTGTTGCCTTGAGATACTCGCATAAATTCACATTAACATGGGACATGCCAATGAATATCTGTAGTGTGAGAATGTAGGTCGAGTCAGATATTATGAATTATTTTCCACATTGTGATAGTGATCACTACGTATGATGAGCTACACACACTTTGTTAGGCATACATTCATGTAGATTGCTTGGGCATACTGATCTCTCTCGTAGTAGTGAAGTACGTGATGTATCAAAACCCTTACATTCCTTCTATGATTCTCTTGAATTATTATTAATCTTAAAGGATAACTATCACGATGAGTAGGGCGTTGACCATCTCCAACCCTACAGATGATGCAGGTGACGTATAAATTAAAGACCTAGAGGATTATTTCCCTATGGAAGATTATACTAAAAGAATAAGAAGATGGTTTTATGAATTAGTTTTATACTTTCGTTGCGAACTCAATCAATGTATTAAGATCCCACTGAGAGGGAATTTGATTATTTACTGAATTCTTTTACTCTGATGAAATAATAGATACAGTCGATTTTATTCTCATGAATGTTACCTTCATGAATGTGTCTAGATGTGATATAAATGGAAAAAAAGGTACAATTTTTAAGGCATCCAATTTATACATTATTAACACCCAGATTTTTCTCGGGCACAAGTATAAACTCGGGCCGTGAAAATTTGGGGTGTTACAGTTCGTATCAGAGCATGAGAATGAGATTAACTGGGCCTGAAGGAATGGACCATCATAAGCTTTATGCAACCTAGATAGGATTATGAATTAGATACATATACTTAATTGAATTCCCAAAGGAACTAGGGAGTTGAGGAATTAGAAACTCATATTCAGGTTCCCCATTGAAAATATCAAGTTAGACGTAGAATGTAGAAACTACTAATCTAGGTACCCCCAGAATAAATCCCCAAAATCCTGAAAAAACTTTTTCTGAACTAAATGTCATCCTTAAATAGATTCACAATCAAGAAGAACAAGTTTCCCTTATGGGAACAGAGATTTTTTAATTTTTTCAAAAAATTTAACTACTTTAATGAAATTTTGACATGTTGCGAAACCTCCACTGCTTGCAGATAGAAGACACATCAGAAAAGTTTGAAAATTTTCAAATAGATCGCTTAGGTCTCCATTAACCTTCCTCTAAAATTTCATCTCGATTAGATCCATGCAAAATTACATAAAAATCCGACGGTATTAAAAAATCAGCAAAAATTACTGCCAGACAACAAGCCTATATACACCTCACAAGGGTGAAACACCCCCCAAACCATGGGATCTTGCCTCAAGAAATTTTTTGGAGTCTCAAGAATAAGTCAGGGGCCTAGGTTCCAAATTTCGAATAAATTGGACACATGGATCATGAATTAAAATTCTGAGAGTGACAGGTGTTTATATAAAATGATTTTTTTTTTTGAAGTTACAATGTTCATGTAAAAGACGATACTAAAGCTTAGGTTCTACAAGGAATGAATTAGAGCCTATCCTTTATGAAACCTAGGATGCTCTCATGGTGAGATGAAAAATTTCATGGTATTCCCTAAAGATTTAGAATGATCAGAACCATAGATTTACGGAACTGTAATCAGGTAAGGCATAAGCAGGTAAATCCAATCTCCAAATCTCAGGGTTGAGATTTTTTTAATGGGGGTAGACCATAGCATCCTGATTTCATGTAGCCAATTATACGCGCACTTAGACATATATATATATATATATATATACACACACACACACACCTTACGAGTAATACATTGAAGACTCAAGCATAATGGATTAGTAAGAATGGTAGAAGAAATTAATGGGTCACGTAGAATTATCCCTTATGAGAGTATAAGATTTCTTGATATTCTCCATAAGTTTAGAACGATTGAGATTATGGACTGATGGAACCATGTTTACACGAAATTTGCACGGTTTGACTCAAACTCTAGTCCTAGATAATCTCAAATGATCCTAATGCCCTAATCAAGCAAAGGATCGAGATTTAACAAGATTATGAATTGATACCAATAATCGTCTGTACTGTGCAGGTGAAGGATCTATGTATCGGGCGTAAACCCACTACAACTATCTATTCATATTACCTCAAACACAGGAAGTAGCACCTCAAAGGCATGGGGAATGGCTTATATAATAGGAGTACTAAATTTCAAGGGTGAAATTATGTTTAAGGGGGGTAGATTATAACACCCCAAACATTTCAATACCCGAATATTGAAAGTTCTCCAGTGTTACCATGAAGTTAACTTAATACTTACATGTGTACGGTACCAATCTAGGTATCCTAACCTTGTATCTAATTTCCAACGTGAATCGGACAATTAGAAATAATCTCCATCCACATCTTAAGTCCTCAGATCCATCGTTTATCAAGCCATGCCACCCAATGTTGAAATCCATCACATAACAAGATAATCCAACCATCTGATCAAAGAAACAACCCTTAGATTTCAACTAGGATCGACTAAGAACCCTTATAAACCATGAAGATCAGACTCGAAGTTGACACAACCATTGATAAGACCATCCATCATGTGATTTGACGTAGGTACCTTCCCTTAAATGAATTAACAAATATCTCCCTATCCGTAGTAATCTAAATGTAAGTCCGTTTGTGCGAATTATTTAGAAAGACGCATACAACTATGTAGAACCATTAGATTTCACAAAACTCTTAGATTAACAATAATTATGAAAATTGCATTAACCTGGACCTCGAATTCTAAATCACAAGGTTCTCACGATCCGTTCGACGAGAAACTTTACACTGTGCGTATATATCAGAAACTAACTGTACATGTCAAATTTCAAATCTTGGACCAATAAGATCCATGGTTAAAACAAACATTCACGTAATATGGCCCACCTACGCTTCTAACCTGCCGAATCTCTGACCAGTGGCCCACTTATGGACTGACAAAATGAATGAACGTTGTACATCCGTCAAAATCATCATAATGGACCCCACTCTACGTGTCATGTGTGCACAGCCGGTGCATGCACCGGCATTGCACAAGACCAGGAAACCCAGTCAAACGGGTTTGACACGACTCTCTTTTGAAGGAGAGATTTCTCTCTTCTTCTCTTCTGCATGCAACGGACGGATTGCGTCCATTTTTAGAGCTGTTGTGGCCCACCGTCATCATTCAAAAGGATGATTCAAGCCATCCATCTTGAAGATGGGCCAATTTCGAACAGACCCTAACTCACTCCACACGAAAACGAGTTCCCATGTGGGCATAAATCCAATCAAAACTGGACTATGTGAGGATGAAAATTTTAAAAATAGTAACGAATCCGGATTGGCTCACAAGACTTTCCATGATAAGAAGTCGAACCTAGTCTCAATCTAAACCATTCAAAAACTTGGAATGGGAATCCCGACCTAAGCCACGTTGGCCGAAAGAAGTGAAAAGGAGAGGGGATGCGGCACTTCACCATTTTTCTTCTTACATAACCCACACTTCCAAGAAATCAGTCCTCAAGAACCTCCAAAACTCTCATTCGCAAGGAGACAACATGGCTGGATAAAAAAATCCTATGGGCCTGGGGTCGTTGGATCACAAAATCAGAACGTCCAAAAGGGCCGCCTCAATCTAAGGGAAAAAGAGAAGTAATTTCCAGCAGAATCGAAGCTTGTCTATCCGATCACGCTCAGAAAATTAGGATCAACAGTGGACGATGGATTTTCAAGCAAAAATGTCCAATGAACGACCTTGGCTCAAAGAAGTCTCACCCATAGATTAGGTAGGACCGATTCTGCTACAACTTGTACAAAGTTGTGCCACATGCAAATCATAGCGTAAACTCCTGCACAAACAGATTGCGAAGGAGTTGTATCTTACTGCAACTCCTCTTTCGTTAGGGCCAGACATTATAAAACTAAACAAGAGAGATATAGGGAGGAACATCCGGAGAAAGGGAAAAGAAAAGAGGGAGAAAGAAAAGAAAATAGAGAAAGAGAAACATGTGAGAGAGAGAGCTCCGGCCATCTAGAAGTAGCATCTCAATGAAAAAGAAAGAAGGAGAAAGAAAGAAAGAAAGAAAGAAAGGGAAAGAGAAAGAGAAAAAGAAAAGAAAAGAGAAAGAAAAGAAAAAGAAAAGAAAAAGAAGAAATGAGAAAGAGAGCTCAGGTGGTGGAGTTGCACCATGATAAGTCAAACCGAGTTAACTCGACTGAGACTCACTAAGTTGTTGCCCCAAGTTGGGTTCAGGTCCGAAATTCTTATCCCATTTTATTCCTTTTCCTTCCCTTTTGAATACTTTCTTCTCCAACAATACAGGTGGAGAATTCCACCAACACAAACTGAGTCGACTTGGTATAACACTCTTAGAACTTATATATATATATATATATATATATATATATATATATATATATATATATATATATATATATTCTAAGTTGAATCATATAAAACTAGATTTTAATTTTCCTTTAAAACTCACCAAACTAAGTTGAATCCAACAGTATTATGAATCAAACTTTAATCTTAATCATTCAAGCCTTATGAATTAGGACAAGATTTAAACTCCTAAACATCTAACCTTGGTGGTAGGAAGATAGACAATTAAAGGTGAGGGTTTTACTCCTTTAAGCTTACAATAGTTTAAGTGGATATGTGTTATCTTGCCTTTTACATACTACGTTTTCATGTTACTAAGATTTGCTCTCTGCAACTGTTTAATTTACCATCAACACTAATTTACCCTTTTGGGAATCATGATTCAATTTACATTCTCTATCAATGCAAGTGATGTGTTGAAGGTATCACAACTAGTAAATCAAATATTTTATCATGGACGTAATGCGGTACGGGTAGTGGCCTTCTTAGTTGGCACATAATTCTGTGGGTTGGTTGGTATGGTGCACAATCGATGTAAGTAAATTGTCATCCGTGTTACATCACTTTCTTGAGATTGGATGTTGTAAATAGTCGCTTCATGAACACATCATGTTATGTAAATTCCTCAATCGCGTTGTTATGTTGCCTCGAGATGCTCATATAAATCCACATTAACATGGGACACGCCAGCGAATATCTGTAGTGTGAGAATGCGGGTCGAGTCGGATATTATGAATTATTTTCCACATTGTGACAGTGATCATTACGTATGATGAGTTGCACACACTTTGTTGGGCATACATTCATGTAGATTTCTTGCGCATACTGATATCTCTTGTAGTAGTGGAGTACATGATGTAATAGAATCCTTACATTCCTTTTATAAATCTCTTGAATTATTGTTAATCTTAAAGGATAACCATCACTATGAGTAGGGCGTTAACCCTATCCAACCGTACAGATGATACAGGTGACGTATATATTAAAGACCTAGAGGACTATTATAATGTCCTAGATTTTTGCCAACTTGGAGTTAGACGTCCTTGGGCAATGGGTCTATCATAACACCTTATCAACTTCTCAAAACTCAATCCTAACGTCTTAAAAAACCCCTCCCCCCCTTTCAACCCATCTCCTTCGAAAACTTCACCTCCACCACCCTATTCTTTAAATATTTCTAGGTACTTTCATATTAGACACAAATCCTAAAGTTTAAATGATGAAGAACAATAATTAAACTAAAATTTACTATAAATAGTAAAAATACAAATGATAACCTGATGGAATCTTGGAAAATAACTAGGTTATTTGGATAACTTAGCTTCTCCTACCCCAAAATCATATATTGCACATCAAATAACTCATTCGGGTTTGCAAGATACGCTCGTTTCAAGAATCGAGTGGCAGAATCACCACCAAGACTACTAGAGGGGTGCGGCACCACCGCCTGGTCGGCGGTGCACCGAATTTTGGTGGACCATAATGAAATTTTTTACGTTTTTAGGTCAACTTTAAAAAATCATATCACCCTCAATATAACTCCAATTTAGGTGATTCAAAAGCTAAATTGAAGCTTGATAAATCTAGTTTCATATAAAACTAAAAAAATAAAATAAAAATTTTAATATAGTTAAATCTAGGATGATGTGACAACTATCTAAAAATTATTAGTTCAGAGAGCCGCTACTTTCAGAATTTTTAGAATTTTTTGTAGAACACGAAATTTAATAAAATTTGGTGGAGATAAAGTAGACTTGATGATGAACTACTAAAAAAAATATATACTAACTAAAAGTACAAAAAAAATATAGAACTACCTGAGGACCGCATCCTGTAATATAATTTAGGCAAAATTTAGTTAAGTACTAAACTAAATAATCGGTGGATTTAGCTTGGACCACCATCTTCATAAATGACATGACCTAAAACCATTAATACCACTGACACAATGTCTCTTAAAGACGTAGGAGAAATCCTAAGAACCTGTCACCCTCAGGAGTACCTTGAAACTCCGTATCGTACCTAGACGGCACGTCAAAAAGCCAATGACCGCAAAACTATACGGTTATTTCTGTCCTACTGGGTTTAACAACCATCATGGGAATTGAGCCCAGATAGTATCCAGAAATGTACAACTTGATCCTTGAGTGAAGTGTGTGAGAAACGCGAATATCTTTTGTAATGAAACTTAAGTGAATTGGGCCATTTACTCACGCACAAAATTAAGGATTTCGGACCGTCAGTTTGTGACCAAACTTCACCCATGGGAAAAGTAAATTTCCCTGAACATATCTATATACTTATGGCCCCGATCGAGTAAGCATGACTATTGATCTGACACAGGTCTTCCACGGTCTATCTGTTTATTAGATCTTACCGAAATCACATCCTGGCATAGATCCATTGTCAAGGAACTTACCCTATGACATAGGTGAGTAATGGACCTCCCGATGAGCCCCATTTGTCAGAAACAGTCGCTCTTTAAATATAAATTAAGTATACCATGGCCCTGGGCCATTTGTATCACTTCTGGGCCTATATATAGCCCTTAAACCACCACATTTCTATTCCATACAAATTTCTCTAACCCTAGAAGAGAGAAGAGAGAAAAAGAAGAGAAAAGAGCAAGGAGAGGAGAGAGACTTTGGGAGATCGTTGCTGGGATTCTCTCCCACTACTCCACGCACTGAATCACCTTTCCACTTCGCTACACAATCGTTTTCGGCTTCGATTTGGGTAAGAAAACCTAACCCTAATCTCGATTTAGAGATCTAAATAGAGTAATCGACGAAATAGCTAACCTATTTTATTGCTTAGGTGCCTGACATTCCATTTTCGAGAACGTAGGATTTGAACTGCATCTGAATCAAGTATTATGACGAAAGGTGAGGACTATAAACGTTTAGGTTATGCTTTTTAATGCTTTCAATGTTAGTAATGATTTATGTCTGACTTGATTGCTATCATATTAACTTAGATATGTCATTGTCGATATAATATACATGTGTGAACTATGTAGTACAAAATACGCATCTCATGTGTTTATTGAAAAGTTTGTATGAACATGTAAATATGATTTGTGTTTGCTAAGACTACTAAACTAGGATTCATCGTTGTCATATGCATGCTGACCTTTCTGTGTAAGGATTTGCTAAATTATATGTTATAACTAACCTAGTCTACGTATTTGGTGAAGTGTAGTCTAAGTGTTTGAAGAATTGTCTGAATGAGAAATTGTTGATGATTTGTATGTATTACGAGTGTTAAGATAGGATTCTTTCTTGTCTTGTACATATGTATAGTTTCTTTCATGAAATTATATTCGCCTTTATGCAAATGATTGATAAAATGCTAGTATGTGGTAATATGATCAAGGTGTTTGATAAAATGCTCAAATGGGGATTTCTCTTGGATTGTTTGTTAAATGTTGAATTGGTTATCACATGTATATAATTGTTGCATCTGAGTAAGACTGGGGCTACAACCTAGCCCACACAATCTGTAATAGTTCCCATTTGGGTGGCCGAATTAGTCTCACCACATTGGGTAATTCGACGAATCCGGGTCGCACCACAATTGTCGATAGTGGTTAGTCCACGAGGAGTGCTTATGCACTCCATGTCAATTAAGTCAACGTGTGCTTATACTAATCGACATGCCTAATAAACCGATTGGCCTATTGTGTTTACCATGTATGGACACTACTGCTTAAATCTAAGGTACCCCTTCCAATATGTAAACCCACTTTAACCATGGTACCACGATCCGCTGAGACTCATGAGCTGGGCATGGTGGTATGGGACACTGTGGTTGAGCTGTCAGCCTACGCTGGGGTGACGAGCCTCCTTGTAGTGACCAGTAAGCAACCCAAACTTGTAAGCTGGGCATTGTGGTATGGGACACCGTGTTCGACCTGTCGGCCTACGCTGAGGTGACGACCCTTCCCATAGTGACCGCGAGTATAAACTTTTGAATTTACTTATCGACTGTTTTTCATTAAGGGTGATGCCTTACAACTTGCCTATCGTCTGTGGTTAACTAGGATTGACAACCCTAGATGGATCCTTCATTTAGGTTAATGATATAGAGCGAGGTACCTTAGCTTCCCGAACCTGCTGTATGAATAAGCTTAATTAAGTACTCGGCTAACATGACCATGCACAACATTGTATGTGCTTTGATGAGGAAGGTACGCTTTAGTGAGGTTGTCATGCATGAATTTGGTTGTCGGAGTCACTTGTGAGGGAGATTTGTGCGAGGGCATGCATCATTACTGCACTCCATTCCTGCATTAACAAGAGTAGTAGAAAGTGATTGTTTTATTGCTTTGTCATTACTGCTTGATTGACTTGATAACATGTTAACCTTTACCTTATAATACCACTGAGTTGGCCACTCATTCCTACTTTGGGACGGTGTTTTAAAACACCAACCAGACTCTGGTTTAGATGCAGGTGACGATAAAATCAATGCAACGGAGTAGGACTTTATGGATAAGGAGGAAGAGTTCTCCCACTTTTAGCTCTCGGGCGGGTCTATGTAAACCTCATGCCGATGCGCAAGGACTACAAGGATATTTGGCTTAGTTGGACACATCTTGTAACGCCCTGAAAATTGAGGGTCAAGCAAAGCTTAGCTCCCGAGTTCCAACGCATCACTTATGTAACACAGATAATGTTGATTATGATGAGAGCATTGAAACATGAATGAGATTATACCAAAATAGCATATCATACTCCAGAGACAGTTAGATTGCAAGCCGAAGACTGTGATAGATGTATAAAATATATAAACTATGGCAAGTCTCCAGAATGTGATAATGTTACCAAGTTAATTAATTACAAATATAATTCTAAAATACACCAAATTGTGTAAGGCCATCTAGTCGACATCCCTATAACCCCGTCGATCAAGACACGGCTCACATGAAGCCGTCAGAATAGAGCATATACGAGTAAGCATCATTGTCATCACAAAGGTCCGGCTCCACCTCATAAGCATCGCCGCCACCTGAAACTCAAACAGAGTCTGGTTAGTGTGTACAACACCGTCCCGTAACGTGGGAGTGAGTAGCTAACTCAGTGGAACAATAAAGCATAGGTTAACATGTTATCAATTCAGCCAAGCAGTAATGATAAAGCAGTACAATCAACATTCCGAAGTACTGTAATTAATGCAAGGATGAGATGCGATTATGATGCATGCCCTTGCCAACATACTCTCTCATGCGACACCATCTTACATCTGCAGCATGCTGTCACCCTCAGTGCTCCACATCTTCCAGGCACATGCAATGCGATGATGAGTATGATTACCGAGTTGTTATTAGTCCATTTTAAACAGTAGTATTGGGAAACTAAGGTACCTTCCTTATATCATTCCCAAACAATGATCCATTCTAGGGTCGTCAGTCCTAGATAATCTCATACGATGTATAATTCTAGGTCACTGCAAGGGCTGCCAGGGCTGTTACACGGAATTGTTGCACCACTTCCCCATCACCTTATCAATATAAGCCTAGTTTATACTTTGTTTACTACAGGAAGGCTCGTCGCCTCTCTGCAGATTCAGAGTATGCTCGAGGTCACTACACCGGGTACGGTCAGGGTTGTCAGGGCTGTTACACAGAATCGTTGCACCACTCCCCTATCACCCATCAAAGCAGTGTAGGCCGACAGCTCGAATATAGTATCCCATACCACCATAATCGGCTTACGAGTCTAGTTGCTCAATGGTCACTACGGAGAGGCTCATGGCCCCAGCGTAGGCCGACAGCCCGACCACGGTGTCCCATACCATCATGCCCGACTCATGAGTCTTGGCGGATCGAGGTACCACGGTTAACGGGGTTGCACTAATAAGTTCAGCACCTTAGGTTCAAGCAGTAGCATCCAAACATGGTGAACATACATTAGACAGATCAGGTTACTTGACGAGCTTGGCTAGCTCGAGCGCACGACAAGTTAAAAGACATGAAGTGCACAAGCACTTCGCGTGGCCAACCACTATCGCCAACCGAAGTATGACTTGGGTTCATCGAACACATCTCACGTGGCGGATGAATCTCAGCCACGAATTCAATCCCGTTACCGATTGCCTGGACTATACAATAGCCCCAAACACATTCAAGTACAGAGAGTCAAAGCAGTAATGGATCAAGATTTCAAATCATATAATCAAATATTCAATATTGTCCGCTTAAGGCTGTCAGGGCTGTTGCACGGAATCGTTACACCACTCCCCCATCACCCCTCATAGATTTTATAGAATACAACTTCAACATGTGAAGTAGTCAGAACAGAATTAAATAAGCAAGTAATTCAACATATGAACAAGCATGTTATAAAATACAATGCAAACAGGAAATCCAAACACATACGTTTTATAAACCAGTAAGTGATTAAACTAAATACTTACATGAAGAAAATCATACACATCACTAAGGTAGTTGAGAATCCTATCTCAACACCCTTATACATTACAATTTACTAACTACTCCTCATTCAGACTTTTCAACAAATACTTCACATACATCAACATACATGACGCATGTTGATCACATAGGTATTAGGCCAAATCCTTTCACTAGGGAGTTACCCTATTTATAACACGCGTGTACCCACGGCGGATAATCATGACAAGCATGAATCCAAGTTCCATACTCATTTGAACATTTTCACAACCACTTGGGCTACACAATTCAACATATATAGCGTATATTGGTCGTGGCGTGATTTAGGGCAAATCCTTTCGTCAAAGGGGTATCGCCTATACAACAATCATATATCCATGACGATTAGTCATAGCGAGCACGAATGCAAATTCTATACTCATTCGGTCATTTTCACAAACACTTAGAATACACTCTTTTGACATACATAACGTATACTAGCAAAAACATGTATTAAGGCGAATCCTTTCATTGAGTGAGTATTATACATATATATAGCATGTTCATACAGTAATTAATCATGGCTAACATACTTTCAAAATTTGTACGTATACGGTATTTTCTACAAATACGAGGAATACAGTATATTCAACATAGTTAACGTATATCTGAAAAACAAAACGGACAGCACTTTATACATGTGCAATTGCATGCAGATCATGAATCTATCATTATCTGACATTGAAAGCGTTGAAAACTATAACCTATACATCTAAAGTCCATACCTTACACCGTAGAAGCGTAATGAAATAGAATGAAATAGAATGAAATAGATTACCTATTTCATCATTTGCAATGTGCATAACCCTAGATCAGATTAGGGTTAGGGTTTCTTACCTAAAAACGAAGTCAGAATCGCCGAGAAAGCGATTAGAATGGAGTGGTTAAGCTTGCAGAGTGGCAGGGAAAGATAGCAGGGAGGTTCTCTCACTTCTCTCATACTTTCACTCACTTTTCTCTCTTCTCACACCTAGGGTTTTTCTCAAATTCGTATGGCTGAATGAGAGAGGGTTTAAGGTCCTTATATAGCCTCAAACCACACCGAAATAGACCTAAGGTCAAGGTATACTTAGGTTATATCCAAAAGTGGACCTGTTTCAGCTCAACGGAGGACTTCTGGCGGCTCCTTTTCTGCGTGCAATCGGACTTAAGCTCACCAACCTTGGATCTAGGTGGAGTTAAGTTTTCGTTCCAGTCGAATTCTTAGATCACACGTGGCAGACCAGTTTCAGTTCAACGGTCACCGAATCTCGATCGGGGATTTCAAGTACACTACCATGTATATAAAAATTTTCCTGATCTAAGGGTGTATTTGGGTCAGATTTCGATAGTTTGATTGCTTATAATTGGGCCCGCAAGTGACAAGTCTCAGATTACTTAAATGAGACTTGATTTCTTAAGAAATCTACATTTTCTCACACTCTTCACTCCGGGCTCAAGCGAATAGTTGTGGGACATTATCTGGATTTGATTTCCAAGATGGTTGTCAAGCCTAGCAAGGCGGTCCTAACCATTTAACTTCACATTAATCAGACATTCAATGTGCGGTCCAGATCTGATACGGAGTTTCATGATGCTCCCGAGAGCAGCCAGGTAATGAGATTGATCCTAGATTTTAGGGTAACCTAACGTCAATGATTCTACAAGTTTTGGGTCTTGCAGATCATATTTAAAGTGGATAAAGCGGATTTCGTAGCTAATATAGTGTAGCACTTAGTTAACTTTGTCTAATTTCTAAAGGATTTAGTCCTGTAAGATTTCTGTCTGAGGTGGTACTTACTCCTTTGTAGCTTATATATAAAGTGATCCAAGTAATTAATTCTTAACTAATTCACACCCTAATTACGACAGAAGAAGGTCCTAGGGCAGGAGAGGCTGATGTTTCTAAATAACCTATTCGTCGATGATTCCATAAGGTCTATGGTTAAACACCCATTTTATTTATGTTTACAGTAATTTTGAGTTTGAGTATTGTTCTTCATCACCTAAACTTTAAGAGTTGTGTCTAATATGAAAGCACTTAGGAAATTTGAAAGGATAAGGTAGTAAAAGGTGAGATTTTTGAAGGAAATGTGAGATTTTGAAGAAAATGGTTTGAAATGGAATTTGAGACTTTTGAATTTGAGCGTTTGAGAAGGTAATCAGGTGTTAAGATCAATACATCGCCTAAGGACGTCTAATTCTAGGTTGGCAAAAATCCGGGATGCTACAATCTACCCCCCCTAAAAATAATTTCGTCCCCAAAATTGGTTAAGGGTAATAAGTAAGGATTCTATTATTTCATTTGCCTAAGACTTATTGATTTCAAGTCTTTATGCGTGGTAGGGTATATCTTGTGCATACTAGTCTAGTACATTTTAGGCTACCCCTCCTAAAAATTTATTTCTTTTATCCCTTGCTTATCCCTTAACAGGTTGATACAATTTATTTCGTCATCTATTTAACGTCTTGACGACAATTCCCAACTATTTGGAGTAAGATAGTTATTTTCAATGCTTGATCAACACGGAGAGACGGTTATAGTGGGCTTGATCCCGATACATCGATCATCTACCTGGCCAGAGTAGAAAGCTCATCGTATCCCTTCCTAGTCCTGGTAGATCCTGGTCTTCTGCTCGGCTAAGCAGTGAGTCCATTGGTAGTTGCCCAGGAATGAGAATTGGGTCAAGCCACGAATGCTTCGCAGTTTATATTTCAGTAACTCCGTAGACTGATCACTCTAAAAAAAACTTAGGGAATGCCCATCACAGAAAGGTTCAAATGTCCTATTTCTCGGGTTTCCCTTTAGGTCTTAGTCTAAGAGAGTCCTCGTTATTATCTCTCCAAGGAAATGGTGAGTCAAATCTTACCAGATCATCCTAGAACGATTTCTCATAGTAGAACAGGCTTCTATTATGTTCGTATTCAACGAGCACAGTTGTAGATACGTTGACCTTAGCTATTGTAATTCAGTTCATACCCATTGTTAGGCTTATTCTGTACTATAAATTTGTTTAATACTTGATCCCTAATTGCTTTACATTCTAAGGAAGATTCAGATCCTAATTAGTGACCTATCTTTACGTACAGTCTGGATCAATTCCATTCGATCCTGGGCCAGTGGGTAATGGGCCCACCACGCTTCCGCTGCGCTCATGAACGGGTAGACGTGTATACCTACTTCACTCAACTGGGTTCATAACTTGTCTACCCCCCTTAAAATTGTTTCTATTCTCAGGGTTTAAGATCTATGTCCTGATTCGTATGTCGAAACAAGGTGTAATGTAGGACCAATCCTTGACACGAAATGGGAAACAAGCCCTCAATACAATGGTCTTCCTTCCATCGATGATGTGTACTATGACATTGGTACCTATGGTCATCGAAAGGAGCTAAAGATGATGGGTATCGTGGTTGATTTCAGGGACAGGTGTGAGTTTGGGGCAAGAGGCCTAATTCTACCAAGGAGTTTTGTCACGGTCCAGACTTACCCTATTTAATCATGTCTAACTTAACAGGCAGGCTATCTTTCAAAGTTCATATGCATAATATGTATGTCAACATGTCATGTGATTTGGGACCAAATTCCTAACTGTCTGTTGCTTATTTGGGAAATTTCTTAGGTAAAAAAAATAAAGTCTCTATCGGCTATATACTCCTAATACTTCTCAACGACGAAGTTATAAAACTGAATAACTAAGTCTATTCTTCAATTGGCTTAGCATAACTAATTAGTCCTTTACCTTCCTTAGCCTAACCAGTAATCTAGTCTTAATTTAGGAGTAGCGGTAATCCACTGGTTGTAATCCAAAGTCTATGCTTATACACTAGATAATTTTATACCCTTTCTAATATAAGAAATTATCTTATCACTTAGGGTCAAAGTTGTGAATTGAGTTGCCCGAACTTAAATTTGACTACACTCGAGCAGTTCACATACGCTCATACTAGCTAAGAAGGTCCTAGGGTTCACGCTATCAATCTAGGGTTCACGTTATCAATTTATTAGATTTCCCATATTGTTATGTCATTCGAATCTAGGAGCACCACTCTAGGTCCAAAACTCTAAGGGCCTATTTGGCTAGTGGTTCTAAGTTGTATTAAATGGGCTTGCAATGCTATTCCCACTTCGGGATTGTGAATGACATGTTTGGTAGGAGGGTGGGTGGGGATTAAAATTAATGATACAGGTTGTGGAAAATGAGCCTTGTGTTGGAAGGTGTGAGATGGGATTTCCAAATCCCATGATGAGGAATTTCTAAGTATAATTGAAAGGAAATCTTGGAATATACTTTTCATTACATACATTACAAACATGGCATTGGAAAATATGGGATACACCCAATCTAGGGACCATACCTTACACATACATTTATTATTACTTTTACAATTTCATCCACCTAATCTCACTTAATGTAGTTGGCCGAATGGCCCTAAATGTCCTCAAACATCTAAAACATTCTACCAACTACTACACCCATCATCATGAAAACATAAACATCCAAAGATGGTAACCCATGCAAACTACAAGACAACAGTATAGATGACTAGACATCCCAGAAAATGGCCGTACCAAGCTCGGATAGAGCCATGAAAAAGTGAAGAAAAGGGAGGAAAGGGATGAGATCCTCGGGTCTCCACAGATTTGGGTCTCAACAGATGTTATAAAGGCCCAAATGAAAGGAGAGAAACGTAGGAAATAAAGAAATGGAAGGGGTAGGGAGCTTACACGTTTTTGAGCTTCACATGGGGCATGTAAGGGCCCAAATGAGAGAGATCGGAGAGGGTAGGGAGGTACGGATGGCTGTACACGATGGATATGGAGGGGTTGTGGCCGAAAATGACAGATTGAGTGATTAGAGTGGAGGTTCGAGAGAGAAAACAACACTTTTTCAAGAAAGGGAGAGCTTGGAGGTGAAATTTGTGAAGGAGGGGGAGGTTTGGAAGTGTTTTAAGGGGCGGCCCATACATCAGGGGGTTACCCTAGCCCCCAAATGCAATCGGCCCAAGCCGCAGGCCCGGCCCAGCCCGTTAACTGGCGAGGACTCGCCACTCCTTGGATAGATGGGCAAGGGCTCACCACAAGGGCGAGGTCCTCGTGCCCCCTAGGCCCGAAAAATATATGGGTCCCACCCTGGGTAGCCCTGGACATGCGTGGGTAGGCCCACGACTCCGTTTCGCTCCGTTTCAGGTCATTTCGCGTGTTTTCTGATACATATCAGCATTTACTAATTTTTAATGGCTGGGATGGGGTGAATTGTGGTCTAGACCCGTCGTGTGATGGTCTAGAAGTGATTTAGGGTTGATTCGTGCGATCACAGTTGAGTACAGAGTCAAACAATACGACCTAATTCAGCGAACTTCGCCGATTGGCGAAACTGGGACTACCTATATCTGTTTCTACGTTCCGTCACTCCCTCCTAAGTTAGAGTGCATCAGAGTGCATCGTGTGACCATAACCCAGGTCCGGTTTAATCCAAATCATGCTTTAATACCATCTTGTAATGCCCTGAAAATTGGGGGTCAAGCAAAGCTCAGCTCCCGAGTTCTAACGCATCACTTATGAGCACAGATAATGATGATTATGATGAGAGCATTGAAACATGAATGAGATTATACCAAAACAACATATCATACTCCAGAGACAGTTAAATTGCAAGCGGAAGACTGTAATAGATGTATAAAATATATAAACTATGGTAAGTCTCTAGAGTGTGATAATGTTACCAAGTTAATTAATTACAAATATAATTCTAAAATATACCAAATTGTGTAAGGCCATCTAGTTGACATCCTTATAACCCCGTCGATCAAGACACGACTCACATGAAGCCGTCAGAATACAGCATATACGAGCAAGCATCATTGTCATTGCAAAGGTCCGGCTCCGCATCATAAGCATCGCCGCCACCTGAAACTCAAATAGAGTCTGGTTGGTGTGTACAACACCATCCCGTAACGTGGGAGTGAGTAGCTAACTCAATAGAACAATAAAGCATAAGTTAACATGTTATCAATTCAGTCAAGCAGTAATGATAAAGTAGTACAATCAACATTCCTAAGTATTGTAATTAATGCAAGGATGAGATGCGATTATGATGCATGCCCTTGCCAACATACTCCCTCGTGCGGCACCATCTTACGTCCACGGCATGTTGTCACCCTCAGTGCTCTACATCTTCCAAGCACACGCAATGCGATGATGAGCATGATTACCGAGTTGTTATTAGTCCATTTCAAACAGCAGTATTGGGAAACTAAGGTACCTTCCTTATATCATTCCCAAACAATGATCCATTCTAGGGTCGTTAGTCCTAGATAATCTCATACGATGTATAGTTTTAGGTCGCTGCAAGGGCTATCAGGGCTGTTACAGGGAATCGTTGCACCACTCCCCCATCACCTTATCAATACAGGCCTAGTTTATACTCTGTTTACTACGGGAAGGCTCGTCGCCTCTCCGCACATTCAGAATATACTCGAGGTTACTACACCAGGTACAGTTAGGGCTGCCAGGTTTATTACACGGAATCGTTGTACCACTCCCCCATCGCCCATCAAAGCAGTGTCGGCCAACAGCTCGAATATATTGTCACATACCACCATAATTGACTCACGAGTCTAGTTGCTCAATGGTCACTACGGGGAGGCTCATGGCCCCAGCGTAGGCCGACAGCTAGACCACGGTGTCCCATACCACCATGTCCGGCTCATGAGTCTTGGCGGATCGAGGTACCACGGTTAACGGGGTTGCACTGGTAAGTTCGGTACCTTAGGTTCAAGCAGTGGCGTCCAAACATGGTGAACATACATTAGACTGATCGGGTTACTTGACGAGCTCGGCTAGCTCGAGCGCACGACAAGTTGAACGACATGAAGTGAACAAGTAATTCACGTGGCCAACCACTATCACCAACCGAAGTACGACTCGGGTTCGTCGAACACATCTCACATGGCTGATGAATCTCAGCTACGAATTCAATCCCGTTACCGATTGCTTGGACTATACAATAGCCCCAAACACATTCATGTACAGAGAGTCAAAGCAGTAATGGATCAAGATTTCAAATCATACAATCAAATATCCAATATTGTCCGCTTAGGGCTGTCAGGGCTGTTGTACGGAATCATTACACCACTCCCCCATCACCCCTTACTGATTTTATGGAATACAACTTAAACATGTGAAGTAATCAGAACAGAATTAAATAAACAAGTAATTCAACATATGAACAAGCATGTTATAAAACACAATGCAAACAGGAAAGCCAAACACATATGTTTCATAAACTAGTAAGTGATTAAACTAAACACTTACATGAAGAAAATCATACACATCACTAAGGTAGTTGAGAATCCTATCTCAACACCCTTATACATTACAATTTACTAACTACTCCTCGTTCAGACTTTTCAACAAACACTTCACATACATCAACATACATGACGGATGTTGATCACATAGGTATTAGGCCAAATCCTTTCACTAGGGAGCTGCCCCATTTATAACATGCATGCACCCACGACGGATAATCATGACAAGCATGAATCCAAGTTCCATACTCATTTGAACATTTTCACAACCACTTGGGCTACACAATTCAACATATATAGCGTATATTGGTCGTGGCGTGATTTAGGGCAAATCCTTTCGTCAAAGGGGTATCGCCTATACAACAATCATATATCCATGACGATTAGTCATGGCGAGCATGAATGCGACTTCTATACTCATTCGGTCATTTTCACAAACACTTAGAATACACTCTTTTAACATACATAATGTATACTAGCAAAAACATGTATTAGGGCGAATCCTTTCGTCGAGTGAGTATTATACATATATATAGCATGTTCATACAGTAATTAATCATGGCTAACATACTTTCAAAATTTGTATGTATACGGTATTTTCTACAAATATGAGGAATACAGTATATTCAACATAGTTAACGTATATCTGAAAAATAAAACAGACAGTACTTTGTACATGTACAATTGCATGCAGATTATGAATCTATCATTATCTGACATTGAAAGTATTGAAAACCATAACCTATACATCTAAAGTCCGCACCTTACGCCGTAGAAGTGTAATGAACCCGATAGATTCGCTAAGCTTTAGTATACGGCAGTTTGGCAACCTATAGAATGAAATAGATTAGCTATTTCGTCATTTGCAATGTTCATAACCCTAGATCAGATTAGGGTTAGGGTTTCTTACCTAGAAACGAAGTTGGAATCGCTGGGAAAGTGATTAAATGGAGTGGTTAAGCTTGCAGAGTGGCAGGGAAAGATAGCTGGGAGGTTCTCTCACTTCTCTCATACTTTCACTCACTTTTCTCTCTTCTCACACCTAAGGTTTCTCTCAAATTTGTATGGCTAAATGAGAGAGGGTTTAGGGTCCTTATATAACCTCAAACCACACCAAAATAGACATAAGGTCAAGGTATACTTAGGTTATATCCAAAGTGGACCTGTTTCAGCTCAACGGAGGACTTCTGGCGGCCCCTCTTCCACGTGCGATCGGACTTAAGCTCACCAACCTTGGATCTAGGTGGATTTAAGTTTTCGTTCCAATCAAATTCTCAGATCACGCGTGGCAGACCAGTTTCAGTTCAATGGTCACCAAATCTCGATCGGGAATTTCAAGTACACTGCCATGTATATGAAATTTTTCTTGATCCGAGGGTGTATTTGGGTATGATTCTAACCATCTGATTGCTTATAATTGGGCCCGCAAGTGACAAGTCTTAGATTACTTAAATGAGACTTGATTTCTTAAGAAATCTACATTTTCTCACACTCTTCACTCCGGGCTCAAGCGAATAGCCGTGCGACATTATCTGGATTTGATTTCCAAGATGGTTGTCAAGCCCAGCAAGGCGGTCCTAATCGTTTAACTTCACGTTAATTGGACTTTCGATGTACTGTCCAGATCTGATGCGGAGTTTCGTGATGCTCCCGAGAGCAACCGGGTAATAAGATTGATCCTAGATTTTAGGGTAACCTAGCGTCAATGATTCTACAAGTTTTGGTTCTTGCAGATCATATTTAAAGTGGATCAAACGGATTTCGTAACTAATCTAGTGTAGCACTTAGTTAACTTTATCTAATTTCTAAAGGATTTAGTCCTGTAAGATTTCTGTCTGAGGTGGTACTTAGTCCTTTGTAGCTTATATATAAAGTGATCCAAGTAATTAATACTTAACTAATTCACGCCCTA
Source organism: Magnolia changhungtana (assembly GCA_030180095.1). Classification (NCBI taxonomy): domain Eukaryota; kingdom Viridiplantae; phylum Streptophyta; class Magnoliopsida; order Magnoliales; family Magnoliaceae; genus Magnolia; species Magnolia changhungtana. Next base: position 4,054,238 of record JASAUF010000101.1, on the reverse strand, counting down.
ATTACGACAGAAGAAGGTCCTAGGGTAGGAGAGGCTGATGTTTCTAAATAACCTATTCGTCGATGATTCCATAAGGTCTATGATCAAATGCCCATTTTATTTATGTTTACAGTAATTTTGAGTTTGAGTATTGTTCTTCATCACCTAAACTTTAAGAGTTGTGTCTAATATGAAAGCACTTAGGAAATTTGGAAGGATAAGGTAGTGAAAGGTGAGATTTTTGAAGGAAATGTGAGATTTTGAAGAAAATGGTTTGAAATGGAATTTGAGACTTTTGAATTTGAGCGTTTAAGAAGGTAATCAGGTGTGAGGATCGATCCATCGCCTAAGGACGTCTAATTCCAAGTTGGTAAAAATTCGGGATGTTACACATCTACTTTACAGCATTTTGTTATTTTAAAATAATACATGTTTATATTAAACCCGGTTATGTAATCATACTCTGGAGGTTTGTGAAACTCCCACATGCTTAAATATATATGATTCAGACTTCCGCTTACTTAATTTAATTATATATGGAGTATGATATGTTGTTTTAGTATAATCTCACTCATGCTTAACTCTTTAATGTGGATGAAATCTGAACATCATCATCCATACTGCATAAGTGATGTTCTGGATCTCGGGAGTAGAGCTTTGCTCAACCCTCAAAATTCAGGGCGTTACAACTATCTCCCTATGGAAGATTATATTGAAAGAATCAGAAGATGGTTTTATGAATTAGTTTTATACTTCCGCTGCGAACTCGATCAATGTAATAAACTCTCATTGAGATGACATTTGATTATTTACTGAATTCTTTTACTCTAATGAAATAATCGATACAATGGATTTTTCTCTCGTGAATGTTACCTTCATGAATGTGTCTGGATGTGATATAAATAAAAAATAAAATAAGGTGTGATTTTTAAGGCATCGAATTTATACATTATTAACACCCGAATTTTTCTCAAGCACGAGTATAAACTTGGGCCGTGAAAATTCGGGACGTTACGGATTCACCAAAGATTACAAAAGATATTCAATGACTTACAAGGAGGATCGCAGCTCTCAATCTTTTCGTGTCCTGAGCTATAGAAAAATGTCTCCCCTTCTTCAAACAGTTGAAAGGAAAACTAGTAAACTAGATAGAAGAATGTGAGATGGCCTTCTAGAAGCTCAAGCAATATTTAGGGTCACCACCATTACTCTCCAAACCCGAGCAAGAAGAATCCTTACTGTTATACTTGGCTATTTCTGATGCAGCAATTAGCTCAGCTTTAATTAGGGAACACACAGGAAAGCAATTCCCAGTATACTATGTCAGTAAAGCCCTTGTTTCAACCGAGACCAGATACCCAAACCTGGAAAAATTAACATTGGCATTGGTCATTTTCTCTCGATGTTTACAATTGTACTTTCAAGCTCACACCATCATTATCTTGACCGATCAACCACTATGTCAAGCACTCCAAACTCTCGAAGCTTCGGGAAGGCTGACTAAATGGGCGATTGAGTTAAGTGAGTTTGATATCAAGTATTGATCCCAAGCAGCTATTAAAGGTCAGGCAGTGGCTAATTTCATTGTCAAATTAACTCATACCTCTGGGCAAGATACCGACCTACCCGGGCTGGAGCTTGTCCCAGGTGTTCTGCCTGACTAAGACCTGACCAAGCATTCGACCATGCGTCCAATGCCCGAGCTACTCCCAACCAACCCAAGTGGATGCTCTATGTTGATGGCTCATCCAACTCTAAGGCAAGTGAGGTCGGGATAGTCCTAGAGACCCCAAACCATATATTTATGCAATATGCCTTAAGATTCGAATTTCAAGCCTCCAACAATATAGCAGAATATGAAGCTTTATTCGTCAAACTTAAATTGGCATCCAATATGGGAGCTCAGCACCTTGAAGTCTTCAACAATTCCTAGTTAGTTATCAATAAAATAGTTGAAGCATACCAGGCCAAGAAGGAAGGCATGAAAGCCTATCTATAAAAGGCCAAAGAATTGATCAAAAATTCTAAAAGTGCAGTGTTGCTCTGATTCCTCAGGCCAAGAATTCTAAAGCTGACTTGCTGGCAAAGTTAGCCACTGCTGACGAAGACGATATTTCAAGATCTGTCCCAATCGAGTTCCTTACAAAATCGAGTATCGACGAGGTTGACCTCACCGTAGTTCTTTCGATAAGTTCAGAACCTACTTGGATGGATCCAATCATCAACTATCTCAAAGAATATAAGTTACCCAAAGATCAAATGGAAGCACACAGATTGTGAACTAAGGCCGCCCACTACACCATGCCCAACGACGTCCTCTATAAAAAAGTTTTTTATCTCCCTATCTCAGATGTCTCCGACTGGAAGAAGCAAGATAAGTCCTAAGGGAGACCCACGAGGGGATCTGTGAAAACCACTCCGGAGGCTGAGCTTTAGTCCATAAAATTATTCAGCAAGGTTATTATTGGCCGACCATCCAAACCGATGCTCGACAATTCGCTCAAAAGTGTGACAAATGTCAATGCTTCATGAACATACCTGGGCAGCCACCTAAAGAGCTCGCCCCTATAACCGGGCTATGGTCGTTTGCTCAGTGGGGAATTAACAGCATTGGTCCTCTCCCAACCGGTAAAGGGCAAACCAAGTTTATTGTAGTAGCGATCGATTACTTTACAAAATGGGCTAAAGCAAACCGTAGGAGAAGATAACCGAACAAAAGATCATAGACTTCATCTGTAAGAACATTATATACAAATTCAGAATTCCTCGAACGATCGTCTCCGACAATGGAAAGTAGTTCGTTAACAAGCAATTCTAGGGGATGTGTGAGAACCTCAGAATTCGCTATGTCTACTCTTCACCGCAACATCCGCATGCAAATAGACAAGTGGAAGCAGTCAACATAATCATCAAACATCACCTTTGAACCAAGCTTGAGAATGTCAAGGGGGCATGGGCTGAGGAACTTCTTAAAGTCCTTTGGGCATACTAAACTACTGCCTGAATAGCCAATGGGGAGACGCCCTTTTCCTTATCATATGGAGTAGAAGTGGTCACCTCTGTAGAGATCGGACAACCAACAGCTCAGACAGAGACGTTCGATGAACAAATGAATCCCGAGCTAATGGCACTAAGTCTCGACCTTCTTGGGGAAAGGAGAGAACAAGCTCAAATCCGAACTGCTATTCGCTAGCAACAAGTGATGGGTTTCTATAACTCTAGGGTGAAAATTAGAAGATTTTGAGCTGGCGACTGAGTCCTTTAAAGAACCTTCCAAAATACTAAGGAACTAGGTTCAGGAACTTTGGGCCCAAATTAGGAAGGACCCTACGTAGTGACGAGTAAAGCCGACCTGGTTCATACCGGCTGGAAGATCTGAATGTCCAACTCTTACCTCATCCATGGAATGCTGAACATATCAAGATTTATTGCCCTTAGCAAATTGGCATGCAGTTTATTGTATATTGATCAGCCTCAAGATAGATCTAATAAAGATCAGTTACAACATGACTCCTATTAGGTCTAGTATGTCTGCCAAGTTCGACCAAAGTCCGATCAAGGTCTGACCTATGTCTGACCTATCTACAAGGTTCGACTTACGTTCGACCTATCTATAGGTTCCGGCCCAAATCCCATCTATCTACCAGATCTAACTCTTTTATTGGGCACGACCTACTTAACTTAGAAAAATCTATAAATGAACGTGTTATCTCAAAAGGGGGTAACTTTCATTGATAAGGCCACAAAGGGCATGACTACATCATTCTACATTCAAAAAAGAAAAAAGAAAAAGGGGAAGGTATTATAAAGAGAAGTTTGTCTTCAAGCCTAAGGGGCCTGTTCGGGAGCCACTTCATCATTAAATGTGTCAGAGCCTGACTCAAATTCGTTTAAGCCAGAGAGATCTAACTCTGGAAAGGCCTCCTTTATGGTCTTGATGCACTTCGCGTAAACCCGCTGGTAGAGAACATTTTAATCATCTATGTACGTCTGGGAGGAGTGATATTCTTTGACAGCATCCTCTTGAGCTTGGATGAGAGTAGCTCGAGCCCCTGCCTTAAGTTTCTTAAGCTTCGTCTCAATCTCCCCGAGCTACGTTCTTGCCTCCCTGAGCTTCCCCCTAGCTTCCTCAAGCTTCGCTCCCAGCTCAGCCTCCTGCCGAGCCAACTGTTCAGAAGCTTCTTCGTGGCCTCTAGCTTGGCCTCTGCAGAAGAAGCGTGACCTCGGGATTGAGCAACCTTAATCTCTTTTTACAAAGCTTTTGACTACTCTCACTTATTTGCCCCTGTAGCTAAGTCATCTCACAGCGTACCTTCAGCATGCATGGGGCGAGCTGCCAAGAAAAAGAAAAAAAAAAGTGAAACTAAACAATCAGAAAGAATGATGAACTACTTATAGAAATATGCTTACCCCAAGAAGGCTCGTCATTTTGAACGCGACGACCGAGTTCGCAGAAGAGTCGAACAAGCCAAGGAAATCTGCCTTGGGCACGTGCTGATCCAACCAAGGAAGGATCTCCTCAATAGCTCGGCGGAGGCCCCGACCTTCCTCCTCCTAAGTTTTTGAAGGACCAACTAAAGGACAGTCGATCTCTTTCACCCCTGCAGAATGAGTAGGGTTATACACAAGTCGAGCTAGCTCGAAAAGCTCACTCGACTCGGCTCGAGTCAGCTCAGATTGACTCAGATTAAAAGGCTGAGTTGAGGCAAATCAAGCTCATTTTCTAAAGCTCGAGTTGAGTTCAAGCCGAGTTCAAGCATGGTGCATTTCAACTCGACTTGACTCGAACTCGACTCAACTCGAAGCTGAACTTAAGCTTAACTCGGATTGAGTAATATTTTTTAAATTATAAATATTATATATTATATATATATATTTAAAAAGTTAAAAGTTAAAAGTTAAAAACTTAAAATAAACCCTACTCGACCTTACCCTCCCTCTCTTTATTTCCCTTACCCCACCCAGCACACCGCTGCCCGCCAGTCACCGTCTTCGCAGGCCAGAGACTCTCTACCCCTCTCTATCTCTCTCATTCTCCTGATCTCACCAAGTCATCCCGCGAAGTCCACTCGGCGACATCGAGCAACCAACGCCCAATCCCAACTCTGCCCGCTCAGCCCATTCGACCACCACAAAGGTAGATGAAGATGATTATTATTTATTTATTTATATTAATATAATAAATATATGATTATAGATTTTTTTATTTTTATTTTTGAATATGATTGGGTCGGGACCATCGGGTTGGGTGCTGGGTTGAGTCGGGTTGGGAGCTGGCTTGTTGGGTTGAGTCGGGTTAGGGTTTGGGTCTGGTGGGGCGGTTGGGTTGGGGTCGAGTTGGGCGCTGGTTTGAGTCGGGTTGGGGTTTAGGTCAGGTGAGGGGGTTGGGTTGGGTCGGGTTGGGCACTAACCCACTGGGTTGAAACGGGTTGGGGTCTGGGTGGTCGGGGTGAGGGCTGGGTTGGGTCAGGTTGGGCTCTGGCCCACTGGGTTAAGTTAGGTTGGGGTTTGGGTCGTCAGGGTGGGGGTTGGATTAGGTCGGGTTGGGTACTGGGTTGAGTTGGGTTAGGGGTTGGGTCGAGTTGGGTGATGGGGGCTGGGTTGGGTCGGTTTTGGTGCTCGGTTGAGTCGAGTGTGGGGTTGAGTCAAACACTTTTGTTTATAAATTATAAGTTATAACAAATTAACAATATTCTAAATGGTGTGCAGCAATGTTTTCAGATGATCCATCTACCAATATTTGGGATTATGGATCTCAAGTGTACTCCCCAAACTCTGAAAGAATGAAAATTGAATGTAATTTGCGTAGGGCCAGATTTGTTATCAAAACCATGTCCCAAAGCATCACAGAGGTATGATTTTTATTCCAAGCTCTTGTAAACTCAAACAAGAAGCCTTCCACCCCTTCCCCCACACCGAATACAACTAGCCATAAGATATACCATAACAGACCCATTCTAATCAACAAATATTCTGAAATAAGGAGGGTGAAGAGAATTAGTAAGGAAGAGGATGAGAATAATGAAGCTAGATTAAGAAGACTAGAAGAAAAGCAATTACAAATAGCCTTAAAGTTGAGCAAGGAAGAGGCAGATGCATCAAGATATCAACGATGTGCTCCTTGACAATATGATGCAAAAGAAGGATCGAGCTCAACAAGGAAGAAGCCATCATATTTTATTTCCAAACTCGCCTCATTTTACAAGATCTTAGGTATTCCGTATAAATTAGCTCATAAAAATAGTTTGAAAAAATTATCTGAATTTATAACTCTAGACCAAAAACATTAAGGGTGGAGTCCAACAGCTTCTTTCATTTAACATTTCTGAAGATGATGACTCTCAAACTACACTCTCAACATATAAATATGATCTAGATAAACTAAAAGAGTGGTTTGTGAGGTTGGTGATAGTTAATGAGAAGTCATTTAGCATGGTAGAAAGCAAAGTTTTCATGGAATTTGAAAATTTTCTAAATTCCAAATGTGAGAAGGCCTCTCGTATTACTGTGAAAAGGGAGTGCATGAAGATGTATGTTATTGAGAAAGCTAACTTGAAAGCTCTTCTGGCATTCGTATCTAGAATAAATTTGACTTCGGATATGTGGATGACCTCGAATTAAAGAAAGGGATATATGTCATTGAACTCACACTTCGTTGATATGGATTGAAAACTATAAAAGAGGATTATAAACTACCGCTACATTCCTCCTCCTCATATCGGTGTGGTATTGTCCAACTGCATTTATAACTGTCTTATTAAGTGGGCATTGAAAAGAAAATTTCTTCAATTATTTTAGATAATGCCTCTTCCAACAATACTTTGGTTTCTTTCTTATGTACTCAATTCAAGACTGTCGAAAATTTATTCTTCGAAGGTAGAATATTCCAAGTCAAATGTCGTGCTCACATACTCAACTTGATTGTGCAAGAAGTGCTGAAAGCAATTAATTCAACGATTGCCAACATACGAGATAGCGTTAAATATATAAGGGGGTCACCTTCAAGACTGAGTACGTGGAATGATATAATCTAACGTTTGGATTTGAAATCTAAACAACAGTTGAAGTTGGATGTCTGCACGCGCTAGAATTCAACTTATGAAATGTTGGATACGACTTTAGAATTTAAAGTTGCATTCCTTGAACTGGGACATGCAATAAAATGTACATATACGTGTCAAGTGATGAAGACTGTAAGAAAGCTGAAGATGTTCATCAGTTTCTCAAAGTTTTTTATGATCACACGAAGATTTTTTCAAGAAATAAGTATGATACGGAAAATCAATTTCTTCTTGAAATTACTTTCATTATGGACGCGCTAAAAAAGTGTGCTGCTGATGGTACAATTTTTTTTACAAGAGATAGCTTTTAGGAATGCAGATGAAATTTGATAAGTACTGGTCTGAATGCCACTTGTTAATGGCCATATCAGTTGTCGTGGATCCACGATACAAGATGGCAATGGTTAGATTTATTTTTAGATCACTTTATTCCAGTTCCAAAAGAGTATTAGCAAAGACCGTCATTATTAATGTTGCAGTTGAAGAGTTGTTCGCTTCATATGTTGGTAATTCTGCCGAAATATCAAGTGTAGCATGTACTTCTCAAACTGCGGGTAATTCTTCTACTGCGGGCAAGCGACTTCATGACTTTATATCTTTTTTTAGATGAAGGAGAAACGACGACACATTAAACTAAATCCGAAGTGGAGAAGTAACTAAATGAACCAGCCATAAGGCTACAAGAATATGTTTTCGATATTTTGCAGTGTTGGAAGTCGAGAACTCGTGAATATCCTAGACTTTCAATGTAGACTTTTGATGATGACACGAGACATTTTATCAATTCTAATTTCGATCGTGGCATCAGAATCAACTTTTAGCAACAGGAACAGGGTAGTTAGTGAAAAGGTATAACACTTAGTCCTAAAGGGGGGGGGTGAATAGGACTATGTCAATTTAAAAAATAATGAACTGAAAGTTTAAATAAATCAGAACTTATCAGAGATCTCAATCATAATAGTTTGAGAAATTGATTCAAATCTTGTTCAAAGGATAACCTTACACCAAAAACAGATGTTTTAGGTAGGACAACCTGATTTCTTGAACATAGTAAGGATCAAGATTGCAAACTAAAATGAGAGGAAAAAAGGTAAGAAAGTTAACTATTACAAGTATTCACCACATGTACATGAAAATATTACAATCATTCAACACATATACATCACATACAACATTCACTACAAAAAACCAGGAGTTATAGTGGTTCGATGTGTACACCAACTATTCTCAAATAGCCACACCTACTCCACTCCCAATAATCATAACCCACATGATATTGGCGTTCACTAATAATTAAGGTTTTCTCAGGTTCACCTTAAAACCTATACAGTTGTATTTTCAAATGGGTTATCACAATCGAAACCCCACGCTGAGATTTTTTGGCTATCTCAATCAAAACCAATACAAAGATTTTCTAGATATCTCAAAAAAAAAATGAATAAAGAATACTTATCTTCTTTTGAAGATGCTCTTTGATGTAGCCTGTAGAACCGATTTGCTTGATGTAGAAATGTTCAATGTCCAATAACACAATCAAGGGTTCTAAGTTCTAGATTGATTTTAAATTAATTCAAACCTTGGGCTACTTGTTTGAATTCCTTGGATCTAACAAGGAAGGGTATGAACTTCCTTTAAAACATAAGATTCAGAAAAGAGAGATCAAAGAATTACATAAAAAGCTAATAAAAGATTTAAAATCACCGTGCTATAGTTTCAATATGATAGGGGCTTTTCTCTCTCAAAATGAAGACTTTTTATGGCTTTGATGAATGAATTTGGAGTGAGAAAAGACCTCTATTTATAGGCTTGAAATTGGTTGCTTTGACTGGTCTAAGGTCTCCTTCGACTCGGCTAAGTTCCAACAAAATTTTAAATTTTTAGCGCGATCGGATAAAACCATTCTTCGACTAGTCGAAGGGCTTGCTCAACTGGTCGAGCATCTCCTTCGAATTTGTCGAAGGAGTGCAAAATTAGTTGATGGAGTTCGAGTTGAGCTCCCTTCGACTGGTCAAGGGTGTGCCCACCACTGGTTGAGGAACTACCAGAAAAGTCCATTTTTGAGTTTGAATCTTGGACTAGTCGAAGTAATTCTTGTAGTGGTCGAACCAGAACCTAGACTAGTCGAACTTAGGCTTGGACTAGTCAAACCAAAGCCTAACTAAAGTATAAAAACCCATGTATGTTTAGCATATGAAATGACCTAAGTCTAGGGTTATACCTGAATTTATTGGACATTGAAGTATATACCTTAAAGTTTCTACTTAAATCTTCAGTAGCATTCAGTGGATCTTCTACTTGAAGTAAACTTGAAGTTGTAGCTTGATCTTGAACTTGAAGTAACCATCTTCATGTCTTGCACTTTCCAATTTCATGTTTGATCTTGAAGGTGAACTTTCCATCTTGACTCACTTGAAGGAGAACTTTTCATCACATGAAAGAGTCATACTTATAAGTTATTTTGTCCCATCAAAAATTGACAAATAAGGTGCTTTATAAAACACAACACTTACAACCTACCCCTTTGTCTAATTCATGACAAAACACACTTAGAACAAAATATAAAAATACCAAACTTCACACTTTCTCTCAATATGAACACAACATCTGCTCCCCCTCAATTTTAACTTGGACTTGTGTAGAATACTTGTATTAATATATATATATATGTGTGTGTGTGTGTGTGTGTGTGTGTGTGTGTGTGTGTATTTCTAAACATATACAATCCACACAATCCACAAGCATAACCATTAAAAACCATAAATCTCTCTCCACATACCATAAATTTCTCCCCCTTTTTTTCACAACTTGACAAAGGAAGACAGAATGACAATCATAGATAAATGAAAGACAATAGAAGAGAAATATATTAAGAGCAAATCAGGAGAGTAGGAAGAAGATTGAGAAAGCATTAAGAAAGTAACATCCAAATGTCATACAAACCGAGCATAAGTTAACATTATATAGTCGAAAACAAATAAAATCAAAGCTTAGTCCGAACCAGAGGAAAAAGGAGGTGGGATAGATGGGTCAATCTGATGAAGTCCTTTAGTAACGCGATGAAAATATTTTCACATATACTTCATTGAAGGCTTGTGACTTTCCGTCAGATTGTCCTGTGAAACTTTTAACTCAACCACCTTCTCCTCTAAAGAACGAAGGCGATTATCAAATTGAGACGATTGAAAGTCAAGATCCGCCTCATCATCTGTTTCTAATTCATCAAAGATGTCATCCATAGTAGTGTCTGCAGGCAAGGTGTCTTCTTCTTCTTCAACATCTTCCTCATCTCGCTGACCTGGCAGATACTCTAAGTTCATCTTATTGATGTTAGAGTTATTAAATGGAAGGACTGCTATCGGTGCCTCAATAGGAGGAATGACCACATTGCAATGAAGTGCAAGAGTAGTCATATGATAGGCAAAAGTGATAGAGCCATGGCCAAGATGGAGACAAAATTATATCATACTATAACAGATCAGAGAAGGAAGACATATGAGAATGTCAGACATGATAAAGTGAAGAATACGACACATAAAGGGAGTAAGTTCAGCCTTATTGCCAAATCTAGGATAGACATTAGAGATAAAATGGGTGAAAAACTTTGTACCTGGGCAACATTCGATTAGCACGAAGGGCATTTCCCAAACTCCATTCGGCATTAAATCGATGCAATTTGTGGGTAATTGCTCGCCGTTCAGACTTAATTATTTTCTCAACTAATGTAGGTATTGGAATACCTTCATCATTTACATTTATGTCCAATAGTCCTGAGATAAGATGTTTATCTATAGGGAATGTCCCTTCTCTAAAATTGATAGAGAATGTAAGATCATCTAGGGACACTTCTCCTATAAACACATACATTGCTTGTGCAATCAAACGGTATGCCGGTCCACCCCAATTTAAAATGTTTTCTCAACCAACAATGTTAAGGATAGGAAGAAGTTGAAATGGAGCTAAATTATTGACATTAACCGTCCTTTCTATTATGACTTCTTTATTACAAAGATCCTGAACATACTCCGGGTCTTCCTCGGGGGCCCATAGGGTCCTAACCCTAAGTGGACCCTAAGTGGAGTCGACCTAAAGGATAAGCCACGAGTGACTTTCTTCCTAGTTCGATGTTCTATTTAGTGATTGCAATAGAGAAAATCAAAAATAGAAGTTGGGTTTGATAAGAATCTGATTTTTATCAGAAAAACCTCTAAGAAAATAAAGGAAATCTCAAATCGATAGCAACATGAAGTTTAAAATGCATATAAGAACCCAAATCTAAAAGGAAATAGAAAATGAGGCACTTACAATGACTCTATGGAGATGGGTTCGACGAGCCGAGAGAGAGCTTGTTGAGGAAGATGAAGAAAATGAAGAAAAAAGTGATTTTTCCCCTTTTTAGAGAAGACCACCCGCACTCCTCGACTAGTCGAGTACTTGCTCGACTGGTCATGCCACATTGAATTTTAAAATTTTCTAAACATTTTACATAATAAAAAATGTAAAAAAAATCATTAATTAATTTGAAATATACATACCAATATCATGTTTTAATTTGGAAAATATATTCCTGTCGAGTGGTTTAGTCATAATGTTCGCAAGCTGATTTTTAGTTTGGATACGTTCTAAACAAATGCTTTTTTCTTCAACCAATTCTCGAATATAGTGATAACGAATGTCTATATGCTTCATACGAGAATGTTAGATGAAATTTTTAGAAATACTAATTGTGCTAGAGTTATCGCAATACAAGAGCATTGTATCTTACACAATTCCGTAATCATTTAGCATTCCTTTCATCCAAACTGGCTGGGTACATGCATTATGTAAGGCTCGTATCCTAGTTCGTACCATTCCGTAGACTGCTGCGATCCTTTCGATCAAATTTCGACAACCTGCGACCTGTAATCAACATTTGCGCGTGACCCTAAATCTCATCCTGAAAATCTATGTCGACTCGAATTGCAACTTGTACCCTAGCGACGCACCGTCGTAGCTGTTCCAACATCGTATCTCGCGTGCCGATACGATACCCAGGCCAGGAGTTGTAGGCCCACATTAATTTCAAGGAAAACACCGCTCGTTGTAAATCCTAAGAGAATCTCTACAACCCATCACACCAATCAATCAATCACAAGTCAAGTACACATCCTATCACAAGTACAAGCTACCCATACCCTATCCATCTCTCTCCCATTCCCAAAGTCAACTCTCTCTCTCTCCACACATCCCTTACACCCATCACCCATCACTCCATCACCTTTTCATCCCATCACTTCTCTCTCTCTCTCTCATTCTCTCTTTTCACTCCCAAGCAACCAAGAGACCAATCGTCCAAGCCTCCCAAGGAGAAGCTAAGTGTGGCCCACTTCCCTACCTTAAAACTCTCATCTCTGCATTCCAAACTTCATCATCCACCATCAAAGGTTGAGCATAAGAGCTAAGGAAGCTAAGGGATCAAGAATAAGGCCAATTGGTGGGTGATCATAGCGTAGGATCTTGATTTTTTTAATGTAAGGCCTGCTTGTGATGGGATCCATCTTGATGTCTGTGTTGTAACAAAGAGGGGCCCATAGTGGCGAGGTCCCTCCAATATGCCATCTCTCTCTATCTCTCTTTCTCTCTCTTTAGTGATGAATTGTGGCCCACTTGATCTAAACTATCCATCTGTTGGGCCCCTTCTTGCTGCCATGGATGAAGTAAAAACACAAATATCAGTTTGATTTAACCCACAATGGGCCATCATACGGGACCCACCTTGATGGCGTGCCCCATCCGTGGCCGTCCATCCGTCCACTAGACGTCCAATGTCCCTAGACGAAGAGAAAACACAAGTATCAACTTAATCCAAAGCTGAGGTGGGCCATATGTGTGGACCCACCAGGACGATGTGCTGATCCACATCATCCGTTGAAGCCAGGACAGTGGATCTCATGCAGCTATTGTAACACCCCGGATTTTTGCCAACCTGGGATTAGACGTCCTTAGGCGATGGGTCGATCCTAACACCTTATTAACTTGTTAGAACTGAATCCCACAGTCTAAAATCGCTTCTGAACCCATTTCCTTCACAAATCCAACCCTTCACCATCTTGTTCTTTCAATTTTTCAAAGCACCTTCGCCCTAGACACTATCTTAAACTAGCTAAGTAGTATAACTTGGATCACTTTAGATACAAACTATAAAGGACTAAATACTACCTCAGACGGAAATCACTTAGGATTAAATCCTTTAGAAATTTGACAAAGTTAACTAAGTGTTAAACTAGATTAGCCATGAAATCCATTTGAATCGCTTTAAATACGATCTGCAAGACCCAAAACTTGTAGAATCATTGACGCTAGGTTACCCTAAAATCTAGGATCAAACTCATTACTCGACTGCTCTTGGGAGCACGTTGAAACTCCGTATCAGATCTGGACCGCACACCGGGAGTCCGAACAATACGAGGTTAAGAACTTAGGACCGCCTCGCTGGGCTTGACAACCATCTCGGAAATCAAGTCCAGACAATGTCCCACGGCCATTCGATCGCGTCCGGAGCAAGGGAGTGTGAAAACCACCATTTCCTTTACAAAATAAATATCTTGAATAGTGATCTGGCACCTTTTGTTTGCAGATCAGTATTAAGCAACCAGACCGTCAGAATCAGACCAAATTACACCCTCGGATCAGGAAAAATTTCAGGTACATTTACATGTACTTGGAACTTCGGATCGTGGCCCACTGACCGTTGAACTGAAACTGGTCCGCCACGCGTGATCTGGAAATTTGAATGAAATGAAAACTTAATAGAACGTAGATCCGGTGTTGGTGAGCTTAAGTCCGACCTTTGGCTCAAGGAGGCCCGCTAGAAGTCCTCCGTTGAGCTGAAAAAGTTCCACTTTGGCTATAACCTAGGTGAACCTTGTCCAGAAGTCTATTTTGGTGAGGTTTTAGACTATATAAGGACCTTAAACCCTCTCCCATTTCAGCCATATGAATTTTGATTTGAGAGAGAGAAAAAAGAGAGAAAGTGTGGGAGATGTGGGAGGAACTCCCTACTGCTATTCGGGCTCCACTGCCTGATTCTCATTGCTTTCCCGACGAGATCAACTCCATTTTAAGGTGAGAAACCCTAACCCTAGATCTGATTTGAGGTGTATAGGCTATAGGTTATGAAATAGCTAACCGATTTCACTCTTTAGGCTAGAAAACTCCCGAATACGGAAGCTCATCCAACCTTGCTGATTCGTTGAGATTCCAAGAGGCAAGGTGAGGACTTTAGGTGTATAGGTTGCGGTTTTCAACGCTTTCAATGTCAGATAATGGTAGATTCATGATCTGCATGTAATTGCACATATACAAAGTGCTTTCCATTTTCTATTTCGATTAGAATTGTAGAATTTGGAATTTCACATACTCTAGGTATTCGTATAAAATACTGTATACGTATTTTTTATGGAAATGTGTTTGACATGTTTAATTGTCGTATGGATATATGATGTATGGATAAAATACTCATTTGGCGAAAGGGTTCGCCTAAATACATGTTTACTAATATACACCATGTATGTAGAAATATGGTATTGTAAGAAGTACCGTATACATGTATATTTTAGCGATGTGTTTGTCATGATTAATTGTTGTATAAATATATTATGTATGCGTAAAATACTTTCTTGGCGAAAGGACTCGCCCTAATACATGTTTGTTAACATACACTAAGTATGTTGAAATAGTGTATGTTAAGTGTTTGTGGAAATGCTTGTGTGAGTAAGTGTTTGGATGTTGATGCCTTAGGAGGGTTTGAGATGGGATTCTCAACTACCCTAGATACATGTATGATTACCTCCATGAGGTTGTCTACTTAAACCGCTTACTTGTAATATATGTGTTTGTATTCCTGGTTTTATAGTGTTTCATAACATGCTTATAACATGCTTTATAAGATGCTTTATGATATGGTTGATAACATGCTCAACTGATTGTATGATTTTAATTATGTAATGCGAATGTTTAAATTCATAATTACGTTGTATGATCCGTCATGGGTGATGGGGGAGTAGAGCAACGAGTGCGTACAACAGCCCTGGCAGCCCTAAACGGATAATACCAGACTCGATTGTATGATTTGAATCTTGATCCATTACTGCTTTATCTATTTGCAATTGAATGTGATTGGGGCTATTGTATGGTCCAGGCAATCGGTAATGGATTTGAAAGCGTGGTTGTGATTCATATACCACGTGAGATGTGTTTGACGAACCCGAGTCGTACTTCGGTTGACGATAGTGGTTGGCCACACAAAGTGCTTATGCACTTCATGTCGTCCAATTGATTGTGCGCTCGAGCTAGTCAGGCTCGTCAAGTAACCCGATCTGTCTAATGTTTGTTCACCATGTTTGGACGCAATTGCTTGAACCTAGGGTACCAAACTTACAGTGAAATCCCTTTTAACCATGGTACCTCGATCCGCTAAGACTCATGAGCCGGGCATGGTGGTATGGGACACCGTGGTCGAGCTACCGGCCTACGCTGGGGCCACGTGCCTCCCCGTAGTGACCAGTGAGCAACCAAACTCGTGAGCTGATTATGGTGGTATGGGATACTATATTCGAGCTGTCGATACTTACGGCGAGAGCCGAGTATGGTGAGACCTATACTCGTGCTGACGGGCGATGAGTCCTCTGTAGTATCTTCGAGTATACTCCAAGGTCTGTGATTGGCGACGAGTCTTTCACAGCAACTAGAGTATGAGTTGAGCCGAGTACGGTGAGACCTGTATTCGAGCTGACGGCTAGTGATTGAGCCGAGTACGATGAGACCTGTACTCGAACTGACGGTCAGTAATTGAGCCGCATACGGTGAGATCTGTATCCGTGCTGATGGGTGACGAGCCCTTTGTGATGCCTTCGCTACGCCTCTCAAACCATAATATCGTATGAGATTAACTAGGACTGACGACCCTAGAATGGATCATGTTTGGGAATGATACAAGGGAGGTACCTTAGTTTCCCAATACTGCTGTTTGAAATGAACTAATAATTACTCGGTAATCATGCTCATCATCGCACTACATGTGCCTGGTAGATGTGGAGCACTGAGGGATGGACGCATTCGCGAACGTAAGATGATGTCGCATGAGGGTGGTTTGGCAAGGGCATTCATCATGTCATTTCATACTTACATTAATAAGAGTACTTAGAATTGTTTGATTGTACTGCTTTATCATTACTGCTTGACTGAATTGATAACATGTTAACCTATGCTTTACTGTTCCACTGAGTTGATCACTCACTCCCACGTTACGGGACGGTGTTGTACACACCAACCAGATTTGTTGCGTTTCAGGTGATGGCGATGCTTATGAAGCAGAGCCGAACTACTTCTATGATGATGAGGAGGAGTTCTCCTATCTGTATCTCTCTGATAGGTCTACGAAGACCTGGTATTGTATTGACGGGGCTATGATATTTGGGATAGGAGACATTACACTTCCTCACATTAGGTATATTTTAGAACTGTACTTGTAATTATTTAACCTGGTAATGTTATCACACTCTGGAGACTCATTATAGTTTATATATTTTATCTATCTATCACAGTCTTCCGCTTGTAAATTTAACTGTCTCTGGAGTATGATATGTTGTTTTGGCTTAATCTCACTCATGTTCACTACTCTAATACAGTCAACATTCAATCATCATCCATTTTATTGCATAAGTGATGTTCTGGAACTCGAGAGTTGAGTTACTACTCGACCCCCGATTTTCAGGGCGTTACAATGTAGTTGCTGTATTGTGTCAGTAAGTTCCATGGACTGTGCTTGGATGTAGGTGTTTTACACACACCATTCATTCGTTTTGATTGTGGGGCCCACCACACACGTCTGACACGTGTGGGCCTGGGACCCACCTTGTTGTAAGTATTATGTATCCACACCGTCCACTTCTGGAAGTGCTGTATGGGCCGCACCAAGATGTATGGGTTCATCCACACCAACCATCCATTTGGACGGTGGCCAGCAGGCTTGGACTCTATTAAAAAAATGAATATAATAATAGTAATAATATATATATGGTGGGTCCCACGTCGGACCCACCACTTGGAAAGTCAATTGGCTAGTGCGTCTCACACCAACTATATAGTTGCTAGTGACATCACCAAGTTCCGTCCATCTGGACAGGACACACCTGATGTGTGGATGGAATCCACACCGTCCGTCCATTTGAATGGAGCCCACCGTGATATACGTGTGCATCCACACCGTCCAGACAGTTGAGACGGTGGGACCACATGGTATATGTGTTATATCAACCGTCCATCCAGCAATAATATAGTTGCTGGATTAACCATCCATTAGGTGGACCATGCTACATAATCAGTGAGGGATTAATGTCTACCAATGAAATCCGTTTGGGTCACAAAAGTTCTGATCAATATGAAATTTTCTTTCCTCCTAATTCAGGTCTTTATGACCGTATGAACAGATTGGATGGAAATAAACGTTACGGTGGGCCCTGGCCCCTGGGAATTGTTTAGCAGTGAAAGTCATTATCTCCGCTACTAGATGTAGTATGGTATAGATGATCTTTCAATATGATTCATATTTGGGGATATATGAGGCCCACCTTAACGTATTTGTGGCCCATTCATGAGGCCCACCTTAATGTATTTATGGCCCATGTGATGAGGCCTACCTTAATGTATTTGTGGCCCATTCATGAGGCCCACCTTGATGTATTTATGGCCCATGTGATGAGGCCCACCTTGATGTATTTGTGGCGTATTCATGAGTCCCACCTTGATGTATTTATGGCCCATCCATGAGGCCCACCTTAATGTATATGTAGCCCATTCATGAGGCCCACCTTGATGTATTTGTGGCCCATCCATTGAGGCCCAATGTGATGTATTTGTGGCTCATCAGTGAGGCTCGATATGGTATATATGTGGCCCATGTGTGAGGCCCGACGTAATATATATGAGGCGCATATGGTGAGGCCCGATGTGATGTATATGTGGCCCTTGAGTGAGGCCCATTGTGATGTATATTAGGCCCTTGTGTGAGGCCGTGGGCCCATATACGCGTGGGTCTATGTGTGCCACTCCTTGGGAGCAATGTTGGTTAAATGTCCACATCGATGGACAATGATGGTTAAATGGCCACATTGTGACCTTCCCTTAAGCATTGTTAGGCCTATTCTCATCATTCTCTTAGTGGGTTAACCCAAATTATTGGGCCCCATTAATGTTGCATGGTCCATCCTCATCGTAGATGGATGTCTCTGTGCTACCGGTATTGATATATCCATGGCCAAGGGCTGATCTTTATATTATAGTTTAGATTGGCTGTTTATCTATGGACCTCGCCTTACATATAGGCCAATTATCGATGTCGATTATCGATACCGATTATGATTATGTGACAGCATAACATCATGATATATGCCCATACGCATCATCTGCATGCTTGTGATGAGATGAGGTTGACCATTGCATATGCCTTTTGACAAGTTATTTATAGGACTCCCTGATAGGTGGTCAGTATGACTCATGCATCTTGCATTGTGTGATATGGTTACCATACGTCCTAATGATATCAGGGCCGATGCCTCCACAGGCACATTGTGGAGAGCCAGATTGGATACCAAAAATACTGTTACTAACATCGGGGCGTCATAGATGTCCGTAGGTGAAAATCCCTAAACCCGATGGTACTAGAGGATGACTCCAACGTCAAGACCGAGTAGATACATGAGCGCACGAGGACCGTATACCAGTAGGTCATGTCTCCCATTGTGTTGTGGTCGGTTGGAAAGGGATGTGACCTTACCCGCCTAAGTGAGGGGGCAATATGTAGGTTGAGTTTGACTAGCTTGAGGAATAGGTCCGCTATCGATAAGTCGGGCAGGATATTGGCAGGTAGATAGTGAGGTCTCTTCCACTTACCTAGTTGTGTATTAGGATAGGTGTGACAAGTTGGCGTAAAGTGTACTAGACCCCAGTGATTATCTAGAGTGAGAACTGTACTGATATTTGATGCTCTAGTGATGAGCTACATTGATATGTGGATTCAGATGAGAATTAGTATGCTTGAGTTGCACCTCACATCGCATGGCCTTGGTATGGCCGACACCATTCATGCCTTACATCGCATGGCCTTGGTATGGCTGACACTATTCATACCTTACATTGCATGGCCTTGATGTGGCCGATAGTATTCATGCCTTACATCACATGGCCTTGATATGGCCGATAACATTAACGCCTTGCATCGCATGACCTTGATATGGCCGATAGTATTCATACCTTACATCGCATGGCCTTAGTACGGCTGATAGTATTCATAGATTCGCCAACATATTCTGTATTACTTTAATATTGCATTCTGAACACACTTATATTACACACACACACTTTCACCACCCTTTAAGCTTCCTATAAGCATATGCACGATTGATGCGTGTAGGTGACGCTAGACCGTAGCTAAGCAGGAGCAGGAGCATGCTGAAGAGCTTCTGTAGCTTTTGATTATCGATATTGTATTTCCCTTTATGTGCATTGCACCTTAAAGCTTTTGATCATAATGGATTTTATGATGGTGTCTTGGTTATCGTTCGTGGTTATGCTTATGGTTATGCTTGTTACGGAATAAATTTATGTTAAAAAAATCCTCCTTGTGTGTTCTCAGGATCGGAACTTAGTATATGGGTGCCAGGAGCCGAGAATGGGGTACTATGGAGGTTGTCGGTGCTAGATTCAGTGATTAGGAATTTTGTGTGCCCGGTTTTCGAGTTTGGGGCCCGAATATGTGGACACATGTTTACTATGAGCTTAAGACAATTAGGTTCCGAATACGTAACCTTCTGGTTTAGTTCCCTAACGTGCATGCCTTTGAGAGTTCCTAAGGTTGATATGTGCCTTTGTTCTTTCCTATAGGACATGCTGCCTAGGAGAGCAACTCCCGCTCCATCACCTGAGGCTCTCTCTACCACCTATGACTCCCACTCCACCACCAGTGATCCCTACTCCCCAGCCTGAGGATGCCACTCCTCCACCTGAGCCGGTGTGGATCCGACCGTACCCATGAGTGCCTCCCAGTTACAGCAAATGTTGCAGGCTGTGACGGCCGCCCTTCAGGGGCAAGGCAAGCACCTTATTGTTTCACCAGCCTAGGCAGAGTAGGAGCACGCGAGTGACCTTCTTCGAGAGTTCCGATAGCTCGATCCCCCACGTTTCCAGGGTGAGCCAGATCCGACAGTAGCAGAGAGATGGTGCTCTAAGGTGAAGATTTTTTATATGATGACATGTACAACCCAGCAGCAGGTCCGGTTAGCCATATTTATTCTCCAAGGTAAGGCCGAGTACTAGTGGACCTCCATTACCTGTATTGCAGGGCCTGATTTCGTCTGGACATGGGAGGATTTGGTAGACCATTTCGACCAGCAGTACTTTCCCGACCACATTCATCGGCAGTGAGCATTCGAGTTCGAGACCTTGGTGCAGGGAGACATGTTTGTGGTGTAGTATGTAGCTTGTTTTGTGGCGTTATGAAGGTTCGCGTCGTATTTGGTTGATGACGAGGAGTGAAAAGCCCGCCGTTCCGAGAACGGCATGCGTTACGGTCTCCGAGGCTGTGTTATTGGGCATGAGCTCTTGACTTTTTAGGCGGTAGTACGGAGGGCTCATATTTATGAGGCTAAATGGGCCGATGCACAAAGTGACCGTGATCAAAGGAGAGACCGAAAGAGGCAGCCCCCTCCGAGGGCTCCCGGCGGTGCAAGATAGTCGGCCAGAAAGGCGCTCGTGCCACCCAGGCGCGCGCGAGCACCGGCGACACTCTCGACACCACCTCAGAGGGAGCTTCCCAGTACCTGTTATGAATGCGGTGGGATAGGACACCATAGGTGGGAGTGTCCCCGAGCGCAGCAGTAGCAGCCGAGAGCACAGCAGTAGCCTCTACAGCAGTAGCTGAGAGCATCGTAGCAGCCTCCGCAGTAGAAGCGACAATAACTCCCACCACCGAGGCCCCCTCAGCAGTAGCATCAGCACCAACCTCTTATACCTCAGCAGCAGAGGCAGTAGTTTCAACCGCCTTTATTGACATATTGAGTTCTAGATTAATCTTGTGCCTGGTACCGCACCTATCTTAAAGGCCCCATATCGTATAACACCAATGGAATTGTGGGAGCTGCAGCGGCAGTTGGACGAGTTACGAGAATTGAGTTTCATTCGTCCGAGCAATTTACTGTGGGGAGCGCTAATACTCTTCGTCAGGAAGAAGGATGGCTCGTTGAGGCTCTGCGTGGATTACTGCGAGCTCAACCGGGTCACGATCAAGAACAAGTATCCGCTTCTAAGGAACGATAATTTATTTAATCAGCTACAGGGTGCATAGTTATTTTCAAAGAATGACCTACGTTCTGCTAATTATCAGATTCGAGTCCGAGATGAGGACATCCTGAAGACAACATTTAATACGCGTTATGGTCATTTTAAGTTCCAGGTCATGTCCTTCAGACTAACCAATGCACTCGTAGTATTCATGTAGTTGATGAATGAGGTCTTTCGTCCTTATCTCAATCAGTTTTTTGTAGTATTCATCAACGACATTTTGATATATTCGAGGACCTGTGAGGAGCATGCGTAGCATTTGGAGATTACGTTGCAGACCCTCCGTGCCCACCAGCTGTATGCAAAGCTGGAGAAGTGCGAGTTTTGACGGGATGAGGTGAAGTTCCTTGGTCACGTGGTGACGAGGGAGGATATCGCAGTGGACCCCTCGACCGCATCCAAGATCCGCAGTTTTCTTGGCTTTGCGGGATATTATCAACGATTTATGGAAGAATTCTCCCATATTGTAGCACCGCTAACCAGGTTAACCCAGAAGAGCATAGTGTTTGTGGACTGATGCCTGTGAGTAAGCATTTATGGACCTGAAGGACGGCCTCACGTCCGCTCCTGTCCTCACTCTTCCCTCTGGGAGTGATGGATTCGTTGTATTTACTGACGCTTCACGTATTGGTTTGGGTGTTGTCTTGATGCAGCAGGGGAGGCCAGTAGCTTATGCGCCTCGCCAGCTCAAGGTCCATAAGCTGAACTACCCCAAGCACGATTTAGAAGTAGCAGCAGCCATCTTCGCACTAAAGGTGTGGAGGTACTATCTCCATAGGGTTAGGTTCGAGCTCTTCTCCGACCACAAGAGCCTGAAGTACCTATTCTCTCGGTCCGAGTTGAACATGAGACAGAGGCGTTGGATGGAGCTCCTAAAGGATTATGATTTTGATCTCTAGTACCACCTAGGTAAGGCAAACGTGGTGGCGGATGCCCTCAGCTATCAGTCATGAGGCCTGGTAGCACACATAATGATTCAGGAGTGGAGGATGCTTGAGGATATAGAAGAGATGACTTTGAGTTTGGTCAGCAGTCTTCTATCGTTCAACTATTGAGCCTGTCAATTCAACCCTCTCTTGTTGCAAGGGTGATTGAAGCTTAGCAGACAAATGAGTCGTTACATAGTTATCGAGTAAAGGCAGCATCTGAGAGTCAGTTAGATTGGCAGATTGATTCTAATGGTGGACTTCGCTTCAAAAGCTGATTATGTGTTGAGTTGCGCAAAGATCTTATGAGGCGACATTGATCGCGGTATTCTATCCCCCCTGGCTCGACGAAGATATATGGTGATATGAGGTGATAGTATTTTTGGGCAAGGATGAAGCGCCAAATCACCAGTTTTGTGGTCAAGTGTGACATATGCCAGCGTATCAAGGCCTATCATCAGAGACCCCCTAATCCATTGCAGTCATTGAGCGTCCCGACGTGGAAGAGGGAACACGTGTCGACAGATTTCACTATGGGCTTGCCAAGGACTCAACGTGGTCATGATGGCATCTGTGTTGTCGTGGATCGCCTGACGAAGTCAGCATATTTTCTTACGATTCATGTGACCTGGTCTTTGGACCGGCTTGCGAGGTTATTCATCGAGGAGATTGTGAGACTGCATGGCGTTCTAATCTCGATCATTTCTGACCGAGACCCGAGGTTCAGTCTCAGTTTTGGGGGAGCTTTTAGAGAGCGATGGGGTTATTTTATAACTCAGTACTGCGTATCATCCGCAGACCGATAGCCAGACCGAGAGGATTAACCAAATCCTTGACGATATGCTTTAGGCCTACAAGATTGACTTCGGGGGTAGCTGGGATGAGCATATGCGATTGGCTGAGTTCGCATACAACAATAGCTATCAAGCGACCATTGGCATAGCTCCTTTTGGGGCACTATATGACAGACCGTGCAGATCTCCAAGTTATTGGACCAAGGTTGGATGGAGACTCTCCTAGGTCCCGAGCTTGTGCGGTAAACATCAGAGGCTATCAATATTATTAGGCAGAGGATACGCATAGCTCAAAGCCGCCAAAAAAGTTTTACTAATCACTAGCGTCGTCCCTTGGAGTTTGTTGTTAGGGACAGAGTATATCTTAAGGTCTCACTGTAAGTGCTATGTTTTCTAGCTCCTATGATTGTCAAATTTTG
Organism: Magnolia changhungtana; assembly: GCA_030180095.1. Lineage (NCBI taxonomy): Eukaryota > Viridiplantae > Streptophyta > Magnoliopsida > Magnoliales > Magnoliaceae > Magnolia > Magnolia changhungtana. Next base: position 4,030,686 of record JASAUF010000101.1, on the reverse strand, counting down.
TAGTGTCAAAACCTCTTGGAATCTGTATCTTGTTTTGCTCATCTTCATATTCAAGATCATGAAATTCATGTACAAGAACAAAGGTCTTTTCCTCAAGAACTTCAAGTACAAGTTCAAGATGTTCCAATTCAAGATTCAACCATCACAAGTATAAGAGAAACACAAGTTCAAGTACAACATCAAGTGATAGTTCAAGGTTTCAAAGCTTCAACTATGTCAAGACAAAGTTCTTTGCTTTAGAACTCAAAGATCATGTTGAAATACAAGTCACAAGTACTTCAAAATTCAAGCTTTAAAGAACTTCAAGTTCAATCTTCAAAGTATTTCAAGTTCAAGCTTCAAAGCACTTTAAGATGTCAAGCTTCATATACTTCAAAGATTAACTATCAATCGAAGGAAATAATGATTCAATGTTCAAATATCACATATAAGGTATGTAAGACCTTAGATTGATCATAGGATAGGTCATATTGATTACATACTTAAATTGGGTCATTATATACTTTTATAGGCTATTTCTCGACTAGTTTTAGCCTATGTTCGACTAGTCCTAGTACTGTCTTGACCAGTCCAAGAAATTCCTCGACCAGTCCAAGGTTTGTTACTAATTTTTGAGATTTTTTTTAAAATCTTCGATCAGTCCTGGAGACTGCTCGGCCAGTCCAGCAGGCTCGACTCAAAGTCCAGCAACTAAATTGGGTCCCATACGACTAGCTGAGAGTAGTGTTCGACCGGTCGTGCAGGCCACTCGACTAGTCGAGTAAGCCACTCAACCAGTCGTGGAACGATCTTATCTTATCGCGCCAGAAATTTTAAAAGTTTGTTGGTCCTTCGACCAATCGAGTTGTCCCCTGGACCAGTCGAGTGAACAGTTTCTGCACGATTTTCAGAGTTTTTCATTCAATTCAATCGAAATCAAGACACTACTCTGAGAGATAAGTTTGTGACATTCTTAAGCTATTTAGTGCTCATTTAATATTCTCATTCTCTTTAATTAGCTTTTTGCATTTGATTTTATGGTTCTATATATTCTAATCTTATTTGAAGAAGGGATTTTAGTTTTTCCCTTTCTTAGAATCAAAATCAAATCAAGTAAGCCCAAGGTGATTTAATCTAAAAACCAATTAGAACTTAGAACCTTTTCATAAGTGAATGTGGACATTGAACATCTACGTTGAACATCTACTTCGAATTGGTTCTTCCAGGCTTCATCAAAGGAGAATATCTAGATATGTATTTTACAATTTTTATTTTTGGTTTTATTGAGATTGTGCCATGAAAAATCTCTTTCTTTTTGGTTTATCTAAGGTGATCCAGAAAACTCAGAGTGTGGGGTTTTTGAATTGTGTAAGGCCACTTGAAAGACACAATTGTAAAGGTTTTAAGGTGAACTTTGAAAAACCTATTGCATAGTAAACGCTAATATCCACTATGTGAGGATATTGGGAGTGGAGTAGTTGTGTGGCTATTTTTTTAAACAGTTGGTGTACACACAAGTGAACCACTATAATTTTTGGGCTTGTGGTGATTGATTGCTTGTGGCTTTCTATGAATGTTGTAATTTCCTTTTAAGCATTTGTGGAGAATGTTATAATCTTTTATGCAAGTGTGCGAATGTTGTAATAGCTTAGTTTATTTTCTTTGCTATTTATTTATTCTTTTGTATCAGTTTGAGATTTTGATGCACAGACCTTTCTAAGAATCAAGTTGTCCTACCATAAACCATTAGTTTTTAGTGTAAGGTTGTCCTTAGAACAACATCTGTATCAACCTCTTAATACTTGTACATTTGTGGGATTGTTTAATGCTATCTGCATTTATATTTGTTTAAATTCTGCATTTAATTTTTAATTTGGCATAGTCCTATTCACCCCCCCCCCCCCCCCCCCCCCCCCCCCTTAGGACTCTTAGCTTGGCCTTTTCAAGTGGTATCAAAGCCTAATAGCGCTTTATTTTTTGGATTAATTTCTTGAGCTAATCGATCTAAGCTTTTTAAGATGTCAAATTTTGATAGCCTTTCAGTCACTAGGCCTCCACCTTTTGATGGCTCCAATTATGCCTATTGGAAAGCCAGAATGAGGATTTTTTAAAATCTTTGGATGAGAGCGAATGGCAAGCCATAGTGGCCAATTGGACCCCTCCTGCCACTGAAGTAACTGGCATTGATGGATATAAAATGATAAAAGTCTTACCTTATTTTTCTTAGTCCGCTCTTCAAAAAAGTGAGAGTAGTGCCAATGCAAAGGCTTTAAATGCTATTACTTGCGCACTATCACCAGATGAATTCAAGATAATTATATCCTGTGATATTGCAAAGCAAGCCTGTGATATTTTGGAAATGACACACGAGGGAACAATAATTGTCAAGAAATTTAAAGTCCAAATCCTCACAACTAAATTTGAGGAAATACGTATGGAAGAAAGTGAAACTTTCATGGACTTCTATACAAGATTGAATGACATTGTCAACTCTATGTGGGGTCTTGGTGATAGAATCCCAAAAAGTAAAGTCTGTGCAAAGATACTAGGCTCATTGCCTGAACAGTTCAATTCAAAGGTGACCAAGATCTTGGAACTTCATGATACGGATAATATGAGGGTAGAAGAATTTGTTGGTTCCTTACAGACTTATGAGTTAAACTTTAAAGCTCCTAAAGGTAAATCCATCGTCCTTAAGTCTTCTAAAAATATTTCTCAAGAAAATAACAGTTTTAATTTAGAAAATTCTGAAGATGAAATGACCCTTTTAGCTAAAAATTTTTACAAAATTTTCAGAAGTAAAAAGAGGGTAGATTTGCAAAAACCTATTGAAAAGAAAAGATCTAGATTTAAAACTTAAAAATCTTTAAAAGATAGCCAATGTTACAATTGCCAAGAATATGGGCATCTAGCAAACAAATGTCCTAAAAAGGACAAACCTAAAAGAAAAGGTATGTTGGCTACATGGGATGAATCTTCCTGCTCTGAAGCTTCTTCTGAGTCAGAAGATTCTGAAATCGAGTTAGGTAATGATGTTAAAGCCCTAATGACTCTAGCCAAGTTCACTTTTTCAGATAATGATGATTCAACTAGTGAACAAAATCTGAATAGTGATTATAAAAATGAAGATCTTCAAGATGCTTATGATGCCCTATACAAGGAAAGTTACAAAATTGTTGTAAAGCTTAAACTTCAAAAAGAAAATTTTTCAAAACTAAAAGAAAATTTTGATAATCTAGTCTTAGAAAAATCACACATTTCAAATTGCTTTGAAAAAACTAAGTGCGACTTAGATTTTAAAACCTCCTTAGTTGAAAACCTAAAATCTAAAAATGAAAAACTAAAACTAGAAGTCTCTTCACTTTTGAGTTTAAAAGACACATGGAGGTATGCCCAAGGTGATCCCAAGTTAAAAAAAAAACACTCTTATCCAAATCTAGAAAATGTGGTGATCGATCTGAATTGAGCTACGACAAAAGTATTCCTCCCAAACATAAGAATACTCCACTCAAATTTGTGAAAGGGGAGTCTTGAAACTCAAAAGGGAAAGATCTGAATCAAAATTATTCAAAAAATACTAAGACTCGTCAAACCTTAAAACTTAAAAGTAACCATATCAACTATAAAAATATAAATTAAAATCCTTTAGCTGAGAAAATTGTTGACTTACTTAAGGAGCTCTTAAAATCTAACTCAGTGGGTCGCTCTTATAACAACTACAAATATAAGAAGATTAACTATACTCCTAAACCCCAAAACGTAATGAAATGAGTTCCTAAGGTTACTTATTTGGTTGCCCACACCGCTTTCAAAGCTTCGAGCCATTCAAAGTGGTACCTAGACAATGGTTGCTACAGACACATGACAAGTGACAAAGGACTATTCACCAATCTTAAAGACATGACTAATGGTTCAGTCACATTCGGTGATGGTAGCAACTGTAGAATTGTTGGACAAGGTACGGTTCAACTCTTTAACCTCCCTCTATTTGAGAATGTTTTATATGTAGAAGGATTAAAACATAATTTATTAATCATCTCTCAAATATGCGATAAAAATCATAGTGCAAAATTTACCAACCAAGGGTGTGAAACATTAAATAAAAGTGGTTCTGTAACAGAACATCTGAAAACTGCTACATTGTTTGTGATTCAAGCTCATATAATCTATCGTGTTACATGGTCCAAACCAATGAGACCAAATTATGGCATAAACGCCTCATACATGTACACTACCGTAACTTATATAGATTAAGCAAAAGAAAGTTGGTAAGAGGTTTACCCAAAACATAGAAAGTAGGTAAAATATGTGGCAAATGCCAGATTGGCAAACAAACCAGGAATACTCACAAAAAGGTGAACTCCAATGCCACATCTAAACCACTCAAACTTCTCCACATGGATCTCATTGGACCAACTAGAACAGAGAGTCGAGGTGGTAAGAAGTATATTCTAGTAATTGTAGATGACTTTACCAGATATACTTGGGTAGTCTTCTTGAGAGAGAAATCAGAAACTCTCGATGAAGTAAAGAGGGTACTTAAACGTATCCAAATAGAAAAAAGAATCACAAGTCTCTAGGATCCATAATGATCATGGTTTGGAATTTAAAAATAGTGGTTTTGAGAAGTTTTACAGTGATCAGAGAATATCACATAAATATTCTGTGCCCAAAACACCACAACAAAATAGTATAGTGGAAAGAAAAAATAGAGTGCTTCAAGAAATGGCAAATGTAATGCTAAATAGTATGAAGCTTCCTAAAAATCTTTGGGCTGAAGCCGTTAATACAACTTGTTATATAATTAACCACGTTTATACTAGAAAATTAAATGGTAAAACGGCTTATGAAATGTGGTTTGATAAGAAGCCTACTGTCAAATACTTTCGAGTTTTTGGCAGCAAGTGCTACATCTTACATGACAGAGAAAATTTGTGTAAGTTTGACACCAAAAGTGATGAAGGAATATTTTTAGGGTATGCTTTAAATAGTCAAGTGTATCGAGTTCTTAACAAGAGGACTGGTGTAATTCAAGAGTCCATTAATGTGGTTATAGACGATCACTTGAATACACCTGTCTCAATTTCAGAAAATGATGAAGTTCTTTTAATTGATAAATCAGACTCTTCATCAAGTCAAAATAACACTGAATTGAGGACAGTTAAAGACTATCCTTCTAATCAAATCCTTGGAAACCCTCTCATTGGTGTGCGCACTCATAGACAAATTGAAGATATGTGTAACTACATGTGTTTTACATCTTAGATAGAACTGCCTAATGTAAAAGAAGCTCTTACTGACAAAAACTGGATTGTAGCGATGCAAGAAGAGCTCAATCAGTTTGTAATAAATGATGTGTGGTACTTAGTTCCAAGACTGAAAGATAAAAACATTATCGGAACAAAATGGATTTTCAAAAATAAGTCTGATGAACTTAGTAATATTATTAGAAACAAGGCTAGGCTGGTTGTACAAAGGTACACTCAAATATAAGGCATCGATTATGATGAGACCTTTGCCCTAGTAGCTCATCTTGAATTAATCAGATTATTTATATCTATTGCTTCCTTTAGAAAGTTCAAAATATATCAAATGGATGTAAAGAGTGCATTCTTAAACGGCGTTTTGTATGAAGAATTGTATGTTGAACAACAAACGGGTTTTGAAGACCCTAAGCATGCTAATCATGTCTGTCGCCTAAAAAAAGCACTCTATGGTTTGAAACAAACTCTCAGGGCATAGTATGAAAAGTTAACTAAGTTTCTACTAAGTCAAAACTTTATAATGGGAAGTATTGATAAGACATTATTTGTAAAGAAACATAATGATCACATACTAAAAGTGCAAATCTATGTTGATGATATTATATATGGATCTACCTGTGCTAACATGACTGTTGAGTTTACAAATCTCATGAAGTCTAAATTTGAAATGAGCATGGTTGGAGAATTAAACTATTTCCTAGGGTTGCAAGTCAAATAACTACCTGATGGTTTCTTTATCTCTCAAACCAAATATGTTCAGAACTTAGTTATTGAGAGTGGAAAAAATTTTGATATCCAATGAGTACTATTCTAAAACTCTCTGAGGATTCAATAGGTAAAAGTGTAGATCCTAAGTTGTATCGCAGTATGATAGGTAGTTTACTTTATTTAACTACGAGCTGACCTGATATTGCATTTAGCATAGGAATTTGTGCAAGATATCAGTCTGATCCTAAAGAGTCACATCTAATTGCCGTTAAGCGCATTTTGCGATATGTCGCTAGTTCGGAAAATCTTGGTCTCTGAATCCACATGTTACTAGTGTACAATTAGCTAGCTACACGGATGCTGATTGGGCTGGTAACATAGATGATCGTAAATCAACCAATGGTAGTTGTTTCTATGTAGGGAACTATTTAGTTTCTTGGCTAAGTAAGAAATAAAGTTCTGTATCGCTCTCCACAGCTGAAGCTGAATATATTGATATGGGTAATGCTTGCAGTCAGCTTGGTGGATGAAAAGAATGCTGAGCGATTACTGAATTGCGCAAGAATCCATGGTTTTATATTTTGATAATTCAAGCGCTATTAATATCTCTAAAAATACAATTCAGCATTCTCGAACCAAGCATATTGACATTAGATATCACTATATTCGTGAATTAGTGGAAAACAAGAAAATTTCCTTGGATTATATTCTAACCGAGATTCAACTAGCTGACATATTCACAAAATTGCTCGACAAAATCAGGTTTGCAAAATTGATATTCGATCTTGGTATGTGCAAAATGAACTGATAATTTGTGTCTTTTTGTATCATAATGTATATATTTTTATTTTAAAATTTTTCAGAATTTAAAATTTATGAAAAATTACAAATTTTGTGAGGTGCACAACCAGTCGAGTACATACTCGACCAGTCGTGGCACGACCAGTCGAGCATGTACTCAACCCGTCGTGAAACGAGGGTTTGACCTTTTATTTGGGAAAAAATCAATTTTTCTTTATTTGGGTCTTCTTCTCTAAGGAGCCCTACCTCGACCAGTCGAACCCATCTTCGAGTCCTCCATGATTAGTGCATTATTTTCGATTTTCTTGTAGATTCAAGTCATTTGCACTTCCTTTTCTTTATTTATGTGGTTTATTTCATGCTTTATGATTGTTTTGAGGGTTTTCTATCAAAAAATCTGATCTACTAGAAACCCTTCTTGCCTCTTTTGCAATCTCTTTATTCATTGCTTTCTTTATTGCAAATTAAGGGTAAAAATAAGAAGAAAGGATCTTATGGTCCTTCATCTCGTTCAACTCCTATCACGGTGCGCTACCTTCAGTCACCCGAGGAAGATCTCAGTTATGTGCGGGATATTCGACTGCGCAATGTAATAGTAGAACGAACTGTTAATCCTGATCATTTGGTACCGTTTGATGTTGTTCCTCTCCTTCAGTCTGTAGGATGGGATAACATATTGCATTGGGGTGGACCTACATACCGCTCCATTGCGCAGGCTATGCATGCTTGCATTACTGATTTTTCTACTGAGAATCTGACATTTACTATTACGACTAGAAAATGTCCAATTGATGTGAACCGCCATCTTATTTCTAGGTTAATGGATATACCTGTCGATGATGAAGGTATTCCCATTAGTTCTCTTATGGACAAACCTTCTGAATCTAAGAAGCCAATGCTCACTAGAGATTTATGTAATATGGATGCGGAATTGAGTACTGGGAACGCGTTCGCCTCCAAGTTTATGTTACCCAGATACAGAATCCTTCATAGGATTTTCATTTCAAATGTCTATCCTCGATCTGGTAACAAAATCGAGCTTACTACATTTATGGTTCGTATTCTCCATTCTATCATTTCTAAAATTTTTGTATGTCTTCCTTCTCTGATTTGTCATATCATTATTTAGTTCCGTCTCCACCCAGGTCATAGTGACATACCCTTTGCTTATCTTATGACTGTCTTAGCCACCTCATAATTTAGTGGCTATGCCTATTGGGGAAGCTCCCATTAATCATCTACCTTTCAACAATTCTAACATTAACAAGATGAATTACGCCAAGTTGATGGGGGTGCTGGTGGAGCTATAGAAGCACATGAAGAAGAAGGTGATTTGCCTCCAGATGATGTCAATATGGATGATATTTTTAATAAACATGAATCTGATTCTACTGGTGATCTTGATTATCAGCCATCTGATTATGATGCGCGTTTGCACTCACTTGAGGAGAAGGTTGAAGGTATGTATGTGTCCCAAGAAATACAATTCAAATATATGAGCAAATATCTTAGGCACATTAACAAGGGACTTCATCAATTTAATTCTACCATACCTGCTCCTTCTTCTGGTTCGGATTAGTTTTTGAATATTTGTTATGTAATAACTTTTATCATACTTGAATTTCTCTTATATTATGTGCTTGGACATGCTTGCTTTTTATTGTGGACGTGGTTAACTAGTTAACTGATTCCTATCTTCTTTTATTACTCATTACTCTTCTATTTTCTTTCATATTTATCTTTCTTCCATTATCATTTATCGGTTCTTTCCTTTGTAATATTGTGACAAAAGGGGGAAGAATTTTATCATGCCTATTTCATTTTGATAAATGTGTGAAGAATATGGATAGGTAGCACCATTTTTTTTTTTTTTGCTAAATGGTATTAAGGGGGAGTATTGATGAGAGTATTGGTGCATATTGATTTGACCAGTTTATAACGGGTGCATGATTCTTTGACCAGGTTGAAACAGGTGCATGATTCTTTGACTAGGTTGAAACAGGTGCATGATTCTTTGTTGTGCATGTATGATATTTTTATGTATTTTGTTTTATCACGAATTTGACAAAGTGGGAGATTGCAAGTGCTATGTTTTCTAGCTCCTATGATTCTCACATTTGGTAGTGCCAAAACCTCTTGGAATCTGTATCTTGTTTTGCTCATCTTCATATTTAAGATCATGAAATTCCTGTACAAGAACAAAAGGTCTTTTCCTCAAGAACTTCAAGTACAAGTTCAAGATGTTCTAATTCAAGATTCAACCATCACAAGTATAAGAGAAACACAAGTTTAAGTACAACATCAAGTGATAGTTCAAGGTTTCAATGCTTTAACTATGTCAAAACAAAGTGCTTTGCTTTGGAACTCAAAGATCAAAGTGAAATATAAGTCACAAGTACTTCAAGATTCAAGCTTCAAAGAACTTCAAGTTCAAGCTTCAAAGTATTTCAAGTTCAAGCTTCAAAGCACTTTAAGATGTCAAGCTTCGTATACTTCAAAGATCAACTATCAACCAAAGTAAATGATGATTCAATGTTCAAATAACACTTATAAGGTATGTAAGACCCTAGACTGATCATAGGATAGGTCATATTGATTACATACTTAAATTGGGTCACTATATACTTCTATAGGTTGTTTCTCGACTAGTCTTAGCTTATGTTCAACTAGTTCTAGTACTGTCTCGATTAGTCCAAGAAATTCCTCGACCAGTCCAAGGTTTGTTACTAATTTTCGAGATTTTTTTGTTGAATCTTCGACCAGTCTTGAAGACTGCTCGACTAGTCGAGAGCAGTATTCGACCGGTCGTGTAAGCCACTCGACTAGTCGTGGAACGATTAACTTATCATGCCAGAAATTTTAAAAGTTTGTCGGTCCTTCGACCAATCGAGATGTCTCCTGGACCAGTCAAGTGAACAGTTTCTGCACTTATAAGTAAAGCACAATTTTCAGAGTTTTTCATTCAATTCAAGCAAAATCAAGACACCATTCTAAGAGATAAGTTTGTAATATTCTTAAGCTATTTAGTGCTCATTTAAGATTCTCTTTGATTTTGTGGTTCTACATTCCAATCTTATTTGAAGAAGGGATTTTAGTTTTTCCCTTTCTTGTAATCAAAATCAAATCAAGCAAGCCCAAGGTGATTTAATCAAAAAATCAATTAGAACTTAGAACCTTTTCATAAGTGAGTGTGGACATTGAACATCTACTTCGAATTAATTCTTCCGGGCTTCATCAAAGGAGATATCCATATAAGTATTTTACAATTTTTGTTTTTAGTTTTATTGAGATTGTGCAAGGAAAAATCTCTTTCTTTTTGGTTTGTCTGAGGTGATCCAGAAAACTCAGAGTGTGGGCTTTTTGAATTGTATAAGTCCACTTGAAAGACACAATTGTGAAGGTTTTAAGGTGAACCTTGAAAAACCTATTGCATAGTGAACGCTAATATCCACTGTGTGAGGATATTGGGAGTGGAGTAGTTGTGTGGATGTTTTTCTAAACAATTGGTGTACACACAAGCGAACCCTGTAATTTCTGGTCTTATAGTGATTGATTAATTGTGACTTTTTGTGAATGTTGTAATTTCCTTTTAAGCATTTGTGGAGAATGTTATAATCTTTTATGCAACTATGAGAATGTTATAATGGCTTAGTCTATTTTCTTTGCTAGTTATTTATTCCTCTGTATCAGTTTGAGATTTTGATACAGAGACCTTTCTAGGAATCAGGTTGTCCTACCACAAACCATTAGTTTTTGGCGTAAGGTTATCCTTAGAACAACATTTGTATCAACCTCTCAATACTTGTACATTTGAGGTTGTTATATATTTCTGCATTGTGGGATTGTTTAATGCTATCTTCATTTATATTTGTTTAAATTCTACATTTAAGTTTTAATTTGGCATAGTCCTATTCACCCCCCCCCCCCCCCTCTAAGACTCTTAACTCGGCCTTTTCACTAACCCATGAAGGGTGTGGTTCATTTTAGAGCGAAGGGCAAGCTTGCCCCGAGATTTATAGGACCTTTCGAGATCACTGGTCACGTTGGCACCATGGCCCATCGGCTTGGCTTACCATTTCAGTTGTCTGGCGTCCACAACGTTTTCCATGTCTCTATGCTAAGGAAGTGTGGGTTAGACGTAGTTCCTGTTATTGATTGGCAGCCGCTAGAGGTTCGTGAGGATGCTTCTTACATTGAGCAGCCAGTTCGTATCCTTGATTGGAAGGAGAAGGTCCTCCGGACTAAGGTCATCCCCTTGGTGAAAGTATAGTGGGGTCACCATTCTGTTAATGAGGCATCTTAGGAGCGCAAGGCTGAGATTCGAGAGCGTTATCCCCATCTCTTTGATGATTGATTATATATTATATCTTGTATGATACCCCTGATTTTATATGATGATGCTATATTTTCTCTTTTCTTATCAGTTATGCCTAATTGCGCTATAGTGTAAATTTCGAGGATGAAATTTTTATTAGGAAGGGAGAGCTGTAAGGCCCGTATCCCACTCTATACCATTCCGCAGACTCCCGCAATCCTTCCAGTCGAATTCCGGCAACCTATGACTTGTAATTAGTGTTTGCGCGCGACCCTAACTCGCATCCTAAAGATCTATGTTGACTCGATTCGAAACTTGCATGATCAGGGTCAAATATTGCATATCAGACCCTGATTATTGCCCTATTTTATGTACATGATAAGGTCTAACATCAGATTTTACTCGTGTTTTTGTTACAGGAGGAAATCAAGAGCGTTAATTGGAATTTGATGTTAAAGGCATGGATTTGATGCTCCATAATCACCAGAGCACGGGGTGAACCTCAGAAGACCAATAATGAAGATTTTGCACGCCTGAGATCGGAGGAAAGCAAGCCAAAGGGGCCCGAAAAGGGTCCAGAATGCAAGATCACATGGTTCCCGCCATCCAATCAGTCCGAAACTTCATACATGTGATGAGGGCCATAAATCAACCGTACATATCAAATTTCAGCCCTTGTAGATCTTGAGAAGTGGTCCAACGGACAGATCAGCCCGTTAGTCTACAATTTGGGACCCACCTGATATTTGGAACTGTCTCAAATTTTGTCCTGACGGTAGAAATAATATGAGAAAGATGATGGACGGTGCGGATTTTTCAAAAATATCTCTGTGGGCCCTATGTATGGGGAGAATACACTGTGTGCAGGTGCACCGGCGCCACACCGGACGCCCGGACGGTCAGCGCGGGCGCTGACCCGCGCCCGTCTTCAACAGCTGGAAAACGCTTCCAGCGTCCGCAAACGACGATCGGTCGTTGGAGTTGTGGGTCCACACCGTCCATCAAACAGATAATCCGGACCGTCCATCAGGTCTAAATGAAGGACATAATCACTGCCTAGGTGGCAGAATTGGAAACGGTCGTCCTGAGTGAAATCTAGCCGTTCAAACGTGGAATGGACGGTGTAACGAGATCTTCCGTGGCCCGCACCAAAATGAAAAAGAACTATGTGTTTCCGACCGAAATTTCCTCCTCCATGCAATGGACGGAGTGGATTTCTCAAGAAAACATCACAGTGGACCCCACCATTTCCGCAGCGAATCTACGTCTCCGTTCCGCGTCAGCGAAGGAACGGCCGCTGGCCGTTTTTGCGAAGACAGTGGGCCCCGTACGTCAATCCTCCGGACGATCCGAACCGTCCATCGTGTAGAGGGCCGCGAATTCTACAAACCCATGTTGAAAGTTTGGACCCATGCGTACACACGTGTGCGGTACAGAGGCCACAAAAGGGCTACCTGGCGACGTTCAAATCTGATCTTTTTGAGATTTCTTCTGTGGGCCACGCCAATGGACCTTCAAAACCACTCATTCTTGACTGAAATTTCGTCCTGAATCCAATGGACGGGGTGGATTTTCCGAGAAAACACCTCTGTGGGGCCCACCGATCACGGCTGCGAAAAATTGCACTCCGAGTCCGTCTACGACTCTGCCACCGATTCCAGCCATCCAGCAGCTATAAAAGGGAAGTTTTGGACGTGGGGAAGGCATTCAGATCTAGGGAATTCGAGATCCAAAGCCAGGGAGAGAAGGAAGAGAAGGAGAAAGAGAGAGAGATTGTTCGGTTTGGAATTTTAGTTTATGAATTTTATTTAATATTTTTTTATGGATTTTATGGGTCACTAATCTCTCACTAGGGCTGAGATGAAGCCCCTAATTTGATCAACTCTTGTATTGGTTGATTTACTTTGAATTTTATTTAATTTGTTTCTTTCTCTGAGTGGGCTTTATGGGTTTAAATTCCATACCTCTCCATCTATGAACTTGACCAAAGTATAGATGGATGTTGTTTGGATGCTTATTACAGGTGCTTGGGTCTGATCAAGAACAGGTTTCCTATAGAGGAAGGAACAGGGTGCTTTAATGAATTTTGCATACCATGTGCCCGACCAAGGACATGGGATGTATTGTTCATGGCATTGTTTAAAGGAATTAGACAGTCTGTATGCCCGATTTAGGACACAGATTGTGCTTTCTCTATTTAAGTGGTATCAATCAAGATCAAGGTGAATCAACAGACAAAACAAGGGTTGGGATAATTAGGGGTGGATTCGAAAGTCCTAGTGCTTTCTCTCGATTGAATTTTCTTCCTGTTCTTAATTGTTTTTCCTAAAATTGTGCTTAGCGATTTTAGTTCATTATTCATTGGATTAGTTAAGAAGAATCATAGATTTAAATTGTGACAACCAAATCCTCGTGGGATTCGACCTCGATCTTACCGAGTTTATTACTACATCACAACCCTATACTTGGGGAGTGAACAAGTTTTTAAAGCGCCGTTCTTGGTGAAAGTTTTTCGATCCAAATTGGATTTAAGATTCTCTCTTATCATAATTCATAGTCTTAGGATTTTACTAACTTTAGGTTAAAGTTTTTATTTTATTTTTAGAAACTAACCTATTTCTTGTTTTGTAGGATTCGAGATAGAAACTTCTAATTTAGTTTTTTACATAGGAACTTCTACTCTGGTAACATCGTTCTAACTTCTCCTTTACTTTCTGTATTCTTTGTAGGATTTTGATTTCTTCTAGGATTAGACTCGAGTTAAGGTTCTACCATGGAATCGTGGGTAGATGCATATCTTTGAGTTGGATAGGTTTTATTGGAAAATACCTGAAGGGTGTGGGATTCAACATATACCTCAAGATTTCTCTCCATCGAGAACAGGACATTGAGAACCGACTAGAACGTTATGTTCCATCGGTTAATAGGGCCGTATACGATCATAATTATGGGAATGAGGATTATTATCAACCATCATATTCTCCCATGCATGATCGGTACGACTATAACCAGTGGAATCATCAAAACTGGGAATATGAACCAACAACATATTGTAATAATTATTCTCTTGGATCCCATACCTTTGAGCTCCAACTTACCGAAACGATCCAAGAGGATTCATGTTTTGATCCGAACAAGTAAACCAAATGTTGCGAAATTGATGAAATCATTAGAAGCACTCAATTCGCGCATTGAAAGGATAGAGGAAGCTCGCTCATCCCAACTACAATCCAATCCAGAAATACAATGCGAGGAAAGTGATCCTCACTTTCTTTTGATGAAATCTGGAATTTGGAATGAAGAGTTGGATTCCATTAATGAGCATACAGTTCAATTCCCCGATGAGTCGATCTCAATGACTGTTCAAAAGAATGGGGAAGAAACATGGGTGTCTTTCAAATACAGTGATGATGACACACTTTCCTTATATGACACACAGGATCTCAATGATGAGGTAGAGGTTAGTTTATTCGAACCTCAACCAAATTTAGAATGTGAGGAAAGCGATCCCATCCCAAGTGTGCACTGCACAGAATTAGACAATGATGCGTATTGGGATGATGATCATGGATGTTCAGCCCCAATTCCCTTGGAATCAATCTCAAGTTTGGTCCAAGTCAATGATCAAGACGTACACGAAGTGGTTGGTCATAATGAGCCACTCCCCTCACCTAACATGTCTGATTTAAAGGTAGAGGATGGGCCCCTTACAACTGACCCTTTTAACTCTTGTGAAACGTGTTTGGACTACTCCTCTGACTTGAATGATGATATGATTCGGGAGATGGACGAGCTACTCGATATGACTCTTGAATTTGAAATCACCCAGTTGAGGCCACCATCTGAACTGTTAATTAATGACGATTCATCGCCTCTTCTGAGTAGTATCGATGAACAGAGTCCATACATCAATGCTTCGTATGCTGATCTTCAATCTGTTTGTGCAGGGCTGGAGCAAGAGAGCACACCTCTGTTTACCTTAAAAAACGATGGATTCCTTGGGCAGATCATCACGAGCCCTAATGTAGAAAATGAGTCACCCTCAGCTGAATGTCCCACCTCTTTGGATGATTGCTTGGCACACTTTGCAGATTCAAACGATCCCATGATAAGAGACATAGTGAATGCCTTGCAAAACAATATCTCGGTAGTCATCACTGACCGAGAGAACCCATACTCTGAAGCCCCGCCTTCCACAAATCCTGAATATTTACTATTAAGGGAGGAGGAGCTAACAATTGAACCGGAGTCTGCTACTTCGGAATGTGTTGAGACTACGTCACTTTATGAGAAATTTTCTGATTTTCATCTATGTGTAGTCTCTGATTCACCATGGGATACTAACATCGAAACTTCTTCTGTCGCAGGTGAATCGTATATACTCCGGATACCTCAGACGAATCAACGAAAAATTTTTGATGAGGTACATAAGTTTCTTTGGAAGGTCAAGCTCCAGGGCGCCCAAGCCTATTGCAAAAAGGGCTTTTGGATGATCCTGTTAAGAAACCTACTGAGAAATTTATCACGCTACTGGCCGGAAGAGGAACCTTGCAGCATAACTGAGTAGTTTTTCCCTGCTTTCTTAGGACTAGGGTAGTTTCCTTTCTGCTATTTTAGGATAGACAGTAAACTTAGTGCTCCTGGGAGGCAACCCAGTCTTTTGTTTTATGCTTTTTCCTAGTTAGTTACTCTAATGTTTGTGGGTAACATTACTGCAAACCCTCACGAGAATGTCCTTGGTCGGGCACATGGTATGCAAAATTCATTAAAGCACCCTGTTCCTTCCTCTATAGGAAACCTGTTCTTGATCAGACCCAAGCACCTGTAATAAGCATCCAAACAACATCCATCTATACTTTGGTCAAGTTCATAGATGGAGAAGTATGGAATTTAAACCCATAAAGCCCACTCAGAGAAAGAAACAAATTAAATAAAATTCAAAGTAAATCAACCAATACAAGAGCTGATTAAATTAGGGGCTTCATCTCAGCCCTAGCTGAGAGATTAGTTACCCATAAAATCCATAAAAAAAATATTAAATAAAATTCATAAACTAAAATTCCAAACCGAAAAATCTCTCTCTCTTTCTCCTTCTCTTTCTTCTCTCCCTGGCTCTGGATCTCCAATTCTCTAGATCTGAATCCTTCTCCCACGTCCAAAACTTCCCTTTTATAGCTGCTGGATGGCTGGAATCGGTGGCAGAGTAGTAGACGGACTCGAAGTGTAGATTTTCGCAACCGTGATCGGTGGGCCCCACAGAGGTATTTTCTGGAAAATCCACCCCATCCATTGGATTCAGGACGAAATTTTAGTTAAGAATGGGTGGTTTTGAAGGTCCATTGGAGCGGCCCACAGAAGAAATCTCGAAAAGATCAGTTTTGAACGTCGTCGAGTAGCCTGTTTGTGGCCTCTGTACTGCACACGTGTGTACGCATGGGAGTGGAATATCAACATGGGTTTGTAGTGCTCGCGGCCCTCTACACGATGGACGGGTCGGATCGACCGTACAGGCGACGGGTGGGGCCCACAATAATTCGCAAAAACGGCAGCGAATCACGTTACGCGGACAGCGGAAACGGAGGCTGCGATGATGGTGGGTCCCATTCCGTTGATTAAACGAAAAATCCACTCCGTCCACTGAGATGGCGACGGAAAACCGGTCGGAAATGACCAGTTTCTGAGTTATATTTGTGGTGGCCCATAGTGTTTTGAACTCGCCGTCCGTCCGACGTTTGAACGGATGGATTCTGATCTAAGCTTTCCTTTGAGTTTTTGACACCTAGGTGATGGTAACTGCCGACCGAGGAAACGAATGAACGGCTTGGATTATCCATTTGGGCGACGTGTGGGGCCCACAACTGATGCCTGCGGTCGGACAGCGTTCTTGCGGCTGACGCTCTCTGCCGTTCGAGAAGACGCCATGGTCGGGCCGCCCGCGCCCGACCGGCGTCGGTGCGGTCTTGCGCATTGGTGCACTTTCATTCCTTACACATGCACTGCATGTAGGGGTCCCACGGAGATGTTTAGGAGAAATCTGCACCGTCCATCCTTTTATTCATATTATTTTAACCGCCGACACCAAGTTTAAAGCAGTTCCAAATATCAGGTGGGCCCCAAATTGGAGATTAATGGCCGATCTGTCCGTTGGACCACTTCCTGAGATCTTCAAGGGCTGAAATTTAATATGTACGGTCAATTCACGGCCCCAATCACATGTATGAAGTTTTGAACTGATCGGATGGCGGGAAACATGTGATCTAGTATTCTGGACCCTTTTCGGGTCCCTTTGGCTTGCTTTCCTCCGATCCCAGGCGTGTATATTCTTCACCATTGGTTTTCTGGAGTTCATCCCATGCTCTGGTGACTTCGGAGCCTTCGGAATATCAAATCCATGCTTTTAACATTAATTTTCAATACACGCTCCTAATTTCCTCCTGTAACGAAAATATAATTAAAATCCGATGTTAGGCCTTATCATGTACATAAAATAGGGCAATAATCGGGATCTGATATGCAATATTTGACCCTGATCACAACCCCCAACCAGCATTTTGCTAGTCCCGAGCAAAACATGCGGAAAATAATTTCAAAAATGAAAGATAATTCCTGTAAACTCAAGTGACTTGTGAACAGATAGCTGAGATGTGAAAATTCTAAGATTCATGATTGGTCTGTAAAATTTTTCTCTTGGAATCAAGCTTACAGTAAACTTGATAATCAAGTTCAAAATATTAATCCATCAATTAGAACATTCCTAAACATTGAGCTCCATGAATGTAAAGTGTGATCTCGACTTACAATCATTAAGAGATCCAATTGTCAATTTCATGATATCATTGGTAATTCGTAACAACCAAACTTGAAACCAACACTTATCGTACAGATTAACTTTTCATCTTTACCAGCCTTTGAATTCCTTTATGAGCAGAAACACAATTGAGGGGAATCAAATTTCTCACTTATAGGGAGCAAACCTATAGCGAAAAACTTGTCGCTTAACTCTTTTTTTTTCTTTCTTTTTTTCTTTTTTTTTTCATAGGTTAATAATGAGGAATCAAATCTTCATCTATAGGGAGCAAACCTATGATGACGATTATGTGACTTAGCCTTTTGATTTTTCTTTTTACCAAGTTAATCATTCAGTTATCGAACCGAAAAACTTAATGTGTAAGCAAGATGTGATATGTGAAATCATGGCTCAATCAATGTTTACAACTTCTAATCATGAATTAACAATTCAAAATTGACTGTGAAATCAAGCAGGTGGCCAGATCCAAGAGTCATAAGTTACCAACATCACATATCTTATAATGTTAAAATCACAACTATCCATCAAAATCACTTAGAATTTAATAGAAATTCCAGAAAAAATTTTAAAATTTTCACAAATTTTGCTCAAGACCAAGAAAATACTGATTAGGTAACCTAATCTCCCACCCCCAACCTAAAATCTACATTGTCCTCAATGTAAAAGAAATAAGCATGCAATGCACATGAGACAACGAAAAGAAAAAAGGAGTAGGGAAAGATAGTACCTGGATGGAGAATCAAGAAGCTCTCAAAAATATCAGCGTACAAAAGCGAGTCAGCACAAGAGAGAAATCAGTAAAATAAAAGATCCTACCTATACCACTTTCGCAGGTGCTCTCGATTGCATTTAGCATATGCAACAAGCCTTTAAACCCCTAGGTTACTCCTAGTGGACGAGTTGTAGTCTCGTGAGGGTTTGCAGTAATGTTACCCACAAACATTGAACTAACTAACAAGGAAAATGAAAAGAAATGAAATAAAATAAAAATGCTGGGTTGCCTCCCAGGAGCATTAAATTTACTGTCTATCCTAAAATAACATAAAGGAAACTACCCTAGTCCTAAGAAAGCAGGGAAAACTACTTAGTTATGCCGCAAGGTTCCTCTTCCGGCCAGTATCGTGATAAATTTCTCAGTAGGTTTCTTAACAGGATCATCCAAAAGCCCTTTTTACAATAGGCTTGGATGCCCTGGAGCATGACATTCCAGAGAAATTTAGTAATAGGGTTGTGATGTAGTAATAAACTCGGTAAGATCGAGGTCGAATCCCACGAGGACTGGTTGTCACAATTTAAATCTATGATTCTTCTTAACTAATCCAACAAATAATGGTATGAACTACTAAGCATAATTTTAGGAAAAAACTTGTTCACTCCCCAAGTATAGGGTTGTGATGTAGTAATAAACTCGGTAAGATTTTATGATAATTTTAAAATTTTACATACATAATTTCACTCCCCAAGTATAGGGTTGTGATGTAGTAATAAACTCGGTAAGATTTTATGATAATTTTAAAATTTTACATACATAATAGTGTTTAATGTCAGATTTTATGATGAAAACTTGTTCACTCCCCAAGTATAGGGTTGTGATGTAGTAATAAACTCGGTAAGATCGAGGTCGAATCCCACGAGGACTGGTTGTCACAATTTAAATCTATGATTCTTCTTAACTAATCCAATGAATAATGAACTAAACTGCTAAGCACAATTTTAGGAAAAACAATTAAGAACAGGGAAGAAAATTCAATCAGAGAGAAAGCACTAGGACTTTCGAATCCACCCCTAATTATCCCAACCCTTGTTTTGTCTGTTGATTCACCTTGATCTTGATTGATACCACTTAAATAGAGAAAGCACAATCTGTGTCCTAAATCGGGCATACAGACTGTCTAATTCCTTTAAACAATGCCATGAACAATACATCCCATGTCCTTGGTCGGGCACATGGTATGCAAAATTCATTAAAGCACCCTGTTCCTTCCTCTATAGGAAACACATTTCTTGATCAGACCCAAGCACCTGTAATAAGCATCCAAACAACATCCATCTATACTTTGGTCAAGTTCATAGATGGAGAGGTATGGAATTTAAACCCATAAAGCCCACTCAGAGAAAGAAACAAATTAAATAAAATTCAAAGTAAATCAACCAATACAAGAGCCGATCAAATTAGGGGCTTCATCTCAGCCCTAGTGAGAGATTAGTGACCCATAAAATCCATAAAAAAATATTAAATAAAATTCATAAACTAAAATTCCAAACCGAACAATCTCTCTCTCTTTCTCCTTCTCTTCCTTCTCTCCCTGGCTTTGGATCTCGAATTCCCTAGATCTGAATGCCTTCCCCACGTCCAAAACTTCCCTTTTATAGCTGCTGGATGGCTGGAATCGGTGGCAGAGTCGTAGACGGACTCGGAGTGCAATTTTTCGCAGCCGTGATCGGTGGGCCCCACAGAGGTGTTTTCTGGAAAATCCACCCCGTCCATTGGATTCAGGACGAAATTTCAGTCAAGAATGAGTGGTTTTGAAGGTCCATTGGCGTGGCCCACAGAAGAAATCTCAAAAAGATCAGATTTGAACGTCGCCAGGTAGCCCTTTTGTGGCCTCTGTACCGCACACGTGTGTACGCATGGGTCCAAACTTTCAACATGGGTTTGTAGAATTCGCGGCCCTCTACACGATGGACGGTTCGGATCGTCCGGAGGATTGACGTACGGGGCCCACTGTCTTCGCAAAAACGGCCAGCGGCCGTTCCTTCGCTGACGCGGAACGGAGACGTAGATTCGCTGCGGAAATGGTGGGGTCCACTGTGATGTTTTCTTGAGAAATCCACTCCGTCCATTGCATGGAGGAGGAAATTTCGGTCGGAAACACATAGTTCTTTTTCATTTTGGTGCGGGCCACGGAAGATCTCGTTACACCGTCCATTCCACATTTGAACGGGTAGATTTCACTCAGGACGACCGTTTCCAATTCTGCCACCTAGGCAGTGATTATGTCCTTCATTTAGACCTGATGGACGGTCCGGATTATCTGTTTGATGGACGGTGTGGACCCACAACTCCAACGACCGATCGTCGTTTGCGGACGCTGGAAGCGTTTTCCAGCTGTTGAAGACGGGCGCGGGTCAGCGCCCGCGCTGACCGTCCGGGCGTCCGGTGTGGCGCCGGTGCACCTGCACACAGTGTATTCTCCCCATACATAGGGCCCACAGAGATATTTTTGGAAAATCTGCACCGTCCATCATCTTTCTCATATTATTTCTACCGTCAGGACAAAATTTGAGACAGTTCCAAATATCAGGTGGGTCCCAAATTGTAGACTAACGGGCTGATCTGTCCGTTGGACCACTTCTCAAGATCTACAAGGGCTGAAATTTGATATGTACGGTTGATTTATGGCCCTCATCACATGTATGAAGTTTCGGACTGATTGGATGGCGGGAACCATGTGATCTTGCATTCTGGACCCTTTTCGGGCCCCTTTGGCTTGCTTTCCTCCGATCTCAGGCGTGCAAAATCTTCATTATTGGTCTTCTGAGGTTCACCCCGTGCTCTGGTGATTATGGAGCATCAAATCCATGCCTTTAACATCAAATTCCAATTAACGCTCTTGATTTCCTCCTGTAACAAAAACACGAGTAAAATCTGATGTTAGACCTTATCATGTACATAAAATAGGGCAATAATCAGGGTCTGATATGCAATATTTGACCCTGATCACAAACCCCCAACCAGCATTTTGCTAGTCCCGAGCAAAGCATGCGGAAAATAATTTCAGAAATAAAGACAATTCCTGTAAACTCAAGTGACTTGTGAACAGATAGCTGAGATGTGAAAATTCTAAGATTCATGATTGGTGTGTGGAATTTTTCTCTTAGAATCAAGCTTACAGTAAACTTCATAATCAAGTTCAAAATATTAATCCATCAATTAGAGCATTGCTAAACATTGAGTTCCACGAGTGTAAAGTATAATCTCAACTTACAATCAGTAAGAGATCCGATTGTCAATTTCATGATATCATTAGTAGTTCGTGACAACCAAGCTTGAAACCAACACTTATCTCACAGATTAACTTTTCACGTTACCATCTTTTGATTTTCTTTACTGACGATAACTAATCGAGGGAAATCAATTCTCACCTATAGGGAGCAAACCTATGGCGAAAATTTGTCGCTTAACCTTTTTTTTTTTTTTTTCATATGTCAACTATGGAGAATCAAATCCACACCTATAGGGAGCAAACCTATGGTGAAGATTATGTGACTTAGCCTTTTAATTTTTCTTTTTTCCAAGTTAATCATTCAGTTATCGAACCAACACTTAATATGTAAGCGAGATGTGATATGTGAAATCATGGCTTAATCAATGTTTACAACTTCTAATCATGAATTAACAATTCAAAATTGACTGTGAAATCAAGCAGATGGCCGAATTCAAGAGTCAAAAGTTACCAGAATCATGTATCTTATAATGTTAAAATCACAACTATCCTTCAAAATCACGTTGAACTCAATAGAAATTTCAGAAAAATTTTAAAATTTTCACAAATTTTGCTCAAGACCAAGAAAATACTGATTAGGTAACCTAATCTCCCACCCCCAACCTAAAATCTACATTGTCCTCAATGTAAAAGAAATAAGCAAGCAATGCACATGGGACAACGAAAATAAAAGAGGAGTGATGGAAAGATAATACCTGGATGGAGAATCAAGAAACTTCCTCAAAAAATTTCATCATAAAAGCGAGTTAGCACAAGAGAGAGATCAACAGAAGAAGAAGAAGAAAAAAATAATAATAACAAAAAGAAAACAAAAGAAGATCCTACCTATACCACTTTCGCAGGTGCTCTCGATTGCATTTAGCGCATGCAACAAGCCTTTAAACCCCTAGGTTACCCCTAGCGGACGAGTTGTAGTCTCGTGAGGGTTTGCAGTAATGTTACCCACAAACATTAGAGTAACTAACTAGGAAAAAGCATAAAATAAAAGACTGGGTTGCCTCCCAGGAGCACTAAGTTTACTGTCTATCCTAAAATAGCAGAAAGGAAACTACCCTAGTCCTAAGAAAGCAGGGAAAAACTACTCAGTTATGCTGCAAGGTTCCTCTTCCGGCCAGTAGCGTGATAAATTTCTCAGTAGGTTTCTTAACAGGATCATCCAAAAGCCCTTTTTGCAATAGGCTTGGGCGCCCTGGAGCTTGACCTTCCAAAGAAACTTATGTACCTCATCAAAAATTTTTCGTTGATTCGTCTGAGGTATCCGGAGTATATACGATTCACCTGCGACAGAAGAAGTTTCGATGTTAGTATCCCATGGTGAATCAGAGACTACACATAGATGAAAATCAGAAAATTTCTCATAAAGTGACGTAGTCTCAACACATTCAAAGTAGCAGACTCGGTTCAATTGTTAGCTCCTCCTCCCTTAATAGTAAATATTCGGGATTTGTGGAAGGCGGGGCTTCAGAGTATGGGTTCTCTCGGTCAGTGATGACTACCGAGATATTGTTTTGCAAGGCATTCACTATGTCTCTTATCATGGGATCGTTTGAATCTGCAAAGTGTGCCAAGCAATCATCCAAAGAGGTGGGACATTCAGCTGAGGGTGACTCATTTTCTACATTAGGGCTCGTGATGATCTGCCCAAGGAATCCATCGTTTTTTAAGGTAAACAGAGGTGTGCTCTCTTGCTCCAGCCCTGCACAAACAGATTGAAGATCAGCATACGAAGCATTGATGTATGGACTCTGTTCATCGATACTACTCAGAAGAGGCGATGAATCGTCATTAATTAACAGTTCAGATGGTGGCCTCAACTGGGTGATTTCAAATTCAAGAGTCATATCGAGTAGCTCGTCCATCTCCCGAATCATATCATCATTCAAGTCAGAGGAGTAGTCCAAACACGTTTCACAAGAGTTAAAAGGGTCAGTTGTAAGGGGCCCATCCTCTACCTTTAAATCAGACATGTTAGGTGAGGGGAGTGGCTCATTATGACCAACCACTTCGTGTACGTCTTGATCATTGACTTGGACCAAACTTGAGATTGATTCCAAGGGAATTGGGGCTGAACATCCATGATCATCATCCCAATACGCATCATTGTCTAATTCTGTGCAGTGCACACTTGGGATGGGATCGCTTTCCTCACATTCTAAATTTGGTTGAGGTTCGAATAAACTAACCTCTACCTCATCATTGAGATCCTGTGTGTCATATAAGGAAAGTGTGTCATCATCATCACGTATTTGAAAGACACCCATGTTTCTTCCCCATTCTTTTGAACAGTCATTGAGATCGACTCATCGGGGAATTGAACTGTATGCTCATTAATGGAATCCAACTCTTCATTCCAAATTCCAGATTTCATCAAAAGAAAGTGAGGATCACTTTCCTCGCATTGTATTTCTGGATTGGATTGTAGTTGGGATGAGCGAGCTTCCTCTATCCTTTCAATGCGCGAATTGAGTGCTTCTAATGATTTCATCAATTTCGCAACATACTGGTTTACTTGTTCTGGATCAACACATGAATCCTCTTGGATCGTTTCTGGTTGGAGCTCAAAGGTATGGGATCCAAGAGAATAATTATTACAATATGTTGTTGGTTCATATTCCCAGTTTTGATGATTCCACTGGTTATAGTCGTACCGATCATGCATGGGAGAATATGATGGTTGATAATAATCCTCATTCCCATAATTATGATCGTATACGGCCCTATTAACCGATGGAACATAACGTTCTAGTCGGTTCTCAATGTCTGTTCTCGATGGAGAGAAATCTTGAGGTATATGTTGAATCCCACACCCTTCAGGTATTTTCCAATAAAACCTATCCAACTCAGCATATGCATCTACCCACGATTCCATGGTAGAACCTTAACTCTGAGTCTAATCCTAGAAGAAATCAAAATCCTACAGCAATACAGAAAGTAAAGGAGAAGTTAGAACGATGTTACCAGAGTAGAAGTTCCTATGTAAAAAAACTAAATTAGAAGTTTCTATCTCAGAATCCTACAAAACAAGAAATAGGTTAGTTTCTAAAAATAAAATAAAAACTTTAACCTAAAGTTAGTAAAATCCTAAGACTATGAATTATGATAAGAGAGAATCTTAAATCCAATTTGGATCGAAACAGTCCCCGGCAACGGCGCCAAAAACTTGTTCACTCCCCAAGTATAGGGTTGTGATGTAGTAATAAACTCGGTAAGATCGAGGTCGAATCCCACGAGGACTGGTTGTCACAATTTAAATCTATGATTCTTCTTAACTAATCCAATGAATAATGAACTAAACTGCTAAGCACAATTTTAGGAAAAACAATTAAGAACAGGGAAGAAAATTCAATCAGAGAGAAAGCACTAGGACTTTCGAATCCACCCCTAATTATCCCAACCCTTGTTTTGTCTGTTGATTCACCTTGATCTTGATTGATACCACTTAAATAGAGAAAGCACAATCTGTGTCCTAAATCGGGCATACAGACTGTCTAATTCCTTTAAACAATGCCATGAACAATACATCCCATGTCCTTGGTCGGGCACATGGTATGCAAAATTCATTAAAGCACCCTGTTCCTTCCTCTATAGGAAACCTGTTCTTGATCAGACCCAAGCACCTGTAATAAGCATCCAAACAACATCCATCTATACTTTGGTCAAGTTCATAGATGGAGAGGTATGGAATTTAAACCCATAAAGCCCACTCAGAGAAAGAAACAAATTAAATAAAATTCAAAGTAAATCAACCAATACAAGAGCTGATCAAATTAGGGGCTTCATCTCAGCCCTAGCTGAGAGATTAGTGACCCATAAAATCCATAAAAAAATATTAAATAAAATTCATAAACTAAAATTCCAAACCGAACAATCTCTCTCTCTTTCTCCTTCTCTTCCTTCTCTCCCTGGCTTTGGATCTCGAATTCCCTAGATCTGAATGCCTTCCCCACGTCCAAAACTTCCCTTTTATAGCTGCTGGATGGCTGGAATCGGTGGCAGAGTCGTAGACGGACTCGGAGTGCAATTTTTCGCAGCCGTGATCGGTGGGCCCCACGAGAGGTGTTTTCTCGGAAAATCCACCCCGTCCATTGGATTCGACGAAATTTCGACCAAGAATGAGTGGTTTTGAAGGTCCATTGGCGTGGCCCACAGAAGAAATCTCAAAAGATCAGATTTGAACGTCGCCAGGTAGCCCTTTTGTGGCCTCTGTACCGCACACGTGTGTACGCATGGGTCCAAACTTTCAACATGGGTTTGTAGAATTCGCGGCCCTCTACACGATGGACGGTTCGGATCGTCCGGAGGATTGACGTACGGGGCCCACTGTCTTCGCAAAAACGGCCAGCGGCCGTTCCTTCGCTGACGCGGAACGGAGACGTAGATTCGCTGCGGAAATGGTGGGGTCCACTGTGATGTTTTCTTGAGAAATCCACTCCGTCCATTGCATGGAGGAGGAAATTTCGGTCGGAAACACATAGTTCTTTTTCATTTTGGTGCGGGCCACGGAAGATCTCGTTACACCGTCCATTCCACATTTGAACGGGTAGATTTCACTCAGGACGACCGTTTCCAATTCTGCCACCTAGGCAGTGATTATGTCCTTCATTTAGACCTGATGGACGGTCCGGATTATCTGTTTGATGGACGGTGTGGACCCACAACTCCAACGACCGATCGTCGTTTGCGGACGCTGGAAGCGTTTTCCAGCTGTTGAAGACGGGCGCGGGTCGGGCCGGGCCGCGCCCGACCGTCCGGCGTCCGGTGTGGTGTGCTTGCACCCCGCACACGTGTATTCTCCCCATACATAGGGCCCACAGAGATATTTTTGGAAAATCTGCACCGTCCATCATCTTTCTCATATTATTTCTACCGTCAGGACAAAATTTGAGACAGTTCCAAATATCAGGTGGGTCCCAAATTGTAGACTAACGGGCTGATCTGTCCGTTGGACCACTTCTCAAGATCTACAAGGGCTGAAATTTGATATGTACGGTTGATTTATGGCCCTCATCACATGTATGAAGTTTCGGACTGATTGGATGGCGGGAACCATGTGATCTTGCATTCTGGACCCTTTTCGGGCCCCTTTGGCTTGCTTTCCTCCGATCTCAGGCGTGCAAAATCTTCATTATTGGTCTTCTGAGGTTCACCCCGTGCTCTGGTGATTATGGAGCATCAAATCCATGCCTTTAACATCAAATTCCAATTAACGCTCTTGATTTCCTCCTGTAACAAAAACACGAGTAAAATCTGATGTTAGACCTTATCATGTACATAAAATAGGGCAATAATCAGGGTCTGATATGCAATATTTGACCCTGATCATTGCACCCTAATGACTGCACAGTCATTGCAGTTCCAATGCCGCATCTCGCGCGCCGATGCGATACCCAGGCAAAGAGTTGTGGGCCCGCGTTTATTTTGAGGAAAACACCACACATTGTAAATCCCCAGAGAATCTCTATAACCCATCACATCAATCAATCAATCACAAGTCAAGTACACATCTTATCACAAGTACAAGCAACCCATACCCTACCCATCTTTCTCTCATTCCCAAAGTCAACTCTCTCTCTCTTTCCACCCATCCCTTCCTTACACCCATCACCCATCACTCCACCTTTTCATCCCATCACTTCTCTCTCTCTCTCTCTCATTCTCTCTCTTCACTCCCAAGCAACCAAGAGACCAATCATCCAAGCCTCCCAAGGAGAAGTTAAGTGTGGCCCACTTCCCTACCCTAAAAACTCTCATCTCTACCATCTAAACTTCATCATCCACCATCAAAGGTTGAGCATAAGAGCTAAGGAAGCCAAGGGACCAAGAAGAAGGCCAATCGGTGGGTGATCGTAGCGTAAGATCTTGTGATGGGATCCATCTTGATGTTTGTGTTGTAACAAACAAGGGCCCATAGTGGCGAGGTCCCTCCAATATGTCGATCTCTTTATCTCTCTTTCTCTCTCTCTTTTGTGATGGATTGTGGCCCACTTGATCTAGAACATCCATCTGTTGGGCCCCTTCCCGCTGTCATGGATGAAGTAAAAACACAAATATCAGTTTGATCTAACCCACAGTGGGCCATCACGGGGGATCCACCTTAATGGTGTGCCCCATCTGGGGCCGTCCGCCCGCTGGACGTCCAGCATCCCTGGAGGAAGAGAAAACACAAGTATCAGCTTAATCCAAAGCTAAGGTGGGCCACACGTGTGGACCCACCATGATGATGTACTGATCCACACCGTTCATTGAAGCCAAGACGATGGATCTCATACAGCTATGTAGCTACTGTATTGTGTCAGTAAGTTCTGTGGACCCTGCATAGATGTAGGTGTTTTACACACATGTTCATCCATTTTGATTGTGGGGCCCACCCAACACGTGTGACACGTGTGGGGGAGGGACCCACCTTGTTGTATATATTATGTATCCACACCGTCCACTTTTGGACAGTGCTCTAAGGGCCGCACCAAGATGTATGGGTTCATCCACACCAACCATCCATCTGGACGGTGGCCAGCAGGTCTGGACGCTATTAAAAAATGAATATAATAATAATAGTAATAATATATATATATATTATGTATATATGGTATATATATATGTAAAATAATAATAATAATAATAATAATAATAATAATAATAATAATATATGGTGGGTCCCACCTCTTGGAAAGTAGATTGGTTGGTGCGTCTCACACCAGCTTTATAGCTGCTAGTGATGTCACTAAGTTCCGTGGGACCCACCTGTGTGTGGATTTCATCCACACCGTCCGTCCATCTGGACGGGACCCACCTAATGTGTGGATGGAATCCACGCTGTCCGTCCATTTGAATGGAGCCCACTGTGATATATGAGTATATCCACACTGTCCATACAGTTAGGACGGTGGGACCACATGATATATGTGTTATATCAACCGTCCATCCAGCAACAATATAGCTGCTGGATTGACTGTCTATCAAGTGGACCACACTGCATAATCAGTGAGGGATTAACGTCTACCATTAGAATCTGTTTGGATCACAAAAGTTCTTATCAATATGAAATATGTTTTCCTCCTAATTCAGGTCTTTGTGACCTTATGAACAGATTGGTTGAAAATAAACGCTATGGTGGACCCTTGCCCTTGGGAATTGTTTAATAGTGAAAATCATTATCTCCACTGCTAGATGTAGTATGGTCCAAATGATCTTTCGATATGATTCATTTTTGGGGATATATGATGTCACGTCTCAAACCCAGAAATCGGATTCACAGGAATCCAAATCGCCGAATTCGGTGGCGACAGCCTCTGTAGTACCCCATTCTTGGCTCCTAGCGTCCATACGCCAGATTCCAATCCTGGGATCCTACAAGGAGGATTTTTTTTGTACATTTAACTCGCAATAAGCATAACCATGAGATTACCCATTCACAAAGGCAACATCATCATCACATATCCACTAATATAATCATTTGAGTACAATGCTGAAAGGGAAATACATAAATCGAAAATCGAACTCCAGAAGACTGCTGTAGCTCCAAGCTCAACAATGTTGCAACCTAACATCACCTGCAGCATCTATCGTGCATAAGCTTATAGAAAGCTTAGAGGGTGGTGTAAGTGTGTGCACAAGGTAAGTGTCAAGTAAGCAATATCAGAGTAATCAGAGTAAGTGGGAATACTAGCAAGCCCATAAATCATACAATATCAGAAATAAGCAGAATTACTAACAAGATCATGAATTACTAGAGTAAGCAGAAATACTAACAAGAGCAGGAATTATCAGAGTAAACAAAAATACTGGCAAGATCATAAATTATACGATAACAAAGTAAGCGAAAATACGAGCAAGTCCATGAGTCAATCAATATCAGAATACGCAATGTATGACAGCTACGCAGATGGGGAGTCATAAATAATCAAATATCGGATGCCAAAAATATAATACAATATTCAATTTGGAAGAGCTAACCAATACCATCACTCTCATCTAAGTCACAGGAATACAAAAACATAGCAACCCGAAATGCCATATGCCGAGGGTGTAATGCAATATGCAATATGTGGTGCCAATGGAATGACCATGCTGGAGTGTGAAGTCGGGATGATAGTACGTAGTATCGCAGGCTATGGGATCCACCACAAGGGACTTCTATCCAAACCAGTCCCATACCTAAATTTGGATAGTCAGACTCAATATGGTAAACTCCTTATCTCAGGTTAGTCGAGCGCCCCAACCGAAATCCTTGCCATAACAAAGGCACACAACAATTAGTTGCGCACCACCAACCCGAGTGGGTAGTGAATGAATGAACATGCAACTC
Source organism: Magnolia changhungtana (assembly GCA_030180095.1). NCBI lineage: Eukaryota > Viridiplantae > Streptophyta > Magnoliopsida > Magnoliales > Magnoliaceae > Magnolia > Magnolia changhungtana. Next base: position 4,000,499 of record JASAUF010000101.1, on the reverse strand, counting down.
CTACTCAATAAGTCCACATATCAATACAGTTCATCTCTGGGATCATCACCGGGGTCTGTTACACTCCAAATGACACTGCCGCTCTCCCAGCCGCACAGTCTAAGTGAGCGTAAGAAACCTCACTATCCGCCTAGCCAATAGTCTGCCAATACCTATCCGGCACGTTGATAGCGAACCCATTCCTCGAGCTGGTCAGACTCAGCCTAACAATGCCCCCTGCGCTCGGGCGGATAAGGCCACACCCCCTCCCAACTGACCACGACACAGTGGGAGACGCGGCCTCCTAGTATTCGGCACTCGGGCGCTCATATATCCACTCGGTCTCAACGTTGGGGCGTCTCCTGGCTACGGAGGTTTAGGGATTTTCACCCAGGGACATCTATGGCGCCCGTATGCTAGAACCAAATATTTTCGGTGTCCCCTCTGGCCATCCATGATATGCCTGTGGAGGCTACAGCCCTGATGTCGCTAGGGCGTATAGTAATCACAGCACACAATGCAAGATGCATGAGTCATACAATCCAGGCATGCATCAATCCTGTGCATACCATGCACTCATGTGAGATGACCTCCGCCTATCAAGGAGTCTCATAACAACACGCTCAATGACATATGCAATGATCAACCACATCTCATAACAAACATGCAGATGATGCATATGGGCATGTATCATGATGTTTTGCTGTCACATACTCATAATCGGTATCAATAATCGACATCGACAATCAACCTCGACAATGTGGACATTTAACCAACATTGCCCCCAAGGAATGGCCCATATAGAGCCTATCATATGGTGGACTCATGGCCTCACACTAGGGCCAAATATACAACACGATGGGCCTTTCTCAAGGGCCAGATATACACAACAGGTGGACCCTGCTCTTGGACCTAATACATATCATAATGGGCCTTGCCCATAGGCCACGAATACATCATAATGAGCCTTAACTACGGGTCGCATGTACATCATATAGGTCATGACAATCTGCCTTGACAAATTAGAATCGGCCTCGATAATCAGAATCAGAATCGGCCTCGACAATCAGAGTCGGAATTAATAATCGGTATCGACATCGATAATCGGCCTTGACAATCAGAATCGGCAAATCAGCCAAGACGATCGAAATCGGCAAATTGGTCATGACAATCAAAAATCACCAATCGGTCATGATAATCAACCTCGATCATTAATCGGCAATCGTCCATAACAATCAGGATCAGTCAATAATTAGAATTGACAAATCGGTCACGTCAATCGGAATATGCAATCGGTCATGATAAATGGCCTCGATCGCAATCGGCAATCGGCCACGACAAACAGAATCGGTCAATAATCAGAATTAGCAAATCGGTCACGATGATCGGCCTCGATCGGTAAGAATGGGCCTAACACGGCTTTTAAGGGAAGGTCACAATGAAGACATCTAACCATCATTGCCCATCAATGTGGACATCTAATCAACATTGCTCCCAAGGAGTGGCCCATATAAGGGACTCATATGCAACGTAACAGCCACACATACATCACGTCGGGCCTTGCCCATAGACCTCAAATACATCACAATGAGCCACAACCCATAGGCCTCGAATACAAAATAGGTGGCCCCTACACATGGGTCTCGTATGCATCAAATGGGTCATGCATCATGGGCTTAATACAAATCACAATGGGCTTTACCCATAGGCCACGAATACATCACAATGGGCCTTGCCCATGGGCCACGAATACATCATAATGGGCCTCATAGTTAGGCAGCACCAAAGGGCCTCAAGTGGGTCACATCAATGGGCCGCACAGATATATATTAAGGTGGGCCTCAGGGATGGGCCACAAAGATATCAAGGTGGGCCATAAAAACATCATATTGGACCTTGACAAAGGCCACAGATACATAACAGGTGGGTCCTGCTCATGGGCCCTCAAATACACCACATAAATGGCCATAAATATACCAAAGTGGACCTTATCATATGGGCTGCGCCAAGAATCATTCAAGAGTTGTAGGTGTAACATGTGTATCACTGCACACATGGGCCACGTATGGTGATCAGCACTACCCAAACATTGTGGACGGTGTGGATATGGAACATACATCAAAGTGGGGGTCCACAACACCGTCCAAACATGATCCAGCACTGTCCAACAATATCTAGATGGTGTGGATTAAACTATACATCATGGTGTAGCCACGTCAAAATGGATGGGCAGTGGATATACAAAACACACATGAAGGTGGGCCCCACCTCCACACTCGTTGTTGAAAACTCATCAACTATACAGCTGAGCGCGGTACACGAACCAACCTATTCACAACAGGTGGGTCCCACGTGGGTGTGGCCCACAAATATAATATTATAATATATATTATTCTATATAACATTATATAGAAATGCATCTAACGTCCATCGTCCAAAGATGGATGGACGGCCTGGATGTAGAATACATACTTGTAAGGTGGGCTCCACACGAATGGACGGTCTCGATCATCAGACCCCTACTGGAGTGAGGGTTACTGGTCCACTGTTCAGGCGATGGACAGTATGGATATAACACACATCATGATAGACCCCTCTTACTGCCATATGGATGGCCAGACATACATCAAGGTGAGTTTACGTCTCACATCACGATGGAGTCCACGCGTGTGTGGATCCCATGTTACTGGGCAGAAGGATTAAAACATATATAGATTATAATACATATAATATAATACTATATATTGTATATAATATATATTACATATAATACATGTCAGCGCCGTCCAAGCCCTGGACGGCCTGGATGCAATGCATACTCCAGGTGGGACCCACCGTCCTTACTACCGGACGGTGAGGGTGCCACACGTACACGTCACGTTTTGCCCACACCATCTGAATGGTCCAGATCTCATACATACTATCGTGTGGGCCCCATGTGGTAGCTGCCAAAATAAACGGACGGCATGGAGAAATATACACATCAGGTGGAGTCCCACACGTGGGGTGGGTCCCACCGAACTTGCTGACATCTGTCAGCCAACAGATGGACTACGTGGATATTAAATAAATGCACAGGTGGGTCTCACCGTCTGAGAATAAGGCCCATACATCACCTGGACTCCACGTACACCATCAGAGTGGATGGTGTAGATTCATACCTCCATGTGGGGTCCACAGAATTTGCTGGTGTCATTACACCACTGATGGGAGGTGGGGTCCACATAAATGGACGGTCTGGGTGATCAGACCCAGATGACGTCACTACACCAGCTAGCACAGCTGGTACGTTGTACGCCAGCCAATCTACTTCATACAAGTGGGTCCCACGTGGGGCCCACATAAAGTTTATCTGCCATCCAAGCCCTTGATAAGATCACACGGACCTGAATCAAGGGAAAAAAAAAACAAATTTCATAATGAGCTAAAACTTCTGGGACCCAGAAAGGATGGTAGACGTTCAATCAACACTGTTTCCTGCGACGTGGCCCACCTGAGATCTGAATATGGATGATTTTAGGGGTGGCCCACCGTCAGAAGGAGGGCCACCCAATGCACGGTGTGGATATAAATCACACCTCACGGTGGGGCCTACAAATGGGACCCTTGGTCACTGCCCATTCAGCATCCACGGTACCGGCGTCCTTGAGTGTCACGCGGCAAAGCGACAGATTCTGCTGCTGCTCGGCTTCTTCCGTTCTTCTTTTTTTTTTTTTGTTCTAAGGATTTTGAAAGGTGGGGCCCACATTAGGAAAATCCACGCCGACTACTGGTCTTCCTGTCTCGCAACAGACCTAACAAGTCCAAGATGCAATATTTTCGGTGTATAAAAACATCACAGCGGGCCTTGACAGTCAAAATCGCCCAAAACCATTGTTTCCTACATTGTGGCCCACCAGAGATTCGAATTACCTCATTTTTTTGTTCAACGTCTAAAATCATCTGGGAAATAGAATGGACAGTGTGGATTAAATTAATACATCAAAATGGGACCTATATAAGAGGTCCACCCCAAAAACATAATTATATGTACATCTTTTGTACACTCGCTGGCAGTTCACTTTTCACGTCTCAGCAACGTCCAGCGTCCCTGGACACTGGACGGTTTCCATACAACGCATGGATAAGGTGGGTCCCACATGTGGGGACTACGGCTAATGGGTCCCACGTGGACGTGGCCCACTTGATTTAGACCATCTTGATATTTATGTTTTCCCATCTCCCTAAGGTAGGGCCCAAATAGTTTCTACGGTTGGATAAGACATACATCAAGTGGGGTAAATCCAGATGGGCCACACTGCCACATCGTCACACACAATAAAAGTGGAAGAGAGAGAGAAAGTGAGAGAGAAGAATAGAGGCACCCACCTTTGATCTCCTCCTCCTTCTTCCACATATGTAATCTAGAGCTCCAAGGGGACAACTTTGACGGTTGGGATGATGATCCAAGGGTTGGATTGGGTGGTAGGATGGTGGGCCACACTTGGCTCCTCTCATGGAGAACTTAGACGTTTCCTCTCCTTTGGAGTTGCTTGGGAGAGTGAGAAATGAGTGAGAGAGAGAGAGAGGAGTGGTGATGGAGTGGAAAGGATGGGTTCTTTTGACTTTTGTAAGAAAAGAATGGGCTAAGCATGTGTTGCATTGACTTTGGGTAAGGAGAGGTAAGGGTGAGTGATGGCTTGTGATGGGATGTACTTGACTCATGATTGACGTGATTGATGGGACATATCGTAGAGATTCTATCATAATTCACAAAGCGCGACATTTTCCTCGAATTGAACGCGAGCCCACATCTCCTGGCCCGGGCATCGCCTCACTGTGTGAGATGTGGCGTCGGAACCGCGGCGACAGTGCGGTCGCCAAGGTATAGGTTTCGGGTCGAGCTAATTTTGGCATGCAAGTCTCGTCTTAGGATCGTGCGCAACGTTGGCTTTAGGTCAAGGATTGCCGGAATTTGACCCGAAGGATCGCGGAAGCCTTAGGAACAGTACGGACTAGGTTACGGGTCTTACATATGAGGCCTACCTTGATGTATTTGTAGCCCATTCATGAGGCCCACCTTGATGTATTTATGGCCCATGTGGTGAGGCCCACCTTGATGTATGTATGGACCATCCATGAGGCCCACCTTGATGTATTTGTGGCCCATTCATGAGGCCCACCTTGATGTATTTGTGGCCCATCCATTAGGGCCCAATATGATGTATTTGTGGCCCATGAGTGAGGCCCGATATGGCATATATGTGGCCCATGTGTGAGGCTCAACGTGATATATATGAGGCCCATATGGTGAGACCCGATGTGATGTATATGTGGCCCTTGAGTGAGGCCCATTGTGATGTATATTAGGCCTTTGTGTGAGGTTGTGGGCCCACTATACGTGTGGCTCTATGTGAGCCACTCCTTGAGAGTAATGTTGGTTAAATGTCCACATTGATGGGCAATGATGGTTAAATGTTCACATTGTGACCTTCCCTTAGGCCTTGTTAGGCCCATTCTCATCATTCTCTTAATGGGTTAACCTAAATTATTGGGCTCCATTTGTAAGTGCGTATCCTAAAATGTACCATTCTTTAGACTCTCGCGGGCCTCCCAGTCGAATTTCGGCGACCTGCAATGCATAAATAGTATTTGTGCGTGACCCTGAGTCACATCTTGTCAAACCGAGTTGACTCGACCTGATACTTGTACCCTTGCGACCGCACCGTTCCGCATCTTGCGCGCTGATGTGATACCAAGGCCAGGAGGTGTGGGCCCTTGTATATTTCGAGAAAATGCCACGCATTACAAATCCCAAGAAAAGAATCTCTACAATCTATCAAACCAATCTCATCAATCAATCAAGTACAATACTCATGCCTCTCTTACTAACAAAGCATGACACCCCTCTCTCTCCCATCCCCAAAGTCGACTTTCCTTACAACAACTCATCCCTCTCTCCTTACATCTCTCTCTCTCTCTCTCATTTTCTCCACTATTATTCCAAGCAACCCAAGGAGAGGTGATCGTCCAAGCTCCAAGAGAGAGCTAAGAGTATGGCCCACCTTCCTACCCCTCTAATCTCCCATCTTCACCCTTCAAATCTCATCAGCTTCCATTAAAGGGAAAGTTATGGAGCTTAGGAGTCTAAGGAGCTAAAGAAGGAGTGATATAGGTGGGTGATCATAGTGCTAGATCTTGATTTTCATTTAAGGCCCCATATTCGATGAGACCCACTTGATGTATCCATTGTAACAAAGGGAGGGCCCATAGTAGCGGGATCCCTCCCCTCCATAACGTTTCTCCCTCTCTCTCTCTCTCTCTCTCTCTCTCTCTCTCTCTCTCTCTCTCTCTCTTTCTCTTTCATTTTTATGGTCATGATGTATGTGTGTGTGTGGCCCACCATGATATGTTATATCCATCCATCCGCCCATCCCTGGACGTGCCCACCATGATTTATGTATTAAATCTGCACCGTCCATCAGGCCTGGATGGTGGGATAACACATGTATTAGTTTGATCGTGGCCCACCTGGCATGTATGGATGGATGGTGGGTTACACCACAGTGCATTTTTTTTATCAATGTTGTCCATCTATTTCATCCAGACTGTCCAACAGTCTGGACATGGTCGTGGGCACCATGCCATATGCATTGTGTCCCAGCCGTCCATTTGGATAGTGGGCTAGCAGGCTGCACCATCAGCACCTGATGTAGTTGACGTCAGCAAATGCTATGGGGCCCGCACATGATACATGTATTTTATCCATACTGCCTAGCAGCATGGGTCCCACACATGTGTGGATTCCACCGTGATGTATTAGTCATGGGACCCACCTATGATGAAAATCCAAACCATCCAGGGGACGATGGTTCCCAACAGCCATAGATGCGTTGACATCAGCAACTTCTGTAGCCCCACCATGAGGTATGAGTTATATCCATACCATCCGTTCGTTTGGACACATGGGGCCCACCCCACATCTGTGACACATGTGGGCTAGTGGGACCCCACCTTGATGTATCTGTTCTTCATCCACACTGTCCATTGGGACGGTGCAGTGGACCAGCATGATGTATGTATTTTATACATATCGCCTATCTGTCTTGAGATGTGGGCCTACCCCACACGTGCGGCACGTGTGGGGGTGGGACCCACCTTGGAGCATGTGTTTTATCCAACCATCTATCTTATAGTACCCCACCATGATGTATCTGTTAAATCCCAGCTGTCCATCTTTTGGACAGTGGGTCAGTAGCCACCATCTGGGTAGTTACTGCATTGACGTCACAAGTTCTGTGGGTCCATATGATGTATGTGTTGCATCCAAACCGTCCATTTGAGGACATCAGCAAGCCCGGCCTGATCATGAGGAGTGTGTTATATACACACCGTCCATCGATTTTAAATTCAGACCGTTCATCTGTGCACCTACTGAAAGCTTCTGTGTTGACTTCAGCAAGTTCCACGACTTTGATCACGAGGTATATGTTATATCCTAACCATCCGACCAGCTAGGACATGGCCCCCACTTCTGATATATGTGCCTTGCATCCACACCGTCTAATGATATGGACGGTGAAAATCTACCTTAATGTATGTATTTTACCATGTCGTTCGGCATTGCAGCTTGTTGACAGGTGAGGCTCACCTTGATATATGTATTTTATATACACACCGTCCATCTGGACAATGCTGTATGGGCCGAGCATGATGTATGTGCTTTGCAATAATGCCATCCATCTATTTTGTGGGACGGTGAGCCCATTGATGTGTGTGTTCTATAGTCGTCCAATTGTTTTATCGTGGGACGGGTGGAGCCCACCTTGAGATGTGTTGCATATTCACACCATCCATCCACGTGGCCCCCACGTGATGTACGTATTTGATCCAAGTGGCCCATTATGATGTATGAGAGGCCCATGGATGCGGCCCATTGTGATGTATTTGTGGCCCATCCATGAGGCCCACCTTGATGTATTTGTAGCCCATTCATGAGGCCCACCTTGATGTATTTGTGGCCCATCCATGAGGCCCACCTTGATGTATTATTGGCCCATCCATGAGGCCCACCTTAATGTATTTGTGGCCCATCCATGAGGCTCACCTTGATGTATTTGTGGCCCATCATAAGGCCCACCTTGATGTATATGTGGCCCATTCGTGAGGCCTAATGTGATGTATTTGTGGCCCATTCGTTGAGGCCCAATGTGACGTATTTGTGGCCCATCCGTTAAGGCCCACCTTGATGCAATTGAGACCCATTCGTGAGGCCCAATGTGATGTATTTATGGCCCATTCGTTGAGGCCCAATGTGACATATTTGTGGCCCATCTGTTAAGGCCCACCTTGATGCAATTGTGGCCTATTTGATGAGGCCCGATGTGATGTATATTGGCCCATTTGATGAGGCTCGATGTGATGTATATTGGCCCACATGATGAGGCCTAATATGATGTATATAAGGCCCATGAGTGAGGCCCGATATGATGTATATGTGGCCCTTGAGTAAGGCCCATTGTAATGTATATGTGGCCCTTGAGTAAGGCCCATTGTAATGTATATGTGGCCCTTGAGTGAGGCCTATGGTGATGTATATTAGGCCCTTGTGTGAGGCCATGGGCCCACTATACATTTGGCTCTATGTGGACCACTCCTTAGGAGTAATGTTGGTTAAATGTCCACATTGATGGGCAATGATGGCTTAATGTCCACATTGTGACCTTCCCTTAGGCCTTTGTTAGGCCCATTCTCATCATTCTCTAAGTGGGTTAACCCAAATCTTTAGGCTCCATTGATGTTGCATGGTCCAACATCACTATAGACGGATGGCTCCATACTACCAGATTTGGCATATCCAAGGCCGAGGGCCGATCCTTATATTATGGTTTAGATCAGTTGTTCATCTACGGACCCTACCTTGCATGTGGGTTGATTATCAAGGTTGATTATCGAGGCCGATTATCAATGCCGATTATTGGTACCGATTATGAGTACGTGATAGTATAACATCATGATACATGCCCATACGCATCATCTGCATATTTGTTATGAGATGTGGTTCACCATTACAAATGTCATAGGGCGGATTATTATAGGACTCCCTGATAGGAGGAGTTGTCCACATGAACGCACAGTATGTGCAGGATTGCTGCATGACTGGATGGTATGACTCATGTATTTGCATTTTGTGATATGAGCAACGTACACCCAAGTAACATCAAGGTCATGGCCTTCACAGGCATATTGTGGATAGCCAGATGGGACACCGAAAATATTTTGTTCTAACATACGAGCGCTATAGATGTCCCTGGGTGAAAATCCTTAAACCTCCATGGCCAAGAGACGCTCCAACATCTAAACCGAGTGGATATGTATGAGCGCATGAGGGCCGTATACCAGTTGGTTGCGTCTCTCATTGTGTCGTGGTCGGTTGGTAGGAGGTGTGCCTTACCCACCTGAGTGAGGGGCAATATCCATGTTAAGTTTGACTAGCTTGAGGAATAGGTCCGCTATCGACAAGCCAGGCCCGATATTGGCAGGCGGATAGTGAGGTCTCTTCCACTTAACCAATTGTGTGCTCGAATAGGGGCAGCAAGTTGGTGTAGAGTGTACTAGACCCCGGTAATGATCCCGGAGATGTATGGTACTGATATGTGGACTTATTGAGTAAGAGTTGCATACTCAACGTTTTACTCATTCATTTACTATCCACTCGGGTTGGTGGTGCGCAACTAATTGATATACGTACCTTTGCAATGGCCAGGATTTCAGTTGGGGCGTGCGACCAACCTGAGATCAAGAGTCTACCACATTGAGTCTGGCTATCCAAATTTAGGTATGGGACTGGTTTGGATAGAGTCCCTTGTGATGGACCTCATTGCCTATGATACTATGTACTATCATCCTGACTTCACACTTCAGCTTAGTCATCTCATTCACACCGCATATTGCATTACATCCGCGGCATATGACATTTTGGGTTATGTTTCTGCATTTATATGTCCTAGATGTGACTGACGGTATTCGTAGACTCATCAAGATTTATATATTGTATTGCATCCTCAGTATATGATACTTGGCTTACTATGTCTCCATATTGCATAGCTGATCTACATTGTATCCTCAGTATATGATACTGGCTTATTATGTTTTGTATTACAAAGCCTGGATAAGGATGATGGTATTTATGGTCTTACTAGCATGTTTTCGCACTGCTTTGATATTGCATACTTGGCACTTACCTTGCACCCACCCTTACACCACCTTTTAAGCTTTCTATAAGCCTATGCACAATAGATGCATACAAGTGGCATTAGGTCGCAACAGCGTTGAGCTTGGAGCATGCAGCTGTCTTCTGAAGTTTGATTTTTTATATATGCATTTTCCTGTTAGCACTGTATTCAACTATTTATATTAGTGGATATGTGATGATGATGTTGCCTTTGTGATTTAGGTAAACTTGTGGTTATGCTTCTTATGAGATAAATGCATGTTAGAAAATCCTCCGTATAGGATCCCAAGATCGGAACCTAGCATATGGGCGGTGGGAGCCGAGAATGGGGTACTACGAAGGTTGTCAATGCCAGATTCGACGATCAGGAATTCTGTGAGCCCGGTTTCCAAGTTTGGGGCGTGACACTATTGTTGTTGTATGGTCAGTCCTCGTCGTAGACGGATGGCTCCGTGCTACCGGAATTGATGCATCAATCCTACCAGAATTGTTGTTGCATGGTCCATCCTCACATACTCATAATTATGGTTTCGATCGGCTATTCATCTATGGACCCCATCTTACATATAAGCAAATTATTAATGTCAATTATCGATGACGATTATCGATACCAATTATGAGTATGTGACAGCATAGCATCATGATACATGCCCATACGCATCATCTACATGTTTGTGATGAGATGAGATTGACCATTGCATATGCCTTCTGGCAAGTTGCTTATGGGACTCCCTGATAGGTGGTGTCGTCCCTCATGAGCGCACGGTACGCGCAGGATTGATGCATGACTGGATTGTATGACTCATGCATCTTGCATTGTATGATATGGTTACTATACGCCCCAGTGACATCAGGGTCGAGGCCTTCACAGGCATATTGTGGAGAGCCGGATTGGATACCAAAAATACTGTTACTAGCATCAAGGCACTATAAATGTCCCTAGGTGAAAATCCTTAAACACGATAGTACCAGAGGATGACTCTAATGCCAAGACCAAGTGGATACATGAGCGCACGAAGGCCATATACGAGTAGGTTACGTCTCCCACTATGTCGTGCTCAGTTGGAAAGGGGTGTGACCTTACCCGCCTGAGTGAGGGGGCAATATCTAGGTTGAGTTTGACCAGCTTAAGGAATGAGTTTGATATCGATGAGCCGAGCTCGATATTGGCAGGCAGATAGTGAGGTCTCTTGCGCTTACCCAGTTATATGCTTGGATAGGGGCGACAAGCTAGCGTAGAGTGTACTAGACCCCGGTGATTATTCAGAGTGAGAATTGTACTGATATTTGATACTCTAGTGATGAGCTGCATTGATATGTGGATTTAGATGAGGATTGGTATGCTTGAGTTGCACCTCGTATCACATGGCCTTGGTATGGTCGACATCATTCATACCTTACATCGCATGGCCTTAACGCGGCCAATAGTATTCATGCCTTACATCGCATGGCCTTGCTATGGCCGATAGCATTCATGTCTTGCATCGCATGGCCTTGATATGGCTGATAGCATTTATGCCTTGCATCGCATAGCCTTGGTACAGCTGATAGTATTCATGGATTCACCGGCATATTCCGCATTACTCTGATATTGCATTCTGAGCATGCTTATATTGTGCACACAATTTCACCATCCTCTAAGCTTTTTATAAGCTTATGCATGATTGATGCATGTAGGTGACGCTAGACCATAGCTTAGCAAGAGTAGGAGTGTGCGGCAGAGCTTCTGGAGCTTTTGATTATCGATATTGTATTTCCCTTTATGCGCAATGTACCTTAAAGCTTTTGATCATAGTAGATTTTGTGATGGTGTCTTGGTTATCGTTCATGAGTTATGCTTATGGTTATGCTTGTAACAGAATAAATTCATGTTGAAAAATCCTCCTTGTAGGATCCCAGGATTGGAACCATGTATATGGGTGCCGAGAGCCAAGAATGGGGTACTGTGGAGGTTGTTGGCGCCGGATTCGACGATCTGGAATTTTATGAGCCCAGTTTCTGAGTTGGTGTGACACATTAATAGCTACAATGTATTCAGCCTTAGCTATAGATAATGATACCAAGCTCTGTTTTGTACTATGTCAGGAAACTAAACAATTTCCAACATAGAAACATCTACCACTGGTAGACTTTCTATCATTAATATTCCCTGCACAGTCAGCATCTATATATCCAGCTAGTTGGACATTTGTATCATGTGGATACCAGATGCCAAAATTAGCAGTACTTATGACATATCTAATTATGCGCTTGACAACAATAAGATGTGATTCTTTTAGATCAGATTGATATCTAGCACAGATACCTACACTGAAGGCAATATCTGGTCTACTAGCAGTTGAGTATAAGAGACTACCATTCATGCTACGATATAAGCGAGAGTCTATACTTTTACCTGTTTCATCCTTTGAAAGTTTAAGAGTTGTACTCATAAGAGTATCGAATTTCTCACCGTTCTCAAATCTAAACTTCTTAACCAAATTTAAGGTATATTTGATTTGAGAAATGAAGATACCATCTTCTTGTTGTTTAACTTGTAAGCTTAGAAAGTAATTCAATTCTCCAACCATACTCATCTCGAACTTGGATTTCATAAGTTCTGCAAACTCAATGGACAGGTTAATGCTTGTAGAACCATAGATAATATCATCAACATATATCTGTACAATTAGTATGCGTTCATTGACTTTTTAACAAATAAAGTTTTATCAACACTTCCCATAACAAAATTGTAACTTGGTAAAAACTTAGTCGGCTTCTCATACCATGCCTTAGGAGCTTGTTTAAGACTGTAAAGTGCCTTTTTAAGACGATATACATGATTTGAGTATTTAGGGTCCTCAAACCCCTTAGGTTGTTCAACATAGACCTCTTCATTAGATAACCGTTTAAGAATGTACTTTTAACATCCATTTGATATATTTTGAATTTTTTTGAAGCAAGCAATGGATATAAACAATCTAATGGATTCAAAGCATGTTACTGGAGCAAAAGTTTCATCATAACCAATTCTTTCTATTTGAGTGTATCCATATACAACCAGTCTAGCCTTGTTTCTAAATATATTTCCCATTTCATCAGATTTGTTTTTAAAAATCCATTTAGTTCCAATTATATGTTTATCAGATGGTCTTGGAACCAAATACCACACATTATTTCTAACAAACTGATTTAGCTCTTCTTGCATGGCTACGATCCAATTTTCATCGATAAGTGCTTCTTTTATGTTGGCTGGTTCAATTTGAGAAGTGAAGCAAACATAATTACAAATATTCTCTAATTATTTTCTTATTTGCACACCAGTGAGAGGATTACCTAATATCAGATTAGTAAGATGGTCTTTGACTGATCTTAGTTCAATATTAACCAGACTGGATAAAGAATCAGGTTTCACAATTAAATTGACTTCATAATCTTCTGTACTAGGTGTGGGTATGATCGGGTGATCATCAATTGCAACATTAATGGATTCCTAGATCACTCATGTTCTTTTGTCATGCCCCAAACTTGAAAACTGGGCTCACAGAATTCTTAATTGCTGAATCCGGTGTCGACAGCCTCCGTAGTACCCCATTCTTGGCTCTCAGCACCTATACGCTAGGTTCCAATCCTAGGATCCTACAAGGAAGATTTTCCAATGTACATTTATCTCGTAAGAAGCATAAACACAGGTTTACCCAAATCACAAAACAACATCACCATCACATATCCACTAATATAAACAGTTGAATACGGTGCTGAAAGGGAAATACATATATATCAATAATCAAAGCTCCAGAAGACAGCCGCACGCTCCAAGCTCAATGCTGCTGTGACCTAATGCCACCTGCACTCATCTATCGTGCATAAGCTTATAAAAAGCTTAGAGGGTGGTGTAAGTGTATGAGCAAGGTAAGTATCAAGTATTCAATATTAAAGCAATGCGGAAACACGTTGGTAATTCCACAAATACCATCAGCCTTATCCAGGTTATGTATACAAAAACATAATAAGCCAATATCATATACTGAGGAAGCAATGTAGAACAGCTATGTAATATGGAGATATAGTAAGCCAAATATCATATACTGAAGATGCAATGCAATATGCAGTGTGAATGAAATGACTAAGCTAGAGTGTGAAGTAAGGATGATAGTACGCAGTGTCGTAAGCTATGGGGTCTATCACAAGGGACTTTTATCCAAACTAGTCTCATACCTAAATTTGGATAGATAGACTCAATGTGGTAAACTCCTGATCTCAGGTTGGTTGCGCGCCCCAACTGAAATTCTGGCCATTGTGAAGATACATATAACAATTAGTTGCATACCACCAGCCCGAGTGGATAGTGAATGAATGAATGAGTATACAACACCTGCTCAATAAGTCCACATATCAGTACCATGCATCTCTAGGATCATCACCGGGGTCTATTACACTCTACGCCAGCTTGTCGCCCTTATCCGAGTGCACAACTAGGTAAGTTGAAGAGACCTCACTATTCAGTTACTAATATTGGGCCCAACTCGTCGATAACGTACCCATTCCTCAAGCTAGTCAAACTCAACCTAGATTTGCCCCCTCACTCAGGCGGGTAAGGTTACACTCCCTCCCAACCGACCATGATACAGTGGGAGACACGGCCTACTAGTATACGGCCCTCACGCACTCATATATATCCACTCGATCTAGATGTTAGGGCGTCCCCTGGCCTCAGGGGTTTTGGAATTTTCACCTAAGGACATCTATGGTGCCCGTATGCTAGAACCAAACATTTTTGGTGTCCCATCTGGCCATCCATGACATGTCTGTAGAGGTCACGGCCCTGATGTTGCTAGGGCGTATGGTAGTCATATCACAAAATGTGAGATGCATAAATCATACCATCCAGTCATGCAGCAATCCTTCGCGTACCGTGCGCTCATGTGGGCAACTCCTCCTATCAAGGAGTCCCATAATAATCTGCCCCATGGCATATGCAATGGTCAACTACATCTCATAACAAATATGTAGATGATGCGTATGGTACTCATAATCGGTATCGATAACTGGCACCGATAATCGGCCTCAATAATCGGCATCGATAATCGGCCTATATGCAAGGCGGTCCGTAAATGAATAGCCGATCTAAACTATAATATAAGGATTGGCCCTTGGCCATGGATATACCAAATCCGATAGCATGGAGCTATCCGTCTACGGTGATGATAGACCATACAACATCAATGGGGCCCAAAGATTTGGGTTAACCCACTTAGAGAATGATGAGAATGGACCTAATAAGGCCTAAGGAAAGATCACGATGTGGACATTTAACCATCATTGCTCATCAATGCGGACATTTAACCAACATTGCTCCTAAGGAGTGACCCTCATAGGGCCAAACATATAGTGGGGTCCATGACCTCACATAAGGGCCTCACGTACAACATAATGGGTCATATCACATGGGCCTAATACACATCACAATGGGCCGCATCTCATGGGCCTAATATACATCAAGTGGGCCACATCGCATGGGCCTCATATACATCAAGTGGGCCGCATCACATGGGCCTTATATATCACAATGGGCCGCATCTCATAGGTGTAATACGCATCACAATGGGCCACATTACATGGGCCCCATATACATCACATTGGGCCTCGAACACGGGCCACATATTCATCACAATGGGCCACATCACATGGGTCTTAGATACACCATATTGGGCCTCATTAATGGGCCATAAAACATCATATTGGGGTGGGCCCTGCACATTCCAAATGGGCCACTAGATGAACAACATGGGTGTACAACACCTACATCAAGTGGGCCGCACGTCCAGCAATCCAGACGGCGCTGATAAAACACTTACTTCACCTGGGTCCCACATGGACAGCAGGGATGAAATACATACATTAGGTGGGCCCGGCAGATGGACGGCGTGGTTATAAAACACATACATCGTGGTGGTCCCCACCGTCCAAACCACTGGAGATGCGGATATAGAATGCATAAATCAATGGTGGGCCACATCCACTGCCAAAACAGATGGACAGTTGGGATATCACATACCTCAGGATCGGATCTACAGAACTTGATGTCATTAATACAGCAACTATGTAGATGGTGGGTTCCACATAGATGGACAGTTTGGATATACTCATACATCATACGGGACCCACAGACTTGCTGATGCCAATACAGCAGCTGTGCTGCTCGTGGGGCCACAGATGGATGGTCTGATAGCACATACTTGATGATCAAGCCCACAGCCTGCTGACACCCATACAAATGGACGGACGGTCTGGATGTAACACAGACCCCATAACTAGACCCATTGCTTGTTGACCTCCTTTACAGTAGCTATATAGTCGTGTGAGTTACACCAGCCAATCCATTCCACGTCAGTTGGGAGCCACGTGGGACCCACCATAATATAATACAAGATTATATTATAAGAATACCTGTCAGACTTATATTATAACATAATACAATATATTATATTATAAATATATTATAATATATTTAAATTTATAAGAGAGGCTCCAGCGTCCAATCTGTAAGACCCGTATCCTAGACCATACCGTTCCGTAGACTTCCGCGGTCTTCCCGGTCGAATTCCAAAAACCTTCGACCCTTAACCGGTATTTGCGTGCGACCCTGAGTCACGCGCCATTAACCCGAGTCAACTCAACCCAAGACTTACACCCTAACGAACGCGCCGTCGCCGCAGTTCCGATGCCGTGTCTCACGCGCCGAGGTGATACCCAGGCCAGGAGATGTGGGCCCACATTTAGTTTGAGGAAAACGTCACGTGTTGCAAATCTGTAGAGAATCCATCACATCAATCACTTCACTTGTCAAAGTACACCCATCAAGTCAAGTACCTTATCCCATCTCCCAAGTACACTACACCATCCCCAAAGTCAACCTTTCCATCCCATCTCTTACACACCCCATCACCCCTCTCCCATCATCTCTCTCATCTCTCTCTTTCATTTTCTCCCAAGCTCTATGAGAGCAACCCATGTCCATGGATTCCATGGGGGAGAAGCTAGTATGGCCCACTTCCTATCTCCCACCCTCACCATCCAAAGTCCATCTCAACCATTAAAATTCACCCCTTAGAGCTCTAGATCGCATCGGTGGAAGGAAGAGTCCGAGAAGATCAAAGGTGGGTGCTTCTCTCTCTCTCTCCCTCTTTTTTTTATTTGTTTTATGTGTGAAGATGTGATTGTGTGGCCCACTTAATGAGTTGTGAGATGTCCAAACCGTTCATCAAATGGACCTCACTTTGATGTGTGTATTACCCACATCATCCAACCATTTGGGTGACCCACCTGGACAGCATGTTCGTAGGTGGGGGCCCACCTTAAATGTATGTTTTAAGCAACCGTCCAGTGTCCAGGGATGTTGGACATTGCAGCTGAAGTGTGAGCTGACAATGGGTGTACTAACGTATAAAAAGAAGGGGTTTTGGGTGGGCTGCTCATGCAGGCCCCACCTTGATATATGTTTCTAATCCAAGCCGTCCATTCCATTCCTCTGCTCATTTTAGGCGTTGAGCCTAAAAATGAAGAAAATCCAGTTCTTTGGTAGGCCACACCATCAAAAATCATGTGAAGACATGCTAAAACATATAAAAGTACTTGTTGGGGCCAACTTGAAGTTTATATGCATCTGAAAATTGGATTGACCCCTCCACTACATGGGACACACACAACAGATGGACTGGATCATCCTGTTGTGGGCCCCACATATGAGAAAAAAATAACAAAACAAAAGCAGCACTGACGCCATTCTTTGCCTCGACATCTTGCAAAGCAAGCGGCGTCTCTGTTTGACGATTTGGAAGGAGGTGGGCCACACCACAGGCCCCACCATGATGTGTGTCGAAAATCAGCCCTATGCATTTGATGGGTCCCGTTTAAAGATGGGTCACTTTCAAGAAATCAGCCCGATCTGGAACCCAAGTGGCCCACATCATAGGAAACAGTGGGATTGATCATCTGCCATTGAAACCCTATTTGGGTCCACAAAAGCTTTGGATCAACTTGAAATTTGTCTTTCCCCTGCATCTTGGTTTGTGTGACCTTATCAATGGATTGGATGGAAAGTAAACGTTGCGGTGGGGCCCATGTGGGACCCACAATGATGTATGTGTTTTCTTCACACATCCACGGCTGTGGACAGTGGGACCCACCGTGTATGTGTTTTATCAATGTCGTCCAGGCATTTGTTGGATGGCCAGTAGGCCCCACCCTTGATGTCTGTGTTATATCCAACCATCCTTCCATCTGGTGGGCCACACGTGTGGGGCCCTACCTTGATGAATATTTTGTATCTGCACTGTCCATTTAGACGGTGCCATGTGGGCCCTGATCTTGATGCAGGTCAGGCATCCAGACCGTCCATTCATGTGGGGCGTGTCCTGAGACGCTGACACTCCCACTCTCACACACACACACTGTGTGTGTGTGTGTGTGTGTATATATGTATATGATGCATATTATATTATAATTTGATATTTTATATTTCATTGATGGGCCACTCCCACGTGGGACCCACCTCTAATATGGTATTTGCACCGTCTAGATGGATCTGAACAGTGAGGATAGGCCGCATTCTACCATTGTTTAGATATATAAATGTAATATTATATTATAATATATATATATATATTATATAATGGTATTGCATTGGTGGACCACCACGTGGACCACACCATGATGAATGGTCCTATCTGCACTTGCGTCCAGGGTCTTTGGGCAAGATCAAAGAAATATGATATCCAGACCGTCCATCCAATGGACACATTCGTGGATCCCCACCGTTCATGCATGTGTTGCATCCAAACCGTCCATGCATTGGTAAGCTCGTCCTTGGGCTTGAGACCAAAAATAAGACAGATCAAGTTATTAGTGGACCCCACCATCATGCATGTGTTGTAGCTACAATGTCTAACCATTTTGACACATAATTTTAAGGCTTGAGATAAAAAATAAGACAAATCTAGTATCATGTGGACCACATTGGAGAAACAGTGGGATTGAACTTCAACCATTAAAACCCTTTGGGTTCTAGAAAATTTGGACCAATATGATATTTGTTTTTCCTCTCATCCAGGTCTTTGTGACCTTATGAAAAGACTGGATGGAAAATAAATACTATGATGGGCCCATCGAGGTTTTAACAGTGGAAAAATCATTACCTCTATTGTTATGTGTAGTATGGTCCAGATGATCCTTGGATATGATTCATTTTTTTTGAATAATACTCTTAAATAATCTCTAGGTGAATTGTATGGATGATCTCGGCCCATTTGATGCGGCCCGTTCGATGAATGTTGGCCCATTGGTGCATCCCGTGGATACGGTCCACTTAATGTATACTTTAGGCCCGTATTTGAGGCCCAAGTGCAAGGCCCACCTATTGTGTATTTGAGGCCCGTGTGATGAGGGGCCAATGTGATGTATTTGAGGCCTAGGTGCAGGGCTCACCTGTTGTATATTCAAGGCCCATTGAGATATGTGATTTTATCGTGATGTATGTAATGATGTTTATATGGGTCATTCCTTGGGAGTAATGTTGGTTGAATGTCGACATTGATGGGCAATGATGGTTGAATGTTCACATTGTGACGTTCCATTAGGCCTTGTTAGGCCCATTCTTACCAATCTCGATTATCGTGGTCGATTGCTGATTTTGATTATCATGACCGATTTGCTGATCCCAATTATCGATCGATCCCAATTGTCGTGACCGATTTACCGACTCTAATTATCGATCGATCTCAATTGTCGTGACCAATTTTCTGATTATGATTATCGATCGATTCTGATTGTCATGAATGAATGCCGATTCCGATTGATGTAACCGATTTTTTGATTCTGATTGACGTGACCGATTTGCCGACTCTGATTATCGATCGATCCTGATTGTCATGACTAATTGCCGATTTTGATTGTCGCTCGATCCCGATTTATCGTGGTCGATTGTTGATTGCGATTAACGTGACCAATTTACCGACTCTGATTATCGATCGATCTTAATTATCGTGGCCGATTTGCCGATTCTGATTATCAATAGATCCCGATTGTAAAGGCCAAATATTAAGGCCGACTCCAATTGTCGAGGCCGAGTCTGAGTGTTGATTTCAATTGTCGAGGTCAATTTCAATTGTCGAGGCCGAGTCTGAGTGTCGATTTCGATTGTCGAGGTTGATTTCAATTGTCGAGGCCGATTGTCGAGACCTATGTGGTGTATATACGACTCGTAGTTGAAGCCCATTGTGATGTATATTCGGCCCGTATTTTAAGCCTAATGTGATGAATATGAGGTCTGTGTGATGAGGCCCATTGTGATGTATTGAGGGTCAGCCAATAGAGCCCATTGTGATATATATTAAGCCCATGTGAAAGGCCCATCATGATGTGTATTGAGCTCTTGAGTGAGGCCCATGGTGTTGTATATTGGCTCTTGTGTGAGGCAATGGGTCCACTATATGTTAGGATCCATGAGGGCCATTTCTTGGAGATAATATTGGTTAAATGTCCACATTATTGAGGTCGATTGTCGATGCCGGTTATTGATACTGATTATGAGTATGTAACAGCATAGCATCATGATACATGCCCATACGCATCATCTGCATATTTATTATGAGACATGGTTGATCATTGCATATGTCATTGAGCGTGTTGTTATGAGACTCCCTGATAGGTGGAGGTTATCTCACATGAGTGACCGGTATGCACAAGATTGATGCATGACTGGATTGTATGACTCATGCATCTTGCATTGTTTGCTATGATTACTATATGCCCTAGCGACATCAGCGCCGTAGCCTCCATAGGCATATCATGGATGGGTAGAGGGGACACCGGAAATGTTTGGTTCTAGTATACGGGCACCATAAATGTCCTTGGGTGAAAATCCCTAAACCTCCGTGGCCAGGAGATGCCCCAACGTCTAGACCAAGTGGATACATGAGTGCCGGAGTGCCAAATACCAGGAGGTTGCATCTCCCACTGTGTCGTGGTCCATTGGGAGGGGGTGTGGCCTTACCCGCTCATGGGTAGGGGCATTGCTAGGCTGAGTTTGACCAGCTCGTGAATGAGTCCACTATCGACGTGCCGGGTAGATATTGGCTGACTACTGGCTAGGCGGATAGTGAGGTCTCTTCCACTTGCATGGTTGTGCGACCAGTGGGTGGCGATTGCATGTAGAGTGTACTAGATCCGGGTGATGATCCCAGAGATGAATCATACTGATATGTGGACTTATTGAGTAGGAGTTGCATACTCATTCATTCATTCACTATCCACTTGGGCTGGTGGTGCGCAACTATTTGTTACGTGTACCTTCGCATGGCGAGGATTTCGGTTGGGCGCGCGACTAACCTGAGATCAGCAGTTTACCACATTAAGTCTGACTATCCAAATTTAGGTATGAGACTGGTTTGGATAGAAGTCCCTTATGATGGACTCTATAGCCTGTGATACTACGTACTATTATTTCGACTTCACACTCCAGCATGGTTATTCCATTCACATCGCATATTGTATTACATCCACGTCATATGGTATTTTGGGTTACTGTGTTTCTGCTTTTATATGGTCTAGATCCAATTGACGCTATTCGTGACTCATCAGGAATTACATACTACATCGCATCCTTGACATTTGATGTTTGGCTCTTTATGACTCCTCATTTGCATAGCTGTTCTATATTGCGTGTTCTGATATTGATTGACTCATGGACTTGTCCGTATTTCTGCTTACTCTGTTATCATATAATTTATGATCTTGCCAGTATTTCTATTTACTCTGATAATTCCTGCTCTTGTCAGTATTTCTAATTACTCTAGTAATTCATGATCTTATTAGTAATTCTGTTTATTCCGATATTGTATGATTTATGGATTACCAGTATTTTCGGTACTGTATGATGATGGCATTGTATTGAATACTTGACACTTACCTTGTGCACACACTTACACCACTCTCTAAGCTTTCTATAAGCTTATGCACAATAGATGCGTGCAGGTGATGTTAGGTTGTAGCAGTGTTGAGCTTGGAGCATACAGCGGTCTTCTGGAGCTTGATTTTCAATTTATGTATTTCCCTTCAATATTGTAATCAAATGATTATATTAGTGGATATGTGATGATGATGTTGCCTTTGTGATCTGGGTATACTTGTGGTTATGCTTATTACGAGTTAAATGTACACAAAAAAACCTCCTTGTATGATCCCAGGATGGAAATCTGGCATATGGATGCTAGGAGCCGAGAATGGGGTACTACGGAGGCTGCTGGCACCGGATTCGGTGATCAAGATTCTAGTGAATCTGATTTTCGGATTTGGGGCGTGACACAGTCTGGCCAGATGGTCTAGATGATGGAATGCATACATCAATGTGGGCCCATCTCCACACGTGCTACAGGTGTGGAGTGGGTCCCACTTCCTGCCATTGAACAGTGTGGGACCAGCAAATTATCAAGGTGGGTCCACACGTCGACGGACGGAGTGGATTAAAACCCCTACATCATGGTGGTCCCCCGTCCCTGGATGGTAAGGATGAAATCATACATCAAGGTGGATCTCACCGTCTGGACAGACGATATGAATATACAATACATACATCTGGTGGGCCCCCACGTGTGGGACCCACCAGCCATAGGATAAAGCTGATATTTGTATTTTCTCTACATCTGAGTTGTCCAAATGGTCGCGCGGCAAACCAGGTGGCATGGATATAACACATCATGTGGGACATACACACACACACCAGGTGGGCCACACACCTCATCATCATCACCATACAAGGGAAAAGAGAGAGAGAGAGAGAGAGAGAGAGAGAGAGAGAGAGAGATGGTGTAGTTGAGGGACCCCGCTACTATTGGCCCCTCTAAGATCACAACACATACATCAAAGCGGGTCCCATCATAAGTGGGCCCTAAATCAAAATACGATCTAGAGCTACTAACACCCACCGATTTTGCTTCTTCTAGGCTCCATGAACTCCTTAGCTCTTAGGCTATCCCTTTAATGGTGGAAGATGAAGATTGAAGGGTGGAGATGGGAGATAGAGTGGTAGGGAGTGGGCCACACTTGGCTCTTCTCATGGAAAGCTTGGATGTTGGATCTCTCTTTGGTAGCTTGGAATGGAGTGAGAAATGAGAGAGAGAGAGAGAGGAGTGGTGTTGTAAAACGAGATGACATGGAATGTATGGTATTGTTGACTTTTAGGATGAGGGGAGTAGGCTAAGCATGGTTGCTTTGACTTCGTGAAGAGAGAGGTATGGGTGAGTGATGGGTTGTGATGGGATGTACTTGACTTGATTGATGTGATTAATTGATTTAATATATTCTCTTGGATTTTGCAAATGCCTAGTATTTTTTTTGAAATATACGCGGGCCCACAGCTCCTGGCCTGGGTATCGCATCGGTGTGCAAGTCATGGCGATGGAACCGCAGCGACGGCACGGTCGCAAGGGTATAAGTCTTGAGTCGAGTCGACTTGTAATGACAGTATGCAACTCAGGGTCATGCATAAATGCCGATTATAGGTCTTGGTTTGCCGGAATTTGACCGGAGGACCGCAGAAGTCTAAGGAATGGTACAGACTAAGATACGGGCCTCACATCTTTTATTAAGAACACGATATGCTCGACTATTCAGAGCATAACCCAAGAATATCCCTTCATCACTCTTGGCTTCAAACTTCCCTAAGTTTTCACTGTCACGTAATATGAAACACTTACTTAATTTGAAAGTACTTAATAGTTGGTTTCTTATTGAACCATAACTCATAGGCTATTTTATCTTTTGATTTTCTTACATACACATGGTTTATAATACAGCATGCAGTATTTATAACTTCAGCCCACAAGTTTTTAGGTAAATTCATGCTATTTAGCATAACATTGGCCATCTCTTGTAGTACTCTATTCTTCCTTTTAATGACCCCATTTTGTTGAGGCGTTTTAGGAGTAGAAAACTCATGCGATATACTATGATCAGTACAGTATTTCTCAAAATTACTATTTTTGAATTTAGTACCATGATCACTTCTGATGTTGATAACATTCATTTCTTTTTCAGTCTGAATTCATTTTAATATTCTTTTAACCTCATCAAGAGTCTCAGATTTTTCTCTCATGAATGCTACCCAAGTAAATCTAGTAAAGTCATCAACAACAACCAGAAAATAATTCTTTTCACCTCTACTCTCCGTTCTGGTTAGTCCAACTATATCCATATGGAGAAGTTCAAGAGGTTTAGTTGTGGCAAAGGAGTTCACTTTCTTGTGACTGCTCCCGGTTTGTTTGCCAATTCGGCATATGCCACATATTTTATCAACTCTTTTTAGTTTGGGTAAGCCTCGAATAAGATTAATACTGCTCAGTCTATGGATGTTTCGGTAGTTAACATGTGCAAGATGTTCATGCCATAATTCCGTTTCGTCTATTTGGACAATGTAACATGAAAATGTCGAAGAGCAAGACTCATTATAGCAATTTTCAGAAGGCCTACGACCATTTAATATCACACAACCTTTCTCATTTGAAATCTCGCATCCTTGATTAGTAAATTTTACACTAAGTTTGTTATTGCAGATTTGAGTTATACTTAAAAGATTGTGTTTAAGACCTTTAACATATAAGACGTTTTCAAAAGGAGGAAGGTCAGAGATTTGTATGGTACCTTGGCCGATAATCCTGCAGTTGCTTCCATCACCAAAAGTAACTGATCCATCGTTCATTTCTTTATAGTTGGTGAATATGTCCTTGTCACCTATCATATGTCTTGAACATCCACTATCTAGGTACCACTTTGAATGACTAGAAGCTTTGAAGGCAGTGTGGGCAACAAGACAAGTAACTTTAGGAACCCATTTCATTGTAGTTCTAGGTTTAGGAGTATCATTGGTTTTTCTTGATCTGTGAGAGTTAAAATTTCTCTGTCTATCAACTCTGATAACATTAGAGTTCGATTTGAGAAGCTCTTTGAGTAAGTCCACTATTTTTCCAGCTAAGGGGTTATATCTTTGATTTCTAAAGCTGATGTTATTAGAATTAACTTGAAAAGGTTTTTAGTTTTTAAAATTGTTTTAGTTATTATTTTTCAAGTTCTTACCTTTTGAGTTTGAGGATCCTCCTTTTACAAATATAGGAGATGTATTCTTATATTTTAGTGGAGTATCTTTGATATAGCCCAGACCTGATTTATCTCCACACTTTCTGAATGCAGTTAATAATTTTTCTAGCTTAGGGTCTCCATTGGCATATCTCCAAGTATCCTTAAAACTCAATAGAGAAGAAACTTTAAGTTTTAAATTCTCATTTCTGTTTTGATTTTTTCAAATTCAGAAGATTTGAAACTTAAATCAAGTTTTGCTTTTTCATAACAATCAGAAAGATGAGATTTTCCAAAAACAATATTTCCAAGTTCTTCTTTTAATTTGAGAAATTTTTCTTTTTGAATCTTTAACTTGACAGCTATTTTGCAACTTTCCCTGTATAGGGCATTATAGGCATCATGAAGATTATCTTCATTTTCATTTTCAGGGTCACTCTTGAGATTCTCATACTCAGATAAGTTACAACTATCTAAGGAGGTGACTCTGGCTATAGTCATTAGGGCCTTCACTTCATTTAAAGTTTCATGTTCTGATTCATCTGACTCAGAAGAACTTTCAGAGTTGGATGATTATCCCAAGTAGCTATCATGCCCTTTCTCTTTGACTTATCCCTTTTGGGACATTTATTTGCCAAATACTCATATTCATGGCAATTGAAACATTGACTGTCTTTCACAGATTTCCAAGTTTTAGATTTTCTCTTTCTCTTATCAGAAGGTTTTTGAAAATTAACTCTTTTCTTACTTTCAAAAATCCTATCAAAATTTTTAGCAAGTAAAGCCATATCATCTTTTGTATCTTTAATATCAGAATTATCATTATTATCTTTTAAAATAGATTTAAATGACTTAAGGGCAATGGACGTACCTTTGGGAGCTTTAAAATTTAACTTGTATGTTTGAAGAGAACCAACTAGCTCCTCAACCTTCATTTGATCAGTGTCTCTTAGTTCCTGAATGGCAGTAGTTACCTTAGAATTGAACCTCTCAGGAAGAGATCGTAGTATTTTAACACAGACTTTGCTTTTTGGGATTCCATCTCCTAGACCCTATATGGAATTAACTATGTCATTTAATTTCGTATAGAAGTCCATGAAAGTTTCATTTTCTTTCATACGAATTTCTTCAAATCTTATAGTGATGATTTGAACTTTAGATTTCTTGACAATAGTTGTTCCTTCATGTGTCATTTCAAGAATATCTTAGGCTTGTTTGGCTGTATCACATGAAATGATTCTTTTGAATTCATCAGGTGATAGAGCACATGTAATTGCATTTAAAGCTTTAGCATTTGCACTGCTTTCATTTTTCTGAGGTATAGTCCATAAATAAAAATGAGTTTCTTTAATGGACTTGGTTTCATCACTGCCTAAAACCTCAGACACAGGTGGTTTCCATTTAGTTACCATGGCTTGCCACACGCTTTCATCAATGGATTTTAAGAAAATTCTCATTATGGCTTTCCAATAGGCATAATTTAAGTCATCAAATGGTGACAACCTGGTAATAGACAAGCTATCGAAATTTGACATAATGAAAGCTCAAATAGATCTTATAAACTTAAGGAACTTAATCCAAGAAAATGAGCAACCCGCTCTGATACCACTTGAAAAGGTAGAGCTCTCAGTCCTAGAGGGGGGGGGGGTGAATAGGACTATACTAATTTAAAAATTAATGAACTGAAAGATTAACTAAATCAGAACTAATCAAAGATCTCAATCGTAATAGTATTGAGAAATTGATTCAAACCTTATTCAAAGGACAACCTTATACCAAAAACAGATGTTTTAGGTAGGACAACTTGATTTCTTGAACGTAGTAAGGATCAAGATTGCAAACTAAAATGAGAGAAAAAAGGTAAGAAAGCTAACTATTACAAACATTCACCACATGTACAGAAAAAATTACAATCATTCAACACATATACATCACAAACAACATTCACCACAAAACACCAGGAGTTATAGTGGTTCAATGTGTACACCAATTGTTCTCAAACAGCCACACCTACTCCACTCCCAATAATCACAACCTATGTGATATTGGCATTCACTAATAATCAAGGTTTTCTCAGGTTCACCTTAAAACCTATACAATTGTGTTTTCAAATGGGCTATCACAATCAAAACCCCGCGCTGAGATTTTTTAGCTATCTTAGTCAAAACCAATACAGAAACTTTCTGGATATCTCAAAAAAACCAAAAATGAATAAAGAATACTTATCTTCTTCTGAAGATGCTCTTTGATGTAGCCTATAGAACTGCTTTGCTTGATGTAGAAATGTTCAATGTCCAATAACATAATCAAGCGTTCTAGGTTCTAGATTGATTTTAAATTAATTCAAATCTTGGGCTACTTGTTTGAATTCCTTAGATCTCACAAGGAAGGGTATGAACTTCCTTTAAAACATAAGATTCATAAAAGAGAGATCAATGAATTACAAAAATAAAAAGTTAATAAAAGATTTAAAATTACCGTGCTATAGCTTGAATATGATAGGGACTTTTCTCTCTCAAAGTGAAAGCTTTTTGTGGATTTGATGAATGAATTAGGAGTAAGAAAAGACCTCTATTTATAGGCTTGAAATTGGTTGCTTCGACTAGTCTAAGGTCTCCTTCGACTCGTCTAAGTTCCAACAAAATTTCAAATTTTCAACGCGATCACATAAAACCATTCTTTTACTGGTCAAAGGGCTTGCTCGACTGGTCGAGTGACTTGCTTGACTGGTCGAGCATCTCCTTTGACTGGTCAAGGGAGTGCAAAATTAGTTGCTGGAGTTTAAGTCGAGCTCTGTTCGACTGGTTGAGGGTGTGCCCACGACTGGTCGAGAACTCTACTCGATTGGTCGAGGAACTACCAGAAAAGTCTGTTTTGAGTTTGAATCTTGGACTGGTAGAAGTAATTCTTGGACTAGTCGAACCAGAACCTGGACTAGTTGAACTTAGGCTTGGACTAGTCGAACCAAAGCCTAACCAAAGTATAAAAACCTATGTATGTTTAGCATATGAAAGGACCTAAGTCTAGGGTCTTTCTAGGGTCAATTATACCTGAATTTATTGGACATTGAAGTATATACCTTAAAGTTTATACTTAAATCTTCAGTAGCGTTCAGTGGATCTTCTACTTGAAGCAAACTAGAAGTTGTAGCTTCATCTTGAACTTGAAGTGACGTAGAACTTAAACTTGAAGTAACCATCTTCATGTCTTGCACTTTCCCATTTCATGTTTGATCTTGAAGGTGAACTTTCCATCTTGACTCACTTGAAGGTGAACTTTTTATCACATGAAAGAGTCATACTTATAATCTATTTTGTCCCATCGAAATTTGACAAATAAGGTGCTTTATACAACACAACACTTACGGTTAGCAAGTATCGAAGCTCACTCTCCTCAAATATAATTAAAGCACTAATATGTACGCAAGATTGGTTGCATCCAGTTTGGGGTAGTAGCAGTTTCGATGTTGAAGAGTATGAGGAGGAGAATGGAAGTAAAGACGAGGTCCATAATGCTTGAAGGAATGTAAGCTTTAAAATTTTTGTTTAACGTTTTATATTTTCTGATATATTTTAACTCTTTGGATTTGATGTTGAGGACCAACATGTAGTTATGTGGTATGATAATATCTAAAGGTTTATGTGATACTTTTTTTTTTTTTTTGTTCTTAGTAATGTGGCATATGAGACATTTTAAACTTAATATTGTTGACATTTAATTTGTATTTTTTAGCTAAAAATATAATAAATGGACATATGAACAAGTTCGACTCAACTCAAGGTAAACTTGACTCAACTCAAACCACTAGCTCTACTCGAACTCGAATTGACAGCTTTAGCAAACAAGCCAAGCTTCAATGTTGAGCTTAAGGGCAAGCTCGAGCTCGAGTATAGCATGGATGAGTCAAGCTAAGCTTGGCCCACCTCGACTCGACTCGACTTGACTCATGTACAACCCTAAGAACGAGCATCCACGGAAAGCTCGGTAGCTCCATGCGCCTCAGTGAAAGAAACCTCTTCTCGAACGGCCGTCCTGACCGTTGCAGCAGCAATATCAAGGACAGGCTTCACCTTCACTTCCTCTCCTTTGACCTTCATCATGACGGGGAAAGAAGGGCCGACCTTCTCCTTACTCTTAGAGGAGGTCTTTTGTCTCTTCCTTTTCGGCGCCATTATTTCTTCCAAGGAAGGCACTGGGAGCTTGGAGGCGGGCCTTAACAGAGGACGAGCTTCATGCATTTCTACCTCAAAACATAAAGAAACTCAGTTACGGAAGTCCATAAAAATTTCTAATTCCTAAAGCTCGGCCAGAGTTCTTACTGAAGTTCTTACCAGTGAGATTGAGGTCTAAGCCTGACTTAAGAAGCAGCTCGGGTTAAAGAAGTACCCTCCAAGATCTTTCCTCCAACTTTAGTGCATTCGCCCCTCTGATCCGAGTAAGAGATCCACTGTCCAGCAGGGAAGCGTGCTTAGGGATAACTGCGATAGAATACATGTGTGAACAAGTCAAGAAAACTCGAAAACCGACCTACCAAGAACGAGCTAAAGAATAACTACACCCAAGGAATGCTGACCTAGGTCAGAAAATGTTATGGGGACCAAGTGCTGATCCAAGGGTAGGTCAGCCACTTCCTAACATCCAGAGGTTCAGAACCATTTATCCCTCCAATTCTTATTGGACGATGAAGGGTCCATAATGAGGCTCCCTCCAGTCCCCTGCTAAGTAGAGAGATAATACCAGCCAAGGTGAAACTTGTTCGGCTTCAGCTGATATAGATGGAGGAACTCCTCGACAGTAAGCTCGGGTTATTCTAGCTTGGATCATAAGACCCCGTAGCCGATCAAAGCCCTCCATCCATTGGGGATCATCTACTCCGAAGCCAAGTTCATGCGAGCAAGTACCTGCCTTTCCAGACCTTACAGAGGGAGCCTAAGGCCACATTGAAGGGAGACCTGAAAAATGGGGACTACCCCCTCTAAAGGCCGATCAGGAAGCTTGTCTGGCGAGGGAAATCATAGTATTATGGACTCAGGGACATGATACCCCAATCTAATCCGAGCTAATTCTACCTCAGTAGGGGTCTAATGCATAAGGGCTCTCGGACCCTCCTCGCTAGAGGACTCTTCCAGATCTTCTTCATCGGACTGACCACACTCTACCCTAACCAGCCTCTCCGTCAGGGACCTTTCCACCACTCGTGATGCCTGAAAATTGGCATCGACCATCATCACCAATAGCAACGGTGGGTTCAACATTACCTAGAGGCTACTTGCTCCATTGTCGCCGCCGGAAGCCCCCTCCAATAAACTCATAGAGTCAGACATGACAACTTTTTATCGATGTTGAGAGTTGCTATTAAAAGGAAAAAGAAAGGAGGCGGTGAGTGAAGTTTGAAGCTTATCGGGGAAGGAACAAATGCCCAGCCGCTAGTGAAGACAGTCACCGAAAATCACCTATGTGCACTAAGGAAGATAACTGGAAGGGAAAAGGAGAAAATGCAAACAAAAATGACTAAGGGTTAGGGCTTCCCTTATATACGGAAGCCACGTGGCAACACTTGAGCGCGCCCATTAATGTGGGTTTGTATGACGTCCCCTCGACTACCTGTAACGCCCCGGATTTTTGCCAACCTGGGATTAGACGTCCTTAGGCAATGGGTCGATCCTAATACCTCATTAACTTGTCAGAACTGAATCCCAAAGTCTAAAGCCGCCTTTGAACTCATTTCCTTCACAAATCTCACCCTTCATCACCTTGATTTTCTAATTTTTCTAAGAACTTTCACCCTAGACACTATCTTAAACTAGCTAAGTAGTATAACTTGGATCACTTTATATACAAATTATAAAGGCCTGAGTACCACCTCGACCAGAAATCACTTAGGACTAAATCCTTTAGAAATGAGACAAGGTAACTAGGTGTGAAACCAGATTAGCTACGAAATCTGTTTGAATCGCTTTAAATACGATCTGCAAGACCCAAAACTTGTAGAATCATTGACGCTAGGTTGCCCTAAAATCTAGGATCAAACTCATTACCCGGCTGCTCTTGGGAGCATCTTGAACTCCGTATCAGATCTAGACCGCACGTCGGAAGTCCGAATAACTCGAAGTTAAGGAACTAGGACCGCTTCACTGGGCTTGACAACCACCTCAGAAATCAGGTCCAGCCGATGTCCCACGGCCATTCGCTTGAGTCCGGAGCGAGGGAGTGTGAAAAAACATTATTCCCTTTACAAAATAAATATCTGGAATAGTGATCTGGCACATTCGCTTGCGCATCAGTATTAAGTAACTAGACCGTCAGAATCAGACCAAATTACACCCTCGGATCAGGAAAAATTTCAGGAACATTTACATGTACTTGGAATTTCGGATCGTGGCCCACTGACCGTTGAACTGAAAGTGGTCCGCTACGTGCGATCTGGGAATCTGATCGAGTCAAAAGCGTAATCCCACGTAGATCCATGTGTGGAGAGCTTAAGTCTGACGTTTGGCTCAAGGAGGGCCACCAGAACCCCTCTTTTGAGCTGGAAAAGTGACGAAATACCTATATTAGCAGTAACCCTTGAACAGGAGTCTATTTTGGTAAGTTTTGAGACTATATAAGGACCTTAAACCCTCTCTCATGGCAGCCATACGAATTTGAGATTTGAGAGAGGGAAAAGAAGGAGAAAGTGTGGGAGTTGTGGGAAGATCTCCCCACCGCTCTACCCTGCTGCTATCGGTGCTTAACCACTTCATTCTTGTCGCTTTCCCGGCGACTCCGGCGTCATTTCTAGGTAATAAACCCTAACCCTAACCTGTTTGGGGGATTAGACAGTTGTAGGTTAGGAAATAGCTAACCTATTTCATTCTCTAGGTTGCCAAACTCCCGTACACGGAGGCTTAGCGAACCTATCGACTCCGTTACGATTCTACGACAAAAGGTGCGGACTTTAGGTGTATAGGTTATGGTTTTCAACGCTTTCAATGTCAGATAATGATAGATTCATGATCTGCATGCAATTGCACATGTACAAAGTGCTTTCCGTTTTCTGTTTTGATTAGAATTGAAGAATATGGAATTTCACATACTCTAGGTATTCGTATAAAATACCGTATACGTATTTTTTTAAAAAATGTGTTTGACATGTTTATTTGTTGTTTGGATATACGATATATGGATAAAATACTTATATGGCGAAAGGATTCGCCGAAATACATGTTTACTAATAAACACTATGTATGTAGAAATACGGTATTGTAAGAAGTACCGTATACATGTATATTTTAGCGATGCGTTTGTCATGATTAATTGTCGTATAAATATATTATGTGCGTATAAAATAATTGCTTGGCGAAAGGAATCGCCGTAATACATGTTTGCTTGTATACAGTATGTATGTTGAAAATGCGTATTTTAGAAAATACTGTATACGTATAAATTTTGGAGATGCATTTATCATGATTATTTGCTGTAGTAATATATTATACATGGATAAAATACTCACTTGGCTAAAGGATAGCCCTAATACATGTTTTGCTAACATACACCATGTATGTTGTAATAGTGTATTCTAAGTGTTTGTGAAAATGACTGAATGAGTATAGAATCCTCATTCGTGCTTGCCATGACTAATTGTCATGGATTCATGATTGTTGTATTGGCGATACCCTTTTGACGAAAGGATTTTCCCTAAATCACGCCACGGCCAATAGATACCATATATGCTAAAATGTGTGGCCCAAGTGTTTGTGGAAATGACTGAATGAATATGGAACTTGGATTCCTGCTTGCCATGACTATCCGTCGTGGGTGTACGCGTGTTATGATTGGGGCAACTCTCTAGTGAAAGGATTTGGCCTAATGCCTATGTGATCGACATATGTCATGTATGTTGATGTATGTTTGTTTAAGTGTTTCTTGAAATGTCTAAATGAGTAGTAGTTAGCAAATTGTAATGTATAAGGGTGTTGAGATATGATTCTCAACCTCTTTTAACTATGTGTATGATCTCCTTGGATTGTTGTGTGATTAGGAATTGAACATGTATAAACTCATGCTTGTGTTGTGATTCATAACATGCTCAACTGCTTTATTATTATAACTATGTAATGCATATGTTTAAATTTATATTTACGTTGTATGATTCGTCATGGGTGATGGGAGAGCGGAGCAACGAGTGCATGCAACAGCCCTGGCAGCCCTAAACGGATAATACCATACCTTGATAGTATGACTTGAATCTTGATCCATTACTGCTTTATCTATCTGCACTTGATTGTGTTTGGGGTTATGATTATAGTCCAGACAATCGGTACCAGAATTGAATTCGTGGTTGCGATTCATTTGCCACGTGAGATGTGTTCGACGAACCCGAGTCGTACTTCGGTTGGCGATAGTGGTTGGCCACGCGAAGTGCTTATGCACTTCATGTCGTCCAACTTGTTGTGCGCTCGAGTTAACCGAGCTCATCAAGTAACCCGATCTGTCTAATGTGTGTTCACCATGTTTGGTCATTACTGTTTGAACCTAGGGTACCAAATTTACCAGTGAAATCCCTTTTAACCATGGTACCTCGATCCGCTAAGACTCATGAGCCGGGCATGATGGTATGGGACACCGTGGTCGGTCGCCGTCCCTGGCCACGGGGCCACGTGCCTTCCCATAGTGACCAGTGAGCAACCAGACTCGTGAGCCGATTATGGTGGTATGGGACACTATATTCGAGCTGTCGATACTTACGGCGAGAGCCGAGTACGGTGAGACCTGTGCTCGTGCTGACGGGCGACGAGTCCTCCGTAGTATCTTCGAGTATACTCCAAGTATCTGTGATTGGCGACGAGTCTTTCACAGCAACTAGAGTATGAGTTGAGCCGAGTACGGTGAGACCTGTACTCGAGCTGACGGCTAGTGATTGAGCCAAGTACGGTGAGACCTGTACTTGAGCTGACGGCCAGCAATTGAGCCGCATACGATGAGATCTGTATCTGCGCTGACGGGTGACGAGCCCTTTGCGATGCCTTCACTACGCTTCTCAAACCATAATATCGTATGAGATTAACTAGGATTGACGACCCTAGAATGGATCATGTTTGAGAATGATACAAGGGAGGTACTTTAGTTTCCCAATACTGCTGGTTGAAATGGACTAATAATAACTCGGTAATCATGATCATCATCACACCGCATGTGCTTAGTAGATGTGGCGCCGAGGGAGTTAAGCATTCGCGAACGTAAGATGATGTCGCTTGAGGGTGGTTTGGCAAGGGCATACAAGACATCATGTCATTTCATTCTCGCACTTAATAAGAGTAGTTAGAATTGTTTGATTTGTCTTGCTTTATCATTCTTGCTTGATTGAATTGATAACATGTTAACCTATGCTTTTGTTGTTCCACCGAGTTGATCACTCACTCCCACGTTACGGGACGGTGTTGTACACACCAACCGTAGTTGTTGAATTTCGGATGATGGCGATGCTTATGAAGCAGAGCCGGACTACTTCTATGGTGATGAGGAGGAGTTCTCCTATCATGTAACTCTGACGGGTCTCTCGAAGACCTGGTATTGCATTGACGGGCTATGGTACTTGGGATAGAAGATATTACACTTACACATTTGGTATATTTTAGAAGCGTACTTGTAATTATTTAACCTAGTAATGTTATCACACTCTGAGACTCATCACGGTTTATATATTTTATCTATCTATCATCGTCTTCCGCTTGCAATTTAATTTACTCTCGGAGTATGATATCTTTGTTTTGGCTTAATCTCACTCATGTTCAATGCACGAATACAGTCAACATTCAATCATCATTCATTTTGTTGCATAAGTGATGTTCTGGAACTCGGGAGTTGAGTTTATGCTCGACCCCCAATTTTCAGGGCGTTACAAGTTAGTATCAGAGCATGATTTGGATTAAATCGGACCTGGGTTATGGTCACACGACGCACACTGACGCACTCTGACTTAGGAGGGAGCGACGGAATGTAGAAACAGTCATGGGTATCCCGACTTCACCAATTGGCGAAGTTCGCTGAAAACAAACGCCGAAATCGAGTCCGTATTAACCCTTGGTCGCACGGGTCGACCTTAAAATGTTCCTAGGCCGTCTATTAAAGAGTCTAGATTACAATCCACCTCACCCCAACTGTTGAAAATAGATAGAATATGGGATAAACGTGATGAGGATAACTACTCCGAATCCTCGGAGCTTCTCTGGACTCCTCACAGAGACTTCCCAAATCCACGAGAAAAGAAAAGCAGAAAGTAGAAATAAATTCTAATTAATTCGAATTGATTAATAAATGACTACAAAAATTGAGTTCACAACCCTTTAAATAGGAATACCAAGCAATGGTAAAGAAATCAGAAACAAACTATAACTAAAACTCCTAGAATTCGCGACTTACCATAAGGTGGTGATGTCTACCAGTGCGCAAAGTTTTCAGCCAAGAATAATAAGTGTCCTATTTGGCTTCACCAAACCATTCTCCTAATTATTCTAAGCTCTTTACGCGATGAGCGCAACTCCTAAAGCCCAATGGATGAAGAGTAATTAAACAAAAAAATTACTATTTTAGTAAAACGAAATTAAAACGGGGAAATGACTGTCAATCGGAGGCTTTTTTCACAATTTCGGGCTGCGCAACCCGACGTAGCGGGTAGGTTGGCTTTATTAGCTCGTTCTACCCCAAATTCATATATTTTACATCAGATAACTCATTCCGGATTGCAAGTTACGTCCAATTATCTCGAAACTACCCAAAATGGAGCGAATCGGATTCGGGGGCCTCCCTACTTAGATCCGATGGGACCCAGGGTCGAACCAGGGTGCATTTGGCACCTTGGGACCACAGAGAACACGGCCCCACCGCGGCGGCGCGGTTCCGGCCAAGGCGGACCGCGGCGGAGCCGCGGTTCCGGCGGCGGACCGCGGTCCGGTGGCCCATCTGGTGTGGGGCCAGGGCTGGGGTTGGTCGGCCCGACCTCCCCTACCCCCTGGCACGTGCCATTTTGGCAAATGTTTGGGATTTTGGGGGCTGGAGCACCCCTCTCTCTCATTTCACCCCTTCCAAACGCTCCAAACCCCCATTTTCGATTTTTTCTCTCAACCCATCCCCCTAAACCTTGCAATCCTCCATTTTCTTCCATAACCCACACACTCCAACCGTCCACAACAGCCCTAGCCTCCTCCTTTTCCCTTTTCCTCATGTTGGAGCTCTCATATCCCCCATTTGGAGCTCAAGTTCGGGTAAGCTCTCAACCCACCCCATCTATTCATTTTCCTTCTTCAAACCTTATCTATTGGGCCTCTACGACATCTGTCGAGACTCAAGTCCATGGAGAACCAAAAACTCCAGCCCCCCATTTCCCTTATCCTCATTTTCCATGGCTCTATCCGAGCTCATCCATATGTTGTCTTGTAGTTTGCATGGGCTACTATCTTAGGGTGGTTATGTTTTCCTGTTGATAGGTGTAGTAGTTGGTAGAATGTTTTAGGTATTTGAGAACGTTTAGGGTCCGTTCGGACAAATTACATTAGGTAAGTTTACGGTGGATAGAATTGTAAAAGTAATAATAAATCTATGTGTAGGTATGGTCCCTAGATTGGGTGTATCCCATGTATTCCGACATCATGTTTAGAATGTGCGCAATTAAAAGTAAATTCCGAGATTTTCCTTTCCCATAACACTTAGAAGTTCATTACCCTGGGATTTGGAACTCTCATCTCACGCTTTCCCACACAAGGCTCATTTTCCAAAGCCTATACCATTAATTTTAATCCCCACCCACCCTCCTACCAAACATACCACTCCCAATCCCGAGATAGGATTAGCAATGCAGTCCCATTCAATACAACTTAGGACCACTGGCCAAATCATGTTGAAGTGATAAAGTCCCTTGATATACATTAACCCACCACACTCTGACAGCTTAAGCTTTTAGAGTAAATGGTTGTTTGAAAAATAGGTCTTAGAGTTTTGGACCTAGAGCGATACTCCTAGTTTTCGACAGACACCCGACCGTATAGAAATCCAACAAATTAATAATGCAAACCCCAGGATCTTCTTAGCTGGTGTGAGCATGTGTGAAATGCTCGAGCGTCAAGTACAGACAACTCAATTCCACTTAGACAACGTTTGACCCTACACGATGAATAATTTCTTGTATTAGAAATGATCTGAAATCATCTAGTGTGTAAGCATAGACTAATAGATTACCACTACTCATAAATTAAGACTAGGCTATTGGTTCTACTACGGAACGTAAAAGACTGATTATGCTAAGATAATTGCAAGATAGTTGAAAGATGGACTTAGTTAATAGGCTAGATTAGGTTGGAGTGAGACCTCACTCCTTCGTCGGACCCCTTAATACTCATAGGCTCCTTTAATAATTCTTAGAAAAGTTGTTTGATTAGTAACTATACACGCTCAGTATCCCTTTGATTTAATGTTAGGTCAAATCAATACACTCCTTAGAATCGCCTTCTCAAGGACTTAGTACAATGGGAACGCGGAGTAGAGAAACTACATTTAAGCGAGGTATTCGCGGTTTGAATCGAATTCTCAATCCTGGTAGTGACCAATGAACCCTATGCTCTGATCAAGCAGAAGGTCGGGATCGACTAGGATTAAGAAATGATATGGCAACTTTCTGTTTTAGCTAGGCAGGAGGTCCATGTATCCGACTCAGACCCACTACACAACATTCCTTCCGTGTTGGCCCGACCATTTACAACTAAAAGTTTATAATTTTGTCCTTGAAAAGTGTTAGGAGTATATAGCTGGTAGAGACTATGTCTTTTAGGCCTAAGGAATTGCCCAAATGGGCAACGGTGATTAGGAATTAGGTCCCAAATCGCATGCCATGTCGGCATACGTATTGTGCTTATGAACGTAAAAAGATAGCTTGCCTATTAAGCTAGACATGATTAAATAGGAGAAGTCTGGACCGCGACAAAATTCCTTGGTAGAATTAGGCATCTTGCCACAAACTCACACCTGACCCCTAATCAACCACAATACCCTTCATCTTTAGCTCCTTTCTATGACCATAGGTATCAATGCCATAATACACATCCTTGATGAAAAGAAGACCAACGTAGTGGGAGTTCGCATCCCATTTCATGTCAAGGATAGGTCCTAAATTACACCTTGTTCCGATGTACAGAGCAGGACATAAACCTTGAGCCTTGAGGGTGAAAATAAAATTTTAAGGGGGGTAGACTAAAATGAACCAGGCTAGTATATACCCTACCACGCGTGGGAACTCGAAATCAATAAGTCTTAGGCAAATGAAATAATAGAAATCTTTCCTTATTACCCTTAGGCAATTTCGGGGACGAAATTTTGTTTTAAGGGGGGTAGATTGTAACGCCCCGAATTTTTGCCAACCTGGGATTAGATGTCCTTAGGCAATGGGTCGATCCTAATACCTCATTAACTTGTCAAAACTGAATCCCAAAGTCTAAAGCCGCCTTTGAACTCATTTCCTTCACAAATCTCACCCTTCATCACCTTGATCTTCCAATTTTTCTAAGAACTTTCACCCTAGACACTATCTTAAACTAGCTAAGTAGTATAACTTGGATCACTTTATATACAAATTACAAAGGCCTGAGTACCACCTCGACCAGAAATCACTTAGGACTAAATCCTTTAGAAATGAGACAAGGTAACTAGGTGTGAAACCAGATTAGCTACGAAATCTGTTTGAATCGCTTTAAATACGATCTGCAAGACTCAAAACTTGTAGAATCATTGACGCTAGGTTGCCCTAAAATCTAGGATCAAACTCATTACCCGGCTGCTCTCGAGAGCATCTTGAAACTCCGTATCAGATCTAGACCGCACGTCAGAAGTCCGAATAACTTGAAGTTAAGGAACTAGGACCGCCTCACTGGGCTTGACAACCACCTCAGAAATCAGGTCCAGCCGATGTCCCACGGCCATTCGCTTGAGTCCGGAGAGAGGGAGTGTGAAAAAATACTATTCCCTTTACAAAATAAATATCTGGAATAGTGATCTGGCACCATTCGCTTGCGCATCAGTATTAAGCAACCAGGGCCGTCGAATCGGACCAAATTACACCCTCGGATCAGGAAAAATTTCAGGAACATTTACATGTACTTGGAATTTCGGATCGTGGCCCACTGACCGTTGAACTGAAAGTGGTCCGCCACGTGCGATCTGGGAATCCGATCGAGTCGAAAGCGTAATCCCACGTAGATCCATGTGTGGAGAGCTTAAGTCTGACGTTTGGCTCAAGGAGGGCCACCAGAACCCCTCTTTTGAGCTGGAAAAGTGACGAAATACCTATATTAGCAGTAACCCTTGAACAGGAGTCTATTTCGGTAAGTTTTGA
The DNA here is from genome assembly GCA_030180095.1 of Magnolia changhungtana. Lineage (NCBI taxonomy): Eukaryota > Viridiplantae > Streptophyta > Magnoliopsida > Magnoliales > Magnoliaceae > Magnolia > Magnolia changhungtana. The sequence goes on along the minus strand of JASAUF010000101.1, from coordinate 3,960,840 downwards.
GACTATATAAGGACCTTAAACCCTCTCTCATGGCAGCCATACGAATTTGAGATTTGAAAGAGGGAAAAGAAGGAGAAAGTGTGGGAGTTGTGGGAAGATCTCCCCGCCGCTCTACCCTGCTGCTATCGGTGCTTAACCACTTCATTCTTGTCGCTTTCCCGGCGACTCCGGCGTCATTTCTAGGTAATAAACCCTAACCCTAACCTTGTTTGGGGATTAGACAGTTGTAGGTTAGGAAATAGCTAACCTATTTCATTCTCTAGGTTGCCAAAACTCCGTACACGGAGGCTTAGCGAACCTATCGACTCCGTTATGATTCTACGACAAAAGGTGCGGACTTTAGGTGTATAGGTTATGGTTTTCAACGCTTTCAATGTCAGATAATGATAGATTCATGATCTGCATGCAATTGCACATGTACAAAGTGCTTTCCGTTTTCTGTTTCGATTAGAATTGAAGAATATGGAATTTTACATACTCTAGGTATTCGTATAAAATATCGTATACGTATTTTTTTAAAAAATGTGTTTGACATGTTTATTTGTTGTTTGGATATACGATATATGGATAAAATACTTATATGGCGAAAGGATTCGCCGAAATACATGTTTACTAATAAACACTATGTATGTAGAAATACGGTATTGTAAGAAGTACCGTATACATGTATATTTTAGCGATGCGTTTGTCATGATTAATTGTCGTATAAATATATTATGTGCGTATAAAATAATTGCTTGGCGAAAGGAATCGCCGTAATACATGTTTGCTTGTATACAGTATGTATGTTGAAAATGCGTATTTTAGAAAATACTGTATACGTATAAATTTTGGAGATGCATTTATCATGATTATTTCTTTGTAGTAATATATTATACATGGATAAAATACTCACTTGGCTAAAGGATAGCCCTAATACATGTTTTGCTAACATACACCATGTATGTTGTAATAGTGTATTCTAAGTGTTTGTGAAAATGACTGAATGAGTATAGAATCCTCATTCGTGCTTGCTTATGACTAATTGTCATGGATTCATGATTGTTGTATTGGCGATACCCTTTTGACGAAAGGATTTTCCCTAAATCACGCCACGGCCAATAAATACCATATATGCTAAAATGTGTGGCCCAAGTGTTTGTGGAAATGACTGAATGAATATGGAACTTGGATTCCTGCTTGCCATGACTATCCGTCGTGGGTGTACGCGTGTTATGATTGGGGCAACTCTCTAGTGAAAGGATTTGGCCTAATGCCTATGTGATCGACATATGTCATGTATGTTGATGCATGTTTGTTTAAGTGTTTCTTGAAATGTCTAAATGAGTAGTAGTTAGCAAATTGTAATGTATAAGGGTGTTGAGATATGATTCTCAACCTCTTTTAACTATGTGTATGATCTCCTTGGATTATTGTGTGATTAGGAATTGAACATGTATAAACTCATGCTTGTGTTGTGATTCATAACATGCTCAACTGCTTTATTATTATAACTATGTAATGCATATGTTTAAATTTATATTTACGTTGTATGATCCGTCATGGGTGATGGGGGAGCGGAGCAACGAGTGCGTGCAACAGCCCTGGCAGCCCTAAACGGATAATATCATACCTTGATAGTATGACTTGAATCTTGATCCATTACTGCTTTATCTATCTGCACTTGATTGTGTTTGGGGCTATGATTATAGTCCAGACAATCGGTACCAGAATTGAATTCGTGGTTGCGATTCATTTGCCACGTGAGATGTGTTCGACGAACCCGAGTCGTACTTCGGTTGGCGATAGTGGTTGGCCACGCGAAGTGCTTATGCCTTCATGTCGTCCAACTTGTTGTGTGCTCGAGTTAGCCGAGCTCGTCAAGTAACCCGATCTGTCTAATGTGTGTTCACCATGTTTGGTCATTACTGTTTGAACCTAGGGTACCAAACTTACCAGTGATATCCCTTTTAACCATGGTACCTCGATCCGCTAAGACTCATGAGCCGGACATGGTGGTATGGGACACCGTGGTCGAGCTGTCGGCCTACGCTGGGGCCACGTGCCTTCCCGTAGTGACCAGTGAGCAACCAGACTCGTGAGCCGATTATGGTGGTATGGGACACTATATTCGAGCTGTCGATACTTACGGCGAGAGCCGAGTACGGTGAGACCATGCTCGTCTTTGACGGCGACGAGTCCTCCGTAGTATCTTCGAGTATACTCCAAGTGTCCGTGATTGGCGACGAGTCTTTCACAAAGAACTGAGTATGAGTTGAGCCGAGTACGGTGAGACCCGTACTCGAGTGACGGCTAGTGATTGAGCCAAGTACGGTGAGACCAGTACTTGAGTGACGGCCGCAATTGAGCCGCATACGATGAGATCTCAGTATCCGCGCTGACGGGTGACGAGCCCTTTGCGATGCCTTCACTACGCTTCTCAAACCATAATATCGTATGAGATTAGCTAGGATTGACGACCCTAGAATGGATCATGTTTGAGAATGATACAAGAGGAGGTACTTTAGTTTCCCAATCTTCTTTGGTTGAAATGGACTAATAATAACTCGGTAATCATGATCATCATCACACCGCATGTGCTTAGTAGATGTGGCGCACCGAGGAGTTAAGCATTCGCGAACGTAAGATGATGTCGCTTGAGGGTGGTTTGCAAGGGCATACAACATCATGTCATTTCATTCTCTCACTTAATAAGAGTAGTTAGAATTGTTTGATTTGTACTGCTTTATCATTACTGCTTGATTGAATTGATAACATGTTAACCTATGCTTTACTGTTCCACTGAGTTGATCACTCACTCCCACGTTACGGGACGGTGTTGTACACACCAACCAGATTTGTTGAATTTCAGATGATGGCGATGCTTATGAAGCAGAGCCGGACTACTTCTATGGTGATGAGGAGGAGTTCTCCTATCATGTAACTCTCTGACGGGTCTCTGAAGACCTGGTACTGCATTGACTGGGCTATGGTACTTGGGATAGAAGATATTACACTTACACATTTGGTATATTTTAGAACTGTACTTGCAATTATTTAACCTAGTAATGTTATCACACTCTGGAGACTCATCACAGTTTATATATTTTATCTATCTATCATCGTCTTCCGCTTGCAATTTAACTGTCTGCTCTCGAGTATGATATCTTTGTTTTGGCTTAATCTCACTCATGTTCAATGCATGAATACAGTCAACATTCAATCATCATTCATTTTGTTGCATAAGTGATGTTCTGGAACTCGGGAGTTGAGTTTATGCTCGACCCCCGATTTTCAGGGCGTTACACTACCCTCTTCTAACATGTGGTGCGACCCCATGCGTCACTTGACCCTAATATCGAGAATTGGCCATGTGTCACATTCTCGTTGGTCTGACACCAAAACGGTGGCCTGGTAGACCACGTGACCTCGAACCATGAAACGCCACCTCGACTACACTGTGCTTGATTACTGACACGCCTCGCCTACCATGCTGGCCGCCATACCTAACATTTATGATAACAAAACCTGACCTAAGATATATTTGACTTACTTTCCAAGCCTCCAAAGATTGGCTCGAAAAGTAAAGGAGGCTTACTATTGGGAGAAAAATAGAAACGACTTATGGAATGGACCAACTCTACAAACCAACACGGACCCAATAGGGCTTATGCCTTAAGAGGCACCCACTGACAAGGAAAGGTCGACCTTCAAGTAGGTCGATGCAACTGTAAGTCCACTCAAATGGTTGGTCACTGACCTAAACCATAGGTCAGCTATAGATTGACCTAAACCATAGGTCGGATATAGCTCAGTTATTTGTCGGCTACAGGTCAACCTGATATAGCTTGGCCATAGCTCGGCTTAACCTCTTAACCAGATAAATACTTATCTGACGGAAGACTCGGTATTATTTACATCTATTATATCTGGCATCTCTGCCACCCGAAGATCTCTCCCAAGACATTCGAGGGATCAAATCAGATCCCGAGGACCTCGTATAACTATAATCTCGAGAAGATCCCGGACAAATTCGGAAACCTGTGTGGAAAGGTCTTCGACATATCAGGAAGATTCCCTACAGTATGGTCTTCCTTCTCCTATAAATAGAGGTACATTCAACCAATATAAGGTATGCATATATACCCTAATACTCGACTGGTGACTATTTTCCTTAAGATCTTAACCTACAAAATATCCAAGACACTGATTTAGGCATCAGAGGGTCCCCTATACAAGATAGGGTTTCTTTTGTCTATTGCTTTCGCCTGTACATGTGATTAAGCAAGGAAGGTCTACCAGAAAACTGAATCAACAATGGACATACGATTAATATTGTTTTTCTGCGTAGTCCACCTGTGATTTGGTTCTACTAGACATACATACATCGTGATAAAATTCATGCATCATGATAGGGTCATAGACTTTTGACATCAGCTAGCTGGCTAGCGTGGGGGCCACTAGCCTAACCGTGTCCTTTAAACGGCGTGAATCTCATTTTTAAGTTCTCCAAACATGTGGTGTGAGGTTGGCCGTCGCTAGCAACCACGTCAGGTCAAGGAAAACGGGGAGGGTGGATCCAAGGACACACTGAGGTGAGTGGATACCTCACTGTGGGGCCCACCTTAATGTATTTGACTTGCATCTACGCTGTTCATCTGTTTTAACAGCTCATTTTAGTGTTTAATCGTAAAACTGAAGCAAATTCAAATATCACTTAGAGCACACCACAGGAAACATTGGTGATTTAACATTGAAAACTTCTTATGGGCGATAAAAGTTTTGGATTAAGCTGATATTTTTTCCTTACCTTCATCCAGGTCCTCGTGACCTTATCTACAGGTTGGATGGAAAATAAAAGTTCTGGTGGCCTCCAAGATGTTTTTAATGGCGGGTATTAAATCACCACTGTTTCCTGTCGTTGTAGTCCACACCTAAGATATGGATTTTCCTGGTTATTGGGATCATGCCCTATAATGAGCTGTCAAAACGGATGGACAGCGTGGATGTAAGGTACATACATCACGACGGACCCCACAGTCAGGAATCCACTGAAGCCCTATCCAGCGAAAAATTGTTACTGATACGTACATGTGGATAGTATCTTCAGTACTTAGTGTCCCCCGCTAAGCCTGTTCGTCTGCAACGGACGGACCATAGGCGAGAAGTCTCGGAAGAAGCTAGGGTTTCCAAAAGAGTCTTCTGCATTTTGCTTCCGTAATAAACTAGAAAATCACTTTACGAGCTTCGAATTTCCCGGAAAATAAAAATGGCAGGAGAGGCTAGGAACAAGCAAGTCGTCTTTCGAGATTTCGTGACGGGATTTCCAAAAGAATCCGACATGATATTGAGAACCGGCACGATACGGTTGACGGTACCCGAAGGATCGAAGGCCGTTCTAGTCAAGAATCTCTACCTTTCTTGCGATCCCTACATGCGGTCACGGATGGCTAAGATCGATGGCCCGTATTACGTTACTTCCTTCGTGCCAGGATCGGTAATTTTTTATTTTATTTTATTTCATCATTATTATTTTTAATTGGATGCGGATTGGGTACTACCCCGACAGGGACTCTGAAGGGTCACCGTGATGAAACTGTCCATCCATTTTTCCATATCATTTAAGAGCCCAAAATATGCAGATCCAAGGCTCAAGTGGACCATACGACATGAATAAGCGGTGAGGAGATAATGACACCCACCGTTGAAACCTTCTTAGGACTACCCTGATGGTTAATTGCCATCCAACCTTCATAAGGACACATAGGCGTGGATGAAGGAAGTAAACAAATTTCAGGTTGATCGAAAACTTCTATGGACCCCAAATAATTTTCAACGGTGAGTATTTAATCCCCACTGTGTGGTCCATTTAAGATTTGGATCTGCCTCATTTTTTAGCTTGCACGCTAAAATAATATGGAAAAATGGATGGACGGTCTAGATAAAACCCATACATCATAGTAGCCCCTAGAGCCTCAGTCTGTTCCTAAGTAGGGACGGACCACCTCCTCTTTTATTTGATCCTTAGGGGAGGTTATGCCAATAACTCTAATTTATGCCATTGACCACACACGCACGCCGAGTCCGTGTTCGCTTGCGCGTGTGCGACGCAACAGGACTGGACGGGATGAGCTAGGTGCGGGTGCGGGTGAGGGTGAGGTGTGGGTGTACTCGCGTGGGGTGTGTATATATGGTTACTTGCGGCACTTTATTTGCTAGAGTGTACTCGCACTTGCATTTTTTCGTTTTAAACCAGAGAGATATGACTGTTCGGTTGGTCACATCTGTTGGGTTTAAACCCAATAGACCAAACCCTTTTAAAAGGGTTAAACTGCAAGTGGTTCGAGCCCACGTACAGTGAGTACACTGCTGGGACCGATTCATAGTCGTTGTATCCTAGAGGTCGATTGCTTTGGAAACATGTTGCATTTGGGACGCTATCCAAGGGGAGCAAATTCGATTTTAAGGAGTGACTCACGTCACGCCTCGACTCAATTCAGTAAGTTTTCTATCTTTAATTTTCTTTTTTCTTTTTGGTTCTCGATTTTTAATAGTCTATTTGATTCAACAAAAATATTCCAATATTAATTAATGTTGAAAGAGAAATTGGACTTTGTTTAATGTTAGCTTTCAAAATGATCATTGGCTTGAGTGGGACCTATTGTGGTGTTAATGTAAAAGTTACTCTGAGCAAGATGTTTGTCACCTCATGTTAAACTTATAGACTAAAAATAAACTCCATTGGTGGTTCAGGTGGACCACACAATTAGAAACAATGTGCTAAAAAAGCTCACCATCCAAAATGATTCGTTTGATGAGGCCCACTTGAATCACATGTGGATATGATTTTTAGGTCTCACGCCTAGCCTTTACTGTCGCATTGAATGGTTGGAGTGGATTTCACATGCTCATGATTAGGGTCCCGTAAAAATTAAAGGTGGACGTCTCTCCCTCAACTATTCCATTGGTGTGGCTCACCTAAATTACAAGTCTGCCTTATATTTTAGCTCTAAACCTATAATGAGATTTCACATCTAATGGTCGGAGTGGATTTTGCATACATGATACGGTGGGCTATATAAAAAATCAAGGTAAGCTTTCTCTGCTGTTGTTAAACTTCTTCCGATTCCGAGAGAAAAGGTGCCTACTTCCTATTCCAAGAGAAAAGGTACTTGTTCCCAAAAAAGTGGGAGTGCATTGGGTGCAACCTATCCTCATGCAGTACCGTGCATCCCTGACACTGGGCCTACTTTGATAAACATATAGCATATCCATGCCCTACATCCATATTTTTAGCTCATGACAGGATAGGATTCGAAATAGATACAGATCTCAGGTGGACCACACCCTAGAAACTGTGGTGATTGACCACTAAAAAAAATTGTGGGCCAAAAGTTTTGGATTAAGCTACAATTTATTTATTATTTATTATTTTTATTTTCCTTCGTCAAGGTCTTTGTTACCTTATTAATAAGTTAGGTGGCAAGTAAAAAATTATGTTGGGCCTTAAGAAATTTTTAATGGTAAAAGTTCAATTTCCACTATTTCCTATTTGGTGTGGACCACTTGAGATTTATAACTGTTTCATTTTTTTTTATCGATGTTCTAAAATTGGCTGAAAAAACCAATGGATGGCATGGATAGATAATACATACATGAAGGTGGGAGGCATGGTCAAGGACGAACTTTGTTGCTTGTGTTGCATGAGTAAGGGATTGCATTTAATCCGCTCTTTATATATTGAGATTTTTCCTATTGTATGACCCACTTATGAGCCACGCACCTTACTAAGCCCTCCCATTCTTAACTTCCAAAAATAAGCCCGGGCTGTATGGACAACTTTTCACAGGTCGAAAATGCCCCTGCTTTATCATTTCACTCCATTCTCTCCCTTACACCCAAATACATGTCCGAACTCATCTCTATCATCCCTATTCCTTCTTTTCACCCATTTTCTTCATTAAATCTCCGTAGAATCTCCATCCTACTATCACATTACATCTTCCATGTTCCATTCTACTCAAGGCTAACTGCATTCTTTTTCTGAGAGGACGTGGATGCATTGATAAACGTGAAATCTTGAAGACTTTTCTCCGAAGAACGTGTTTCACATCAACGCACTCTTATTCTTCTTCTCGAATACAGATTTCACTGATACGGAGGCTGTGGGAGGTAAGGATGTTTAAAATCTGAAAAATTTACCTAGAAGTTCGTGGTCAATTTCATGCACCTCTAAGTCAATTTCATGCGTTATCCAATGAACTTCAAGAAGTTTACGACCAATTTGACGAAGTTTCGTGGTAAATTCCACAGTTTCCTGTCAATTTATTGAATTTATCGGTCAAATTCATGCACTATTCGGTCAATTTCACGCAATTTACAGTTAACTTCAAGAAGCGAATGGTCAATTCGACGATGTTTCGCGGTAAATGTAATGAATTTCTTAGTCAATTTCATGCAGTTATTAGTAAATTTCACACATTTATTTGTCATTTTCACTCAAATATGATCGACTCATCGGTCATTTCACTCAATTTGCGGTCAATTTCACTCACTTCGTGTTCAATTTCACTCACTTCGTGTTCAATTTCACTCACTTCGTGATCAATGTCAATCAGTTTACGCTCAAGTTCACTCACTTCGCGATCATTTTCAATCACCTTGCGGTCAATTTCACTCACTTTGCGGTCAATGTCAATCAGTTTGCACTCAAGTTCACTCACTTCACGGTCATTTTCAATCACCTCGCGGTCAATTTCACTCACTTCGCGGTCAATTACACTCACTTCACGGTCATTTTCAATCAGTTTGCACTCAATTTCACTCACATCGCGATCAACTTCAATCACTTCAGGATCGAGAAGTGAGTGAAATTGAGATAAAAGTGAGAGAAAATGAACACAAATTGAGTGAAAATCATCGCGAACTGAGTGGAATACATCCCCGCGATTGAGAACTTTGAAAATTTGACCGATAAGTCAGTCATATTTGACCTAGTACGATGGTGGATTTTCTACTACTCGGTCAAATCCACCTTATACATGTGAATACTAGACGAGTTATATCATTGTGTTTGCTTTCAAAAAATGGATTCAATAATCATCCTATGCTCATATGGTGGGAAGTTAGTAAGCAAAAACAATCGATACACTACAAGGGTGAAAACTCAAAACCTGCTGTTGTGGGTGTCGGGACTACATATAATGAGTTTGTATCTAAAATGTATAGGATTGCGAAGAGTACGCCTGAGGATTATGATATTTGGTTGAAAGCATTGTACCTTTGCTCAAACAAATCAATCCCTCCAACCATAATTGAAGATGACGAAGATATTAGAATGTTTTTGGCAGCACAGTCGGAGCATCCAGATCACTACATCTCTTTATTCATTGAGACAATGCAGCACGTTAATGAGGCAATACTCGAAGACCCGGTGGCTTACAGTGGTTTCGAACATGACGTCCCAGCTATTGGAAGTTTGGGTGAGGATCATGGCTTGAAATATGAATATATGACATCACCTTCACAGGTTCCTCTAAGCAACACTCCAGTACCCGACCTAGCTCAGACATCAAACTTCATGACAAGTCAAGTGAGTGCGTCAGCTGACTTCAAACTCAGAAGTGGATATACGACATCACTTTCATGTACAAGAGTATATTTTCTCTTAACATCCAACGCTAGAAATGTAAGTGGAAGTGACATTCCATTGCCCGAGCAGGCTCGAACATCGGACTTCATCATTAGCCATGCCATTGTGCCTTTTAGGGATGCTAGTTTCACCAATGCAGACCTGTTACTACATTCATATCCACTTGATGACCTGATTGATATAGTCGTTGTCCAAACGTTTAAGGACAAGAGCCGGTGTAAGTATGTTTTCAGCCAATTTGCAATTCACAACAACTTCAATACAAGGTCTTGTATTCCACATCCAAGAAATTCATCGTGGCGTGTATGGAAGATAAGTGTGAATGGAGGGTACATGCATCTAGGGTGAATGATGCGGGGATATCTAAGACCTACACATCCATACATACATGTGGAATGTCATGGATGGAGAGTGATCATTAACAAGCAAGTAGTAAGCTAGCCAGTGAACTGGTCAATCGCATTGAGCAACGCCTTGGATTAAGGCCGAAGGACATTATATTCGCAATGCAAGAAAAGTATAATATTCTTATTAGCTATAAGAAGGCATGACGCGCTAGAGAGATCACAATCAATCGCGTAATAGGGTATTATGAACTCTTACAAAGAACTCCTAATGTACTTGCATGAGTTAAGGAGGGTGAACCCAGGGACACTAACTGCCCTGCTTGTGAATCCGCAGACGATGAAGTTCGAGAGATGTTTTGTTGCGCTCGGACAGTGTGTTAGAAGTTTTCAAACATCTTTGCGAAGGGTCTTAGCTGTTGACGGGACGCATCTAAAAGGTAAGTATAAGGGTGTTTTGTTCATTGCTATGGCCTTGGATGGCGACAATCATATCTTTTCTGTCGCTTTTGGTATCAAAGAATCAGAGAACAGCAACAGTTGGAACTGGTTCTTTACCTACCTCAATTATTCGTTAGGAGATCTACCTGGTCTTGTGATCATTTCAGACTGGCATAAAGGTCTAATGAAAGAAGTTCCCCAGTTCTTTCAAGCAGTAATTCATGGCTACTACGCCTACCTTATATACCGAAACATGGTGGATACGTTCAAAAACAAGTCGTTAGAAATCTACTACTGGCAAGCTGTAAAGACTTGTATGAGGGCTAAGTTTGAAAAGTTAATGCACGATATCGAACTTGCCAACCCCCCAGTATATGCATGGCTAAGAGAAATAGGGTATGAAAAATGGACATCTTCGCACTTTCTAGGAAAAAGATTCAATTTGATCACTACAAACATAGCTGAGTGTGCTAATGCTCTATTCAAAGGAGCACGAGAAAATCCTGTGACTATGCTAATAGAGACAGTTAAAATTAAAATTCAAGAGATATTTTATAAGAGAGGGGAATCAACATCATCATTCGTTGGATCGTTGACACCGTGGGCCGAGAAACAATTAAAGGATCTCATACCGAAGGCACGAGATGTTCGTTGCCATGTAATTTCTCGGGATGAATACTATGTTGTGGGAGACTACAACAATACTGTCAAGCTCAGTGGGCGTTCCTGTACATGTCGTGAGTTTGAAGTTAAGGAATTTCCTTGTTTTCATGTTCTTTCAGCCTGTATAAACTATTATCTTCCTTATTATTCGTATTGCTCCCCATTGTATACGGCGAAGAATTACCAGATCACGTATGAAGATTCTATATACCTGGTACGGGACAAGAGCCAATGGAAAATTTCTACTGGATTCAAGGAGTATTATGTGAGTATCAAGCCCCCACGACAGAGGAGGTCAACTGGAAGACCAAAGAAGGCACGAATCGTTTCTCGTGGAGAGGAACGAAAAATATTAAAGTGTGGACATTGTAAACAAACAGGGCATAATCGCCCGAGCTACAAATTTCCAATCCCTCCGGAATAGTGTAATTTGTAATGCAGTTTTTGTAATACGAATGTGAATGTTATATATTGAATACATTTGTTGCTTTCTTTGAAATTGCAAATTTCTTACAACTATGATTTAAACTTTGAATAAATAGTAATGATTGACGAGATATTATCTAAAAATCCATGTCCTAGAGGGATTTTAGGAATATGCTACTATTAGCCTTTTCTGAGTAAGATTTTATTGAAATCAGTTCTAACAAATTTGAAATTTTTATCCGAGTTCCTTCTCGACATAACTCGATTCATGTCACAAGTTCAGGTTCTTCACTAAGGCCACTTTCAGTGAATAAGGCATTCACTTTGTGGTGAATTTCATTCATTTTGCGGTGAATTTCATTCATTTCACGGTGAATTCCCTTCACTTCGTGGAGAATTTCATTCATTTTGCGGTCAATTCCATTCACTTCACGGTGAATTCTATTCACTTCGTGGTCAATTCCCTTCACTTCGCGATCAATTCGATTAACTTCATTCACTTCGCAGTGAATTTTATTCATTTCGCAGTGAATTCCCTTCACTTCGCAGTGAATTCCCTTCATTCACTTCGTAGTGAATTTTATTCATTTTATTCTTTAATATTTAAGGGCATTTAGATCAAAAGTTACTTTAGAAGAGCTACTTATTCCCTAAGTAGCTTATCTTCTACTTATTCAGTAGGTAAGTATGTTTAGTAAACAACATAATTATTAACCAAAATGTAGAAACGCATGTTTGGTTTCCAACATTGTAACTAATTATCCCTCAAGTTTATTTGGTACCCCCCACGTCCACCATCCATCATGTGGGGCAAACCTTTTATGCAGACTGTCCATTATTTGGGCCCCACTTTTAATGTGGGTCACCGATCATATAGAGCCCACCTTATATACGGGGCATTATTTTTTTCTTTTTTTTTTTTTGGGTTAGTTTGTTAGTGCACACCCATGTGGGTACACACACTCCATGTTAGCCACCCCCACTAGGGATCGATACTAAGACCTCAAGTGTTGAAACGAGGTATCTCCACTCAATCTGCCAGTTGAGCTATGGATCTGGGTGTTATATACGGGGCATTCATCATTAAGGGCCGACCTTTAATGTGCATTGTTCATTATGTAGGGCCCACCTTTGATGTTAGTCATCCATCATGGGCCCCACCTTTAATATCCACCACTTATCATATGGAGCCCACATTTGATGTGGATCATCCATCATGTTGGCTCCACCTCTGATATGGGTCGTCCATCATACGGGGCCCACCATGGATATGGGACACTCATCATTAAGGCTGACCTTTGATGTGGATTGTCCATCATGTGGGGCCCACCTTGATGTGGATCATTATGGGGCCTACCATTATCAATTACCTAACATGTGGAGCCCACCTTTGATGTGAATTGTCTATCATATGGGCCCTACCTTCAATGTGGGTTACCCATCATGCGAGCTCCCCTTCAATGAAACCATTCATCGTTAGGGGTTGACCTCTGATGTGGACCGTCCATCATATGGGGCCACATCAATATATGTCATCCATCATATGGGGCCTAACTGCAATGTCCATTGCCCATCATGTGGATCCCACCTTTAATGCGGACCATTGATTGTTTAGGCACCACCTTTGAAGTTGGTCATCCATCGGCCCGCTTTGTATGTGGGCTATTTATCATTATGGGCCGACCATTGATGTGGAGCTTCTATTATAAGGGCCCACATTAAGATGGGGTCATCCATCATGTGGGGCCCACCATTGATGTGGACCGTCCATTGTGTGAGCCCCACCTTTGATGTAGATAGTCTATGATGTGGGGCCTCCTTTAATGTGGACTGTTATAGTGCCTCCTTTGACATGAACCCTGAGAGAGAGCCTCCTTTAATATGGAGAGAGAGAGAGAGAGAGAGAGAGAGAGAGAGAGAGAGAGAGAGAGAGAGAGAGAGAGAGAGGTAATAATAAGATAAGTAGCTTTTAGCACGTAAGTTACTTTTACAATGATGCTTACCAAACTAACTTAAGTGAACTAGTAACTTAATTACTCAACAGAAGTTAAAAAGTAACTTATTTGGTGGTATTAAAACAAGCCCTTATCTTTATCAGTTTTTTACTTTTTGTCTTAATGGGTTTTAGCAACTGCTAAAGTAAGTTAACATGAAATCACTTTATTAATTGTAAGGACTCGTTTGGCATCTCTACTCAAATTCAATAAGAGCTTTTTTAAACAAGAGCTACTCTAATAAGCTCTTATTGTTCTATCTCGTTTTAAATAAGCCTGTTTGCTAAAATCACTTTTTCAAGTCCCAAAATACCTCTTATTTAAAATAAGAATATTTGGTTAAACTTTAAAATAAGAGCTTTTTTAGGGGTAGGTTTGTCATTTTTAAATATTACAACAACTCTAGGAGCAATTGGGATAATTGTTTTGGTGGATCTCATCATAAATAAACCATGCTCCAAATGACAAAAGAATGAATGGCTACGATCTTCATATTTTAAGACATTTAGGTCATCCATTATGTGGTACATTAGATGCGGATCAACCATCACATGGAGCCCACCTTTGATGTGGACCATCCATTGTGTGAGCAACCTTCAAAGTAGGTCATCCATCATGCAAGGCCCATCTTGGATGTAGACCATTCATCATTAGGGGCCCACCTTAATGTAGGTCATCTATTATGTCGGGCCCACCATCAATGTTAATTATCCTTTATGTGGGGCCCATCAATGTCCACTGCCCATCACCCATCACATGGCATTCACATTTAATGTGTCCATAGCGTGGGCCCTACCTTCGAAGTGGATTACCATCATGTGGGGCCCACTTTTATATCCACCATTCATCGTGTGGGGTGCACCTTCTATGTGGATCATCCATCATGTGGCCTATGTTGGATATGGGGCATCCATCATGCCATACCTTAGATGTGGACCATCCATTATGAGGGGCCACACTTCGATGTGAGCCATCTATCATGTGAAGCCCACTCCATCTATTATGTGGGGCCCCCTTGATTTGGACCATTCATTGTGTGGGACCCCACCTTCAATATGGGTCATTCATCATATGGGCCCACCTTCAATGTCAACCAACCATAATGTGGGCCCACCTTCAATGACCATCATCCACCTTCTAGGTCCCACCTTTGATGTGGATTGCCCATTAAATGGGACTGCTTGAAGTATAGGTTCTGTCATGCTTGGCCACTCTTTGATGGGGGCCATCCATCATGTAGGGCCCACCTTGATGTGGACCATACATCATGTGAGGCCCCATGTTCAATATGGGTCATTCATCATGAGGGGCCCACCTTTGATGTCCACCATCCATCATATGGATCCCACCTTTGTTATGGACCATCCTATCATGTGGGGCCCACTTGATGTGGACCATACATCATGTGGGGCCCCATGTTCAATATGGGTCGTTCATCACGAGGGGCCCACCTTTGATGTCCACCATCCATCATGTGGATCCCACCTTTGTTATGGACCCATTTGATGTGGATAGTCCATCATGTGGGACCCACCTTTGTTGTCCACCATCATGTAGGTCCCACCTTTATTGTGGACTGTCCATCATGTGGGGCCCAACCTTCAATATGGTTTCATTCATCATGTGAGCCCACCTTTAATGCCAACCTTCCATCATTTGGTCCCACAATCAATGTCCACCATCTATCATGTGGGTCTCACCTTTGATGTGGACCATCCATCAGGTAGCGCCTTATTGATGTGGATCGTGCATCATGTAGGGCCACACTTTGATGCAGGCCATCCATCATGTGAAGCTCACCTTTGATATGACCGCGCATTATGTGGGCTCACCTTTGATAAGAACCATTCATCATGTGGGGCCCACCTTTAATATGTGTCGTTCATCATACGGGCCTACCTTGAAGAAATTCTAAAAAGAAGGAAAGAGGGTAAGATGGGAAGTACTTGAAAAGTTTGGTGACAAAGTTGTCCAGAAGTTAGCTTAAAATATCTACAGCTTAAGCCAAATAAGCTCCTTTTCAAATGGACAAACCTAAATTATAAAATTAAAGCTTATTTATTACTTTCTAAACAAATAAGCATCGTTATTAGACTTTTGCCAAATAGTATAAAAGCTTATTTGTTTTAGAAATAAACCAACAAGCTCCTATTTGTAGAGATGCAATACCCCCTTAGTAATGGGAGATGGAGACTGGAGCCTTTGTCACGGCTGAGGTGAGAGGACCACATATCTTCATTAAATCCTGCAGGAGACATGTGGCTTCAGATGGAACAGAGTACCCCCGAATTTCTTTTTTTCTTTTTTCTTTTTTTAAATTATTTATTTACTAGTTTTATTGAAAATTTGTAGAAATGGAGGTATGTTTCAGCGGTGCTAGCTGTGGAGCTGATGACCCCACTGTGGCCAAAAAATCTCCAAATGGCATTCCCAATCCTTCGATCATGTCCTGCCAAAACACGGGACGCGAAAGACAGAGCAATAGTTTGCCTTCGCCTTCGTGTAAGAAGAAAATGCCAAGGATTGGGCAGTTAGGTTCATCTAAGTTTAGATGTTTGGCAAGCAAGTCCATAGTGGGGTCATCGGATAATGGTTTGGATCATCGGAACAAGGAGCTCTGCAACGCCTGAAGGTTAGCTTAAAAACCCAGAAACTCAACTGGACTTAATATCCAGCAGGATCGGGTGGACTCGAAGGCTCAACTGAACTTGACTCCGTATTAATAATTAAATTAGTAAGTATATTTGACTAATTAATGATATTAAAGTAGTATGAGAATAAATATAGACTAGCTTAAATGCATAGATGCCCGCAGGTAGTTTCTGTTGGCTCTGCTCCAAAATGTCCTTTGGATCTCACCATACTTTTTCACTATATTTATTAAAAACGAAAACACTGAGTGCTTCGGTTCTAATCTTGCTGAGTCGGAACTGAGTCGCACTCATCAGCAACTTTCTTAGTCACCGGGCTTGAAATAGAGTCAAGTCACTGAGTTTTAGGACCATGAACTATACATGTATCCTAAGGTTGATGATAATTAGAGGTGCAACTCGAGCAGGTTGAGGCCAAGTTGACCCTCAAACAGACCCAATTGCAACCAAGGTGCCCAATCCTATATACTAGAACCAACTGGATCTAACAGACCCAGTTCAGCCCAATTACATGTAATTGTTCCCAACCCAAATTTGCTCAAGCCGAACCCAACATGAATTCAAATTGGGTTTGGGTTTTTCAACCGGAATCACCTCGAAGACAGGACCTCGATGATAAAAATAATTATTGAAGAAATGGGAGGGATAATTCCTGTATCCTTTGACACCTAGAAGTACCAATTTCAATGCAAACCACCGTGGACTTCAAGGGCCTAATTTATTGCTCCATAATGGTAGCCATCTTATCAGAAGCCTACAAATCGAATGTGAAAAGGAACCAGGATTGTATATGGTTTAGATCGACGGTCATTCCACATGATTTTTAGATTGAAGGGCAGATCGTTTTGTCTCCTGTGGTAACATTTAAAATATATATATATATATATATATATATATATATATATATATATATATATATATATATATATATATATATATATATATATAGTCTAGCACTTTATAAGAAGAGGAATTGCAAATTCCTCGACCCTAACCAAGCATGGACCCTCGTGTTTTTGAGCCATGTTGAGTGATCCGTGGCATTGATCTGATGGGCCCATCCGTGGATGGACCATGCATCAAAACTCTCTTGGAATGGAACTTCGTGGTCTTGCAATCTTTGGCTGGTTTTCAGTTAAATGTGGGGCATGCTGTGTTCTTTTTCTTAACTACCTATTTGCAGGTCACTGATCAAAAGTTCATGATTAATGTCCCATCCAGCTGTCTTTTGTGCGTATTCTATCCACTGTCGGATTCGTTGGCTTATGGACTGGATCATTCAACCATGGCGCCTTTTGTACAAACCAAGGACCTAATAATTGGATACATTGAAAGGATGTATAGAATAACAAACCAAATGCAACTGGTTACCCATGCAACTCTCACCCTTAAACTCGGGCCTGCATCAATCACTTATTGCCTTTTTTTACTTTCTTGGGCAATCTGCTACGTAATCAATTAAGTTCTTATGTATATGTTGACACTTGGTGGCCCTAGAATCACTCTAATTTAGATGACACTTGAAGGCTATTTGGATGCATGTAAAGTCTTTTATTGTATATGCTATTGTGCATTGACAACATGTATGCAGTTTGTCAAGCATTTTTTTTTTTTGGTTCCATACGAAAAGTAGAAAATGAGGACATGCATTGCCAATAAGATCATTACCCAACGACAGTCTATATTTGCTAAAAAGGTTGGTTAGATTATGCATGCTAAAGTAACATATGTTGTATGATGCTAAAGTAACATATGTTGTATGCATGAGCAAAATTTTTTGTGCACATGCATTATATGTGCCAATGTATGTAAAATAAATAAATAAATGTTCTATATGTGCAACTATTTATGTTTAAGAACCCAAATATGTCACTATTAATCTTCAAGTGCGTCATATATGCCATATCTGTCAATTAGTATACATATGCACCATAATTGTACATGTATTACTAACCATCTTAAGCTCTCCATATATTCCACCACTCCCATGTCCCAAGTGCTTGACCATGAGAGTACAATATTGATAGCCATGCATTGTGTTGATGCGGTTTTCTGGTTAGCCTTTCCTGGACCTTCGCATACCTGCATAAGGAACGAACAAAGGAGACCCTGGGTAGTATAGGGGACCTCCAATGCCTAAGTTAGGTAAGGAATTTGGGTTTGATTGTAAAATAGAGTTTTAGGCTAGAGATTGTGCATCCTTTTCTTTACAGAAGGGGCATGTATATATAGGTCCCTTGGTGTCGGGTATGGCAATGAATCCGCCATCCGATACCGTATCATGCTAGGAAACTAATTTTGAGGATGCGCGGTTATTCCTCTGACATTCTCGGAGAAAATCTAGATGATCTTCTAGTAGATTCCCATGTGGCGGATGATCAACTAAGCTGGGGTGTAAGGCTGAGCTTGACCTTGAACTTAGGCGTGCCGAAGTTGAGGTCGAGCTCGAGATTGGACAAACCGAGGTCTAGGTCGGACAGACGGAGGTCAAAGTCGGTCAGACTGAGGTCGGACAGGCAGAGGTCAAGGTCAGGCTTGTTTTGAATTGACGCTGTAGTTGATGCTGGTTGAATTCAGGTCAACTTTGAAGTTGAGTGAGTCATGGTTTAACAAGCCTTTTGATGGAAGCTGTGCTCCCATCCTGAGTTACCCTGGTCAGTCCATTTTCACCCACAACACATTGCATGATTTGCAACTGATGTTCAAGATAGCGTTTTAGTATATGACTTTGCATTGTGTGTAAACATCCCTTCATCCCTAGTGTCCAGGCAAGATACGGTAAATAGATTTATAGTCAACATAAAAACATATATTTGTCAAAAATCCACCAATGGAGATGCTTAGAATGAACTTGCATCCCAAGCAAAGTCATTAAGAGAACCATCCATATGTGCAGTGCATCTTTGTTTTATAATATTATAATGCATAGGAGTTGCATTAGATCATTTCTATTCATAAAAAGATGCATAAAGTTCAATTAAAAGCCATCCATTATTTTATAAAAAAAATAATCTACGTCCTGACAAAAGGAATTCAGTGGTTTTCTTTTCTTTTTATATAGAAAGGATTGTGTGTTAATTGCTTTCTCGTGAAGATGATCGATCTATCTAGCTCAAAACTCTCAACCTTATTATAACGTTTAAAACAAGGTCCAATATAAAAAAATGTTGTTTAGTCCCCTCTCTTTCTTATCTTTTATTATTTCCTAGATTACTATAAAATGGACATTTTCCATGCCAAAAGAACATATTGGTTACCCGGAAGTGTTACATGCCAACTTGGATTTCCATAAACCCACATAAATTTTGAGTTTTGAACTTTTTTTTTTTTTTTTTAATAAAAAAAATAAATTTTAATTTTAACTTCTTCTTCTTTTCATGTTTCTAAGGCTTGAACTTGTATTTGTTAATTAATTAATTTATTATTCTGCAGCCCATCGTTGGCTTTGGAGTGGCTAAAGTTTTAGATTCTGGACATCCAGGTTTCAAGGAAGGTGACTTACTTTGGGGGATGACTGGATGGGAAGAATTCACTCTCATATCAGAGCCTGAGACCCTATTTAAAATCAAATATACTGATATTCCTCTTTCTTACTATACGGGCATTCTAGGTAAGTTGTTTTTTTTACTCAATTTGATTGAATATTGTTAGGAATTATAGCCATTAAAGATTTATAATGCAAGTTGACTGATAGTTAATATTCTCCCTGATCATATTCTTCCTCCAATAATAGTACAAGAGAGATGATTAAATGCACAAGGTGTACTTAAAATGCTAGCTTATTATTTCTGTGCTCATCTATTTGCATAATTTCATTTGTTATTATGAGGTATATAGATTGCTATTTGGGTGTCCATTTCCTAACAAGAGCAAATTTGACTTGCTATTATGTTAGGCATAAATAAAGTCTTCTATTTTCTCTTCCATGCTTCTCTGAATTATCTTGTGAATATGGTGTGTAATATTCTTAGCTTATGATGAATGGCCTATTATGGGCCCCCACTCACATGGCATTTTACATTTTTTTCCTGTTCATCCAGGCTTATTGTCAATTGTCCATTGGCATGAAAATCAATCCACTAGGGTTATACTAGTTATTTGATTAGAGGAGTTTTCTTTCTTAGTTAAATGAGAGCCATTGTTATGTTTTTCAAGCTGTCCATTTGTGAGCCATCGTTTGATTTAGGATGTGTCCAGTTAGAGCAAGTTTTGGCTATGGCCCAGCCATGATAGACCTGCTAGATGAACAATATGGAGAATGGTTAAGCCCAAGGGTCTGACGAGTAATTTCATAAAAGAGGTCTAGTGGAGATTATTGCTTGTGTTATTCTTACTTGGGGGTGTGGCACATGCAAAGGACATTTAGAGATTAATTTGGGGAGAGAAAAAGGAGGGAGATGGAAGAATGGATGCACCTACATGAGTACAAAGAAAGAGAGAAGGGTGCCCAGAATGATTTCGATGTTGGGCGCTCATCTTTAATTTTTAATATTGTAGCCCGCTTAGGGTTTTAGAGCTGCCTCATTTTTGGGTTCACATCATGACATGAGATGGTGCAACATATGTACAAAGTGAATACCATTGTCATCACAGTAGAGCCCTGTATAGCCTTTGTTTCATGTGCTCCCTAACACTAGGTGTCTATGTGGGCAATGTGCAAAGAGGCCTGGGTTAGTGGCATTAAACAAGTGAAAGGACAAAGTTTCTTGGGATGAATTGCTACAAATTTTTCTTTTAAATTTAATAGTTTATACCCTTCCCTGTGACCAATTGGTAAAATAGGCTAAACTGCCTAAACTGTTTAATGCCACTAACCCACGCCTTCCCTACAAACATCCCATCTTTAGTCTTATGTTACTTTCAGCTGCCTAACTGTTTATGTAAAGTACTAAATCCGAAGGCCCCACAATTAGAATCATGAAGTGAGCATCCTGGTTTAACCATTAGATGGAATTCAATCAAATCAGCTTTCGCCAGTAAGTGTGGATACCACATTCATTTTAGTTCATGGATTAGCATTCTCATTTCCATTTATTTATGTCTAACACCACAATCAACTGCATTACTTGATTATCTACAGGTATGGCTGGTCTTACAGCTTATGTTGGATTTTATGAGGTTTGCACTCCTAAGAAAGGTGAATACGTCTTTGTGTCAGCGGCTTCTGGTGCAGTGGGTCAACTAGTTGGACAATTCGCTAAGCTGATGGGCTGCTATGTTGTTGGAAGTGCTGGTTCCAGTGACAAGGTTAGTCGCTAGTTGTGATGATTATTATTTTCACCTTTTTAAGTGAAAAATAAATTGCTAGACAACATATTAGTTCATAGAAGCGTAAGAACTACTAAGAAAGAGTATTATATGATCCTGGATTGGAGGCTTTGCACAACTTGCTTGGGTTTTCAGTTTGTAGGAGTGAGCCTTTGGTTCATTGATCCAGGCAATCAATCTGCTGCAACCATGGTTCTAAAACTCATCAAATACTTAAAAACTTGTAAAAGTCAAGATTTTGAGGATCCAAACTCAACAAGACTCATATGGTTAGCTCGATTACTTGGCTGACTCAATATGAAATTGCCTGATTCGAACCAAGTCAGCCTCATAGGCAGGGGTCATTTAGTAATAAAAAGGCAACCAACAATAACCAAACGTGCATTAGTTGTTTGCAAGCGCAGCCTTGATACGAGCATTCCCCAGACAACTTGGATAATTTTATACATATGATGGTTTTTAAAGATTTATTCACATTGTTTATATTGTTGAATTAATTATAATATTGAGTTTAGTCAATTTAATACTAGTTTGAGTCAAGTTTTTGGGGAAGGACGATGCGTCAAATATCTCTCAGATTGGAAGATCTCAGCCCCAATCCCAGTCCTTTTTAAGTTGAATGTGGACTGTTCATGCATTCCTCTTCTCAGCCATTTATGTTGAGGCCCCAATTTGAATTGTTGGTTTGTTCTAAGGATCCAGTAATGCCTAATGATGTATAGATGTTGGCATGCAATCCATCACTGCCAACGTTTAAAAAAGAATGCGTTTCTATTATTATTGGTAACTAGAAGAAATTTTTTTTTTTCTAATATATATATATATTTTTGGTGGGCTCAGGTTGAACTATTGAAAAGTAAGTTTGGGTTCAATGATGCTTTCAACTATAAGGAAGAGCCTGACTTGAACAAGGCTTTAAAAAGGTCGGCATTCATTATTAGCATATGAGAATCTCAAATATTATCGATTTAGTTTCCTTCAAGACATGGTTTTTTTTTTTTTTTTCAACGTCCCTACAAATGGCTAAACACACACCAACCATGTGTTGGTGTATAAGCAGCGGGCTAAGGTGGGTCATACAATGTAAATGATCTGACCCAGTAAACAGGTGGCCCACCCAATAGGCAAGCCACACAAGTTGAAGATGGTTTAGAAAAAAAAAAAAAAAAATTTGCAAAAATCCCACATTTTGTGTATGATGCTCACCTATTGGTTGGACGACCTTAAATTGGACGCGGATTGCGTCCTACCCCCGCCCGAATGGTAATCCGTTTGGGCGGGGCTCTGTGGGGCCCACCGTGATGAAAGTGTTTTATCTACGCCGTTAATTTCTTTTCTCAGATCATTTTAAGGTATGTAGTTAAATTGAAACAGGTCCACAGCTCCAGTGGACCACACCGGAGGAAGCTGCAGTGATAATGACACCCACCATTGAAACCTTTCTAAGGGCCACCATGATGTTTTTTTTATATATATATATATAATCCAACCTATTAATAAGGTCATGTAGACGTGGATGAAGTGAAAAGACAAATATTACCTTGATCCTAAACTTCTCCAGCTCCTAAGAAGTTTTTAATGGTGGACATTAAATCCCCACTTTGTGGTCCACTTAAGCCCTGTACCTTGCTCAGTGTTTGGTTCATACCTTAAAATGATATGAGAAAAGTGATTAACGACTTGGATAAAACACTTACATCACAGTGGGCCCCACATAGCCCTGCCTGAACGGATTATCGTCTTAAGATTTGAGCCCAAAAATAAGACATTCAAATATCCAGTGGACCACACTGCACGATGCAGTGGGGAGTTGAACGTCTACCATTGAAACCCTTTTGGGGGTCACAGAAGTTTTGGATCAATATGTTATTTGTTTTTCCTCTTCATCCAGTTCTTTGTGACATTATGAACAGATTGGATGGGAAATAAACATTATGGTGAGTCCTATAAATGTAAAACAGTGAGAATCATTGTCCCACTACTATTTGTGGTGTGGTCCAATTTAGTGTTGAATATGACTCATTTTTGGGCTCATGTTCAAAACTAATCTCCCGAAATGGATGAACGGTTGGATATAATAAATACATCGTTTTGCGACCCATGTAACTTGGATCTTCTTTGAACCGTTTGTACACCTCCGAGATCGAGGAGCGTCAGCGCTTGTCTTCACACGGCACGTACCTACACCAGCCAGGTCGGTGGTGGCTGGTAAACCAGCCAATCCGCTTCTGTTTTTTACCTAGTGGATCACGCACTAGGTACATGGCCTAGTTTTCCCTCACAAGGTGTGGAACGTGGGCTAAGCTATAAGCTCTGCAAGGTGGCAATTTCAATTTTTTAAATTATTTTTTTAAGGCATCTGGTTAATGCTTGAAGACTCGATGTATTTTATTTTTTTGATTTACCCACATGTTTGGAATCTATCGTTAGGCATTTTCCCGAGGGAATCGATATCTACTTTGAAAACGTGGGTGGCAACATGCTTGATGCGGTACTCCTGAACATGAGGCTTCATGGTCGCATCGCAGCATGTGGTATGATCTCTCAATATAACCTTGAGAAACCCGAAGGTGTACACAACTTGTTTTGTCTCATCACGAAGCGCATCCGGTTGGAGGGGTTCCTCGTGTTTGACTATTACCACTTGTATCCTCAATTTCTCGACGTGACTCGACAATATATCAAGGAAGGGAAGATTGTTTACGTAGAAGACTCGGTCGATGGTCTCGAGAGTGCTCCAGCAGCTTTAATAGGACTATTCACGGGGAAGAATGTTGGGAAACAGGTAGTTGTAATTTCTCGAGAGTGATTTTGAGGCATATTAAATTTGCAAGACAAGAAAATGAACTTAAATTAAGGCTTGTGGGGCATCTTTTATATAATCTAATAAGAGCTACTTTAATATAAACAAGAGAATTAAGACTTTTATTCCAGCACATGTTTTACACTAAACTCGTTTGGTAAAATCAGCTTTTTATTACCAAGAGAAGTTTTTTTTTTTTTTTTTTTAAATTAAATAAATATATTTGGTGTAATAGGCAAATGAGAACTTTTGAAGGGGCAGCCATTGTCATTTTTAAAAATTGCCACCACTCTATCTCAAGCATGCGCGCCGCTCCTACATGCCTCACACCTTGGACACATGCCGTCCATCATATTATACACTGGATGTGGATCGTCGTTCATGTGAAGCCCACCTTTGATGTGGACCGTCCATCATGAGAGCCAAACCTTCAAAGCGAGTTGTCCATCATGCAGTCCCACCTTGGATGTGGACCATTCATCATTAGGGGTTGATCTTTGATGTGGATCATCTATTATATGGGACTCACCTTGATGTAAGTCATCCATAATGTGGGGTCATTCCATGTCCACTACCCATTATGTGGAGATCACATTCAATGTGTCCATCCTGTGGGCCCCACCTTTGAATTGGATTGTTCATCATGCGAGACCTACCTTGGATGCGAGCCATTCATCATTATGGGCCAACTTTTGATGTGGGCCAACTTTTGATGTGGACTATCCACTATGTGGGGTCCCACCCTTGATGTGGGCTATCCATCTAATTGGGCCCACTTGATGTGGGCCGGCCATCCATCACGCCGAAAACCTCTTCCTAATTAAACCAATTAAGCTCTTGAAAAGAAACTGATCTCTCAATTATTTAAAATTTAAGAGCTTATTTACTAGTTTCTAATAAAATATTTAAAGTTGAATTAAACCGTCTATTTTTAAAATAAGATTTAGGCCCCGTTTGTTATATCTGAAGTCTAAAGACCGAATCTGAAATCTAAAGCCTGAATTTGAAATCTAAAGTAAAAAAAAAAAAAAAAACTTGTTTGATAATTATGACTTAAGTCTAAAAATTAAGTACTGAATCTGAAACAAACTGTTTGTTAACAAACATTTTAAATGTTTGAAATATGTTAATTTGACACATTTGCCCCTATCTCTCGTTTGGGAATGTTTTACATTATAAAGAAATTATTCTTTATTAAATGAAAATAAAATCATTATACTTAATTCAAATAAACTAAAATATCATCATAAGGCCCTCAATTCCTCTTAGTGGGAAGATTGTCACTATGTGTTGTATAGAATTGAACACCAGTAGTAACAAAACCTTCAAATAAGGCCCACCTTATATTTATACGCTATCCAAACTGTTTATAAGGTTATTCCCAATTGGATGAAGTGAAAACATATTGATCCAAAACTTCTGTGGCCTATTGAAGTTGATTTTCCATCCAATATGTTCATAAGGTCACAAATACCTGTATGAAGAGGGAAAAAAATTCATATTGATCGAAAACTTTTGTGACCCTAAAAATGGTTTCAATGGTAGACATTCAATACCCTGCTGCTTTTTTACAGCTTATCTTTCGTCTCAAGCTTTAATTCGAGCTCGCTAAATGGATGGATGGTTTGGATATAACACATACCTCATGATGGGATCCACAGAACTTGTTGACGTCAATACAACAACTATATAGTTGGTGTGAGGTACACCAACCAATCCACATCCTACTTGACGCGGATTAGCTACTGACAGGTTGAATAGCGAGATTCGCTACCAAAGTGACGTCATCAAGTTCCATGGGCCCACTATGATGTATGTGGGCCTACTATGATGTATGTGTTTTATCTACTATACAACCTAATCATTTTTGGTACCCCAATAGATGCCCCCTTGATCCAAAATTTGATTTCTTTTCTGAATCAATTTGAAGAATCAAACTTGCCATGGAGGACCTGAGTTGCGCGGCTTTGCGCAACTCTCTGGCCCGCGCAACTCTGTGGCGGCGCTTTGAGCCTATAAATATCTATCTCCTCAGATCATTTCCATCCTCCAACCTTTCCAATCTCCCAGCAATTCTCTTTTCCGCGCTTCACTCCCACGCAACTTGCCCGTGCAAGTCTTCAGCGCAACTCATCGCACTTAGTGCGGTAACTCCTTATCTCGAAACTTTGCCGAAATTTCTAAGTTTTTCCACACTTAACCATTTTCGAATTTCCCAACTATGGCTCATACTAAGAGAACTTTTTGTGTAGTAGATCCACCACCAATTGCCCCTCTCGTGCTAGCCTTCCAAATTCTCCTCCAACTTCTGATCCTTCACCAACTCCTGCAGCTCAAGCGGCTTCTTCTTCCCCAATTCAAGCAGTTGCTCCCTCTTCTCTAGCTCATGAAAGTCCACCACGCAAGCAAGTTAAGGTGACCAAGAAACAACTCGCATATATAAAGGAGCTTATCTTACCTGTCCTTAACTTTTCTGACAGAGTCAAGTTGCTATCTTGGCCAATATGTTAGGCAATCATCTCTGGAGCCATAGCATCGCATCTAAAGCAAGGTCGAGAAGTCGACTGGGAGACTTGGTTGGAATCCACAGCCAATCTGCGCACATACATTGTTCATTCGCCAATAAGAGAAGATACACCACCACAAGTCGAAATAAGAGATACTTGAAGAAAAGATCCAGGAGCACAAAAAGAGGAAAGTCCCGAACTCCTGGGACATGGTAAAGGTTCATAATGGCTTCATAAAATTCAACAGCCCCCTCAGGAATGAACTGGTGACAATTCCCTTGAACATTCAACAACATCAGTCCATTCTTAAAAGCGAGCCAACAGATCAAACTTTGCAAAGCTATATAATGTATACCCTGAACTGGTCGATTCGAGAGCCCTGAATGTTAGAGGGCATTCTTTTAGAGAGAAGATCAAAACAACAAATTGGCGAAGTACATCGTATGCGATTCCTAGTCCCATGTTACAACCCTCATGCACGCTCTTCTATAGTCTTTTATGAGACGATACGCCAGCGTTTCAAAGAGAGAAGATCGCTGTGGGAATCTAGAGAATTTCGCCCCCGAGGCTTCCTGACGTCTCGTAAATATTACATTGATTGGGCCAAGGCTATCCTTACCAAACATTCCACGACACTAATGCATGTTGGCCTCTATAGCGCTATTGAAGCAACTTCTGAGTACTTTTACAAGGATCATATGATTTATAAGGGTTTCTTGAGCTATTGGTGTCCCACCACAAACTCCTTTCATTTTCCTTTGGGTGAAGTCAGCATCACTTTGTGGGATCATCACAAAATGGCAGGTTTACCTGTAACAGGTCGTTTCTATGATGAATACGTTCTTTCCAATGAAGAATACTCACATTTCTCTTCTTCTAAAAGACAAGCGCTAGTATTGGATGCTGCTGCTGAACTTTTCAGGGAGATGTCCAAATTTCCCGACACCGGGAAAATTTCTCCTTTCCTTTGGTTGGCTCATTTTTCCCAAGAGCTACAGTATATTATCCTTCTTTTCATTATGATCTTCATACATTCACTAATTGTCATTTTTACTCATGATTTCCCTTTCTCTGCAGGTTTAAGAACAACAATTCGGACGAACTGGAAAATGCACGTCACAAAATACGAAACCCGTCAGAATTTTCACCCAAGGGTGAATTAGTGGCTTTCTTAATTTAACCAACATTGTCCCTAAGAAATGACCCACATAGAGCCTAACATATAGTGGACCCATGACCTCACACAAGTACCTAATATACATCACTATAGGCTCCATCGTCTAGCCCTCAAATGCAGCACAATGGGGCCTCATCACAAAGGCCTCATATACATCACATTTGGCCTTAAACATGGGTTGAATGCACATCACAATGGCCTCAAATACGGGTGGCATATACATCACATTGGGCCTCGACAATCTGCCTCGATATCTGGCCTCGACAATCGGCCTTGACAATCAGAATCAACCTTGATAATTGACCTCGACAATCGACCTATACAATCGGCCTCAACAATCAGAATCGGCCTCGACAATCGGAATCGAATCAACCTCAACAATCAGCCTTGACAATTGGCCTCGATAATCGGAATCGACCTCAATAATTGGAATCGAAATCAGCCTCAACAATTAGCCTTGATAATCGGAATCAACCTCGACAGTCGGAATCGGCCTCGACAATCGGAATCGGCCTCGATAATCGGAATCGGTATCGGCAATTGGAATCGGCCTCTATAATCGGAATCGACCTCGACAATCGACCTTGATAATCAGAATCGGTGAGAATGTGCCTAATAAAGCCTAAGGGAAGGTCACGATGTGGACATTCAACCATCATTGCCTATCAATGTGGCCATTTAACCAACATTGCTCCCAAGCAATGACCTATATAGAGCCAAACATATAGTGGCTCATAGCCTCACGTAAGGGCCTAATACACATCACTATAGGCCTCACTCATGGACTTCATGTACATCACGATGGGCCGCAATACATGGGCCAAAAAATACATCTCATTGGTCCTTACCAAATGGGCCGAAAATACATCACAATGGGCCACGACATATGGGCCGAGTATTCATCTCAATGGGCTACGACCTATGGGCCTCAGATACAACAAGTGGGTCAAATCAATGGGTCGCACCAATGAGCCTCATACACATCAAGCAGACTACAACAATGGGCTTCATATACACAACAGGTGGGCTGTAACGCCCCGAATCTTCTGGACCCAAGTAGACGATGCGTTTCCCAAAAACCCGAGTGTTAACCTTATAAGATGGTCAAATATATTTTTTTTCTTCTTTTATCAGAGTAAGTAGATGAGCGTAGAATGGACAAGTAAGCATAAAGAAAAATTTCATTATCATTTAGAATATACAAGAGAGTCCCCATAATGACTTATACAAACTAATGTCTCGGAATTTAAACAAGTACAAGATTTATATGATTCAATATATGAAGAATGACAGAAAACATATAAATATAAGCTGCAAGATCACGTAGCTCCTTCAGGCAAATACAGTCATGCATCCCTGGCGATCGCACCCTACTTCTTATCAAGTCTGATTATGCATATTACTTAAGTCACCCGTGCTACCTATATGGTTATATATTTGATGGATGAGTGACCAAGTCAGTGTGAATTCCCCTCAAGATTACACATTGCTACATTATGTAAGAAATAGTATAAAACATCCAGATAACCAAAACAGAGTAAATGCAGTCTTATTAGGTGTATGGATGCATGAATTTAATCGTGGGTCCGGGTAAAACATCTAGACGGCCTATGTCCCATGTAAAACATCCGGACGGACATTGGGGTCGTCACACAGGGATAAGACTGGTCATCGGCGCAACATTCAGTGTAATCGCATGACATGATAATCCGAGTCATTATCACAATGAATGACTGGTCATAAGCGCAACATTCAGCGTAATCGCAGGGCAAAATGATCCAAGCCATCGTAATATCTCATGTATGCATAATTTGTCAACCCATTATTAGTCCATTTGCAATCAGCCGATTTAAATAAGCTCACAGTCACTACGAGGAGTGCATGACCCAGCGTAGGCCGACGGCTCGGGCATAGTGTCCCATGACCACTATCCTCGGCCCATGAGACTACCATCTTAGGATGTTTAATAGAAACCCGTCGACTAGTGGCCAATCATATTACAGTATACAGGTCTTACCATCGCAAGGTTGCACTATATAAAACATCGAACCTATCTAGGGCAAGTATCAAAACAAAACCACGAAGGGCAAGTATCAAAATATGCCACATAGGGCCGATATCAAAATCATACGATAGAAACCAACCTTAAAAACCATTGTGCACAACAACCCTGGATGGTAGGCCCACATCAATGATTCATCTAGACCACTACTCAATAACTACCAAGTCGAAGGTCCATTTCGATCACAATTAGTCAAGTTACAACCCAAGTATGGGTGTACATTCATATGTGGGAATTTTCCACTAACGTACCAGTTTAAGTTCCATAAGCAATCCACAAAAAGAAATCCACAAGCATGAACAATCATACAGGATAATCATAAAGCATATAATACAGCAATTCAATTTCAATCAGCTAACACATGTGATTATAAAGAGATATATCAATTACGAATTTAAATAAAAACTATAACTTAAGCTAATGAGAAGATGGAAAGCTCAAGGGGAAGAATCATCACCTTATACTTGAATCGCTAACCAATGTTGCTAGGAAGTGTGTGCACCCTGAGAGTTGAATCCTACAATGGATTGTGAAATTTCACATGAGATCAATGTTCTACCAAGTATCTATAGTCAAGATTTATATGACCTAGGGTTTGGATTATTTATTTTTAGGGTTTTAATGTAGGACTTAGGGTTTTCATCATAGAGTTTAGTTCTAGGAATAGAACTTATAATATATGTACAGTATAATAATAATATGCTTAGTTACAATTTAACATTAATGATATAACTATTATTTGTGACCATGGTAATTATTAGTATTACAATTGAAATAAAACAGTATAACCTATTATTAGAGATAATATTTTCAAGTGATGAATATCATGCTAATATCACTAATGGTCATTTCATTTCTAATAACTAACATTAGCGTAACATGTTAATAGTAATCATTATGATGATAATTAATATTATGATCTACTATTATGATAATATTTAAGAATGGTAAGTAAAATACGCTTATAGTTAACAAATTTTAATTTGTCTGTAATAGCTAATTATAAGTGATTGATGCTTAATATTTGTACCCTATCAATGATAATCATGGTAACACAAATAACTATAATCGAAATGAATTTAATATGAAAGGAGGAGGTGGACTCACCTAGGTCGACTTAGTTGAGTTAACTCGACCCGAAACTCCTCATTTCCCTCTTCCTCTTCCCTTTTTCTTCACTCTTTTCTCCTCTCCCATGCTTACTTTCCTATGTTGGACCACACCCAAGTCTCAACTCAGCTACAGAGTCAACTGAGTTGAGTCAGCGAGTTGACCCGACCCGATAATGTTGTGAAGAAGCACGCCATGCAAGCAGCCTCACTTCCTCTATTTTTCCTCCCACTTGCTGAATTTCGGCCGAGCCTGAACCCAAACCCAACTTGACCTGAATCCGTCCCAAACTCAGACCGAGTCGCGGGTCGAGTCGTTGGTTTAGCAGCGACCCCACAGTGCTCGGCTCGGTTCGAACTAGTGCAATGGTGCACCCATCCCCTCCCTTCTCATACTGCTGCAAGAATCCGGGCCCATTGCTAGCCTGGACTGGACCCATCTTAGAAAATCGGCCCGAGTTGCATGCTGCAGCGAGCAGTGCGACTCCAGCCCGAGACAACTCCCACATTCTCTCTGTATTCTTCTCCTTTCTTTCTCTTTTCTCTCTCTCTCATTTCTTTCTTTCTCTCCTTTCTTGCTTGACTCCCAAACCAACCCCGAACACATTGGGGCCTGATTGAGCTCGACGCATGGCTCGAACTTAGCAGCTCGGTGCAACAACGGTGGTGGTAGCCGCACTTCTCTCTCTCTCTCTCTCTCTCTCTCTCTCTCTCTCTCTCTCTCTTCCACATTCCTTTTCTTTCTTTCTTCTTCATTTTCTTTCTCTCTTTCTTTTCCGGGCAGAAACGTCCCATTGAGGACGCCAGTCTGGACGGACTCGACTCAGTTTAAGTTGCTGGGTACTGTGGATCGGCGAGGAAGAAGATGTCGCCATTAATGGCGGATCTCGAATGGAGGATCCCTCCTCTAATCCGACAGCATGGGAGGATTCCTGGGGGTGTGGTGGGGCTTGTAGATGAGGAGTTTCAAAGCTTTGCAAAGGTTTTCTCGGTGGGTTTGCATTAAGAAGGAAAACAACCAGTTTTTCTCGTTTGTAGCAAGAACGTGAGAGAGGTCCATTTACCACACGATCCACTCACCTTATATCCTTCCCTAGATGCTCTCAAGGCCATCGGATTGTCAATGGGCATCCCAGATCTATCCTGGTATAAACTGCCTCCCAAACAGTGGGTGGGAACCAAAACCATCCCTGGTTTTGCAAGGAACGCCCTAAGCAAATGGATGGGTGAGATTTTCCCAGACAAATGGTCGGGATACGATGAATTAAAGGGCTGGGATTGGAAAGGGGAGAGAGCACATGGATTGCCCTCGTGGCAAGGAGGACAATTGCCATTTTTGGAAATATGGTTTTGGAGGGCCGTTTTGCAGTGAGGTTTGTGTGTCCATATATGCATGAAAGTTTGATGTGAAACTTAGGTTTTGGTCTCACGCCCGTCCTTTATCAGATGGATGGTTTGGATCATCAAGGTGGGGACCATATGGTGGGCCTTGATCAAAGAACGGACGTACGTCCGTCCGACTGTTTTCAAACAGAAAGAGAGAGGGAAATCTCTCTGCTTATGGAAACCACTGGTTAGTGGTGGTCAAACCAGCTGCCTGGTTCCATGCACTTCGAGCACAATGCATTCAGTACACTCGCACTTCATGTGGGGGCCCACTGTGATGTTTGTAATAAATTCACTCCGTTCATTCCACTTGGTGGGCCCTGCCATAGTTTCTGACAAAAGATGGGGTGGATCTAAATCTTAAGTGGGTCATACACCTAAACTTCTACTTCCAACGGTGGATTTCTGTCAATCTAATGGTTGAATCATCCTGGGATTTAGCGTCAACGGTTAAAAGAGTCTTAGGGACCTATTCAGACACCCAGGACCACCCATACTATGGATTTTAGAATATTAACTGTTATTAGTAGAATAAGTTTTAATACTTACTATTATTATTATTATTGTTGTTGTTGTTGTTGTTGTTGTCATTGTTATTACTTTTTTATGTACAATTTCTTCTTTTAATTTATTTACGTGGGCCACACAACAAGGGCTTTAGTGTTTAGTTGATGGCCTTAATCAATCCAACAAACAACTTTGCATTCCAACCGTTAGATCATTACAAAAATCATTCCTCTATGGTCTTAAGCATCGTGATGATTATCTGGAGTAGGTACAACTATATATTTTCTGTCTAGTGGTCGAAATTGTGTAACCTAGTTATGGGTTAATATGTGAACAAGATGCCACATGCTTGATGGATGGTAAATCTTTATGTTTATATCCTGAAGTCGATGGTGATCAGTTTAATTGGTGTACCAAAGCGATTGGGATCTTAGAATAGATGTCTTTAAAGTTGTAGTGGACCATTTTGAGGATCAAATAGATGGGCGGTTGTTTGATGTGTGAGTTGGGATTACTTTCGAGGGTCGAAATTAGATTAGAGTGAGGGTGAACGTTCCCCTTAAGCCAGGCTTGTATTTCCACCAGGTTAGGTTACATGGTAACACTTGAGTACTGGAAAGTATGGAGTGTTACATGGGCCCTATTCATGGGTCTCATATGCATCAAATGGGCTACGTATCTGGACCTCGAATACATAAAAAGGGCCACGCGTCATGGGCCTAATACATATCACAATGGGCCTTGCTCATAGGCCATGAATACATCATGATGGGTCTTGCCCATAGGCCTCAGATTCAAGCAGGTGGGCCCCATCAAATGGGCCTTAAATACAAGGTAGGTGGGCCCCATGGATGGGCCGCACTAATGGGTCTTAAGTGGGCTTGAACCATACTAAAAAATCATTTCAC
Organism: Magnolia changhungtana; assembly: GCA_030180095.1. Classification (NCBI taxonomy): domain Eukaryota; kingdom Viridiplantae; phylum Streptophyta; class Magnoliopsida; order Magnoliales; family Magnoliaceae; genus Magnolia; species Magnolia changhungtana. Next base: position 3,926,963 of record JASAUF010000101.1, on the reverse strand, counting down.
TAGTTGCAGGTGTAACATGTGTATCACTGTACATTATCGGCACCTGGCCACTAATGAGGATCAGCACTGTCCAACATTGGACATGCAAATCAGCACCTTCCAAATATTATCCATGTAAATCAGCACCATCCAAACATGTCCAGCACAATCTGAACGGTGTGGATATAACATATATAAATCAAGATGGACCCTGCACACTGCAGGTGGGCCTGCAGATGAACAACCTGCATGAAACACATACATCACAGTGTTCATTACACGGCAGGAATGAAACGCATACATCATGCATGCCCTAGTCAGCACACCGTCCAGATGGACAGTGTGGATACAAGATACATTAATCAAGGTGGCTCCCACCTGTGTGTCCTACATACATCAGCAGCAGACCCTACATGGCACCGTCCAGATGGATGGAACTGACGTAGAATTCATGGATTAAAAGTGGGTCCCACGTGGGGCCACCACATAATATAATATTATATTATTAAATAATATATATATATATATATATATATATATATATATATATATATATATATATATATATATATATATATATAGATATAATGTTATACAGGAGGTACGTTCAACATCTGGCTAGATAGATGGACGGGTGAAATACATTCATCAAAGTGGGGTCCACATAGATGGATGGTGAGGCTGTAAATCACATACATCATGATCGGCCCACACAACAATCTCAACAGGTAGACGGTTGAGATGAAACACTGATGGATGGCGTGAATGAAACACATATCGTGGTGGCCCCTCAGGCCAAAATAGATGTACGACTTGAACATAATATATGCATCAAGGTGGAGTTCACAGCACCGTCCATCACCTTGGACGGTGCAGATAAAACATATACATCAATGTGGGTCCCACCACCTGCGGATGTCACACGTGCAGGGTGGACCCCAGATAAGGACAGTATAGGATATAACACATACCTCAGGTCAGACCCAAGGAACTTGCTGATGCAGCAAAGCAGTTGCTTACCACTGGCCCACCGTCCAGAGGACGGCTGGGACTTAACAGATACACCACAGTGGTCCCACGTGTTGTACTCAGCGCATTATCAAGGTGGGCCCATGTCCCCAACTTGGACGGGGTGGATTACATATAAACATCAAGGTGCGTCCCATATAAATGGGGTCCACCGTTAGATGGATGGTGTGGATATCAAACACATCAAGGTAGGTACCCACCATCAATAATGGATGGTGAAACATTTACATCAGGTGGGTCCCACCGTCAGTACTGGACGGTGGATACACAACGCATATATAAAGGTGGGGTCCACGTGTACGTGGCCCACAGTTTGAATCAAACTGATATTTGCGCTCTCCTTTCATTCACGGTCATCAAGCACAGACAGTCTGCTGCTACTATACTGTAGCTCACAACAGCAATAAATTTGCACCGTTGCAGATGGATGGGTGGGTGAAACCGACATATCAAGATGGGTCCGCGTCAGCGTGGCCCACTAGCTTAAGATCAAAATTGATATCTATGTTTTACCTTCAACAGTAGGGCCTGCTGATGGACAGATTTCTGCCCAGCTAGACCTGTCCGGGTCTCATGGTCAGGATGATTAGCAGATGGACGGTGTGGCTACATCCCCATAGATATACAACACATATAACAAGGTGGGGTCCACGTTAGTGGGCCACCCCATTGGAATCAAGGTGATATTTGTGGTTTCCCTTCAAATAGAGCCTGCTCAGAACACATAGTACGGTGGCTCTGCTGGGTGGGCAGTAGACTGTCCAGCTACTAACGGCCCATCTGGCCCATGGTCGGATGGCCAGATGATGGACGATGAGGGTATAGAATACATACATTAAGGTGGGGTCCACATGGTGGCCCACCATCATCAAATCAGGCCGGTATCAGTGTTTTCCCTTCGTCCAATCCTGCTGCTGGACAGCAGCAGGTCTGGTTGTACCTAGCCCATCTGGCCATGATCTGAGTGAGCAGCTGATGGACGGCAGGGATATCAAATGCATACATCACGGTAGGATCCACATGTGGGGTCCAATGGGGTGGCTACAAAGCTGGGACCCAATCCAATATTTGGGTTTTTCCCTTCATCAAGTCCTGTGTGATTGCTGGACGTCCAACAACTTAGACAGCAAGGGCGTCCTTGCTGCTGGACGGTTCGGCTCCATCACATATGCTTGTCGAATGGGCTTGCATAACATGGGAAAGAGAGAGAGAGAGAGAGAGAGAGAGAGGGAGAGAGACCCACATAACTTTCTTCTTCTTCCCTTGGGTTCTCAAGCCTTCTAGGATCCCTTTCAATGGTGGAGATGGGATTTTAAGGGTTGGATTACAAGGGATCTAAAGGTAAGAGGGCTAGAAAAAAATGGAGCTTGCTTAGATGTCCATGGCTAGCAATGGAAGTGAAGAGGAAGAGAGAGAGAGAGAGAGAGAGAGAGAGAGAGAGAGAGAGAGAGAGATTGTAAAGGAGAGGGATGGGTGTGACGGGTGTACTTGACTTAAGGGGTATGGGTTGTTTGACTTTGGGGTTGCTTGGGGTGGGGTATTGTACTTGGCATGTGGAGTGATTGATGAGATTGATTGATGGTACATTTCTCTTGGGTTTTGCAAAGCGCGGCATTTTCCTTGAACTGAACGCGGGCTCACATCTCCTGACCTGGGTATCGCCTCGGCGTGTACTACGCGACGTTAGAACCATAGCGACGGCGCGGTCACAAGGGTACAAGTCTCGAGTCGAGTCGACTCCGATATGCAGGACTTGGCTTAGGATTGCGCGCAAATGTCGGATACAAGTCGAGGGTTGCCGGAATTCAACCAGGAGGACCACAGAAGCCTATTGAACGGTATGAGCTATGATACGGGTCTCACAATAGCTCAACTAGAATCGAATTCCAATTCGTTTTAATTGGAAGTCACAAACATCCAATAATGTATGACTTTAATTGAACTATTCTCTCATAAAGCACTGAAATATCAATAACGGAGAATTTAAAGTATCTATTATGCACGGAGTCTACAATAAATCAAAGCATTTTACAGATTGATTCCTTCTCTAATAAGCTAGGCAATTGCAATCTAAAAGAATCCAATGTACCTAGAGTTCACAACAGATCTACAAATAAACAATCTCAAAAGCTTTAAAGTAAATTAAAATCAAATTCAATTAATAATCATCATTTAAATCCAATGTATACATTAACACGAAGTAGAACATTGCAATTAACTAAAAAAGCTTCACCCCTTAGCCTTAGCTAAAAATTACATAGCCATAGTTATCTCTAAAAGCAAAATAAAATTACCAGAATCGAATGTTGAGTAAGGAAGAATGATACCGAAAAAGCTCTGCCTCCGTTTTCTCTCTTTAAACCCTAAAAGATACATCGGAATATCTAAAACACCTCAATTTATAGTTTTAGAAATTTCAATTTCACACTGCCTAAGAAAAATCGTGAACTTACATACTAACCACCTCTGTCAATGGGAGTTTTTGATAGGATCAAGTCCTATTGAGGATTTGTATTTCTGATCGAAGATCTGTTGATGGGATTGAAGAATGTGCAAAAATTGTTCAACAACTACATTTCAAAATTCATGAGTTTGCCGATGGGATCAATGAAACAGTCTAGAAAGCTTCTTGGGAAATCTGAAATTACTTAATATGAAGTTGATCAAATTGAGTCCCATCAAATCCTATCGCTGGCCTGTTAATGGAATCGAACTTCCATCAACAATTCCTGATCTCGTTCAATTCTCTTCAACACAATTAATCTTCCATTAGCCATTTTTGTACTTCAGTTCCTTACACTTTTTGCACTTGTGATCTTCACTATAATCCTCCAAACTTCAATTCTTGAATCTCCTGACCTTTTTTATCTTTAATCCATCGATTTTAGCACGTATTGCCTTCAGACTTTATATTCATTTTGCATGCTAAAAATATATATAATTAAACCATTTAACACTCGAATACATAAGAAAAACAATACAATATAATGGATAAATATGCAATATTTAGCCATTAGTAGAGAGAGAGAGAGAGAGAGAGAGAGAGAGAGAGAGGATTTCGAACTTTCGAGTGAGAGTGGGAGAGAGGCAAGATCTACTCAAATCCCAAGCGGGAGTAAGAGGTGATATGAGCCGTCCTTAATCCTTTCAATTCAATGGTTCTTGGCAAACGAGAATAAATGGCATGCAAGACACATGCGGACAAAAATTTCACATAGTACCCATACATACATACATACATACATAGAGTCGAGTTGAGGTCCGAGTCGAACTTCAAGCTTTGAGTTGAGTCGAGCTGAGCTACCTGCTACTCGACCTCTGCATGTTTTTAATGAGCTTAGTTAAATAGGCCTCTGCCCATTGCAAATCCCCCTTTTGGGCTGAGGCAATTTGAGCTAAACCGAGTCAAGCTAAGCGAGCTTTTCAAGCTAGCTCGGCTCATGTACAACTCTACATGTAAAGTGCCACACTGGTGTTAGGTGATCGAATCCATGGTTTGACATCCCCAAGTGTAGGGCCACAATGTAGTAATAACTCGGTGAGACCAAAGTCGATTTGTCAAGGAATGAAGAACACATACTAGAACTAATCTAACACTATAGGTTTTTCTGGTTTTTTAATCCAACAATTAAGGAAATGGTTTTAAAACAAATAAATAAAAGACTAACGGTCCCAGAATCCACCTATATCAATCACAATATATATAATTTACTGATTCAACTTCTATAACTTAATTGGAATCGAAATCTTATTATACCCAATTAAAATATAAGTCTCTTAAACCATTCATTAACACTAATAAGATATGATTTTGATTGAATGATTCTCTCATGAAGTACTTGTATCTCAATCGCAATGAATCAAAAGTGCCTAAAGCACCCTTAGGACGACAATAGTTGATTCAATTATATAGATTAAATCTTTCTCTAATTCAAGCTAAACAATTGTTAAATTAAAGTATTCATTATACCCATAGTGCACAACAAATTCAGAAATAAACCACTCAAAAACTTTAAAGTAAATCCAAATATATTTCAATTTACTATCATCATTCAGGCCATTGTTATTGAATCAAATAAGCTAAAAACTGTTATTAAACTACAACTTTCATCCCTTAGCTTTAACTAAGAGATTAGCCTAACATGACTTAAAATGAAAAAAAAAAAAAAAAAAAAAAACAGATTAAATTGAGGGATCGATTAAGAGAGATGACTTTGTTGAAGCTTCACCACCCCCTAGGCTTTTCTCCCAAGCCCTAATCATGCTTTGGAAAGCCTAAAAAACCTTTTTAAATAGGAAAAACTCGCACCAACTTGGAACCTACTTCAAATTTACGCACTTTTATTACGCTTCAGTTGTACTGAACATCATTTCGGTCATAACGACTGGGTCTCTCGGTTGTAGCCAAATTTCTTCAATATTTACATGAAGTCTCTGTTTCCCTTAGGTTGCACCGATCTCTCATTATTTGGTCAAACCTAAGTGTCTAGTCGAATTAACTCTAAAAATGACAGTTCCTTATTTGATTGTTTTATGCACATTTGGTTAGACCGAACCAACCTCAGGTGGGACCAAACAATCTATTATTTCTATTGATACATTGCGCAATTTTTTCAGTGTTTTCTTCATCATTTATATTTAGTTTTCTTAGATCTTTCACATTTAAATTTTTTATTAATGTCGTCTAAATCTCTAATTCTTTATCATCTTTGAGCTTGATAATTTTGTGAGCTTTAAATTCATCCTTTTTAGCGTATATTCATGTTAGATTTCCGAATCACCTAACATGTAGAAAACATATATAATTATATCGAATTAATAATAATAATCATTATTTTTTTAAAGCCAATGTAATTGAGAGGATAAATATATAATATTTAGGCATTATTATTAGGCTTATCATGAATCGGCCAAGTTTATGCTCTCACGGCCTAATGATCCCAACCGCTTGATACAGTCAGTTTAAAGATGTGGCTACTGCACAGCTTTATTACCATCCATTAGATATTATTTGGGTCCATCTTGAACTACAGCACGTTACAAGTTGGCATCCAAGTTGTAATAACAACTCAAGAAAGTTCAGAACGAGGTTTGAGTGAGCCATGTTGCATGTTACAAGTTGGCTACCGAAATAAGAACCCACACCAAAAGTGGGCTCTCCAATCGAAACGCTGGACATTTTGTTGGAAAATCTCTCACGGCCTGTTGACATCCAAGACAGTATTCCCACCAGAATATCTTGAATCCCAGTCTCGACTTGCATAGGAATTCTCACCAACCGATTTGAATATATTTCCATGGAACGTGGAAACCGTTAGTAGCGTCAGGGAATGGGAAGGTTGAGGTCATGAGTTCAACATCTTTTCCTATGTCTCGAGGGGATTTGCGTGCGAACCGATTTCTCCATAGCATGTGGAGTAACTTATGGATAAAATTGGGACTACTTTTCCAAATATCGCCCATAATTTAGGGCTGGGATGTAGGGGATGGATTAAAGGTGGGCATGATCATGGATGTCTAGAATGATGGTGTACCCACCACAGTTGAAAATATGTGATCCTTGGTCATTGATATGTATAGCATGCATCCTCACCCCTTGAGTTTGCACAAGTGGTATAATGTTTCATTGATCCATACCATTGACGTGGTGGGCCATGTTCATCAACAATATTAATCTTTTTTTACACCCTATACTCACCCATGCACTCACACGCCACAGCGGAATTTCACCAACACACCAACACAATGGGTATTCGAAGCCATGACCTCATGTTGAAACTTTTGTGAGTCTAATACTGAGGCATGAGTATAGACCCAATCTATTATGCATATTTGTGAGCTGAGAGGCGAGTTAATCTGCTTTGAATGAATAAAAATTGTGGGACTTTGGGCATCACGAAAAATTATCTGATATGGATGGTAAAGATGATTTTGGGTGGGCTTTAAAATAATTTTTTTTTTTTTTTTAAACATTATGAGAAAATAATGATGACCATCTTATTATTCCTTTTAATATTTGGACTGCAGTCTTTTACTTTTAACTGTCCATTTAATAATACTCAATTTAATGTTATTATTCCTTCATTAGTGTGATTCTCATGATGTGGTCCATTCACAATCTGTACGAGAATTCGGATAGTTTGGATACTCGTACACGTGTTCCGCATGTGATTATCAATCAACAACATTTTCAAAATGGTGGCTTACCATTAGTCTACAAGTATTAGCCGGTCTAGGCTCTGATGTTCTTTGAATTTAAGAATTCTCCGCATAAACGCACCTCCACAAATGGCACATTTGATACCTTTGAGTCTGTATTCGACATCTGAACCGTGTACTAGGTAGGACCCATTATGCGTATGACATGGTGCAAAAATCACGCAGATCTACTTAATCAGGTGAGCCAAGCATGTGCTTTCAATATGAACAGTTGGAAAGTTTTCCTTATATACACTCTTTTCAAACAAGGTGACACACGTAATCTATGGACCGGCATGATCTTTTGCCAGGTCATCAATCGGCACGTGCTGTCTCCTATGTTAAACCACATGCTAGGTCGGTACGTCTGCACGTGTGAATGCGTGTAGGGCTGGCCAACCTTGATTAAGCATGCTTTGGATGACTATATTATATCCACTTGAACTTCGATCCAATTCAATCTCTATTGTTGATGACCAACTGGAAAGAGACTAACACAATTCTAACTCTTCTACTCCAATTGGATTCAATTCAATCCTTTGATCACGGACTGACCATCATGCAACAAATGATATGCCACTGTTTGCGCCCAAATGAGTGCATTAAATCCCAGACCCTTGCAACCAATATCATTCGGCTGAAGGAGAAAGAAAAGAGAAGAAACCGGATCCTCTGATGGGTCTATGCCATCATGGACATTGTCAACGATGCTACATTAAGTGCAGTGTGTGATGATGTGACCTAAATAAAAGGGAATTTTCATTTCATTACAAGGAAAGGATACGAATTCAAAAAAGAAAGGACGGCTGTCCCAAAGAGATACGGGTTACTCAATACATTGAATAAAAGATGTCACAAGGCATGTACAAGATGTCACAAGGCATGTGGTACACAGAAAGGCAATAGGTTTCAATATAGCCTAGAGAGGCTTTTTAGGGCCACCTTTTCATCCTTTCATGACATACGACAGTAGAATGATCTGAAATGCTGGCGGTAATCAGTAGTGGCGCTTGACAAAACATAACTGGCCATCCACATTAGGAAACAATTTAATTAGGTATATATCAAGTATGCCAACACTGTTGGCGCACAGTTTATTTTCCGTCACGTGTAATGTGTGCGGATGTGCCAAAATCAATATAGTGGCTAAATTTAAACTGATCAACTTTGACACCAAGCGTTGAAAAAAGCAAATACGTTCAATATGAAAGTATATGACCAAAATCTAAGAAAAATGGTTACTAAATCACTGCTAGAATTTTATAATAATCTGGTGATGATCAGAGGGTAGGGTTCTTCATTCAAAGATAGGTTGTCGTTTGCCTTCCATAAAAAGGACTTTCAGTATACCAGTGCAAATCAAAATCAAACAAAATGAAATAAAACTCACACTCGGCCACTAGGAGTGACTGCAAGAATGCGTCTCTTGAAAGATCTGCATGATATTGGATAAATGACAAATCTAGGATATGAGCGTAGATTTGGATTACAGTTCAATATTATACCTAAGAATTGCTACTACTTGATTATCACTACTTTTAAGATATATGAGATAAAAGATAAATAAAATTGATTTGATTGTTTGATTGTATTGGGTTTATAGATGTTTTTGTTGATGATTTCTTCTGCTATTTATAGAGTTCTTCCATGTAGCTCATTCTTTCACATGCTTCTTTCATTACTCCAGCACTTATAGTAGTCGAAGAGCCTCTCTCTAGATTCTTCTCTGTTACGTTTCCTTTTGGTGACTGTTCATCTTCTATTAGCCAAGTTTTGTGTTTCTTGGTCACCTTTTGTATCTTGAAACTGCTCGACTATGTTTCTTTCTTAACTAATTAAACTTTTTGAATAAATTGGCTACATTACTTCGTCGACCATCCAATGACTTGTAAAATTGGTCTTGTGCTATCTACAATTCCGCAAAAATTGCTTCAAGTATTTTGAAGATCTTTTCCCTCACCTCCTATTTCTTGTGAAATGCCACATCTCGCCCTTCTTATTGGTTTTTTCCAAAAAGGCCAGAAATATGGTAAAACATTGCCCCTAACATTGCTTCACCTTTAGGAAAAAGGTGAAAACGACATTGTTTTGTTGCCCAATGCAATTGTTCATTGATCCACGTATCATCTTCCTATTTATTCTATGTGATCGAGGCTGAACTGAAAGATATTCTTTACCTTTTCCTTCTACGTTGTCCATATGACACGTCACATAGAATTGTATCATACAAGGAGTCATGATTGCCCTTTCATTAATGCGCACGTATAGCGGCCGATATAAAAACACAACTCTAAGTCATTGTTTACCTTTCTTCACCATTTGATTCTTTTCTCTCGTGTTGAAACTCCCTTTCCAATCTTCTTTCTCTCGATTATCATGGTTGTATCTTTCTCCTACTTTGTTCCAATATCCCACCTAAAATTGTTCATTAAAGATCTAGATGTTATTTCTTCAATAGTGGTCAATAACCTTCTCTTCATTACTCTCATTGAATTGAATAGGGCATTATGACACTTGGTCCAACCTTTCATCCTATGGTTATGAACAACTTTGTGAAATCAAACCATTTTTTCCAAAGTGCCCTAATGAAGTTCTTCCTATTCAGTCTGATCATTTACATGACCATTCCAATGCTTTTAAATCATTGAGATCATGGCCGAAATTGATAAATGGTTGGGTAGAATGGTATACTGGTGTTGAAGCATAGTATGACAACACATGGAAGTAGTTTGGAATATATCAATGCATAAAACTTTCCATGCACGAATATCAGGTCGATACTTTCCTCCTCGCAACAATTTCAACTTTTTGGAGTTGGTCAACTAATACATTTTGTTGTCACTCAAATCTAGTAGAACACGCGGCTCCACCTGTATTCTCCTAAGTGCTTGCACCAGTAAAGAACAATTGATAATGCGGGCACCAGTCATGGCCGAGGACCCTCCGATGCCCAAGTTAGGTACCTAGAGTAGATGTGGCTAAAGCCATGATTTTTGTGCGTACCTTTTACCTAAGGCAGGGTGGTATATTTATAGGGTTTCTAGGCAATTTGCATATCTTAGTGGACCTATTAGATACATCAGAGGAGCCCATATTGGAGTAGGAATTTTCTCTTGAGAACATCTCTGATTTTACGCCAATTGGCATAATTCTTGGCTAGGATCTCGTTAGATCGATCCTGCCCTAGTATGATATAAGATTCTTTCCGGATATTTCTATTCCGAGGTCGAGGTCAGTTAGGCAACTTGGTTGATATGATCAGGTCTGTTAATGAGTCTTATCATCGAGCTCTAAGATTGACCAGTTTAGCTCGGTAAACGGATCCTTTATCAGAGCCAACTCGGCTTCTCCGTTGTTAAACACTAAAATTGCGAGTAAGCCGCTACTAGTGAAGTACAGAGTTATGTCCAAGTGACCTATAGAAGGGTGAATAGGACATTTTAAAATTTTAATCCTACTTAATGCCAACACTAACTTTTAAGCACTTGTAAATAGGATTAAATGATAAGCAAGCATAATAAAAAAAACAAGGATAGTGAAACATATGAAAGTTGCATTATATCAAACATGTTGGGTGTAAAATTTAAGAATATCATGAATCATTATAAACACAAGCAATAACATTCACCACAAACACAATGATATATAGTGGGTTCGACTACGTGCTTACTCCACTCCCGACGGACCCACTGAACCCATGAGTGTACCGGATTTCACTATCCAATGCTTTTAAATTAGGTTGACCATGAACCTTTACAACCTACACAAGGTTATTAATAATGTTTATACAAAGCAATGGATCCTACACCTGGACTCTATAAAAAATGCCTACACAAGGTAGTAGATCCTACACAAGGACTCTACGTGTACTCTCCTGTCGGAGGACTACGAAAGGTCTTGGTGAATTTGAAGATACCAAAATCTGAATCTCAATCCTACAAAAGGAAAGGACTTCGGACAAGATGGACTTTATTACTTACCTTTAAGTGAGTGAGCCCCATTTAGCACATATTGATGAAGATTCTTCCAGTTGATGAAGAGTCTTCAGATACCTTGAATTGCAATCACTTGTAAATCAAATTACGATAGAACTACTATTACTGAAGTATGAAGTATGTCCAAATGTCCTAGAGGGGAGTGAATAGGACTTTTCAAAAAATTATTTTCTAATAAGAACAAACAATGCCTAACTTAAAAAAAAAAGAAAAGAAAAAGAGTAAGGCAAAGTAATTCTACGGCTTCCGAGCTAATAGAGGGTCCAAATCACATAGGCTTACATAAGATTTACATATAAAGAACAAGCCTATTAAGGATAGTGTATGTGCTAGTGGGTGGGATGTGATTTATATCAATACTTATACATTAACTAAATCACGCATCACAATGATCATTTGATAGACATAAGCATATCTTAGACCAATGTACAGAAAGTAATCCCAAATACAATCATATATAGTGGTTCAACTATTTGCTTACTTCGCTCCCGGCGGACGCATTCTCTCTTAAAGTGTACCGGATTTCACTATCCAATGGTTTTAAATTAGGTTAACCATGAATCTTCACAACCTACACAAGGTTAAAATTAGGAACTTACACAAGGTTTCCTTAAGTGCCTACACAAGGCAACGAGTCTTACACAAGGCAACCCAAGCCTACACAAGGCAACTCGTCCAACATAAGGGCCACACGTCCTACAAAAGGACTACGTATTCTCCCCTCGGAGGCCTACAATGAGGTCTTAGCGAGTTTGTCACTCAAACTTTAAATCCTAATCCTACATAAGGAAAGGGCTTCAGACTTGACGGACTCAAGTGAGTGAGCCCCTTTCTCACACAATGTGAAGATTTTCGATGATGGCGAAGAGTCTTTAGCTCCCTTGAACTGCAACCACTTCTGATGCTTGGATCAATGCTCCGAGGTTGTGAGGTTTAGGGTTTTGTTCTTCTCTATTTAGATGATATATATGATTTAGATATATAGAGAAAGTTTTCATGAGCTATGCATTTAAGAGTTCCAACACTAGGATATACCTATGATGAGGTCAGTTGGAAACTCGATGAATGCTAGAGTTCATAATTCAATCTAAGCAGTGAAAATGATGAGTTAATCCTTATGCCTAGATTGAATGATGAACTCTAATGGGAAAGAGGGAATGAGGAAGAGGGTATAATCTCTTTGAAGTAGCTCTCTCAAACTCTCTTAGATTCTAGCTCAGGTTACGAGAAGCAACACTAGTGTATTTATAAAGTTGAAATCCCAACGGTCAAAAAATGGGCAAAAATCTGATATTATCGATGCCATCGAAGGGTATTCAATGGCATCGAACTTTGAATTTCGATGCCATTGAACCTTCTTCGATTGCATCAACTTCCTATACTTGATTTTCAAATGGGTGTACGATATATTCTGATCATTCTCATCGAGCATCCCTCAAGGTCATCGACGTGCACTTCGATGCCATCTAGATTTCTTTTGAAACACACACAAAGGTTGCTGGAGAGTTTTGTCCCTTATTCGATGTCATCGAACAGACCTTCGAGCCATCGAATTTTGAATTTCGATGGCATCGAATGAGCTTCGATGAACTCGAAGAAAATAGGTTTTTCTAGAAAGCTTGCTGGACAAACTAAGTTAGTTTCGATGCCATCGAATAGACTTCGATGCCATCAATAACTTACTCTCGATGCCATTGAAAAATGTTTGATGTCATGGAGGAGCACTTAGAGTATTTTTCAGATTTCGGAAGAAGTCCAAGGTTGATGTAATCGAAATATGTTCGATGTCATCGAAACATAAGTTTCGATGTCATCGAACAACTTTCAATGCAATCAATGATTTCAACATTTCTTTCATTTTGTTGTTGGATGGTATGGACGTGTATTCGATGTAATCGAACGATGTTTGATAGCAGCGAAGATGTCCTCGATTGCAGTTCGATGCACTAGACAGGGACATGTGATTTTCCTATTTTTTTTCTTTCTTTCAATAATACTCAAGGTGCAATTTAACTTCAACCTTAATAGAGATATTTTTTGAAATATATAATTTTTAGGGTAAGTTGGGTCTTTATGGGAGCATATACCTATCAGGGATTTGGACTTCCGGTTTTAGATCATCTCTCCGTGGAGAAGAGTCCATTTGTGCTGGTGGTTGTGATAATTTTCTCCGGGCAACTGTTTTACTTCGTTTTGCTTGAGATGGTTCTCCTTTAACGATTGACTTTCTTTTATCCTTCACCATTGTAGAGAAAAACTCAGAAATGAACAAAATATTCAGGGGAAGGTTAGAGATTGAGATCAAGGAGAATAGGGCAAACCAAATGATAATCAAATAAGCAAGATACCCCTATTTGGAAGGATGAACCCTAGATTTAGGCTTATGAGGAATATCTTACCAAGATTAATGCCCAAATAGATGAGAGGATGAGTCGTTTGAAGATTCACGAGTGTTTGGAAGCCGAGATGTCGCAGGAAGAAGGGAGATGAACGAGTGAAAAAAAAAATTCCCGCCTGTGCCGTATTTATAGATCTCGACTTTTTTATTCCATCGAAGTATGTTCGATGTCATCGAAGAAGATACTTTGATGCCATCGAACCATGTTTGATGTTATCGAAGAGAGTCCAGATAGGTTAGAGAGATTTCATAATGCTTCGATGCAATCAAGTAGTGTTCGATTCCATCGAAAGTGGTTCGATGACATCGAACGTCCCTCAATTCCATCAAAATAGTTAAAAAATAGTTCATTTATCATTTTAGTTTGTGACAACCTATCTAAAACGATGTATGCTAATATATACCTATTAATCAGTGTTTTGTACATTAAAAGATGGATTTTAAAAAAAATGTAGATTGTACATATTTTTCAAAAAGAATGATGAGGCTATAGATCCTCAAATATTATCATTAGAACAAATAGACCACATTATAATTGATCTTTCTTTAGTGATGGTTAATCTTCTGTTTTAAACATTAATTGTTATATGTAGATGCAACCTTCTCTGGTCCAATATAGGTATCAAAGCACTTGGAATGTTTTTCAGTAATGATTCCAAAATCATGCATGATACCTTGATCATATGAAGAAGTTCAGTTTTTATCAAATTTTATTGTTTTCCATGAATCTCAACAAGCTCCATATATTTGAAGAAACTATTAGTCAAGTGATTGATTATAAATTGATTTTAAAAAATCTTATCTTCATTTATCTATGTTTTCTAATGTCCTTAAATCAATTCTGATAGATTGTGTTTTGCACATTGACCAATATCTTTTAGTTAATCCACAAAAAAAAAAAAAAAAAAAAAAAAAAAACTTCTTTTGCTCACTTTTTCCTGCGATAGATCTCTTATAAAGTACCTGGCCCATTATAAAGTATATCAAAAGGATGGGTCATGGTCATTGGTTGTTTTACTTGGAGTAATTATTACAAGAGCCTGAGATCATTTTTTACATTATTTTTAGGGCAATTGTATTTGTTTTGTGTTACCCACTTAGTAACCACTTTCTTTAAGTAGGAAGATTCCTTCTTAGAGTGATTTCTAGATGATTTGAAATTGGATTTGTTGTTTGACCTAGAAGTGAGGTGAGGATGTTTACGCATAGGACATTTACCATTGTAGTGTCCTATTTTTCCACAATGATGGCAAGATGAATCAACCACTTTTTTCTTGTTTGAGATGGTTGAATTTTTCATCATTGATGAGGTAGAGGAAGAGTCAGAATTATCTGTGTCATATTCTAGGCCTTTCATGTTTTTGGAGTTTATTTACGAGTTAATTCTGTTTCATGATTAGAATTTTCAACTTCTAGTTTTAGACTTTTGTTTTCTCTTTTCAGTTTCTCAACTTTTGATTCTATAAGCTCTATTTTCCCGATAAGATTTTCAAAAGTAATACTTCTAACAACAGTTCCTCTTCTGTTTTTAATTCTCTCAAGATCATGCTCATCTTCCTCTTCTAGTTCCTTGGGAATGAATGTAGTGGTGGAGGCCATGAGTATCTTCAATGATGTTTGGTCTCCATTACTTTCTGACTCACATGTTTCCAAGTTTTCTTTCTGATTTAGTATTGAGAAAAAGAGAGAGTTCCAAGAAGGTAACTTCTTACCTACCATCATTAATCTTTTTTCTCATGGAAGTTCATTCCCCAAGCCCTTCTTAATCATTGAATACTCAATATATTGGATTGGAGAATGAACTTCACCATTTAAGGATCCTCCAACAACTTACTCAATGGAAAATCATGATGTTGGAATCTCTTGAATGCACTAGAATCACTCTATCTCTTAAAGATCCATATTTAATAGAGTAGATTCCACCAGATACCTTGACCCAAACCCAGCTACTATTGGAGCATCTACAAGTGTTATGGTTTAAGGGAGCTGAAGATTCTTCGCCATCAAGGAAGATCACCTTCATCATGTGCTAAATCAGGGGCTCACCTACTTACAGGTAAGTGTTTAAGAGTCCACAGAATCCAAGGATCTTTCTTTTTGTAGGATTGGTCTTCAGGTTGTGTTTCACTATCTTACCAAGACCTTTTACAGGCCTCCGGCAAGAGAATACGTATAAAGTTCTCGTAAGACCTGTATCCTAGTTCGTACCATTTTGTAGGCTTCTGCGGTCCTCCCGGTCGAATTCCGGCAGCTCGTGACCTTTGTAAGGCCCGTATCTTAGTCCGTACTATTTCGTAGGCTTCCGTGGTCTTCTCGGTCGAATTTCAGCAACCCGTGATCTATAACCGACAGTTGCGCACAACCTTGAGTCATATCTCATATTCCAGAGTCGGCTTGACCAGAGACTTTTACCTTAGCGACCGCGCTGTCGTCACGGTTCCGACGCCGCGTCTCGCGCGCTGAGGCGATACCCGGGCTAGGAGATGTGGGCCCGCGTTCAGTTCAAGGAAACGCCACACATTTGCAAACCCAAGACAACCTTTCAAATCATGTCACATCAATTCTATCAATGACAAGTACATGTCAAGTACAACACATCAATCAACCCATCACCCAACACATCACTCATCCCATCACAACCCATACCTCTCTTATACAACAACCCCAAAAGTCAACATTTCCATCCCATCTCCTCTCTCTCTCTCCCATCCATCACTCCATCCCATCTTCTCTCTCTCTCTCTTACTTCTCCCTTCTCATCCAAGCAACCAAAGAGAGCCCAACTTCCAAGCTCTCCATGAGAAGAGCCATGTGTGGCCCACTCCCTACCACTCTATCTCCCATCTCCACCCTTGGATCATCATCTCCACCGTTGAAGGAGCATTTTTGGAGCATTGGAAGGCTAGGGAGGAAGAAGAAGGATAGGTGGGTGTTCTATTCTCTCCCTCTCTTTTTTTTTTTTGTTTGATCATGGCCCACCTTATGATATGTTTCACATCTATGCCGTCCACCTAGTGTGCCCACCTAGCAGTCCGTTAAGGCGGGCCTAATTGGAGGAAATACACAAATGTCTCCTTTATCCAAGGCAGGTGGGTCCCACACGTGTGGACCCACCCCAAAGTGAAGCAGGTAGTGCATGTGGGGGCCCTACCTCACTGGAGGAAACCCAACCCGTGTGATGGCGGACCTCCCTGGACGTTTGGAGGTTAGAAATGAAAACAAATGTTAGTTTGGTTCAAAGGCTTTGGGTGGACCGCTCATGTAGGCCTCACCTGGATGTATAAATCAAATCCACGCCGTCCATCCTATTTCCCAACTCATTTTAGGCGTTGAGCCGAAAAATAAAGCTAATCCAAATATCTAGTAGGCCACACCATCAAAATGATATTTTAATAGTGACAAATTATTAGGGCCACAGTGATGTTTCTGTGTGTCGAAAAATATTGAACATTGGGCTTCTTAGACCTTTCGTGAGCTAGAGAATCCAGCCGACGGAGCAGATTTTCCTAATGTGGGCCCCACCTATAAAATAATTTAGAAAAAGAAAAGAAAGAAAGAAAGATGCAGCTGACGCTGTTGCTGTCAGCGTCCAGAGGACGCCGCGGCAAGCAGCGTCCTGCTGCTTTGTTGCAGGGCAGGGACCGTGGGTCCCAGCCTTTGGCCCCACCATGATGGATGTTGAACATCTCCACCGTATATTTGGTAGGCCCCACCTAGATAGTGAGGCATCCCCAAGAATCAGTCGTCCACGGCACTCAGGTTGTCCACACCACCAAATAGCAGGGATTGAACGTATACCATTGAAACTCTTTGTGGGTCCTAGAAGTTTTGGGTTAATACGAATTTTGTTTTTCCTCTTGATTTAAGTCTTTGTTACCTTATCAACAGATGGGATGGAAAGTAAATGTTATGGTGGGCCCCACGTAGGACCCACTTGCTGTGAACAGATTAGCTCGTGTACCGCATATGGCTGCTGGGGACGTCAGCGACGTCCGTGGGTCTGATCTGAGGTGTGGTTATACGTAACCGCCCATCATCAGGCAAGGGGGGGCCAATCATGTGTTTCATATCCACATGTGTGGAGCCCACCTTGATTTTGTGCGTTAGATCAGCACCGTCCAGGGCATCCAGGGGTCTCTGGACGGTGGCAGTTCTTATATACCATGTTATATTATAATATAATATTATATATTATATTACATTATCTTGATACGATATTATAGTATATTATAATATATTATATAATGTATATGTATCAGCTGACGTCTGCAGCTTGTGGTTCCACCAAGTATGTGTTATATCTAACGGTCCCTCCATCTACTGTATCTCGTGCGCCCCACCCTGATGTCTTGTTCAACCGACGCCGTCCATTCAAATGCCGTGGGACCCACCTTACTTGATGATGATTGGCTGGCCACCACATACCAGCCACCTTATTGTTGTGGTGAGCATCAGCAGACATGGTGGGTCTCACTACCGTGCACCCCACCGGGATGTATGTATTTTATTCACATTGTCCTTATGTGGGACCCACTCAATGTATGTGTTTTATACCCATTGATGTATGGGTTTTATTCACACGGTCCATTACTTGGACGTGAGCCGCCTTAATGCATGTGCCCTATATCCATGCCATCCATTTGGCTACCGCTTGGATCACACCATGATGTATTTGTTTCATCCACACCGTCCGGACAGTTCTGGATGATGCTGGACATGTTTCAATGGTGTAGATTTACATTGGCAGTGTTTGGGCGATGCTGATTTACATAGACAATATTTGGGTGGTGCTGATTTACTTGGGAAATATTTGGACAGTGCTGATCACATTAATGAACCATGTACTCCTATAATAGTGCACAGTGATGCACATGTTACACCTACAACTGTTGAAATGATTTTGTTGTGGTCCAAGCCCACTTGTGGCCCATTGGTGTGGCCCATCCATGAGGCCCATCATGATGTGTTTTAGCCCATGTATGGGGCCCACCTGTTTGTATTATTAGGCCCATGTAGTGTGTGTCATTTGATGCATATGAGGCCCAAGCAGTACGGCCCACTCATTATATATAAGGCCCACGTATGAGGCCCATGGTGATGCATTTGCATCCCATTTGATGAGGCCCATTGCAATAGGTTGGAGGCCCATGGGATGAGGCCATTGTGATATATCCGAGGCCCATTGTAATACATTCGAGGCCCATGAGTGAGGCCCAATGGGATGTATGTGTGGCCATAATGTTGTGTATGAATACCTTATGTAAGTTACTCTTTGGGAACAATGTTGGTTGAATGGCCACATGTTGGGCAATGATGGTTTAATGTCCACATTGTGACCTTTCATTAGGCCTTGTTAGGCCTATTCTTATCAATTCCGATTGACGTGACCAATTTGCCGATTCCAGTTATCAATCAATTTCGATTGTCACGACCGATCACCGATTCCGATTGCCGGGACCAATTAGCCGATTCTGATTATCGATCGATTCCGATTGTCACGACCAATTGCCGATTCCGATTGCCGTAACCGATTTGCCGATTCTAATTATTGATCGATTCCGACTGTCACGACCGATTGCTGATTCCGATTGACGTGACCGATTTGCCGATTCTGATTATTGATCGATTCCGATTGTCATGACTGATTGCCGATTTCGATTGAAGTGATCGATTTGTCGATTCTAATTATCGATCAATTCCGACTGTCACGACCGATTGCCGATTCCGATTGTCGTGACCGATTTGCCGATTCTGATTATCGATCAATTCCGATTGTCACGACCGATTACTGATTCCGATTACCATGACCGATTTGCCGATTTTGATTATTGATCGATTCCGACTGTCACGACCGATTGTCGATTCCGATTGACGTGCCCGATTTGTTGATTCTGATTATCGATCAATTCCGATTGTCATGACCGATTACTGATTCCGATTGCCGTGACCGATTTGCCGATTCTGATTATCGATCGATTCCGACTGTCACGACCGATTGCTGATTTCGATTGACGTGCCCGATTTGCTGATTCTGATTATCGATCGATTCCGATTGTCACGACTGATTGCCGATTCCAATTGCCATGACTGATTTGCCGATTCTGATTATCGATCGATTCCAATTATCATGATTGATTACCGATTCCGATTGACGTGACCGATTTGCCGATTCTGATTATCGATCGATTCCAATTGTCACGACCAATTGCCGATTCCAATTGTCATGACCGATTTGCCAATTTTGATTATCGATCGATTCCGATTGTCATGATCGATTACCAATTCTGATTGACGTGACTGATTTGCCGATTCTGATTATCGATCGATTCCGGTTGTCACGACTGATTGCCGATTCTGATTATCGATCGATTCCGATTGTCACGACCGATTGTCGATTCCGATTGACGTGACCGATTTGTCAATTCTGATTATCAATTGATTCCGGTTGCACGATCGATTGCCGATTCCGATTGACGTGACCAATTTGTCGATTCTGATGATCGATCGATTCTGATTTGTCGAGGCCGATTGTATAGGCCTATTCTGATTGTCGAGGCCGATTTTGATTTCCGAGACCTATGTGATGTATATGCGGTCCGTATTTGAGGCCCATTGTGATGTGTATTCAGCCTGTGTTTAAGGCCCAATGTGATGTATATGAGGCCTATGTGATGAGGCCAATTATGATGCAATTGAGGGCTAGGCGATGGAGCCATTATGATGTACGTTGGGCCCATGTGAAAGGCCCACCGTAATGTGTATTAAGCTCTTGAGTGAGGCCCATGTTGTTGTATATTTGGCCCTTGTATGAGGCCATGGGTCCAATATATGTTAGGCTCTATGTAGACCATTCCTTGGGAGCAATGTTGGTTAAATGTCCACATTGTAGAGGTCGATTGTCGATGCCGGTTGTTGATACTGATTATGAGTATATGATTGCATAGCATCATGATATATGCTCGTACGCATCATTTGCATGTTTGTTATAAGATATGATTGACCATTGCATATGTCATAGTGCTGGTTGTTATGAGACTCCCTGATAGGCGGAGATTGTCTCACCTGAGCGCACGGATGCGCAGGATTGATGCATGACTGGATTGTATGACTCATGCATCTTACATTGTATGCTGTGATTACTGTACGCCCTAGCGACATCAGGGCTGTAGCCTCCATAGGCATATCGTGGATGGTCAGATAGGACACCGGAAATCTGTTCCACATGGGGTGCTATAGATATCCCTGGGTGAAAGTCCTTGAACCCTCTTGGTTCCAGAGGTTGCTCCAACGTCTAGACCGAGTGGATGCATGAGCGCATGAGGGCCGTATACCGTTAGGCCGCGTCTCCCACTGTATCATGGTCAGTTGGAAGGGGGTGTGGCCTTACCTGCCCGAGAGGATGGGGCAATGCTAGGCTGAGTCTGACCAGATCGACGAGCCGAGCCCGATATTGGTAGGCAGATAGTGAGGTCTCTTCAACTCACCTTGTTGCGCGCGATATGATGGCAATCCGGTTTGGAGTGTAATAGACCCCGATGATTTTCCAGAGAGTAACCGTACTGATATGTGAAGTTAGTGAGCAGGAATTGCATAATCATTCATTCACTATCCACTTAGGCTGGTGGTGCGTAACTATTTGTAAGGTGTACTTTCGTATGACCAGGATTTCGGTTGGGCGCGCAACTAACCTAAGGTCAGGAGTTTACCACATTGAGTCTAACTATTCAAATTTAGGTATGAGACTAGTTTGGATAAGAGTCCTTTCTTGTGGACCCCGTAGCCTGCGATACTACGTACTATCATCCCGACTTCACACTCCACCATGGTCATTTCATTTGCACCGCATATTACATTGCATCCGCAGTACTTGGCAATTTGGGTTACTATGTTTATGCATTTATATGGCTTAGATACGACTGACGGTATTCATGGACTCATTAAGATTTGCACATTGCACAACATCATTGGCATCTGATATTTGACTTGCTGTCTCCGCATATATCTGTCCTACATTACTTTATCAGTATATGATATTATTTTTATTATATTTCTGCATCGCATAGCCTGGATAAGGCTGATGGTATTTATGGGCCTATCAGTATATTTTCGCTTATTCTGATTTCTCTGATATTGCTTACTTAGCACTTACCTTGTGCACACACTTTCACCGCCCACTAAGCTTTCTATAAGCTTATGCACGATAGATACGTACAGGTGGCGTTATGTTGTAGTAGCATTGAGCTTGGAGCGTGCAGTGGACTTATGGAGCTTTGATGTTTGACATATGTATTTCTTTTTCAGCACTGTATTTAATTGTTTATATTAGTGGATATGTGATGATGATGTTGCCTTTGTGATTTGGATAAACTTGTGGTTATGCTTATTACGAATTAAATGTACATTGAAAAATCCTCCTTGTAGGATCCCAGTATCGGAATCTGGCGTATGAACGCTGGGAGTTGAGAATGGGGTACTACAAGGCTATCGGCACCGGATCCGGTGATTGGAAATTTTGTGAGCCTGGTTTCCGAGTTTGGGGCGTGACAACCTATAATCGGCAGTTGGGTGTGACTCTGAACCGTATCCCGTATTCCTGAGTCGGCTCGACCCAAGACCTGTAGCTGTGCGACCGCGCCGTCGCCGCGATTCCGATGTCGTGTCTCGTGCGCCAAGGCGATACCTAGGCCAAGAGATGTGGGCCCGTGTTCAGTTCAAGGAAAGCGCCGCAAGTTGTGGATTACGAGGGAATCTCTACGGCACATCACATCAATCCATCATTTCACAAGTCAAGTACACCACCCATGCTCCATGCCACCTCACCCCTCACAAGTCAACTCTCTCTCTACCCACCCATATCTTTTACACCATTTTCAAACTAATCCATACCTCCCCTTTCCCATCTCTTACAACAATCACACCTTATCAATCCATCCCATCCTTTCTCTCTCTCTCTCTCTCTCTCTCTCTCTCTCTCTCTCTCTTATTTTTCTCCCAAGCTCCATGAGACCAACCCACGTCTAAGGGAGAGGAGAAAGCTAGGTGTGGCCCACCTCCCTACCACACAATCCCACCACCCAAAGATCATCTCCACCGTTGAAATGCGTCTCCTGGAGCTTTAGGACGTGTTGATGGAAGAAGTCCAAGAAAATCAAATGTGGGTGATTTTTGTATGATTTTGATGGTTAGGGGGCCCATTTTTGGTGGGACTCACTTGATGTATGCATGGTATGGAGGGACCCATAGTGGCGGGGTCCCTCCCATCTTCACCGTCTATCTCTCATTCTCTCTCTCTCTCTCTTGTTTGGATGGTGTGTGCATGTGGCCCATCATGGAGTATGTATTATATCAATGCCATCCATCACATGGACCGCACTGCTCTGCAATGCTGGCCCACCATGCCGGCATCCATCAGACCTGGACGAAGCGGAAAACGCAAGTATTAGCTTATTCCAGGGCTGGTGGGTCCCACACGTGTGGACCCACTTTTGCATTCTTGAATGAGGGCCGTCCATTGCTGGATGGCCAGCAAAGCTGGCATCTCTCACTCTCTCTCTCACACACACATACATTTAAATGTAGCATACAATATTATATAATATAATATATTACATTAAAATAATATATGTTATGGTGGGCCACTCCCACGTGGAACCCACCATACCTACAGCAGCTACATAGCATGCTGTATTAACGTCAGCTCCTGTGACGTGAGGAGAAATCCTCACCGTCCAGGGAGCAGGGACGTCACCAGTTCTGTGGACCCTACCTTGATGTAGGTGATTTACACACACCGTTCAACCATTTTGAATCATGGGCCCACCCCACATGTGTGACACGTGTGGGTAGGTGGGACCCACATTGATGTATGTATTATATCTGCACCGTCCAGATCTTCTGGACAGTGGCAGCTCACCTTGTATGTGTGACTACAGCGTCCAGGGTCAGAGACTGAACATTGGTGTTATGTGTGTGTGTGTATATATATATATATATATATATATATAATATAATATAAAATAAAATGGTGGCCCCACGTGGGAACCCACCATGCTGTATGTACTCTACATCCACCGTCCATGTGCTCTGGACGGTGGGGCCTTTGCATCTGGATGTGGGAAATCCACACCGTCCGTCCATTTGTGGCCCCACTCATTGCACGTGTGCAACATCCACACCGTTCCTCTGCTGTGCAGGGGCCACTGCATGTTGTATGTATTTCGTCCACACTGTCCAGATAGTCTTGGACGGTGGGGATTGGACGACTAGTGTACCTCACTCCAGTGTTATAGCTGCTGTATTGACGTTAATCCGAGGTGTGGATCTCATCCACACTATCCGTGCATAGCACGGTGTTGCACCCAGCACGTGTAACCCCAAAATGATGTATGGTTTCATCCAGCCGTCCATTGGCCAGGACGGTGGACTCCACCACGATGCACTATTTTATCTATACCGTCCATCACACGGACGTTGCTGGGTGGGGCGCACCGTGATGCATGTGGTTTGTATCCACGGTGCCCGTTCTTCCACCAGCACGTGGGGCCCACTTGATAACGTGTGTGGGGTCCAAACCGTCCATGGACCTCACCTTGATTCATGCATAACCTCACATCAGCTATATTGCTGTCAGTTGACGTCAGCACTCTTCGTGGACCCCACTGTAATGTACGTTTTGTAACCCACCGTCCATCCCGTTCTGGCTCGTGTGGGGCCCACCCCACACGTGCTGTACGTGTGGGATGGGACCCACCTTGATATATATATGTGTTATATTCCATCCATCTGTCCGTCCTGGACGGGCGGAACCCACCCTACTGTATGATATCATTCACACCGTCCATTCATTTGACGAGCTCATCTTAGGCTTGAGACAAAAAAATTAAAATGAAGCAGATTCAAATCCCTGGTGGGCTACGTACGTGGACACCACCTTGATGTATTTATCTCATCCATACCGTCCAGATTGTGCTGGACGGTGCTGGACAATGTTTGGACAGTGCTGGACAATGTTTGGATGGTGCAGATTTACATAGACAATGTTTGAATGGTGCTGGTTCACATAGACAATGTTTGAACCGTGCTTAATTTACATAGGAAACGTTTGGGCGGTGCTAATCATCATTAGAGCGCCATGTGCCCCATAGAATGATAGTGTACTGTGATACACATGTTGCACTTGCAACTATTGAAATGATTTTAGATATAATCTAACTCCAAGTTAAGGCCCATTGGTGTAGCCCATCCATGAGGCTCATTGTGATGTATATTTGAGACACATGTGCAGGGCCCACTTGTGACGTATTGAGGCCCATGTGTAGGGCCCACCTATTGTATATTTGAAGCCCATGGGTCGTAGCCCATTGTCATGTATTTCCGGCCCAGATGGCAAGGCCCGATGTGATGCATGAGAGGCCCATGGCCATGGTCCAGTGTGATATATTCGAGGCCCATGTCCTGCGGCCCATTGGGATGTATTTTCGGCCCATTTGACATATTGCGGCCCATTTGGTGCAGCCGATGTGATGTACTTGGGGCTCATTTGATAAGGCCCAATGTAATGTATAAGGGGCATAACTTGTTGATTTGCAAGGGCCCGACGTGATGTATATGGGGCCCATCATAATGTATTTTGGCCCATGTACGGGGCCCACCTATTTTGTATTTGAGGCCCATGTAATGCAGCCCACTTGATGTTTATATGGCCCATGGGTCGTGGTCCATTGAGATGTATTTTTGGCCCATGGTTTGTGGTCCATTGTGTTGTGTTTGAGGCCCATGGGCAAGGCCCGATGTGATGTATGAGTGGCCATTACATTGTGTATGACTCCCTTATGTGGGTCACTCCTTGGGAGCAATGTTGGTTAGACATCCACATTGATGGGCAATGATGGTTAGATGTCCTCATTGTGACATTTCCTTAGGCCTTGTTAGGCCCATTCTTATCGAGGCCGATTATCGTGATCGATTACTGATCGTGGCCGATTGTCGATTGACGTGGCTGATTGCTGATTCTGCTTGTCGTGGCCGATTGACCGATTACCGATTGAGGCCGATTATCGTGGTTAATTGTCGATTGACGTGGACGATTGTTGATTTTGCTTATCGTGGCCGATTGCCCGATTATCGATCGTGGCCAATTATCGTGGCCGATTGTCGATTGACGCAGCCGATTGCTGATTCTGCTTGACGTGGCCGATTGACCGATTACCAATCGTGACCGATTACCGATCGTGGCTGATTACCGATTGTCGTGACCGACCTACCGATTCTGATTATTGATCAATCTCGATTGTCATGGCCAATTGCCGATTCCGATTGACGTGACCGATCTACCGATTCTGATTATCGATTGATTCCGATTGTTGAGCCTGATTCCAGTTCCACTTGTCATGGCCGTTATCAAGGCCGATCTCGAGTGTCGATTCCGATTGTCGAGGCCCTGTGTGATGTATATACGGCCCGTATTTGAGGCCCATTGCGATGTGTATTCAGCCCGTGTGTAAGGCCCAGCATGATGTATATTAGGCCCATGTGAGAGGCCCATCGTGATGTGTAGTAAGCTCTTGAGAGAGGCCCATGGTGTTGTATAATTGGCCCTTGTATGAGGTCATGGGTTCACTATATGTTAGGATCCATAAGGGCCATTCCTTGGGGACAATGTTGGTTAAATGTCCACATTGTCGAGGTCGATTGTCGATGCTGGTTATTGATACCGATTATGAGTATGTGACAGCATAGCATCATGATGCATGCCCATACGCATCATCTGCATGTTTGTTATGAGACGTGGTTGATTATTGCATATGTCATTGAGCGTGTTGTTATAAGACTTCCTGATAGGTGGAAGTTATCTCACATGAGCGCCCGGTATGCGCAGGATTAATGCATGACTAGATTGTATGACTCATACATCTTGCATTGTGTGCTGTGATTACTATACGCCCTAACGACATCAGGGCCGTAGCTTCCACAGGCATATTGTGGATGGCCAGAGGGGACATCGAAAATATTTGGTTCTAGCATACGGGCATCATAGACGTCCCTGGGTGAAAATCCCTAAACCTCTGTGGCCAGGAGAAGCCCCAATATCAAGACCAAGTGGATATATATGAGCGCATGATGACCGTATACCAGTAGGCCGCGTCTCCCTCTGTGTCGTGTTCGGTTGGGAGGGGGTGTGACCTTACCCACCTGAGTGAGGGGACAATATCTAGGTTGAGTTTGACCAGCTTGAGCAATGGGTCCGCTATCGACGAGCCGAGCCCAATATTGACATACAGATAGTGAGGTCTCTTTCACTTACCCAGTTGTGCACTCGGATAGGGGCGACAAGCTGGCGTAGAGTGTAATAGACCCCAGTGATGATCCCAGAGATGAACCGTACTGATATGTGGACTTATTGAGTAGGAGTTGCATACTCATTCATTCATTCATTCACTATCCACTAGGGCTGGTGGTGCGCAACTATTTGTTACATGTACCTTCGCATGGCTAGGATTTCGATTGGGCGCGCGACTAACCTGAGATCAGGAGTTTACCACATTGAGTCTGACTATCCAAATTTAGGTATGGGACTGGTTTGGATAGAAGTCCCTTATGATGGACCCCATAGCCTGCGATGCTACGTACTATCATCTCGCCTTCACACTCCAGCATGGTCATTCCATTCGTACCGCATATTGCATTACATTCACGGCATATAGTATTTTGGGTTACTGTGTTTCTGCATTTATATGGTCTAGATACGATTGACGCTATTCGTGGACTCATCAGGAATTACATATTGCATCGCATCATCAACATTTGATATTTGGCTCTTTATGACTCCTCATTTGCGTAGTTGTTCTATATCACGTATTCTGATATTGATTGACTCATGGACTTGTCCGTATTTCTGATTACTCTGTTATCGTACAATTTATGATCTTGCCAATATTTCTGTTTACTCTGATAATTCCTTCTCTTGTCAGTATTTCTGCTTACTCTGGTAATTCATGATCTTGTTAGTAATTCTGCTTATTCTGATATTGTACGATTTATGAATTACCAGTATTTTTGGTACTGTATGATGATGATATTGTATTGAATACTTGACACTTATCTTGTGCACACACTTACACTACCCTCTAAGCTTTTTATAAGCTTATGCATGAGAGATGCATGCGGGTGATGTTAGTTTGCAGCAGTGTTGAGCTTGGAGTATGCAGCAGTCATCTGGAGCTTGATTTTCGATTTATGTATTTCCCTTCAATATTGTAATCAAATAATTATATTAGTGGATATGTGATGATGATGTTACCTTTGTGATTTAGGTATACTTGTGGTTATACTTATTATGAGTTAAATATACCAAAAAAAAATTCCTCCTTGTAGGATCCCAGGATCGAAATCTGGCGTATGGACTATCTCCCAAATGTCATGATCTAAAGTTTGTAAGAAGTAGATCATTCTTGCTTTCTAATATGCATAATTTAAGCCATTAAAGATGGGAGGACGTGAGACTAATGGTTCATCTCCTTTGCTCAAAATTCTAACTTCAGTTAAGATCTTTCTCTAGGTGATTAAACCCTTCAAGAGGAACCAGGCTTTGATACCAATTGAAATTGCGGTGATCCTGCTACAGTAGAAGTATGAAATTAGTCGAAGTATCTTAGAAGGGGGTAAATAGGACTTTTCAAAAATTCTAATTTTATTGACTTGTAATGTTTACTAATCTAAATTAGTTCAGTAAGATTATCAGAGAATCGTTCACATTCATGGCTATAAAGCATATTAAGGATCCAAGTTAAATAGAACACAAATACTGCATATTTAAACGTATCAAGCCATCAATCCAAATATGCAAGAATCATTATAAACACATCAATATATAGTGGTTCGACTATGTGCTTACTTCACTCCCGGCTGATGCACTCCATCCTAGAGTGTGTCGGATTTCATTATCTGATGGTTTTAAATTAGGTTAACCACAAACCTTCACAACCTACACAAGGTACTGTCTACACAAGACAGATATAACCTACACAAGGTACTGTCTACACAAGACAGATATATCCTACACAAGGAATTGCCTGCCAAAGGCATTCAACATGCCTACACAAGGCAACCAATGATGCCTACACAAAGCAATCAATGCCTATACAAGGCAACCAAACATGCCTACACAAGGCAACCAGACATGCCTACACAAAGCAAACAAACATGCCTACACAAGGCACAATAGATCCTACATAAGAACGCCGAATCCGGTGCCGACAGGCTCCGTAGTACCCCATTCTCGGCTCTTAGAGAATCGATATGTTGCACCCACTGAACAGGTGGTTCTCGAAAATGGTACAACAATATCTAAACCCAAATCAAAAGAGAAGTGGACTCAATTTGATAAAAAAAAAAGAGGATGTGCGAAGCCAAAGCTATGAATGCAATTTACAGTGGAGTTTCACTAGATGTGTTTAGTCAGATAAGTATGTGTGTAAACTCAAAGGCAACGTGAAAGTTAGTAGAAACTACCCATGAAGGAACTAACACAGTAAAAATGTCAAGGCTGCAACTTCTGACATCTCAATTTGAGCACATAAAGATGGAAGAACATGAGACATTCATGGAGTTTTCACTAGGTTGAATGTAACTCCATGGGGGGACTTGGGTAAAGAATTTCGGTATCTAAAATTTTTAGAAAAATTCTGAGATCCTTGCTGGAACGATTGAACCCTAAGGTCAACACCATAGAAGAATATAGGAACATTGAGGAAATGAAAGTAAAAGAACTAATAGGTTCCATACAAACCTTTGAACTACACCTTAAACCACACACAAAGTTCAAAAATAATGCTCTCAAGACCTCTAAGAACATGATTGTGATAGAGGAAGAGGAAAGTGAAAATGAAAATGGTGATGAGAAGGTAGCTCTCTTGGCTCAATGATTTAAAAAATTCTTCAACAAGAATCGTGGAAAACCATACAACAAGGGAAAACAACTGGACAACAAACGCCAAATAGGCAAACCATTTAGAAAGTCCAAGGAACCTCAATGTTATAACTGCAGGGAATATGGTCATTTATCCACTAATTGCCCTACCAAGAAATCGAAAGTAAAGGCTATGTCAGCCACATGGGATGACACAGATGAATCCAATTCTGAAAGTAGCGATTCTAAAAGTGATGGAGACCAAAAGTCATTAAAAATACTTACGGCCTTCACCACCACAGTTATTCCCAGCTCAAAGGAGAATGAGGAAAGAGATGAATCACAAGCCATAGAGACACACCCCTCAGATGATGAGGAAGAAGTAGAAGAAGAAGAAAAGGACGAGATCCATAATGCTTATGATTAACTTTATATCCATAGCATTAGTGTCCTTAAGAAACTTGGTGTTGCTGAAAATAAAAACAAACAATTGGAAGATGATTTGAACAAAACTCTAGAGATTAATACCCATTTGATAAATGATCTTCTGCAATACCACATGGAAAATGACAGACTAGAAAGGACAACTACTTCCCTCACATTTGAAATGTTGGGATTAAACTAACAGATTGAACTCTTAGAATCTGAGAATATGTACCTTAAGAATGAAATCATAAACTTATTTTTGATGTGGAAAAATCAAAACAATCTATTGAACTTAGTCATAGGTTTTTCCAAAGTAGTGAAAAACTGGAGAAACTTCTAGGGATGGGAAGAACACAAAAGGATAAGAGAGGCTTGGGATATGAAAGGTGTAAATCTAGCTTCATTCCTGCACCACCTGTGATTAAGAAAACTGTTGCATCTAGAAGCAACACAAAAAATACTCCTAGCCTATTTGTCATTCTTGTGGAGACTTGGGACATTACAAGTTTGAATGTTTGACATTTGGTAAGTCTCACTCTACTTTTGGGTTGAACTATTCTGGCAAATTTAAACCAACTAGAAGAACATTACAAAAACCAAAGAGTTCTTCAAAATACATACCAAAAGAAGGAAGGAAACATCCCACTCCACCCAAAATGATAAAAAGGATGGAGGAGTTATTGAATCTGGTGGCTCAACTGAATCAAAAAACCAAAGAAATGATGAAACAAGGTAATATGGTACAGTTGCCTGAAAAATCCAAATAGACCCATGGTAAAGACAAAACACCTTCACCAAGAAAAATTGTCACCAAATGGGTAGTGAAAAACGAGAACACTTACCCGGTAATTCATTCTGATCTTAATACAGGTAATGGTCCTAAGTGGTATCTAGATAGTGGTTACTCTAGACATATGACTGGTGACTAATCCCACTTTTACAATTATTCAAAATTTGATGGTGGGGCGGTCACATTTGAAGATGGGAGTTCTGCCAAGATAATTTGGGAAGGAATAATAGTTGGCCTTGGGATGACTATGATTGAAGATGTTCTTTGCGTAGAAGGATTGAAACACAATCTTCTTCGTATCTCACAAATCTGCAACAAAAAACACATGGTCGCATTCTCCAAAGATGTGTGCAAAACTCCAACCTTACAGGAAAATTTATTATAAAAGGTCTTCGCACAAGCAACAACCGCTACGTAATTGAAAGTAGTAGGGAGAATGATCCATCTACCTGATACCACATGGCTATGAATAATGAGTCCAAGTCATGGCACCAAAGACTTGGGCATGCACTTTACCAGAACATGAAAGGAGGACACTTACTCTAGAAAATACTATTGGGATTGTTGATGAACAATCCTCTGACGAATTTGGACCTTCGATTAATATAGAGGATGTTGTGGACTCATGCATCATAAGAAAATTTTGTAACAAATCCACATTTCCTCTCTTTTTGAACCTCAGCCATGGAGTTATATACAAATCAAATGTTGATGTAAAACTCTAGGTAAGAGTATAGGTTACTAACTATAGGTTACTATAGTCATTTGTGTCTCGCCGCCTTAAAATTTTTTATCCCAAAAGTAAACGATGTGCTCAAACAAATTGAAAAAGAATGAGGTGTGGCAGCAAGTTACAGATCACTTGGAATATGTGCGAGATAATATAGTTTGTGGTCTACAAGCTCTTAATGATATATTTGAGGAATTTTTGGCCTCTAAAATTCTTTTTGAACATAAACATAGGATATGTTTATAATTTTGGTTGCTATTTGTTTTGTACAAACTTTGATGAGAATACAAAGCCCGTAAGTATAATCTTATATACATTCTCTTTATCCAATCGAATCATGCAGCAAACTTTTAAGTTTATCAGTTCGATGACACTTTCGTTGACATAGAATATACCTCGATATCATTGAAGCGTATAAAGGAACTGAAGCGCCAAACATGGTTTCGATGTCATCAAACAATCCACTCGATGTCATCAAAATTTGAACTTCTATGACATCGAATCACGTTCGATGACATCGAAGATACTTGAAAGCATATATATGCGGTGCATGAAAAATTCCTTTTTTTACCAAAAAATTTAGTGGCGATTTTTGGGGTGTCTCTTCACTTCCTTCTCCTTACCCGACGAAGTCTTGGTGTGGAAGCAAAGCTCATCAGCTACTTCCGCAACATACTGTAAGTGCTATAGTTTATATCCCTGTATGTTGTCAAATTAGTGGTGACAAAAATATTGTTATATAACTTGCTTTAGTGAAGCTCTTTCTGATCAACATTCATAAACAAGCAAAGCTCATAACAAGCAAAGATTACAAGTACAAAGATCAACCTTGACTTCAAGTATTGCTCTCAAGACAAGACTCAAGAATACAAGACTTCAAGAAGAGTACAAAGTAGTTCGTATAAAACTCAAGTCACTTTCGAGGTTGAGCTACATCAAGACTTCAAGGCTTAAACTTCTAGGTCACTTGTTCCTAATGTTTTCAATGTCCTTACTTCTTGATTGGAGTTTGAATGACCATAGGTTGACCTTAGAAGTAGGCCATTTTAGATACATAAGTCATATGTATATGACACTTGTGTTTAGGCAGTTCGGGGACTTGTCCTAGGCTTTCTTCGACTAGTCCTAGCTTTGCTTCGACCAGTCCAAGAAATTCTTCGATTAGTCGTAAGTTTGTTACAAAATTCGGATAAATTCTGTTAGGCTTTGACCAGTCGAAGGAGGTCTTCGACCAGTCGAAGGAACAGTGTCGACTGCTTCTACGACCAGTCGTAAATCTTCGATTCAAAGTCCAGCGATAATTTACAAGGTCTTTAACCAGTCGAAGGAGACCTTCGACCGATCGAATAGAGTGACCTACGACCAGTCGAAGGAGGCCTTCGACCAGGTCCAGAGAATGGTCAAAGCTTATCGCGCCCGATTTTTTTTAAATCTGTTATTTCTTCGACTAGTCGAAGAGCTCCTTAGACCAGTCGAAGATGCGATCTGCTCACCTATAAATAGAGCACGAAACTCAGAAGAATTCAAGCAATTAATTAATCCATTCAAGCCAATCTTTGTCAAACTTATGAGAAGTAATTTTGTGCTCCATCTAAGCTAAGTGGCTTATTTTATACTCTCTTTCTTTAGCTTTATTTAATTGATTTTGTTTCTTCTATTCCAATCTAATTTGATAAGAGGAATTGTTATTCCCTTTCTTTGGAAACAAAATCAATTAAGATAAACCCTATTTGGTCTAATTTAAAATCTATTATAACTAGAACCATTGTAATTGAGTACTGGACATTGAACTTGAACATTCAATCATGTACTCTAATTTGGTTCTACCGGGCTGCTACAACGAAGGAGTTAATCAGGTATTTTACATTTAATTGTAAATTTCTTTTTGTTTTGGTTTCTTTCAAGATTTGCCAAAAAAATCTTGTTGTATTGGCTATCTGAGGAGAGCCAGGAAAACTCAGAAGTGGAGTTTTTTTTAATTGTGTAAGCCCACAGACAAAGGCACAATTGTAAAGGTTTTGGGTGAACCTGTGAAAACCTATTTTGTGAGTGAATGATAATATCCCCTGTGTGAGGATATTAGGAGTGGAGTAGCATTCTGTGTGGCTGTTGTTTAACAGTTGGTGAACACACAGGCGAACCACTATAATCCCTTGTGTTGTGGTTGAATGATTTACATTTTTAATCTTTAATATTCATTTGTGGGATGTATGTGTGGTGGTGAATGTTGTAATCGTTTAATTCAAGCATTGTGGGAATTTTGTAATAATTTAGAATTTACTTTCTGCTATTCCTTTATCTGCTTGAATTTAAATTTCCTTTAAAGTTGTTCCAGCAAGGTTGCCCTGCCATTTTTATGGTGTATGGCTGTCCCTAGAACAATACATTTGTGATTACACTTTATTTCAATTTGTGCTTAATTCTGTATTCTCTTTGGTTTGAGATTTGATACAAAGATCTTTCTAGAAATAAGGTTGTCCTACCATAAACTCTGGTTTTTGGTGAAAGGTTGTCCTTAGAATAACATTTGTATCAATCCTTCAAGATCAGATTTTTGAGGTTGTTTTACTTTCTTGCATTGTGATTTATTTTGGCTATCATATTGTTTTTTAATTCCGTTGTTATAACATTTATTTGGCATAGTCCTATTCACCCCCCCCCTCTGTGGACATATAGCTAGGCCTTTTCACATACCTTTGTAAATCCTCACCATCTTGGTAAATTTCTTCATCTTCCTTGGGTTTTTAAAAATAGGAATCCTCTTTTGGCATCTAGTTTTGTTTTGTGTTTTGTTTCTCCTTGAATCAATGCTAAAGGACAAAGGGAAAGCTCCGGCTGAAGGAGAACCCTTAAGGCCAATGAGAAAGAAAACTTTGGCTCATAGAGAATGGGCGAAGGCCCATGTGCCACCGTCAGATCAGGTTTCCCCTGCGCCACGGCGTGGTAACTCTGCCCGACAAACATTGCGCAGTAGTGCTCCTCTTGCTGCTCCTCCCGTCGCACCTCCTACTGGGCCTCCTATTGCACCCCGTAGCTCCAGTTTGCTAGAGAAATATTCTGGGAGACAACTAGTGCATGAACGACAAGTTGATCGAGAGTGCATCTGATGCTTTGAGATCGAATGACTTCTGTCGGCCCTGGACTGGACTATAACGCCCCGAACTTTTCGATACTCGAGCATCGAAAGTTCTCGAGCCTTACCATAAGATTTAACATAATGTATACCTGTGTACAATACCAATCCAACTAACCTACCCTTACATCCTTGCCCTAACACAAACCTAACGATTGGGAATGAACTTTATTCAAAAATCAAGTCATCCAACCGTTGATCATGTGGTTTGATACACGTACCTTCCCTTGACTAAACCAGTGAAAAACTCTTTACCCATAATGATTTAAATATAAGTCCTTTTATAAAAATTACTTTAAAATGTTCCTATAACCATGTGGAGCCATTAGATTTTCCAAAACTTGCAGATCAACAATAATTACGAAAATACCATTAGCCTAGACCACTGAATTCTAAACCACGTGGTTCCCACAATCCGGTTAATGTGAAATTTTATACTACGTGTAGGAATCCTAAATTAACCGTACATGTTGAATTTCAGCTCTTAGATCATAACATAAATGACCCAATGGATAGATCAGTCATTAACCGTCGATTTTGGGGCCACCTGATTGTTGGATATGCTGTAACTTTAAATTCAACTCCTTAAATTAGATGAGAAAGCGAATGGACGGTGTAGATTGATCCGAAAGACGTCATAAGGAGGCCCACACCTAGATAGTGTATACGCAGACGTGCACTACCGAGGTGCACTGGACCGAAGATTTCGGTCAACGCACGCTGACCCAACGAATCCCACAAAAACAGGATTTCTCTCACGGGAGACCATCCGCTGGGATCATGCTAGGCCCCACCTTCATCTAGATGGGCGATCTGAGATGTTCAATGTATCCGGCCGGGAATTTCGACCAAAACCATGATGTTTATGTGCATCCATGCACATGCACGACCTCACAGTGACAGATAACTATATCACTACATTGATTAGTGGCGTGGCCCACTTAAAATGCGAATCAAATTCAGGTTTTGTTACATGGCCTAACCCAACCCTACACAGAAAATGGACGACTTCGATCCATTGAAAGAACACCATAGTGAGCCCCACCGACTCCAACAGAGAATCAGAATCGGATGCTCTCGCTGAGGGAACAAACAACATTTGTTTGGAGACGTGGCCCACCATGACTGGTCAACGGGAAAATCCAAGCCATTCATATTGTCGCCCACCCAAAACCGACCAGGCACGTCGGCCCTATGCTACACGTGAGCGCATTCAAACAGAGTCACACCTCGACGCTTTCCATTGCAGCGTTATGAGAGGAAACTCTCCGGTTTTCCTTGTTGCGTAAGGAGGTTACGCAAGGGCCTTCTGAGTTTGGACTGCCTATGAAGAGAGGCCTGCCGTCACATAAGAAAGAAAAAAATATAAAAGAGAAAGGAGAAAGAAGAAAAGAAATAAAAGAATGAAAGAGTCGAGCGTTGCCACCGCTGCTGCACCATCTCAAGTCAGGCCGACTCGGTCCAGATGTTGCTGGAAGCAGCAGAGGGAGATGAGAAAAATAGGAAGAAAAAGAAAAGAAAAGAAAGAAAGAAAGGAAGAAAGGAAGGAAGAAAGAAAGAGAGAAAGAAAGAAAGAAAGAAAGGGAAAGAGAAAGAAAAGAAAAGAAAAGAAAAGAGGAAAAGAAGAAACAAGGGAAGAGAGAGCTCGTGTGGTGGAGTTCGACCACATCGTGTCAAACCGAGTTAACTCGACTGGGACTCACTGAGTTGCTGCCCCAAGTTGGGTTTGGGACAAAATTTAAATCCTAAAGTGCCCTCTTGAACATCTAACCTTGGCAATAGGCAGATATATAATCAAAGGTGAGGATTTTATCCTTTAAGCTTACATTAATTTAAGTTGTTATATTTATCCTGCCTTTTACATGTCTTCATGTTACTTTATCTTGCCTTGACATGCCTCCGTGTTATTTATACATTACCTTAACATGCCTTCGTATTACTTTGAATTCTTCCTGCTATTATATGTTTTACCATCAATTATTTGCCCTTTTAGATTATAGTATAATGTTGCTTATAAAGTGATCTTTCTGAATTTATGTGGGGCCATGGATACAAACCTTGCCACTTGTCTTTTTATTAAGCTGGCCATTGCTACTCTCCTTATTAAAAAAAAATTGGTCATCGCCGCTCTTTTATTTACTATATTGGCCATTACCACTACTTGAGTTGACCATCGTAATCTCCTCAATATTGGCCTTGTGCTATTATCTTTAAGGCTTGGGCATATGTCTAAATATTCCAGAACCTCTATGATTTAGTTTGTATTCTCTATAAGTACAAGTACTATGTTGAAAATCCCTCTCTTAGCAATCGAATAAATATCGTGGACATAATGCATTTTCAGTAGTGCCCTGGGGCGACACGTAATTCCATGTTTCATGGGTGATGGTGCACCAGTTGGTGTATGTGAATCGTTATATATACGTGTTACATCAACTTATTTTTTTAGTGGTTGGTTGTCACAATTAGTCGCTCCAATTGGGGTTGCGTGATTCACCTGGTCATGTGTTGTGTCCGTCTTGGGATAACTGCATAAATCCATGTTAAACATGGGTCACGCCGGTGAATCTACATAGTATGGGATGCGGGACGAGTCGGATAACTCTAATCATATTCCACATTGTGACGATCGCTAAGGGTGATAAATCGCATATACTTTGCTAGACATGCATCTCATATAGATTAATTGTGCATTGATACCTCTTGTAACTGTGGAGTATGGGATGCATCAGAACCTTTATATTTCTTTTATGAATCTCTTGAATTATTGTTAATCTTAAAGGATAATCATCACTATGAGTAGGGCATTGACCCTCTCCCAACCATACAGATAATGCAGGTGATGTACAGCTTGAAGACTTAAAGGACCATCTCACTATAGAAGACTATACTGAAAGAATAAGAAGAAAGTTTTAGGATTTAATTTTGTACTTTTGCTGCAAACTCGATTAATGTAGTAAGCTTCCATTGAGAAGGCATTTGATTATTTATTGAATTTCTTTACTTTGATAAAATAATCAATCAGTTGATTTTATTCTTGTGAATGAGTACCTTCATGAATGTATCTGGATGTAATCTAATAATAATAATAATAATAAGGTGTGATTTTATAAAGCATCCAATTTATACATTACTAACACCCAGTTTTCTCGGGCACGAGTATAAACTCTGGCCATGAAATTTCGGAGCGTTACAGTTGGTATCAAAACATGAGAATGAGATTAACTGGGTCTGAGGGAGTGGACAATCACAAAACTTACGTGATTAGGACATATATTGAATTGGATACATACACTCAATGAATTCCCAAAGAACTAGTGAGTTGAGGAATTAGAAATCCATATTCAGATTCCCTATTGGAAATATTATGGTAGATGTGAAATTTAGAAACTATGAACTAGGTACCCGCATAATAAATTCTCAAAAATTCTGAATAAACTTGTTCTGATTTGAAAGTCACACGTTCCCTTATAGGAATAGAGATTTCCCTAATTGTCCTAGAATTCACGATTATTTCAACAAAATTCTGACATACTGAGGACCTCCATTAGTTTCAGATAGAAGGCATGTTAAGGAATTTTGAAAATCTTTCCAATAAGATCACTTAGGTCTCCATCAACCTTTCTCTAAAATTTCAACTCCATTGTCGTCTAGTCCGGATAGGATATCTGGCTTTCACCCAGACGACCCGGGTTCAAATCCCAGCGAATGGAACTATAATTTGGAAAGGCATAAGTGGCTTAATCTCGAGGTCGAGATTTTGTTTAAGGGGGGTAGGTTATAGCGTCTCAATTCACGTAGCCAATTATACGCGCACCTAGACATATATATATATATATATATATATATATATATATATATATATATATATATATATATATAACTTACGAGTAGTATATTGGAAAATCAGAGTATGTAGTGAAAGCATAATGGGCCACGTAGACTCATCCTTTATAAGAATACAAGAGTACATAAGACTTCTCATGAGTCCAAAACGATCAGGATTATGAACTGATGGAACCATGTTCAAGCGAAATTTACACGATTCGACTCAAATTTTAAAGTCCATGAAAATCTCAATGACCCAATACCCTGATCCAGAAAAGAATCAAAATTTAATAGGATTACAAATTTATATTGATAGATCATCTGTACTGCGTAGGCAAAAGATCTGTGTATCGGGCTCAAACCCTATTTATATTACCTCGAATACAGGAAGTAGAGAATCCTTAGAGGCATGGAAAATTACTCGAATAATGGAAGTACTAAATTTCAAGAGCGAAATTATATTTAAGGGGGGTAGATTGTAACGCCCCGAACATTTCGATACTCGAGCATCGAAAGTTCTCGAGCGTTACCATAAGATTCAACATAATGTATACATGTGTACAATACCAATCCAACTATCCTAGCTTTACATCCTTGCCCTGAAACAAACCTAACCATTGGGAATGATCTTCATTCACAAATCAAGTCATCCAATCGTTGATCATGTGGTTTGATACACGTACCTTCCCTTAACTAAACCAGTGAAAAATCTTTACCCATAATGATTTAAATATAAGTTCTTTTATAAAAATTACTTAAAAATGTTCCTATAACCATGTGGAGCCATTAGAATTTTCAAACCTCACAGATCAGCGATAATTACGAAAATGCCATTAGCCTAGACCACTGAATTCTAGACCACGTGGCTCCCACTATTCGGTTAACGCAAAATTTTATACCCCTCCTAGGAATCCTAAATTAACCATACATGTTGAATTTCAGCCCTTAGATCATAACATAAATGACCCAATGGACAATCAACCATTAACCATCGATTTTAGGGCCACCTGATCATTAGATATGCTGCAACTTTGAACTCAACTCCTTAACTTAGATGGGAAAATGAATGGGCGATGTAGATTGATCCGAAAGATGTCATAGGGGGCCCACACCTAGATGGTGTATATGCAGACGTTCACTACCGAGGTGCACCGAACCAAAGATTTCGGTCAGTGCATGCTGACCCGATGAATCCAGTAAAAACAGGATTTCTCTCATGGGTGACCATTCGCTGGGATCGTATTGGGTCCCACCTTCATCTAGATGGACGAATTGAGCTGTCTAATGTGTCCGGGCAGGAATTTCGACCAAAACCATGATGTTCATGTGCATCCATGCACATGCATAACCGCATAGTGACAGATAACTATATCACTATGTCGATTAGTGGTGTCGCCCACTCAAAACGTGGATCAAATTCAGATTTTGATACGTGGCCTAACCCAACCCTACACAAAAAATGGATGACTCCAATCCATTGAAAGAACACCATAAGTGGGCCCCACCGACTCCAGCAGAGAATCAGAATCGGATGATCTCGCTACGGGAACAAAACGTCCGTTTGGAGACATTGTGGCCCACCATGACTGGTCGATGGGAAAATCCAAGCCGTTAACGTTGTCAGCCACCCAAAACTGATCAAAGGAACGTCGGCCCTGTGCCACACGTGAGCACATTCAAACAGAGTCGCACCTCGACTCTTTCCATTGTGCAAGCAGCGTCGTGAGAGAAAACTCGTCGGTTTTACTAGCTGTGTAAGGAGGTTACGCAAGGGCCTTCTGAGTTCAGACTGCCTATAAAGAGAGACCTGCTGTCACATATGAAAGAAAAAAAAAATATATAAGAGAAAGGAGAAAGAAAGAAAAGAAACGAAAGAATGAAAGAGTCGAGCGTTGCCACCACTGCCGCACCAACTCGAGTCGGGTTGACTCGATCCAGATCTTTGCGCAGAAGCGTGAGAGGAGATGAGAAAAATAGGAAGTAAAAGAAAAGAAAAGAAAGAAAGGAAGAAAGAAAGGAAGGAAGAAAGAAAGATAGAAAGAAAGAGAGAAATAAAGAAAGAAAGAAAGAAAGCAAGGGAAAGAGAGAGAAAAGAAAGAAAAGAAAAGAGGAAAAGAAGAAACAAGGGAAGAGAGAGCTCGTGTGGTGGAGTTGCACCACGTCGTGTCAAACCGAGTTAACTCGACTGGGACTTTGGGTTTGGGACAAAATTTAAATCCTAAAGTGCCCTCTTGAACATCTAACATTGGTGGTAGGCAGATATACAATCAAAGGTGAGGGTTATATCCTTTAAGCTTATATTAATTTAAGTTGTTATATTTATCCTGCCTTTTACATGCCTTCATGTTATTTTATCTTGCCTTTATATGCCTCCGTGTTATTTCTACCTTTTCTTAACATGCCTTCATGTTACTTTGAATTCTTCCTGCTATTATATGTTTTACCATCAATTATTTGCCCTTTTATATTATAGTATAATGTTGCTTACAAAGTAGTCATTTTGAATTTATGTGGGGCCATGGATACAAACCGTGCCACTTGTCTCTTTATTGAGTTGGCCATTGCCACTCTCCTTATTAAAAAATCGGCTGTCGCTGCTTTTCTATTTGCTATATTGGCCATTGCCACTGCTTGGTCATAAATCGCATATACTTTACTAGGCATGCATCTCATATAGATTGATTGTCCATTGATACCTCTTGTAGCCGTGGAGTACGGGACGTATCAGAACCTTTACGTTGCTTTTATGAACTCTTGAATTACTGTTAGTCTTAAAGGATAACCATCACTATGAGTAGGACATTGACCCTCTCCCAATCGTACAGATAATGCAGGTGATGTACAGCTTGAAGACCTAAAGGACCATCTCCCTGTAGAAGACTATACTGAAAGAATACAAAGAAAGTTTTAGGATTTAGTCGTATACTTCTGCTGCGAACTCGATTAATGTAATAAGCTTCCATTGAGAAGGCATTTGATTATTTATTGAATTTCTTTACTCTAATGAAATAATCAATTCAGTTGCTTTTATTCTTAGAATTGAGTACCTTCATGAATGTATCTGGATGTAATCCAAATGAAAAAAAAATAAGATGTGATTTTAAAGCATCCAGTTTATACATTACTAACACCTAGTTTTCTCGGGCACGAGTATAAATTCTAGCCATGAAATTTCGAGGCATTACATGAACTCCACTTCTAAATTTTGGAGGCATAAGTCATGATGAGGAGGTCTATCTATTCCTAGCCCACTGTCATTCCCTAGTCTAGGATCCACCCTCCTTGACTATTACAATTGGAGAGTCTACTGTTGTTATCATAGCTGCCACAATTGCTAGTTAGTTCGGTCTTACATTGTCTCCCATCGGTCTATCCAAACTCGACATTAATGATCCTACCATCTGTTCGTTGATGACCAAGTTCTTGTGTCATGGTAGAGACATTCCTTGGCACCAAGGGAATGCTCTCAAAACTAAGTATATGCTTCCCAAATATTGGGTACTACAGGGGATCTTATCCACAAATGTCTATCCATGTGGCACCAATTGAGTCGACCTTACCTCTTTCATGGTCTTAGTTCTATATAGCATTGCATTGGGCATTAAATTATGTTTTTCATCCTTAATTTCCCATCAACTCACCGTAGTTGTCCACAGTTCTAGACTCGTCCCTTGCACGATTTACCTCACTCAACATTAGACGAATGGATTTGAAATTTCATCCACTCTTGTGTGAATCGGATAAGGATGAGATGCAAGCTGAGACAGAAGTAGACGAGACTGAAGTGCCTACTGAGGATGAGGTAGGACCACCACCAATTATTCCATCAACTCTTGACTCCATACATGTACAACGCAATAAACGCCATTAGGATTGGGTTGGTTCAACTCTTCGAGGACAGGCAGGACTTGAGGATCGTTTTGATCACCAGGAGGAGTGTATTGCATGCACGGAGGAGAGACTCACAGGACTAAAGCAGATGGTTGTGGCCCTACAGCTCACGGCTTAGCACATTGTCGACTTGTTGACTTGCTGCCATGACGATACTGCTCTGCATGATGCCAGCCCTGCATGTTGATCTTCTTTTCATCACATACATATGTTGATTGATTGTGGTTAAGGCATATATTGAAAGTGCACCTACTTGTGCCCTAGTTTGTCAAGTTACGTGAATGATGGGTCAGACTGTCTACAAAACTCGATAGGAAGATTATTTTAAGCGTCTGCCTCAACCGGATCTGTGGAAGCTCGCAATAGGTAAATAATAGCCTCACATCCCATGTCCCAAAACACCAGGTGATTAAAACCCTTAAAATAAGATAAACATCTTAGGGTTTTTAAAGTGAGAAAACTTTTTGCAAAATAGGAAAATTTCTAAGTTTTTCTTGCCTTGTCAATTTTATCGAAGCACCATCAATATGATCGACCTGCATTGTCGATGTCCTCAATACCTTAATGATATTATCGATAAGAGGACTAAAAATGTCCAACAACTAAATATTGATCTGGATGGATTTATCGATGTATTGATACACCTATCGATATCATCGATAAAAGCACTAAATATGTCCAGCAACTTCACAATATATCTGGACGAATTATCGATGTATCAATACACTTATCGATATCATCGATATTCAAATCTCGAGACCATCGAGAGTGGCTCGATAAGATCGACAGGCAGATTTCCGACGCCCCTGTTTTTTAAAGAAAATTAAAAAATTCTTCGATAGCATTGATGCTTTTCTGATATGATCTGAATTCAAATATTGATAAGATCGGAGGTCCATCGATGATAAAGATTGTGGGCGCACATTTCTTACAACAGTTATTTCAGGTTGATTTTAACTATGATCGGGGGCCCTTTGATTTAATCGATATTCAAATATCGATGATATCGACACCAGATCGATTGCATCGAACTAAGCCATAATCTGTCCAGCAAGTTCAAAGATAAATCAGCTGGATTTATCGATGCCTCGACTCTGATCTCGATATCATCGACATTCAAATTCCGATGACCTCGACGATTCCCCCGATCATTCATAAAAACCTGAAATATCTCAAAGTCAAGTCTCTCTCATTTTTCATGTATCGATCAATCGATCCTGTCATCGATGAAATCGGAGTTCGAAATTCGATGACATTGACAACTGTTTCAATTCATCGACCAATTGACAAAGAGTTTCAAAAGCGTATGACATTGAGTCCGAGTCATCGAGCGGACCATCGATGCTATCGAGAGTATACGCTCGATGATATTGAACCTGCTCGATGATATCAAACTCTGTTATAAATGTGACCGTTTTATATCCGTTGGAACTTTCTGCCTATATATAGAGGACTTGTCTTTTGTTGCTGTAAGAGAGAATAGAGAGAGCTTTTGTGTGTTTCAACTTACATCTTATACCCTAAGCCCTTTCTCTTGAGGGAGTTCATCCTCCATCCACCCTCACCATTGATATTTAATAGAGTGGATTGGGGAATGAACTTCCGCATTTAAGGATCTTTCGGCTACTACCTTAATGACAAATCATTGAGCTGGGATGCCTTGAATACATAAGATTGGAACTACTTTACCTTCCTTATAGGTAAACCTTTAGAGAGTAGAATTCCATCTTAACCTTGACCCAACCCTAAGCCTAGTCTTGGTATATCTTTTGTGTTGCAGATCAAGGGAGCAGAAGACTCTTTGTCAACAAGGAGGAGGAGATCTTCGACATTATGCTTAACGGGACTCATCAACTTATTTGTAAGTATCTAGAGTCCAAGAGGACACTTGTGATCATTCCTTTCTAGGATTGGGTCTTAAGTGGTTCTCACCCTTTGAAGCCCTCATAAGAGGCCTCCAGTGGGAGTATACGCTGTGGGTGCATTGTGTGGACCCTTGCTCTGTGGAGAGCATAAACATCTGGTTAGGAGTGAACCAGTGAAACTCCAGGGTTAGAGGTGAACCGAGTAGAAACCTTTGGGTGCGTTGTGTGGACCCTTGCTCTATGGAGAGCATAAACATTTGGTTAGGAGTGAACCAGTAAAACTCCAAGGTTAGAGGTGAACCGAGTAGAAACCTCCGTGTAAAGGTTGAAGGTGAACCTGATTTAAAACCTTAGGTTTGAGGTGAACCCTGGGAAACCTCCTTAGTGAAATCCGGTACACTCAAGGGTTGAGTGCGACAGTCGGGAGTGGAATAGACTTATCGTCGAACCACTATAAAATGACTGTGTTTGTGATTA
The DNA here is from genome assembly GCA_030180095.1 of Magnolia changhungtana. Lineage (NCBI taxonomy): Eukaryota > Viridiplantae > Streptophyta > Magnoliopsida > Magnoliales > Magnoliaceae > Magnolia > Magnolia changhungtana. The sequence continues at coordinate 3,882,317 of JASAUF010000101.1, read as the reverse complement.
CTTTCTCTATGTGTGATTCATGATAATGCATTCATATTCATATATCTGATCACATCTCACACACATACACAGTCACATCCAACATAGACTAACTTGCATATTGCTATATCTTGATTAGTTTGTGATTGGATCCTCTACTTGGCTTAGAAGCCAGTAGAGTTACATTTGAATAATCCTGAAAGTTGCATACATGATAGGATTAGTGTGATAAGATTTTTAAATAACTCATAAATCTTTAAAAAGTCCTATTCACCCCCCTCTAGGACATATTGACATATTCTGACTTCAACTCAAGTGGTCTTCACCGCTAGTTCATATATATCTTTTTGGATGCCTTAAGTATGTGTGTATGTATGTGATGATCACTAATTGTAAATTTTTTTTTTTTTTTTGATATACTTGTGTATGGGTGTTGGATGATAGAGCCCATAGATGGGCTGAATTTATTTATTTTTTGGATTTTATTTTGGGATATCTCTTGGAATACTTTGTTTATTTCAAGCTTGGGCAATTATTTTCTAATGTTATATATCATGCTTAGCCCGTGTTTGGTGTTAAAATTGAAATATTTTCTCTATTGTTTCTCCTATGCGATTTACATGAAATATTTTCTATTTTTTGTGCAATTGTCTATTAACCCTTTGCCAGCGACTGACAAAAAAGGGGAGAACAATCCCACTATTCTGTTTCTATGGTTGTATGTCTAAAATGAATGGTGATGCAGGATGATAGCGGGAGCAGCAGCTCAGGCAATACATTTGTGTACTTGTTCAGTTTTTGAATACAAATGTAAAATAGTGTAATGAAGTTGTACACACAATTTAGGTCATTGTTCCAAGTGTTATAGGTGTGTTATACGTGTTTTGTCTCGTAATTGAGAAAGGGGCAGATTGAAAGTGCCTTTGTTTATCAATTAATGTGAAGGTTAATGGTAACGTCTTGGAAAAATCTGTACAAAGACCCGATTACCACCTTAGGCAGAACCACCTAAGGACCATATCCTGTCGTAATTTAGGCAGAAATTAGTTATGTATTAAACTAAATAATTGGTGAATTAAGCGCAGGCCACCATTTCCACAAATGAGAAAGCCAAAAACCGTTAATTCCACTGACTCAATACTACATAAAGACCTAGGAGAAATCTATAGAGCTTGTTGCTCTCGGGAGCACATTGAAACTCTGTATCGGGCCTAGACCGCATGTCGAAAGTCTGATGACCATGAAACTATAGGATTACATCCGTCCTACTGGGCTTGACAACCATTGCGGGAATCGAGCCCATATAGTGTTTAAAAACGTACAATTTGAGCCCTGAGTAAAGTGTGTGAGAAACGCGAATACCTTTAGAACATGAACCAAAACTTAAGTGAATTAGACCATTTGCTCACATGCGAAATTGAGGATTTCAGACCGTTAGTTTCTGACCAAACTTCACCCATGGAAAAAGAAAATTTTTCTTCACATATCTGTATAACTGTGGCCCCGATCGAGTAAGTATGACCGTTGATCTGACATAGGCCCTCCACGGTCTATCAACTTATCCGACTATACCAAACTGAAATCACATCGTAGCATAGATCCATTATTAGAGAACTTATCCTATGATGTAGGTGAGTAGTGGGCCTCCCTGTGAGACTTATTTATCAAAAATAGTTGCTTAAAGGGTATAACCCATGAATATAGTGGCCATGGGGCCATTTGCATCACTTCTGGGCTTATAAGTAGCCCTTATACCACCCACCTCTCTCATATACGATTTTCTCCAAAACCCTAACGGAGAGAGAGAAAAGAAGAGAAAAGAGTAAAGAGAGAAGAGGGCTTTTGGGAGATCGTTGCAGTGATTCTCTCCCACGACTCCACGAACCGAATCACCTCCCCGTTATGTTACACAATCTGTTTCAGATATGATTTTGGGTAAGAAACCCTAACCCTAATCTTGTTACAGAGATCCAAAATGATTATTTGTCAAACTAGCTAACCGTTTATGTTATTTAGGTGCCTGACGTTCCATTTTCAGGAACGTAGAATTCGAACTGAGTCTAAATCGAGTATTCCGTCGAAAGGTGTGGACTATAAATGCTTAGGTTATGATTATCAATGCTTTCAATGTCAGCTAATGATTTTATGTCTGACTTGATTGCTGCCATATTGTCTTAGATACGTCGTTTTCGATATAAAATACATGTACGAACTATGTTGAACAAAATATGCATCCCATGTGTTTGTTGAAATGTTTGAACGAACATGTAAACATGATTTGTCCTTTCCATGACTACTAATCTAGGATTCATCCTTGTCTTATGCATGCTGACCTTTTTGTACAAGGATTTGCTAAAATATACGTTGTAACTAATCTAGTCTATGTATTTGATGAAGTGTAGTCTAAGTGTTTGACGAATTGTCTGAATGAGAGATTGTTGATGAATTGTATTTATTAAGAGTATTAAGATAGGATTCTTAATTACCTTATTCGTATGTATAGTTTCTATAATATAATCATATTTGCCGCTACGCAATTCATGGATAAAATACAAGTGTTTGGTAATACATTCAATGTGTTTGATGAAATGCTCAAAAGAGGGATTCACTTAAGTTGTTTGTTGAATGCTGAAATGATTATCAAATATGTTTATGTGCTACATCTGAGTAAGATGGGGACTACAATGTAGCCTAGGCAATCGGGAACAGTCCTTGTTCGAGTGGCCGAATTAGTCTCACCACGTTGGGTAAACTCAAAGAATCCGGGTCGCATGACGATCGTCAACAGTGGTTAGGCCATGAGGGGTGCTCATGTGCTCCATGTCGATTAAGTCAGCGTGTGCCCATACCAATCGATCTTGCCTAACGAACCGATTGGCCTTTTATGTGTTTACCATATATGGACACCACTGTTTGAATCTAAGGTACCCCTCTCTAATGTAAAGGCCCACTCTAACCATGGTACCACGATCCATTAGGACTCATGAGCCGGGCATGGTGGTTTGGGACACCCTGTTCGAGCTGTCGACCTATGTCGAGGTGATGAGCCACCCCGTAGTGACTAGTGAGCAACCAAGACTTGTGAGCTGGGCATGGTGGTATGGGACACCGTGTTCAAGCTGTCGGTCTACGCCGAGGTGATGAGTCATCCCGTAGTGACCGTAAGTATAAACTTTGAGTTTTTCCATCGACTGCTTTTCATTGGGAATGATTACCCTACAACTTGCCTATCGTATGTGCTTGACTAGGAGTGACAAACCTATATGGATCATTTGATTTGGGTCAACTATATAATCGGAGGTACCCTAGCTTCCCAAACCTATTGTATGAATAAGCTTAATTAAGTACTCGGCTAACAAGACCATGCATCGCACTACATTAGTTAGGATGTGCTTTTAAGGCGATGATGTTGCACTATTTCGAGGGAGTGCTGTCATATGCGAAATTGGTTGTCGGAGCCGCTTGTTGAGGGAGCTTTGATGCGAGGGCATAAATCATTACTTGCACTCTATTCTTGCATTAATAAGAGTAGTTAGGAAGTGATTGTTAAGTTGCTTTATCATTACTGCTTGATTGACTTGATAACATGTTAACCTTTGCCTTATAGTACCACTGAGTTGATCACTCACTCCTACCCTGGGACGGTGTTTTAAAATACCAACTAGACCCTAGTTTAGATGCAGGTGTTGATGAAGTTTATGCGATGGAGCAGGACTTTATGGACGAGGAGGATGAGTTCTCCTACTTTCAGCTCTTGGGTGAGTCCATGTAGACCTCATGCCGATACATGGGAAACACTGGGATATTTGGCTTAGTTGGATACCTTACACTTCCACATTTTGAAACAATATATGTATACATTCAGCCCGGTTACATACTCATGTGAAACACCTACATGTTTAAATATATATATTTATGACTTTTGCTTGCTTAATTTAATTATATCCGGAGTATGATATGTTGTTTTAGTATAATCTCACTTATGTTTGGCTCATTAATATGGGTGAAATATGAACATCATTATCCATATTGCATAAGTGATGTGCTGGATCTTGGGAGTAGAGCTTTGTTCGACTCTCGAAATTCAGGGCATTACAGTTAAGTCAGTTAGTACAGTGAGCCCCATATGAAATAAGTACAAGATGCAGACTCAACACAGTGGAGGGATCAAGAGCTACAAAGGTAAATTAATCCTCATATCCCATGACCAAAACACCTAAGGTAAATAATACTCATTAAAAAACACTCTAATCTATTCAAAAACTAACAAGGAAAGCATTTTTTATAGATTAGGTGATAGAAAACTAAGTTGGAAATTTATATGAAAATCATATAAGTGTTTTACCTCCTTCGAGTCATCGAACATTGTTCGATGATGTTCGATGTCATCGAATCTGACTCGATGACATCGAAAAAGTGTCTTCGGATGTCTAGCGAGTTCAAGCAAAAAATCATCAAAAAATTCGATGAATCGAGACAACATTCGATGACATCGAACATCAACCTTCGATGACATCGAAAAAGGACCTTTAGCTGTCTAGCGAGCTCGGAAGGAAAATTCACTTAAAAGATTAATGAATTGAACTCCGATTTGATGTCATCAAAATTCAAATTTCGATGACATCACTCAATTCGATGACATTGAAATTCAAATTTCGATGACATTGAGTTCAGTCAAGAAACTATCCAACAAGCTTTAATAATTTTCATCAAAAATCCTGAGTCATTTAACTACCACTCAATGACATCGAAGGTGGCCTTCGATGACATCGAATGCAGGAATATTCTGCCCGTTTTATTTCCATTTTTTTGTCTATATATTTGGAAGTTTGCTTTCTGAGTTAGTATTGAGAAAAAAGAGAGAGTTCCAATAAGGTAACTTCTTACCTACCATCATTAATTTTTTTTTTCTCATGGAAGTTCATTCCCTAACCCCTTCTTAATCATTGAAACTCAATAGATTAGATTGGAGAACAAACTTCACCATTCAAGGATCCTCCAACAACTTACTTAATGACAAATCATAATGCTAGAGTCTCTTGAATGCACAAACCCTGGAATCACTCTGTCTCTTAAAGATTCACATTTAATAGAGTAGATTCCACCAAATACCTTGACCTAAACCCAACTACTATTGGAGCATCTACAATTGTTACGGTTTAAGGGAGCTGAAGATTCTTTGCCATCAAGGAAGATCATCTTCATCATGTGGTAAATCAGGGGCTCACCTACTTATAGGTAAGTGTTTAAGAGTCGACAAAATCTGAGGATCCTTCCTTGTATAGGATTGGTCTTCACGTTGTGTTTCACTATCTTATAAAGACCGTTTACAGGCCTCCGATGGGAGAATACGTACAGAGTCCTTGTGTAGGATTTATTGTGCCTTGTATAGGCATGTTTGTTTGCCTTGTGTAGGCATGTCAAGTTTCCTTGTGTAGGCATGTTTGGTTGCCTTGTGTAGGCATTGATTACCTTGTGTAGGCATGTTGAATGCCTTTGGTAAGCAATTCCTTATGTAGGATATATCTGTCTTGTGTAGACAGTACCTTGTGTAGGTTGTGAAGGTTTGTGGTTAACCTAATTTAAAAACACAAGATAGCAAAATCCGACACACTCTAGGGTGGAGTGCATCAGCCGGGAGTGGAGTAGGCACACAGCCGAACCACTATATATCGATGTGTTTGTGATGATTCTTGCATATTTGGATTGATGGCTTGATATGTTTAAATATGCAATATTTGTGTTCTGTTTAACTTGGATCCTTAATATGCTTTATAGCCATGAATGTGAATGATTTCTCTGATAATCTTGCTAAACTAATTTAGATTAGTAAACATTACAAGTCAGTAAGATTAGAATTTTTGAAAAGTCCTATTCACCCCCCTCTAGGACACTTTAACTAATTCCATACTTCTATTGTAGCAGTATCACCGCAATTTCAGTTCAAAAGCTTATAAAGAACCTACTACTTCTACTTTCATCTCATCAATATTTCTATATTCTTCAATGGTGGTGACTTTGGAGTTAAACCGTTTCGGCAATGATCTTAAGATTTTCCTATATATTTTAGGTACAGGAACTATCTCTCTAAGTTCACCCATGGAGGTGCATATGATATTTAATTTTGTGAAGAACTCCATAAAGGTATCATCTTCTTCCATTCTCAAGTGTTCAAATTGTGTAGTCAAGAATTGCAACCTTGATCTTTTCACTATGCTAGTTCCTTCATGGGTTGTTTCCAACAAATCTCATGCTTCTTTTAAGGTTTTACTCATACTGATTTGATTGAATACCACTTTAGAAATTGCACATTAAATGGCATTCATAGCTTTTGCTTCATTTGTTTGGGTTTAGCGATGGTTGTGCCATTTTCTTTATCAAAAGCCATCCATTTTTCTTTTGGTTTGGGTTTAGCGATGGTTGTGCCATTTTCCAATACTATGTGTTCGGTTGGTGGCACATATCCATTCTCAACAATTTCCCAAACATCATGATCCAAAGATTGCAAAAAATAATACATTCTTGCTTTCCAATATGCGTAATTTAAACCATTGAAAATAGGAGGTCAAGAGATCGATGTTCCCTCACCTTTAGCCATAATTCCTACTTCAGTTTAGGATCTCCTTCTGGGTTGTTAAACCCTTCAAGAGGAACCTGCTCTGATACCAATTAAAATAGCGGTAAAACTGCTATTACTGAAGTATGAAGTATGTCCAAATGTCCGGGGGGGGGGGTTGAATAGGACTTTTCAAAAAATTATTTTCTAATAAGAACAAACAATGCCTAACTTTAAATGAAGGAGTAAGGCAAAGTAACTCTATGGCTTCTGAGCCAATAGAGGATCCAAATCACATAGGCTTACACAAGATTTACATATAATGAACAAACCTATTAAGAATAGTGCATGTGCTAGTGCGTGGGATGTGGTTTGTGTCACGCCCCAAACTTGGAAACCGGGCTCACAAAATTCTCGATCGCCGAATCCAGCGCCGACAGCCTCCGTAGAACCCCATTCTTGGCTCCTAACGCCCATACACCAGGTTCCGATCCTGGGATGCTACGAGGAGGATTTTTAACATTAGTTTAATTCGTAATGAGCACAACCAAAGGCATAACCCACAAACAACAACCAAAAACTCCATCACATTTCCACTATGATAAAAAACTTTACAAGTACAATGAGCATAAAGGGAAATACAATGAGAATGGACAAAAAGCTCCAAAAGATCTGCTCTGCGCTCCTGCCTCAGCGCTGCTGCGTCCTCGCGTCACCTGCACGCAACGGTCGTGCATAAGCTTATAGAAAGCTTAGAGGGTGGTGAAAGTGTGTGCACAAGGTAGTAATGCAGACATGCAGTATCAGAGTAATGCAAAACATGCTAATGAATCCATTAATACTACTAGCCGTACCAAGGCTATGCGATGCAAGGCATGAAAGATGTCGGCCATACCAAGGCCATGCGATGCGAAATGCAACTCAAGCATACAAATCCTCATCTAAGTCCACATGTCAATACAACTCAATTCTGGGATATCACCGGGGTCTAGTACACTCTAAACTAGATTGCCGCCCCATCGCGCCCAATAAGGTAAGTGGAAGAGACCTCACTACCCGCCTGCCAATATCGGGATACTCAATGGCTGCAATAGACCAGGGGGTCTCTGATGATCGGCCTTGACACGCTGGCATGTGTCACACTCGGCCACAAAACTAGAGATCTGGTGCTTCATCCCTGCCCAAAAATACCGTCGCCTCATATCACGGTACATCTTCGTCGAGCTAGGATGAATAGAAAACTGCGATCGATGTGCCTCGGTCATAAGATCTCTGCGTAACTCAAGAATATCCGGGACACATAATCGGCCTCTGAAGCGAAGTCCACCGTCTGAACCAATCTGCCAATCTGCCTGACTCTCAGATGCTGCCTCAGCCATATAACTCTGCAACGACTCATCAACCTGTTGAGCCTCGATCACTGTTGTGACAAGAGAGGGTTGAATCGACAGGCTCGATAACTGCATGATAGAAGACTGCAGGCCGAACTCAAAATCATACTCTGCTACATCCTCAAGCATCCGCCACTCCTGAATCATCATATGCGCCACCAGGCCTCGTGGCTGACAGCTGAGGGCATCCGCCACCACATTCGCCTTGCCCGGGTGGTACTGAAGATCGAAGTCATAGTCCTTTAGGAGCTCCATCCAGCGCCTCTGCCTCATATTCAACTCAGACTGCGAGAAGAGGTACTTCAAGCTCTTGTGGTCGGAGAAGAGCTCGAACCTGACCCCATAAAGATAGTGCCTCCACACCTTCAATGTGAAGACAACTGCAGCGAGCTCCAAATCATGCGTGGGGTAGTTCAACTTATGGATCTTGAGCTGGCGAGACGCAAAGGTGACTGGTCTCCCGTGCTGCATCAGGACAGCACCCAAACCAATATGCGAGGTATCGGTGAATACAATAAATCCGTCACTCCCAGAGGGAAGAGTGAGGACAGGAGTGGACGTTAGACGGTCCTTCAACTCCATAAACGCTCGCTCGCAGGCGTCGCTCCAAATAAACTCTGTGCCCTTCCGAGTCAACCTGGTTAGCGGGGCTGCAATACGGGAGAAGCCCTCAATGAAACGCCGGTAATAGCCTGCTAAACTAAGGAAACTGCGGATCTTGGACGCGGTCGTGGGCTGGCCCCACTGACGCACTGCCTCAACCTTCGAGGGGTCCACTGCGACACCCTCCCTTGTCACCACGTGACCGAGGAACTTCACCTCCTCCTACCAAAACTCGCACTTCTCCAGCTTCGCATACAGCTGGTGTGCACGGAGGGTCTGCAACGTAACCTCCAGATGCTGCTCATGCTCCTCACGGGTCCTCGAATAGATCAGGATGTCGTCGATGAATACTACAACAAACTGATCGAGATAAGGCCGGAAGACCTCGTTCATCAATTAATTGAAGACCGCGGGTGCATTGGTCAGTCCGAAGGACATGACCTGAAACTCGAAATGATCGTAGCATGTCCTGAATGCCGTCTTCGGAATGTCGTCCTCTTGGACCCGAATCTGATGATAACCGGAACGCAAGTCAATCTTCGAAAAGAGCTGTGCACCCTGTAGCTGATCAAACAAATCATTAATCCTCGGGAGGGGGTACTTGTTCTTGATCGTGACCTTGTTGAGCTCGCGGTAATCTATGCAGAGCCTCAACGATCCATCCTTCTTCTTCACGAAGAGTACCAGTGCTCCCTACGGTGAACTGCTCGGACGGATAAAACCCAACTCGCGTAACTCGTCCAACTGCTTCTGCAGTTCCCGCAACTCCAACGGTGCCATACGATACGGGGCCTTTGAGATAGGCGCGGTACCGGGCACAAGATTAATCTGAAACTCGGTGAGTCGGCGAGGCGGTAATCCGGGAATTTCCTGAAACACATCGGGAAAATCGCAAACAATCGGCATCTGATCAATACAAGCGGCAACAGGCTCCTCAACGGCGCAGAACATCAAGCAAGACAACGGCTCTCCTCGGGGCTCTGCAACGAACTGAAACTGGGGCAAGCCTGGTATATCGAATGTGACGGTCCTCGTGGAGCAGTCCAATATGGCGTGGTACTCGGCAAGCCAATCCATGCTCAGGATGACATCGAACTCGGACATCGGTAATGCGAACAGATCGGCAGGAAAAAAGGTATCCCCGACTAGAACGGGGCAAGATGAACAAAATCGGCCCAACACTGCAGTCTTCCCCAAGGGAGTCGATACTGACAGACTCTCACGAGTAGACTCTAACGGTAGGCTAGTCGATCGGCAGAAACTCTCGGCCACAAAAGAATGCGATGCATCAGAATCAAACAACACACGTGCAGCGCATGCAGAAACTAAAAGCATACCCTCGACATCCCCTCTAGATGACTGCGGATCCTGTTGAGCCGCGTAGAACCTAGCCTGAGCTGGCTGGGGAGGTACCTGTCCCCTCTGAACGTGCTGCTGCTGCTGGGGTCGCTGAGGTGGTCGAAACTGCTACCTATGTGCTGCGGTCTCGGAGGCTAGTGTTGATGCTGCTGCTGAGGTGGCCTCGGTGGTGGGAGCTGCTGTCACTGCTGCTGTGCGGGTCTCTGCTACTGTGGTGGAGGCTACTGTGGACATCTCGGATGCTGCTGCTGCTGTGGGGGCCTCTGTTGCTGCTGCTGAGGGCGAGGACACTCTCACCTACGGTGCCCCATCACACCGCACCCAAAACAGGTGCCGGTGAACTACCTCGGAGGTGGTGCTGCTGGCGCTCGGAAGGCTGGGCGACCTGTGCGCCTCTGCTGCTGCGGTCGATGCTGCTGCGAGTCACCGGAAGGAGGGGGCCTCTTCCGGTCTCTCCTCTGACCACGATTAGACTGAGAACCGGCCCACTCAGCCTCATAAATCTGGGCCTTCCGTACCACTCTCTCAAATGTCGGGAGCTTTTGCACAATAACACGACCTCGAAGACTATAACGCAAGCCGTCCTCGAATCGGCGGGCTTTCTGCCCCTCATCATCTACCAAGTACGGTGCAAATCGGGACAACGCTACAAAATGGGCCGTGTACTGAGCCACTGTCATATCCCCCTGCACCAGGGCCTCGAACTCCAACGCTCGCTGTCGTCGGTGTGATCAGGAAAATACTGTCGGTCGAACCGATCCATAAAATCCTCCCATGTCCATACAAAATCAGCGCCTACTACTAGGGAGACTGATGCCCACCAATGCTCAGCCTCACCATGGAGGAGAAATACGGATAATCGGACTCGCTGCTCGGTCGTACATCCCATCGTCTCAAATATCTTCTCCACATCGGCACGCCATCTCTCAGCTACCGTCGAGTCTGGCTCACCCTGGAAGCGCGGGGGATCGAATCGTCGGAACTCCTGAAGAAGGGCACTCGCGCGGTCCTGCTCGGCTTGCTCCGGTGAGACAACAGGGTGCCTTCCCTGCCTTTGAAGTGCAGCCGTCACAGCCCGTAACATCTGCTGCAACTGGGAGGCACTCACGGATACGGTCGGGTCCACACCAGTCTCTGGTGGAGGAGCAGCATACTCCGGATGGGCAGTGGGAATCTCTGGTGGTGGAATAGGCATAGTAGCTGGTAGTGCGGGAGTCTCAGGTGGTGATGTGGGAGTCTTAGGTGGTGGTGCGGGGGTCGATTAGGTCATTCTCTGGCGCGCCATGTCCTACAGGAAGACCGAAGGCGCCTATCAACTTAGAAACTCTCGAAGGTACGCACGTTAAGGGTCAGTAATAAAGATTGCTAAGCTATCTGGACTTAGGACTTAATCATCCTAAACTCATAGCAGACATGTAATGTTGTTCATAGTTATTCCCGAGTTATGCTCTGATACCAACTTCTGTCACGCCCCAAACTCGAAAACCGGGCTCACAAAATTTCCGATCGCCGAATCTGGCGCCGACAGCCTCCGCAGAACCCCATTCTCGGCTCCCAGCGCCCATACGCCAGGTTCCGATCCTGGAATGCTACAAGGAGGATTTTCAACATCAGTTTAATTCATAATGAGCACAACCAAAGGCATAACCCACAAACAACAACCAAAAACTCCATCACATTTTCACTATGATCAAAAACTTTACAAGTACAATGAGCATAAAGGGAAATACAATGAGAATGGACAAAAAGCTCCAAAAGATCTGCTCTGCACTCCTGCCTCAGCGCTGCTGCATCCTCGCGTCACCTGCACGCAACGGTCGTGCATAAGCTTATAGAAAGCTTAGAGGGTGGTGAAAGTGTGTGCACAAGGTAGTAATACAGACATGCAGTATCAGAGTAATGCGAAACATGCTGATGAATCCATGAATACTACTAGCCGTACCAAGGCTATGCGATGCAAGGCATGAAAGATGTCGGCCATACCAAGGCCATGCGATGCGAAATGCAAGTCAAGCATACAAATCCTCATCTAAGTCCACATGTTAATATAGCTTAATTCTGGAATATCACCGGGGTCTAGTACACTCTAAACTAGATTGCCGCCCCATCGCGCGCAATAAGGTAAGTGGAAGAGACATCACTACCCGCCTGCCAATATCGGGCGCGGCTCGTCGATAGCGGACCCATTCCTCGAGCTGGTCAAACTCAGCCTAGCATTGCCCCCTCCTCTCGGGTGGGTAAGGCCGTACCCCCTTCCAACCGACCATGACACAGTGGAAAGTGCAGCCTCCTGGTAATCGGCCATCGGCACTCGTGCACCCACTCAGTCTAGACGTTGGAGCAACCTCTTGGTACCATAAGGGTTTAGGGACTTTCACCCAGGGATATCTATAGCACCCCATGAAGAACAAGATTTCTGGTATCCAATCCTGCCAACCACGATATGCCTGTAGAGGCTACGGCCCTGATGTCACTAGGGCGTACAGTAACTATATCACACAATGCGAATGCATGAATCACACTATCCTGTCATGCAGTAATCCTACGCGTCTCGTGCGTTCATGTGGGGTAACACCGCCTAACCGGGAGCCCTTAAACAATCTGCCCGAAGGCACATGCTATGATCAGTCACTTCTCATACCAAGCATACATATGATGCGTATGATCATAAATCATGGGACTATACTAAACATGTTATATGGGATAGATGTCGTTCACAAGGAGATGGGCCTAGACGGCCTACAAGTATGGGCCTAACAATGGGCCCTAGGGAGAATCATAATGCGGACATCTAACCAACATTATTTGCACAATGTGGACGTCAAACCAACATTGCTCCAAAGGCACGGCCGTCATAACATCATTACACAAACCATGGTAGGGTTACACATTGTAATAGACTTGTGCACATCCTAGTCGGCCTCGACCCGTGGGCCTTAGGTATAACAAATGGGCCACATAACATGGGCCTTATGTATATCAGGTGGGTCTCAACGGATGGGCCACAAATAAACCAAGATGGGCCCAATCATATATGGGTCGATCAAAGGGGTCAAAACAAATGGGCCGATTCACTACATCACTATGGGCCTTAGAAGTCTTGAATGGTGGATATCACTATCTACTATTTAAATGGTGGGGCCTACCTAAACTTTAGATCTGTCATCATTCTTTTTCCCATGTAGTACAGTAATCTCACAAATGGTTGGACGACATGGATACAACACATGCATCATGGTGGGCCCCACCATTCAAATAGTGAACGATGTTGATAGAGCACATACATCATTGGGGCCCACGCCACATGGATGAACCACATGCATCTGGGATGGGTCCCACTGTCCAGGGACGGTGGAGATCACACACGTGGCACGGTGCGGCCCACTCCAAGAGATGGACGGCGTGCAACCACATACATTAAATGAGACCCGCAGCTCCCTGACATTACAGGAGAGATAGAGAGAGAGATAAATGTAGAGAGAGATAGAGAGAGATGAGAGGACGTGAGAGAGGGTTAGAGAGAGTTGAGAGAGACTTTTAGAGAGAGAGGGTAGAGAGAGATGTAGAGAGAGATGTGGAGAGAGAGAGGGCACGTGGCTGCCTCTCCTCTTTCCCTTTTACTTTTTTTTTTCTTTTTTTTTTTTTTTTGCTGACACCAGACAGAGATGGGTCCCACGAGGTTGAGCGGTGTGGGCCCCACCGTTGGTGTTATCAACATCTAACCCATCAGTTAGATGCACGGTTCCAGGGTGGGCCTAGGTTCCAAAAATCAAGTCATTCCGTGAGTTGTGTGGGCCACACCTGATACAATAGTTAAGAGGGTTCCCCTCCATTCAAAACATTCATAACCATTTATTTGGGCCCACCGAGATGGGGTCCACCAATCCAGCCCACCCATTGTGGGTGTCCCGCTTGAATGAAGGGCCCGACCAAGTTTCAGCCGCACCAAGCCTAGGTGGGCCCCACGCACAGGCCACCCACACAGGGGTGGACACCAAGACCTCACGTGTTGAAACGAGATATCTCCACTCAGTCTGCCCGTTGAGCCATGGATTTGGGCGGGGAGAACGGGCCCCACATGGTGGTCCCACCGTCCAGGTGCACGGACGGTTTGGATCACACACACCCAAGTGTGGCCCGCCAAATCGGATGGACGGTGCGGGACCCCACCACTAGCACACTCCCCGGTTAGCCACCGCCACTGTGGGGATTAATGCTATGACCTCGGTGTTTGAAACGAGGTATCTTTCATGGTCTCACACTTGGGCTAACTGACCGGGTGGGTCTGGCGCCCTTGGACGGTGGAAGCACCACACGTGTGTGATGGTGCGGACTACCAAAATGGATGGACGGTGTGGATGGGCCCTGTGGACCCATGCTAGTCCACACCCACTGTCAGTGCACACCCACGTTAGTACATCCCCTATCAGTTAACACTTCACTGTTTAACCACCTCCACTGGTGTGTTCACCTGGATGGACGGTGTGGATGATCACCCCATCAAGGTGGGTCCCCCACGGTCCACCTGTTCCGATCAAGCTAATATTTGTACTTCCCCTTTCATCCGGGTGACCCATCATTTGGATGGCCCATACCAACAACAAAAGGCCAAGGTGGCCCACTATTGGATGATTGGATGAGATACATACATCAAGTGGCCACAAGCCATCAAACACAAAGAAAAAGGGGGAGAAAGAGAGAAAGATCGGTGAGTATGGAGGGGCCCCGCCACTATGGGCCCCTCTTGCATGCAAATATACATCAAGGTGGGTCCCACATATGTGGACCCTTAATCAACAAAATGAAGGAAAAACAAAGATCTAAGATCACCCACCGGCCTCTTCTTGGTCCCAAGGCTTCCTTTGCTCCTTTGCTTCGATTCCGACGGAGGAGATGGGGTTTGGATGGTTGAGATGGAAGATGGAAGGGTAGGATGAGGTGGGCCACACTTGTGATTTTTTTTTTTTGGGAGAGATGAGAAGGGCTTGGACGTGTGAGGATGCTTGGAATGGGTTTTGAAAAAGAGAGAGAGAGAGAGAGACTTGTAAAGGGAGAGATGGTGATGGATGTGGTGTAAGAGACTTTTTTGACTTTTGAGGTAAAAGGTGTAAGAGAGGTATGGGCTTGTAAGAACTTTTTGACTTTTGGGGCTTGCTTGGGGAAGAGTGTGAAGTGATGTGTACTTGACTTGATGGGATTGATTGATGGTTGATTGATGTGACATCTCGTTGAGATTATCTTGGGTTTCGCAACGGGTGGCGTTTTCCTCGCACCGGACGCTGACCCTCTTCTCTTGACCGGAGAATCGGATCGGCGCGTGAGTCGCGGCATCGGAACCGCGGCGACGGTGCAGTCGCAATGGCACAAGTCTCGGGTTGAGTCGAATCAGATTAACGACATGTGAATCAAGGTCACGTGCAACGCCGGTTACGGGTCGAAGGTTGCCGGAATTCGACCGGAAAGACCGCGGAAGTCTATGTAACAGTACGGTCAAGGATACGGGTCTTACAGTTTGTATCAATACTTATACTTTAATTAAATTATGCATCCCAATGATCATTTGATAGACATAAGCATAAATTAGAATAATGTACACAAAGCAATCCCGAACACATTCATGTATAGTGGTTCGGCTACGTGCCTACTCCACTCCCAGTGGACACACTCTCTCCTAGAGTGTACTAAATTTCACTATCCAATTGTTTTAAATCAGGTTAACCAAGAACCTTCACAACTTACACAAGGTTAAAATTAGAGACTTACACAAGGTTCCCTTAAGTTCCTTTATAAGGTAATGAGTCCTACACAAGGACACAACTGGGACACTACACAAGGCAACCCAAGCCTACGCAAGGAAAATTCCTATACAAGGCAACTTGACCTACACAAGGACCACATGTCCTATGCAAGGTCTACGTATTCTCCTATTGAAGGCCTACAACGAGGTCTTAGCAAGTTTTTCACTCAAACCCTGAATCCCAATCCTACACAAGGAAAGGGCTTCAGACTCGATGGAGTCTGTATCCTTACATATAAGTGAGTGAGTGCCTTTCTCACACAATGTGAAGATCTTCAATAATGACAAAGAGTCTTTAGCTCCCGTGAAGCGCAACCACTTCTGATAATTCGATCAATGCTCCGAGGTTGTGAGGTTTAGGGTTTTGTTCTTCTTTATTTAGATGATATGATTTAAATACATAGAGAAGGTTCCCATGAGCTATGCATTCAATAGTTCTTAATAATGAGATATACATATGATAAGGTCAGTTGTAAACTCGATGAATACTAGAGTTCATAATTCAATCTAAGCAGTAAAAATGGTGAGTTAATCCTTATGTGTAGATTGAATGATGAACTCTAATGGGAAAGAGGGAATGAGGAAGAGGGTATAATCTCTTTGAAGCAGCTCTCTCAAACTCTCTTTAATTCTATCTCAGGTTACAAGAAGAAACACTAGTGTATTTATAAAGTTGAAATCCCAATAGTAAAAAAACTGGCAGAAATATGATATTGTTGATGCCATCGAAGGGTATTTAATGTCATCGAAATTTGAATTTTGATGCCGTTGAACCTTCTTCGATTGCATCAAATTCCTACACTTGATTTTCAAATGGGTGTACGATAAATTATGATCGTTCTCGTCGAGCATCTTTCGAGGTCATCAACGTGCACTTTGATGCCATCAAGATTTCTTTTGAAAAATACACAAAGGTTGTTGTACAGTTTTGTCCCTTGTTTGATGCCATCGAACAGACCTTCGAATCATCGAATTTTGAATTTCAATGGCATCGAATGGTCTTCGATAAACTCGAAGAAAATATATTTTCCTGGAAACCTTGCTGGACAAACTAAGTTAGTTTCGATGCCATCGAATGGACTTCAATGCCATCGATAACTTACTCTCAATGCCATCGAAATGGGTTTGATATATGTCATAGAGGAGCACTTAAAGTATTTTTTAGATTTTGGAAGAAGTCCATGGTCGATGTAATTGAAATGCATTCGGTGTCATTGAAACATAGGTTTCAATGTCATCGAACAACTTTTGATGCAATTGATGATTTCGACATTTCTTTCATTTTGTTGCTGGACAGTATGGACATGTATTCGATGTAATCGAACAATGTTCGATGACATCAAAGATGTCCTCGATTGCAGTTTGATGCACTAGATAGGGACATGTGATTTTCCTATTTTATTTCTTTCTTTCAATAATACTCAAGGTGTAATTTAACTCTAACCTTACTTGAAGATGTTTTTTAAAATATATAATTTTTAGGGTAAGTTGGGTTTTTATGGGGGCATATACCTATTAGGGTTTGTTGTGGGTTGATGAGGCTATAGTTTACATGTTAAGCATGATCATGTGCATTCATCTTTGAAAAGTCTTGGTCTTAATTTTTTCATCTTAAGGCTTACTTAACTGACAGACTCAACACTCATGTATATTGACAAACAAGGGAACTTTCAGTAAATGCTCCAATCGAAGATGCCAAGGTTTTTGGGTCAGGGTTTGGTGAATCTAATCTTGTAATAATGAGTCTTTAAGAACTAAAGAACATTCCCAAAACTATGCATTCAAAGATCCCAATACAATGATTTTCCATTAAAGAGTGTTAATGGATCATCAATGAAGGTTGGAGTTCATAGTTCAATCCATGTAATGAATATTCCAATGATTGCCTTTAAGACATGGATTGAATGATGAACTCCAATGGGAAAGAAGGCTTGAGAGTAAGGGTATTAACTCTAGCAATAACTCTCACAAAGCTCTCTTTAATGCTAACTTAAAATACTAAAAAACAACACCAAGTGATATAAAGAGTAAAATCCCAATGGTAAAAAACTGAGCTGAAATTTGTCATTATCGATGTCATCGAACCTTCTTCGATGCCATTGATCCCTATACCAAGATTTTTAAATAGATGTTGGATAGACTCTGTCTGATGTCATCGATCATCCTTCGATGTCATCGAAGGAGACCTTTGATGACATCGAAAGATGATTCGATGCCATCGAGAGTTTCCTTGAAAAATGCATTGAGGTTGTTGGACATATTGATCACAATACCGATGTCATTGAACATGCTTCAATGCCATCGAAATTTAAATTTCAATGTCATAGAAGCCATTTCGATGCCGTTAAGAATAAATTATTTTTTCTTTGAAAACTCTTTGGACATATTTGTACATATCTCGATGTCATCGAACAACCTTTCGATGTCATTGAAAGTACTTCGATGCCATTAAGAAATATATGATTTTCCTTATAAGCCCTCTAGACAAACTAGTCCAAGTTTCGATGCCATCTATGACTTTGCTTCGATGCCATCGAAGGTAGTTCGATTGCATCAAAGATATTAGAGTTCCTTCAAAGCTTGCTGGAGAGATTTGGCTTAAGTTTGATGTCATCGAACTGGGTTTGATCCCATTGAAACGTAAGTTTTGATTGCATCAAACTCCTTTCGATGTCATCAACAATATTCAGGTTTTTACGAGTTGGTTGCTGGGCTATTTGGCCATTGTTTTAATGCCATCAGACATGTTTTCGATGACAACAAAGAGGTCTAGATTCCACTCTGATGACATCGATAAAACATGAAATTTTCCAATTTGATTTTATCTCTACAAACTTTAAACTAACTCTATAACATTGCTTACCAAGGGTTTTGTAAATATTATTTTGGGCAAGTTTAAACCATTTTTAATGGGGCTAATACCTAATGGGGTTTGGTTAATGATGTGAGGCTTAATTTACCTATGTTGCACACTTGAACCTCTTTAACTTGGTGAGTCTTTAGTCTTGTAGTCTTCATATGGGGCTCACTGGACTCTAAGACTCAACATTCAAGTTAATTGACAAACAAGAGCACTTTCAAACCCATTAGTGGCTTGAGGAGGTTACCCTATTGGTTCTTTGCCACGTGTCTTATATGGTTGGTTAATTTGATTTTCCCAATAATAGTTGCCACCTACTTCCGAGTTCCATGTCCATGAGCTCGGGAAGTGAGGATTTGAATTGATGTATGAGTGCGAGAATTTGAAATCTTGATTGTGGGTGGGTAGTTCGGTTCATCCATCTTCCTCGATTTTGCTACCTAGTAATGAAGGTCAGAATAAAAAAGGACATCACCTGTCGCAGGAATTGAAAAAGATCTTATGACAGTTTTATCATATAAGGAGTCATGCACTGAGTGGGGAGTGTTGTTTCGTCTTCCATACGAGTCACAGACAGACACCTGTCTCTTCCACATTTAATGCTTCTTCCAAGCGAACCTTATGTCTCCAAGTGGCAGAGGTTGTGGGTTATGGCATCTCTTCATGCCCTCATGAGTGCTGCTAGCATTAAAGGCATTCCCCCTTATATGCTTACAAATAGAGGCTCCCCCTCATTGTTCCTCCACCATTTTAGCGAAATCTGAGCTGTGCTGACCTGTTTCCTTCTTCCTATGTTCTAGTTCTTCTTTGTCCACTTTATAGTTTTTCTGGAGACTTGAACTTTTTAGTACGTCTCTTCTGTGTCTCTCCCTCCTCTCCTTACCTTTCCTTTCCAGCTTCTCTTCTTGATGTTATGTCTTCTGAGGATATTTCTTAAAGTTCCCTTGTTTGTCAATTAACATGATGTTTGAGTCTTAGAGTAAATTGAGCCCCAAATGAAGAACAAAACACTGAAGACTCATCAAGATGAGAGGTTCATGCACGAATCAAATGTAACCTAAGCCTCATGATCCTAAGTAAATCCCCTCCATTAATAACCCCTTAAATCATGGTCCATACTTGCCTAAAATCATCTAAGAATACCTCTTGGTAAGTATGTTAAAAGCCTAACCATGTAGCTTTTTGAGGAAAAAATTCATCTGAAAATTTGTTATTGTCGATGTCATTGAAGACAGCTTGATGACATCGAAATCGAGCCTTGATTGTCAACAACCATACTGAAAATTTTTGAAAATTCTCGATGACATGGAAATAGGTTCAATGACATCGAAACTTAAGTTTCGATGACATCATAAATGGCTACACTCCAGAAAGCTTTCAATGGAGATCATAATTCTCGATAACATCGAACCATGTTCGATGACATCAAAGGTAAGTTATCGATGATATTGAAGTAGGCTCGATGTCATCGTAAGGACAAGTTGGTCAAGAGAGTTTATAAGGAAAATCATGAAACTCTCGATGGCATTGAAGTCACCTCGATGACATCAAAACTTGAATTTCGATGACATCGAACCTGACCTCGATGACATCGCAAATGTTTAACATCAGTCCAGCAAGAAAATGGAATTTATCCTAATTGATTTGATGATATCTGTGAGACCCGTATCCTAGCCCGTACCATTCTGTAGGCTTCTGCGGTTCTTCCGGTTGAATTCCGGCAACTCGCAACCTGTAATTGATATTTGCCCATGACCCTGAGTCGCATGCTGTTAATCTGAATCGCCTCAATCCAAGATTTGTACCCTAGAGACCTGCCGTTACCGCAGTTCCGACGCCGCATCTCGCGCGCCGATGATATACCCAGGCCAGGAGATGTGGGCCTGCGTTTAGTTTGAGGAAAACGCCGCGCTTTAAAAAACAAGAGAACATGTCAAATCAAGTCAATCAAGTACACATCACTCCCATCACTCACACCCATCCCCAAGTACAATACTGATCCCCAAAGTCAGCTATGTCAAGTACATTCATCACCTTTCACCCAACCCTCACCCATCACACCCATCTCTTACATCACCTGTCTCTCTCTTCTCTCTCTCATTTTTTCTCCCAAGATCCATGAGAGAAACCGTCCAAGCTATTTCCATGAGAGAGAGCTTGTGTGGCCCACTTTCCTACCACCCAATCCTACCATCCTAACTCCATCTCAACCATTGAAATTGTTCCTTTAGAGCTCTAGCATGCATTAGCGGAAGAAGGAAGAGGAGATGCAACGGTGGGTGTTCATAGTATTTGATTTTGATGTATGGTCCATATGATTTGGGACCCACTTAATGTATGCATTGGATAGGGAGGGCCCAAAGTGGCGGGGTTCCTCTCCTTCACCGATTTCTCTCCCTTTTTCTCTATTTCTCTCTCTCTCTCTCTCTCTCTGTTTCTCTTCTTTTTGATGTGTGGCCCACTATTATGCTAGATGGTGGAGATCCACCACACCATGATGTATTTATTATATCTGCACCATCCAACAGATTTGGACAGTGGACATCCACCACACTTGATGTATGCTTTTCATCCAACCGTCCATAGCTTGGACAAGGGGCCACCTTAATGTGTGTGTGGGGTCCACACCGTCCATGGGAACCCATCATGATATGTATTAAATGTACACCGTGCATCCAGGGGCCCACATGATGTATGTATGAATCCAGCATCCAAACCGTCTTTCCAGTGCACCTGGAGCTGGAGCAGGACGGTGCTATATATATATGCATATATATATATATATATATATATATATATATATATATATATATATATATATATATATGCATATATATATATATATATATATACATGTATATGTATGTGGTGGATGGGCCATACCACGTGGGACCCACCTATCTTGAGAACAGATTGGCTGGTCTGCCACACACACCAACTATATATCTGTGATGATGCAGCAGTGTTGGATCGTCCATCTGGACGGCCAGCAACAGCCGTTGTTGTACACTGACGCCAACAAGTCTTGTGGCCCACCATGGGGAGTGTGAGATCCACACCATCCATATGTTTGGACGTGGCCCCATCCCACATGTGGGAGTGGGACCCACTTAATATATGTGTTATATCCTACCCTGTCTGTCCAGTGTCCAAGGTCTGGATGCTGGCTCCTTCAAAAAAATAATAATAAATAATATTATATATTATATATACATATGATATATGTATGTGGTGTGCCCTACGTGGGACCCACCTATTAAACGGATTGGCTGGTGAGTCTCACACCAGCTAAATCGCTGCCGTTTTGATGTCACCAAGTTCTGTGGACCCTATCTTGATGTAAGGCTTTTATCCACACCGTCCATCATCTAGACGGGTGGGACCCACCCTCACACATGGGGTCTACCTTGATGATATATCCTCGCCGTCCGTTTAGGATGCATGGGACCCACCGTTGGTGTATGTGGTCCAGATTCACACCGTCTAGACATATGGATGGTCGGTCTGGCATGAGATATTTGTGATTGTCCACCCATTTGGTAGGTGGGCCCCACCATGTAACCCCAGCCATCCATCATCTGGACTGTGGGCCCCAGTAGCAATGGCTGTTGTGATACGTCAGCAGTTCCGTGGGACCCCTGACCGTAATGTAGGTGTTATATCTAACCGTCCATCTGTTTTGGACGGGTAGGGCCCACTTTGGTGTGCGGTATATGCACAACCTCCATCTGTCGTGCTGCATGGGTCCACCTTATATGTATGTATTCTATAGCCTCACTGTCTGTCCGTTTCTTGGACGAGGGCTCACCATACCGTATGTGTTTTAGTCATGCCGTCCTTCCATTTAAAGTATATGAAGGCCATTGTGATGTATTTGAGGCCCATGGGTTGTGGCCTATTGTGATTGTATGAGGCCCGTTGTGATTGTATGGGGCCCATTGTGATTGTATGGTGTGGCCCCAATGTGATGTATTCGAGGCCCCAAACTCAGAAAATGGGCTGATAAAATTTTCGATCGCCAAATCCGGCGCCGATAGCCTCCGTAGTGCCCCATTCTCGGCTTGCCAGATTTCGATCCTGGGATCCTACAAGGAGTATTTTTAGTATAATTTTTTTTTTTTTTTTATAATGGAGCATAACCACAAGCATAACCAAGTCACAAAACAACATCACCACATATCCACTATATAAAAAACTTTAAGTACAATGTGAAAAGGGAAATACAAGGTGATAGACGCGGCCTATTGGTATTCGGCACTCGGGCGCTCGTGTATCCACTCGGTTTAGACGTTGGAGCATCTCCTAGTACCCAAAAGGTTTTGAGACTTTCACCCAAGGACATCCTAAGTGCCCACAATGCTAGAACTAAGTTTTTCTGGTATACGATATGACTATCCACGATGTGCCTGTGGAGGCCACGGCCCTGATGTCGCTAGGGCGTACAATGATCATGTCACACATATGCGAGATGCATGAGTCATACTATCTAGTCATGCAGCAATATGGCCGTACCATGCGCTCATGTGGGTAACTCCTATCAATGAGTCCCATAAATAATCTGTCCAATGGCATATGCAATGATCAGTCACTACTCATATCAAGCATACATATGATGCATATGGGCATGAGTCATGGAGTTACACTAAGCATATTATAAGGTGATGAACTATCCTCACAACAAAGATGGGCCTAGATGGCCTACACATAACAAGTATGGGCCTATCAATGGGCCCTAGGGAGAGTTATAATGCGGACGTTTAACCAACATTAGTCTTATAATGTGGATGTCAAACCATCATTGCTCCTAAGGCATAACCCGCCATAAACATCATCACATAAACTATGGTGGAGTCATACATTACAATGGACCTTATGTACATCCCATTGGGCCTCAACCCATGGGCCTCAAATACATCAAATGGGCCTCATAACATGGGCCTCATATATGTCAAAGTGGGCCTCAGCAATAGGCCACAAATACATTAAGATGGGCGTAATCACATGGGCCTCATACATATATCAAGGTGGGCCTCAACGGATACCCACAAATACATTTAGATGGGCCTAATCACATGGGCCTCATACATCCCCAAAAAGAATCATATGGAAGGATCATTTGGACCATAACACAAATAGCAGTGGAGATAATAATTCTCACTGTTAAATAAATCATAGGGCCCACCATAAAGTTTATTTTTCACCCGATCTAATCATAAGGTCTTAAAGACCTAGATTAAGAGGGAAAACAAATATCATAATGGTCTAAACCCTGTAGTCCAAGGGTTTTAATGGTGGATGCTCAATCCCACAATTTTCGTAATGTGGTCCACCTGATCCTAGATCTGTCTCATTTTTAGTCTCATGCTATAAAATTATCTTTCAAAATGGTTGGATTGTTTGGATGCAACATAAGCATCATGGTGGGTCCCATAGATGGACGAGTAGGGTGAAACAAGTGGGGCTCACATAACTTGGTGATGTCACGTACACCAGCTATATAGTTGGTGTGTGGTACTCCAGCTAATCTGCTTCATAAGGTGGATCCACAGATGTGGCCCACAACATTTATTTTCCATCAACGTTGATAAGGTCACACAGACCTGGATGAAGAGAAAAAATAAATTTCATAATTGTAACGCCCTAAAAATCGGGGGTCGAGTAGCAACTCAACTCCCGAGTTCCAAAACATCACTTATGCAACATATATGCTTATGATTCAATGTTGTCTGTGTTAGTGCATTAACCATGAGTGGGATTATACCAAAACAGTAATTCATACTCCAGATCAGTTGTAAAACGCAAGCCGAAGACTGAAGATATAAATAAACGTATATAAGTCGAAAGATCACGATCAGTCTCTAGAGTATGAATATAACATTGAGTCACTGTGTACATGTAATATTATAAAAGTCAAAAGTATCAAAAATAGTTCAACTGTAATAAAACCCTATAGTCCCGCCGACCAGGAGAGCCTAAGCGAAGCCATCGGAGAACTGCATATAAGAGTACTCGTCCTGATCATCATAGTAATCAGGCTCCGCCTCAGGAGTCACGCCGTCATCTGAAATCAAGACAGAGTTTGGTTGGTGTTTAAAACACCGTCCCGTAACGTGGGAGTGAGTGATCAACTCAATGGAACAATAAAGCATAGGTTAGCATGTTATCAATTCAATCAAGCAGTAATGATAAAGCAGTAAATCACACATCCCTAAGTACTCTTGTTAATGCAGGAATGATATGAATGTATGATGCATGCCCTCGCCTACGCTCCCTCAGTGACTTCCTCTCACGTTCGCGCATGAACAACACTTCCTTAGTGCTTGACCTGCTACGCCTGAACGCACGCATAATGCAATGCATGCATATGATTACCAAGTTTTTATTAGTCCTTTTCATACAGCAGGGTTGAGAAACTAAGGTACCTCCCTTATGTCATTTCCCAAATGATGATCCATTTTAGGATCGTCAGTCCTAGGAAATCTCATACGATGTTATGCTTCTAGGTCGCTGCAAAAGGCTCGTCACCAAATCAGTGCAGGCCTAGTTTATACTCTAGATGCTACGGAAAGGCTCGTCGCCTCTACACAGACTCAAAGTATACTCGAGGTCACTACAAGGGCTCGTCACCAAATCAGTGTAGGCCGACAACTCGAATACAGTGTCCCATACCACCGTATTTGGCTCACGAGTCTGGGTTGCTCACTGGTCACTATGGGTGGACTCGTCGCCCCGGCGTAGGCCGACGGCTTGATCACGGTATCCCATACCACCATGTCCGGCTCATGAGTCTTAGCGGATTGAGGTACCAAGGTTAACGGGATTCCACTAGTGAGTTTGGTACCTTAGGTTCAAGCAGTAGCGTCCATACATGGTGAACATACATCGGCATATCAGGTTACTTGACGGGCTCGACTTGCACGAGTGCACCTAAAGTTAATCGACATGAAGTGCATAAGCTCTCCGTGTGGCTTAACCACTACTGACAACTTTAATACGACTCGGGTTCGTCAAACACGTCCTACGTGGTGAATGAATCTCAGCCACGACTTCAAGCTTGTTACCGATTGCCTGGACTATAACATAGCCCCAATTACATTCAATCCTTAACCAGAAGCATGTAGAGTAGTCAGAGCAGAATTAACCAAGTAGTACAAACATGTTAACAAGCATGTTATAAAACACAACTTAAACAGGAAATTCAAACACATACATTTCATGAGTAAGTGATTAAATTAAACAACTTGCATGAAGGAAATCATACACATCTCTAAGGTAGTTGAGAATCCTATCTCAACACCCACCTAAAGTACTATCATCTAAATACCTACTCATACAAGCATTTTTACAAACACTTAAAATACACTTATTAACATACATAACACATGTTGACTAAAACATGCATTATGGCGAATCCTTTCGCTGAGTAGTTATTACACATATACCTAGCATATGTACATAGTAATTAATCATGGCAAACACACTTTCATATTATATATATATACAATATTTTCTACAAATATACAGAATACACTAAACGCCATAAATTGCATACATAACTAAATTGCAAAACGAATATCGCATTTTGCATGTGAAATAACACCCATATTATGAAACTATCATTATCCAGCATTGAAAGCTTTGAAAACCATAACCTATACGTCTATAGTCTGCACCTTATGCCGTAGAAGCGAGTAATGGACTCAGTTTCAACACCAAGTCTTTATCAACGGTAGAACGACAACCTATGGCATGAAATAGGTTAGTTATTTCATCACTTACACTAGTTGAATCTCTAGAACTAATTAGGGTTAGGATTTCTTACCCGAAAACAGAATCAGAATCGATGGAAAAGCGATACGGTAGTGATGGATAAGCACATAGAATGGTAGGGATCGATTCCCAAGAGTGACTCCAACTTCTCTCTCACTTTCCCTCTCTTTACTCTCTTCTCTCTCCTAGGGTTTTCTAAAATTCGTATGGAGTGAATGAGAGAGGATTTAAGGTCCTTATATAGGCCTAAAACTGATGAAAATAGCCCCAAAGCCAATGTATACTTAGGTTATAGCCAAAGTGCGTCTGTTTCAGCTCAACGGAGCACTTCCGGAGCCCCCCTTAAGCCAAAGGTCGGACTTAAGCTCCCTGACCATGGATCTAGGTCGAGTTAAGTTTTCGTTCCAGTCGGGTTCCCAGATCACACGTGGCGGACCAATTTTAGTTCAACGGTCACCGGAACTCGATTAGGGTTACAAGTACACTGCCATGTGTATGAAATTTCTCTTGATCCGAGGGTGTATTTTGGTCAGATTCTGACGGTCTGATTGCTTATATCAGGCCCGCAAGCGACAAGTCTCAGATTACTTAAATTAGATTTAATTTCTAAAGAAAACCTTGTTTTCTCACACACTTCACTCCGGGCTCAAGCGAATAACTTCAGGACACTATCTGGAGTTGATTTTTGAGATGGTTGTCAAGCCCAGTAAGACAGTCTTAATTATATAATTTCGTAGTAATCGGACTTTCGACGTGCGGTCCAGATCCGATACGGAGTTTCAATGTGCTCCCGAGAGCAACTGGGTAAAGAGATTGATCCTAGATTATAGAGTAACCTAACGTCCATGATTCTACAAGTTTTGGGTCTTGCAGATCGTATTTAAAGTGATTCAAGCGAATTTCACAGCTAATCTAGTTTAGCACTTAGTTAAACTCGTCTAATTTCTAAAAGATTTGGTCCTAAGTGATTTCTACCTGAGGTGGTACTCGGGTCTTTGTACTGAATTTTCTGATACGTTACAATAATGATCCAAAACTTTTGTGACAACCCAAAAGGGTTCCAATGGTTGACGTTTAATCCCACTGTTTCATATCGTGTGGGCCATCTGAGTTCCTCATACGACTAATTTTTGGAGGGGGCCCACCAAATGCACAGTGTGGATGTTCTACACACATCATAGTGGGGCCCATGGCTAAGACCGTGGTCCCTGCTCGCCAAAAGCAGCAGTGTCCAACAGTAGTAGGTGCTGCATGCTATTTTTTTTTAAAAAATTATTTTTTTTTTGTGGTTTTTCGTATGTGGGGCCCGCATCAGGTGAATCCACTCCAGCCATTACATTTCATGGCTCAAGACCAACCAAACAAGCACAATATTCAGTATGTTTTAGCTTAAGGTGGGTCCTAGGCGATTTTAACGGTAAAAATCAATATTTCCTATGCTATGGCCCCCTAGAAAATTGGATTGGGTTTATTTTTCAGCTTAACGTTTAAAATGAGCTGGGGAATGGAATGGATGGCATGGATTGGGTTCATACATCGAGGTGAGGCCTACACAAGTGGCCCTCCCCAAAGCTTGTTGAACCAAGCTAATATTTTTATTTCTAGTTCACGCCCAGCGTCCCTGGACGCTGGACGATTTGGGCACAACACATACATTTAAGGTGGGCCCAACCTATAGGCATGGGCCACAAAAAAAAGGTTGGATGGCGTGGGTAATATATACATCAAAATGGGGTTTATCCAAGTGGGCCACACGGCCACATCATCACACCAAAAAATATCATAGAGAGAGGGAGAGAGAGAGAAATAGACACGTGATGATGGAGGGACCCCGACACTATGGTCCCTCCCTTGCATTCAATCATACATCAAGTGGGTCCCATTACACGTGGGCCCATCAAATCAAAAATCAATGGTGGAGATCCTTTCTCCACCAAAATGTAAGGTCTAGATGACCCTATTTATGCAAGGAGAATAAACATCATGATGGGGTCCATGGAGAATGGCCCCATCACGGAATGATCATGAGAATCAAGGTGGGCCATTGGCCATACCTAGGGTCCAAAGTGAGATCCATACCATCAATTGGTAGGCCCCACTTGGCCCATCATCAAAACCATGCAATCTAGGCCTATAGAAACACCCACCGTTCGATCTTCTTAGTCCGATGGGATGTCAAGCTCCTTGTGTCTCACTTTGATGGAGGGTGATGAGAAATGAATGGCTAGGATGAAGGATTTTAGGGTGGGAAGTGGGCTACACAACACTCTTTCTCTCCTTGAAAATGCTTGGACGTCCACCACTCTTTTGCTTGGAAAGTGTGTTGAGAAAGAGAGAGAGAGAGAGGGGGGTGGTTGTAAGAGAGAGGTGATGGGTGTGAGTGATGGATGTGAGGCGATAGTTGTACTTGACATGTATGAGTGTGTAAGAGAGAGGGGGAGAAAGTGTAACGTCTCGGAAAAATCCGTACAAAGACCCTAGTACCACCTCAGGTAGAAATCACTAAAGATCAAATCCTTTAGAAATTAGACGAAAATTAATTAAGTACTAAACTGAATTAAATGCTAGATTAGCTTGAACAGCTTTCTATATGATCTGTCAGACCCAAAACTAGTAGAATCGTTGACACTACATTGCCTAAAAACGTAGGATCAATCTCTAAACCTAGTTGCCCTCGGGAGCACATTGAAACTCCGTATCAGACCCGGACCGCATGTCGAAAGTTTGATTAATGTGAAGCTATACGGTTATGATCGCATTACTGGGCCTGACAACCATCTCGGAAATCAAGTCCAATTAGTATACCGAAACGCACAACTTGAACCCGGAGCGAAGTGTGTGAGAAACGCAAATACCTTTAGAAAATGAACACAGATTTAAGTGATTTGGGACGTTCACTTGCGGGCCAAATTTAAGGATTCAGACCGTCAGATCTTGACCCAAATACACCCTCAGATCAAGGAAATTTTCCTGCATAGGTCAGTGTACTTGTGGCCCTGATCGAGTGACGATGACCGTTGAATTGAAACTGGTCCGCCACAGTTGATCCATAAATTTGACTGGACTGAAAACTTAACCTGACCTAGATCCAATGTCAGGAAACTTTCTATAGACCGTATGCAGAAAAGGGGACTCCAGATGAGCTCCGTTGGCTCGAAACAGCCGACACCACATTTCAAAACTGTGTCGTGGGCATGAACTAACAAGATCCTTGAACCGCTTCCAACATTGGAAGAATGTTTCATCCTCCTTTTAGGCGAAATTTATGATTCACTTTCTAAGGATGTTCGTTTTATGATGTGGAAAAAAATTCTTTATGAACTCCCTTATCATGTCATTTCATGTGTCAATAGATCAGGGACATAGTGAATGTAACCACATCTTAGCTTTCTCTTTCAAAGAAAAGGGAAGGAATTTCAGTCTGACTGTGTCCTCAGACACGTTTGAAAAATATAAAGTGGTTATTGAAATGGCCAAGCTATATGTCCTACAGAAGGGGGGGGGGGGTGAATAGGACTACGACAAATTAAAATTAAAATAACGGAATAAACAATAAAGAGATAGCCTTAAAAAAATAAATCAATTCACAATGCTGAAATAAACTCAACCTCAATTAACAAGTATTGAGAGGTTGATACGAATTTAGTTCTAAGGACAACCTTTCACCATAAAAACCAAGGGTTTATGGCAGGACAACCTTATTTCTAGAACATCCTTTGTATCAAGAACTCAATAAAAATAAATAGCAAGGAATTGAAATAGATTGCTGAAATTTAAATCTAACTTATTACAACATTCACAACCACTTGCTTGAAATGTAAATATTTACAACATTCACAACCACACATACATTTCACAGCTTTGAATGATAAAAGGTAAAAGATTAAGCAAGCATTCAATCCATAAGACAAAGAATTATAATGGTTCACCTGTGTGTTCACCAACTGTTAAACAATAGCCACACAGAATGTTACTCCACTCCTAATATCCTCATACAGGGGATATTAGCATTCACTATCAAAATAGGTTTCACAGGTTCACCTAAAACCTTCACAATTATGTCTTTTTAACTTGGGCTTACACAATCCAAAAACCCCTCTTTCTGAGTTTTCTGGCACTCCTTAGATAACTATACAAATGAAAATTTTCTGGTGAATCCCAAACAAAAATCAAAAGAATGGAAATTTTATAGAATTGTAAAATACCTGGATTTCTCCTCTTGTAGCAGCCCGGAAAAACCAATCCGAATAGAAGTTAGAATATGGAAGTTCAATGTCCAATACTCACTTTAAAATGGTTCTAAGTTCTAATTGATTTTAAGTTTAATCAATCTTAGGGCTAGCTGTATTTGATTTTGATTCCAAGAAGAAGGAATTTAGAATTTCCCCTTTTACTAATCAGATTGGAATGCAAATCAAAATCAAATAACAATGAGCTAACAAAAGGAAATAGAATTAAGTACAATGTAGCTTAAAAATAAACACAAACTTATCTCAGAGTGGAGCCTTGAATTCACTTAATATTCAATGAAAAATTCTGAAATTCGTGTGTTATTTATAGCTGCAGAAATTCATCTTCGACTGGTCCTAGGGTCACCACGATTGGTCGAAGGATAAACTGATTTTTGAATTTTTAAGCGCGATCGGATAAAACCGTTGTACGACCAGTCGTAGGCAGTCCACGACTAGTCGAAGGCAGTCCACGACTGGTCGAGACCCCTCTACGACTGGTCGTGCGATACTTAATTTAGTCTCTGGAGTTTGAGTCGTGGCTTTACAACTGGTTGAAGGTCGAGTCGAGACCATCCCACGACAGGTCGAGTAGACTACAAGATTGGTCGTAGCCAAATGAAAAAATCTGATAAATTGCAACAACTCTAGGACTGGTCCTGAAATTTTTTAGACTGGTCGAACCAGTGCTAGGACTGGTCGAACAAGGTCTAGGAGTAGTCTTAGAATAGACCAAATTCATGTACTAATATTCAAATGAATTATGTAGCCAAAGTGACCTACACTAAGGTCAATCTAAGGTTTATCATACCTGGGACATGAAGTATGGACATTAATAACTTCTTTTGCTTAGACTTTGATCATTATGAAGCTTGAGTTCTTCTTGATGTAGCTTGACTACTTCACAAGATTTGAAATCAATGTCATTTTGAGTTGCACTTGAGTCCCAAACTATGCTTGAGTCTTAACCTTGAATACACGTGAACTTGAGCTTTAAGTTCTTACATGTGAACTTGAGCTTTAAGTTCTTACATGTGAACTTGAGCTTGAGTCTTGAGCTTGAACTCTTCTTTAATATCTTCTATATTGTAGCTTGAACTAGTTCGGGGAATTCATCTTCTTGACATGGTGTCTCGAACAAATTTATCAAGATGTAAACACAAGACACATACAAAGGTTTTGACACACAAAATTTGACAACCAAAGAGGAATTAGGCCATAACACTTACAATCTCCCCCTTTGTCAAATTTGTGACAAAACATACTTTAACAAGAAAAACACAATATGTATATTAACGAATCATGCACCAGTTGTCATACACCATACAACCTCAGGACCTCATGCACAACCACTTAACATCCCTTGTGTATAACTCCCCCTTAGTATAACTCCCATTTAGTAGTACACTTCAACCATCCCATTCACATCATCAATCCAATCATAATTCATAGAAAATTCTCAAATTTCTCCCCCTTTTTGTCAAAA
Source organism: Magnolia changhungtana (assembly GCA_030180095.1). Taxonomy (NCBI): domain Eukaryota; kingdom Viridiplantae; phylum Streptophyta; class Magnoliopsida; order Magnoliales; family Magnoliaceae; genus Magnolia; species Magnolia changhungtana. The sequence continues at coordinate 3,850,287 of JASAUF010000101.1, read as the reverse complement.
TATGACAAAGGAATAAACACAAATATGATTTGAAAGACAGTACAGTAATGATCAAGTCAAAAAGATTGAAAGTTAAGAATACAGAACATAGAATAAGGAGTTATAAAGTCAAGTCAGATAGAGTCTAACATAACCAGAGAAAGTAAAGAGTATTATCGTTATTACAAACCAAATATTAAAATCTCAATCTGATCCAGAAGAAGGAGCAGGTATGGTAGGATCAATTTGATGACGGCCTTTTTGTAAGCGCCTAAAATACTTGCGCATATTTTTAAATTCTCGATTGTGGCCAACATTCATATTTTCTACCTTCTCCTCTAATGCATTTAGTCAAGCATTGAAATCAGATGGTACAAAGTCAGGATCATTCCCAGAGTCAGAATCCATTTCATTAAAAATATCATCCATATTGATATCATCTGGAGGAAGATCATCACCTTCTTCATCATTCCCAGCCTCAGCAGTAGTTCCACCTTCACCAACATCAACTTGGCCTGGAGCCAATTCCAACTTCATTTTGTTCATGTTGGAGTTGTTAAATATTAGGTGTTGGATAGGAGCCTCTCCGACGGGCATAGTGACTAACATAATAGTGGCTAACACATTCATCAGATAGCCAAATGGAATATTATTATGACCAGGATGAATACGAAATTGAAAGATAGAGAAACAAATTAAAGAGGGCAAATAGACAATAGCACTAGTAATGATTGAGTACAAAATACGAACCATAAGCAGAGTCAACTCAGTCTTGTTTCCAGAGCAGGGATATAGATTAGAGGTGAAGATAAGATGTAAAACTCTGTATCTGGGTAACAGATATCTGGATTTGAGGGCATTCCCATTTTCAGTCCATGGTGCATCTATGTTGCACAATGCTCTAGTATAAACACGTTTTTCCGATTCTGACACTTTCTCAGCAAGTGTACTAGGATGAATACCATCATCATTTACTGGTATGTCTATAAGGCCTGAAATTAAATGTCGATCAATAGGAAAAGGCTCTTCTCTAGTAGCAATAGTAAAAGTCAGTTGCTCAGTAGAGAATTCAGTTATGCATGTAACCATGGCCTGCGCTATGGACTTGTATGCCGGCCCACCCCAGTGTAAAATGTTTTCCCATCTTACAGATTGAAGGAGAGGAAGGAGATTGAAAGGAGCGATATGATTTAAATCAACGGCTTTTTCAACAATCACATTGTGCATACGCAAATCTTGTACAAATGGTGGATCATCTTTAGGAGCCTTGAGATGACGTCTAGTGATAACATTCAATCTAGAAGAAGAAGCAACTCTAGGATTTTTCTTTTTACCTCTAGATTCCATATTCTTGAAGAAATACCAGAAATATGAAGAAAAGAGAAATGAGTTTCTCTAGATTCAGCAAATGAGAAGAAAAACCCAAAAAACTTGAAGAACGAGTTGAAATAGACAACAACAATCAAGAAATTGAAGGGAAAATACTATGAATCTTTAAGAATAACAAATAAAATGTTCTAACCTTGTTGAATTGAATAATGGGGTTCGACTAGTCGTAGCTCGACTCGTTGGAGAAGAGGAATGAAATGAAGAAGTGGTTTTTTCTCCAAATAAAGGCAATCAGCGCGCTACACGACTGGTCGTGAGACGTCCTCAACCGGTCATGCCACGACTGGTCGAGCACGTCCTCGACTGGTCGTGTACCAGAAAAATAAGTAAACATGCATTTTTCAAGAAATTTTGAAATATAAACCAGTAAAGTATTTACAATATGATACAGAGATGCATGCTCAATCATTTTAAATTGCACATACCGAGATCAAATTTTAACTTATTAAACCTGCTTTTGTCGAGCGGTTTAGTGAAAATGTCAGCAAGCTGAGTCTCAGTTGGAATATATTTTAAAGATATTTCTTTTTCTTCCACTAATTCACGTATATAATGAAATCTAATGTCAATGTGCTTAGTTCGAGAATGCTGGATTGGGTTTTTTGAAATATTTATCGCACTGAAATTATTACAGTATAAAACCATCGAGTCCTGTTCGATTCCATAATCACTCAACATACGTTTCATCCAAACCAGTTGAGTACATGCATTTCCAGCTGCAATGTATTCAGCCTCAGCAGTTGAGAGTGATATGGAACTTTGCTTCTTACTAAACCAAGAAATCAAGCAGTTTCCAATGTAAAAACAACCACCACTGGTTGATTTTCTGTCATCGATATTACCTGCCCAGTCAGCATCTGAATACCCAACTAATTGAACACTAGTATCATAAGGATACCAAAGACCCAAATTAACTGAACTTGCGACATATCGAATAATTCACTTAACAGTAGTTAAGTGAGATTCTTTAGGGTTATACTAATATCTAGCACAGATTCCAACACTTAAAGCAATATCAGGTCTACTTGCAGTTAAGTATAGCAAACTGCCTATCATGCTACGATACAATTTAGGATCTACATCTTTACTTGTAGAGAATTTTGAGAGTCTTAGAGTTGTACTCATAGGAGTATCAAAATTCTTACCATTCTTAAATCCGAACTTCTTAGTCAAGTTCAAAGCATATTTAGATTGTGAAATAAAAATTCCATCAGACTGCTGTTTTACTTGCAATCCTAAGAAATAATTTAATTCCCCAACCAAGCTAATTTCAAACTTAGATTTCATCAAATCCGCAAACTCAACAGTCATGTTAGTACAAGTTGATCCATAAATAATATCATCAACATAGATCTGAACCATTAAGATATCATCGTTATGTTTCTTAACAAAAAGTGTCTTATCAACACTACCCATTTGAAAATTATAACTTAGTAAAAACTTACTTAATTTTTCGTACCATGCCCTGGGAGCTTGTTTTAAACCATAGAGAGCTTTTTTAAGGTGGTATACATGATTAGTAAACTTAGGGTCTTTAAACCCTGTAAGTTGTTCAACATATACCTCTTCATATAAATCACCATTTAAAAAGGCACTCTTTACATCCATTTGATAAATTTTAAACTTTCTAAAGCATGTAATGGATATAAAAAGACTAATTGATTCAAGGCGAGCAATTGGAGCAAAGGTTTCATTGTAATCAATACCTTTTATTTGAGTGTACCCTTGTACAACCAGTCTTGCCTTGTTTTGAATTATATTTCCAAGTTTATCAGACTTATTTTTGAAAATCCACTTAGTTCCTATAATGTTTTTATCTTTAGGTCTAGGAATAAGATACTAGACATCATTTCGAACAAACTAATTAAGTTCTTCCTGCATCGCTACTATCCAGTTTTCATCAGAAAGTGCTTCTTTTACGTTTACTAGTTCAATCTGGGATGTAAAGCATACATAATTACATATGTGTTCTAATTATATATGAGTGCACACACCAGCGAGAGGGTTACTAAAAATTTGAGTAGTTGGATGATCTTTAACAGTCCTTAATTCAGAATTAATTTCACTTGATGAAGTATCTGGTTTTTCAATTAGAAGAACTTCATCATATCTGAACTAAGTGCAGATGTATTCAGGTGATCATCAATAACCACATTAATAGATTCTTGAATCACACCGGTCCTGTTGTTCAGTACACGATATGCGTGACTGTTTAAAGAGTATCCTAAAAAGATTCCTTCGTCACTCTTTGTGTCAAACTTTCCCAAATTTTCACGGTCATGCAAAATATAGCACTTGCTACCAAAAACTCGAAAGTATTTGACAGTTGACTTCTTATCGAACCACATTTCATAAGCCGTTTTATTATTGGATTTACAAGTATAGACATGGTTAATAATGTAGCAGGCGGTATTCACCGCTTCAACCCATAAATTTCTAGGGAGCTTCATGCTATTCAACATAACATTTCCCATTTCTTGGAGCACTCTATTATTCCTTTTCACAATACCATTTTGTTGTGGAGTTTTAGGAGTAGAGAATTCATGTGATATTCCCTGATCATTACAGAATTTCTCAAAACTGCTATTTTCAAAATCGGATCCATGATCACTTCGGATCTTGCTGACTTGAGAACATTTTTCAGTTTGGATCCGTTTGATAATCTTTTCCACTTCATCAAGGGTTTCTAATTTGTCCCTTAAAAATGAAACCTAGGTGAATCTTGTAAAATCATCTACAATAACCAAGATATATTTTTTGCCACTTCGACTTTCCGTTCTAGTTGGTCCTATAAGATCCATGTGGAGAAGCTCGAGTGGTCTTAATATGGTATTGGAGTTCAATTTTTTGTGAGAGCTCCTAGTTTGTTTATCATACTGACATTCACCACATATCTTGCCTACTTCTTGAATCTTAGGTAGACCTCTAATAAGTTCTCTTTTGTTCAATCTGTATAAATTTCGATAGTGTACATGTCAAAGGTGTTTATGCCATAATTCTGTCTCATCGGTATGGACCATGTAGCACGTTTGATTAGATGAGCTACCATTGCTTACTATATAACCGTTTTTAGAAGTTCTGCGACCAGTTAATATTACAGAACCCTTCTTATCTATAATCTCATAACCTTGATTAGAAAATTTAACACAATGGTTGTTGTCGCATATTTGAGATATGCTTAACAGGTTGTGTTTTAGTCCCTCAACATATAAAACATTCTTAAATAAGGGAAGATTATAAAGTTGAACCGTACCTTGGCCAATAATCTTACAGTTGCTACCATCACCAAATGTGACTGACCCATTAGTCATATCTTTTAGATCGGTGAATAAAGCCTTGTTACCTGTCATGTGCCTGGAACATCCACTGTCTAGGTACCATTTTGAATGGCTTGTTGCTTTGAAAGCAGTGTGGGCAACCAAACAGGCAACTTTAGGAACCCATTTCATAACTGTTTTGGGTTTAGGAACATAGTTGGTCTTCTTCAGTTTATAGTTGTGGGAATGACCTACTGAGTTAGATTTTAAGAGTTCCTTGAGTAAATCAACTATTTTTTCTGCCAGTTGGTTTCTGTTCTGATTTTTGAAATTGATATAGTTACATTTAGGTTTTTGAAAAGTTTTTGTATTTTTAGAAAAACCTTGAATAGTATTTTCTCTTTTGAGTTGGAGGACTCTCCTTTCACAAACTTAGGAGTACTCTTCTGTTTATGAGGTATGTTCTTATCATATCCCAACCTGGATCTATCGCCAAATTTTTTAGATCCGGATAAGAGTTTTTCTAACTTTGGATCTCCTTGGGCATATCTCCATGTATCCTTCAAACTCAGAAGAGAAGATACTTCATTCTTCAGTTTCACAATTTCACATTTCAAATCTTCAATCAGGGAGGTTTTGAATTTCAAATCACATTTTGATTTTTCAAAACTATCTGAAATTTAGGATTTTTCTAAAACAAGTGAGTCGAAGCATTCTTTGAGTTTAAAAAACTTTTCTTTTTGAAGTTTAAGCTTCACAGCATTTTACAACTTTTCTTGTATAAGGCATTGTAAGCATCTTGAAGATCTTCTTCATTTTCATGATCATTATTCAAATTTTCTTCACTAGTTGAATCATCGTGATCTGAAAAAGTGAATTTGGCTAGAGTCATAAGGGCTTTTACTTTATTGCCCGACTCGGTTTCAAAATCTTCTGATTCAGAAGTAGCTTCAGAATCAGATGATTCATCCCAAGTAGCCAACATACCCTTCCTTTTGGGTTTATCCTTTTTAGGACATTTGTTTGCTAAATGCCCATATTCTTGACGGTTGTAACATTGGCTATCTTTCAAAGACTTCCAAGTTTTAGATCTAGGTTTAGATTTTTTCTGAAAATCGACCATTTTCTTACTTTTGAAAATTGTATAAAACTTTTTTGCTAAAAAAGCCATATCATCTTCAGAATTAGAGTTTTCTTCAGAAACATTTTTATAAGATTTAAGTGCTATAGATTTACCTTTAGGAGCGTTAAAGTTTAACTCATAGGTTTGTAAACAACCAACTAGTTCTTCTACCCTCATATTACCCGTATCACGAAGTTCCTGGATCGCGATTACTTTAGAGTTGAACCATTCAGGAAGTGAGCGTAGTATCTTTGCACATACTTTACTTTCTAGGATTTTATCGCCAAGACCTCACATTGAGTTTACAATGTCATTTAATCTTGTGTAAAAGTCCATAAACATTTCATTTTCCTCCATATGAATTTCTTCAAATTTGGTTGTGAGGAGTTGGACTTCAGATTTTTTTTACAATTGATGTACCTCGTGTGTCATTTCTAATATATCACAGGCTTGCTTTGCAATATCACAGGATATGATTCTTTTGAACTCATCCGGTGATAGTGCGTAAGTGATTGCATTTATTGCTTTTGCATTGGCACTACTCTCACTTTTCTGAAGTGTGGACCAAGAAGTATAAGGTGTTATTCTCATTGATTTTGATCCATTGATAACGGTTACTTCAATGGTAGGAGGGCTCCATTCAGTCACTGTGGCTTGCCACATACTCTCATCCATTAATTTGAGGAAGCTCATCGTCTGGCTTTCTAATAGGCATAGTTGGAGCCATCAAAGGGTGGAGGCCTAGTGATTAATAGGCTATCAAAATTTAACATCTTATATATATAGCTTAGATCGTTAGCTCAGAAAATAAATCCAAATAAAAAGCAATAAGAGCGAGCTATTAGGCTCTGATACCACTTGAGATGGCCAAGCTATATATCCTTGGGGGGGGGGGGTGAATAGGACTATGCCAAATTAAAATTAAAACAGTGGAATAAACAATAAAGAGATAGCCTTACAAAAATAAATCAATTCACAATGCTGAAATAAACTCAACCTCAATTAACAAGTATTGAGAGGTTGATACGAATTCAGTTTTAAGGACAACCTTTCACCATAAAAACCAAGGGTTTATGGCAGGACAACCTTATTTCTAGAATGTCCTTTGTATTAAGAACTCCATAAAAATATATAGCAAGGAATTAAAATAGATTGCTGAAATTTAAATCTAACTTATTACAACATTCCCCACACTTGCTTGAAATGTAAATATTTTACAACATTCACAACCACACATACAATCCACAGCTTTGAATGATAAAAGGTAAAAGATTAAGCAAGCATTCAATTCACAAGACAAAGAATTATAGTGGTTCGCCTGTGTGTTCACCAATTGTTAAACAACAGCCACACAGAATGTTACTCCACTCCTAATATCCTCACAGAGGGGATATTAGCGTTCACTATCAAAATAGGTTTCATAGGTTCACCTAAAACCTTCACAATTGTGTCTTTTTAACTTGGGCTTACACAATCCAAAAACCCCTCTTTTTGAGTTTTCTGGCTCTCCTCAGATAACCACACAAATGGAATTTTTCTGGCGAATCCCAAACAAAAATCAAAAGAACGGAAATTTTACAGAATTGTAAAATACCTGAATTTCTCCTCTTGTAGCATCCCAGAAGAACCAATCGGAGTAGAAGTTCGAATATGGAAGTTCAATGTCCAATACTCACTTTAAAATGGTTCTAAGTTCTAATTGATTTTAAGTTTAATCAATCTTAGGGCTAGCTGTATTTGATTTTGATTCCGAGAAGAAGGAATTCAGAATTTCCCCTTTTACTAATCAGATTGGAATGCAAATCAAAATCAAATAACAATAAGCTAACAGAAAGAAATAGAATTAAGCACAATGTAGCTTAAAAATAAACATAAACTTATCTCAGAGTGGAGCCTTAAATTTACTTAATATTCAATGAAAAATTCTGAAATTCGTGTGTTATTTATAGCTGCAGAAATTCGTCTTCGACTGGTCCTAGGGTCACCATGACTGGTCGAAGGATAAACTAATTTTAAAATTTTTAAGCGCGATCGGATAAAACTGTTGTACGACCGGTCGTAGGTAGTCCACGACTAGTCGAAGGCAGTCCACGACCGGTCGAGACCCCTCTACGACTGGTCGTGTGACACTTGATTTAGTCGTTGGAGTTTGAGTCATGGCTTTACGACTGGTCGAAGGTTGAGTCGAGACCATCCCATAACCAGTCGAGCAGACTCCAGGACTGGTTGTAGTCGAACGAAAAAATCTGATAAATTGCAACAACTCTAGGATTGGTCCTGGAATTTCTTAGACTGGTCCAACCAGTGCTAGGACTGGTCGATCAAGGTCTAGGACTAGTCTTAGAATAGACCAAATTCATGTATTAATATTCAAATGAATTATGTAGCCAAAGTGACCTACACTAAGGTTAATCTGAGGTTTATCATACCTGGGACATGAAATCTAGACATTGAAAACTTCTTTTGCTTAGACTTTGATATTATGAAGCTTGAGTTCTTCTTGATGCAGCTTGACTACTTCACAAGCTTTGAAATCAATGTCATTTTGAGTTGCACTTGAGTCCCAAACTATGCTTGAGTCTTGACCTTGAATACACGTGAACTTGAGCTTTGAATTCTTACATGTGAACTTGAGCTTGAACTCTTCTTTAATATCTTCTATATTGTAGCTTGAACTAGCTTGAGGAATTCATCTTCTTGACACGGTGTCTCGAACAAATTTATCAAGAAATAAACACAAGAAACATACAGAGGTTTTGACACACAAAATTTCACAACCAAAGTGGAATCAAGCCATAGCACTTACAATTATGATCTCATCAAACTCTTTCAAGTGCAAATATGGACTTTCAGATTCAAGTCCATGTAATTTTGGAAGGAGTTGGATCATCCATGGCTTAATATCCATGTGTCCCATATTTTTTGGAAAAAACCATGCATGAGGGTGTGCTCACCCCCACCGGTTGTAAATAATCTCACAAACTACGAGGCAGGGGTGCTTGATGCGCCTCATTCTCGTCTTAGACTTCTTCAACCCTAGGTTGCGGTTGTCTTCCTGGTTGATTTGCAGCTATAACCTCAATTAACTTTGAGGATCTCGAGTGGTGTCTAATCCTGTGATGGATAGATAACCCTTCAACCAATCCTCCTTCACTCAAAAGACATCGAGTGTTATCACCGACCCACTTGGGCATGAAACACTCTTAACCCTCAATTTCAAATTCTAACCTAAACCTAAAAGGGAGAAAGGAAATAGAAATCTAGAAATATAAAGAGAGAGGGAATTGTGAAGAAGTTACCAAATTAGAAATTCGTAACTAAAATCTTGTAAAACAAAACAAAATAAGTTAGTTTCTAAAAATAAAAATTCTAAAATTAGAAAGTTTCTAAATATAAAAATAGAAAGTAAACTAGTTTCTAAAAACTAAAAAGGAAAGTTTCTAAAAAATGATAAGGAAAGTTGTAAATCTAGAATTAGAAAGTAAGTTAGTTCCTAAAAATAAAAGAAATCCTAGAATTAGAAAGTTTCTAAAAACAGAAAACAAATCCTAAACCTAAAAATAGAAAACCCTAATCTTAACCTAATTCTAAAACTAGCTAATCTCATAAAAATGCAGTCGTTCATCCCCTGCAAAGACGTTAAAAACTTGTTCACAACCCCAAGTGTAGGGTCACGATGTAGTAATAATCTCGGTGAGATCGAGGTCGAATCCACAAGAACTAATCTTGTGTGTTTTTTAAAAGCAAATAAAAGAAGAACTAGAAAAAGATGAAAATCTAAATATGGAAATATAAAGAGTAATTGTGAGATTTGATGAAAAACTTAAGAAATTCAAAGGTGGGAAACTAGGGTTTCCAAGGATCCACTTGTAAAGATCAGGGAGATCTATGCTTGATTCAAGTCACATGATTGGAATCGGAGTCCTAACCTATCCAATTGAAAGATATCTTAGTAAAATCAAATCTAAACGTCCTTTGACCTAATTCTTAATGGAAGAGTGGTATGAGAACTGGAAGATATACCATCACAAAACCATGTCGAGGAGACAAGGCAAATAATAGGATTTACCAATCCCATAACCAATCTGGGTGAATTGTGAAAGTTAGGGATGATTCCATCATCTAACCATGCCCAAGGGACGATGGTGATCAACAGGATTTCCTAATTTCACAATCTTAATACATGAAAAGAACATACTCAAAGCTATCGCCGATCTATTGAAATCTGAAAGTGTTGAGGCACAAAAAATATTCCATCTCATGGCATGTCCATTGCATTGGTAAGAGAATTACATGGTGTGGATCCTTCCCAGGGTTGTGCACTCCTTATTTTGGTAAAAATGAGTGAATGGGGGTATTTTGGTAAAAAATGAGTGAATGAGGGTATTTTGGTAAAAATGAGTGAATGAGGTATTTTGTTGAGAAGGAGCGGATATGGTTATTTTGGTAAGAGAATTCCATGGTGTGGATCCTTACCAGGGTTGTGCACTCCTTATTTTGGTAAAAATGAGTGAATAGAGGTATTTTGGTAAAAATGAGTGAATGGGGGTATTTTGGTAAAAATGAGTGAATGAGGGTATTTTGGTAAAAATGGATGAATGAGGGTATTTTGGTAAAAATGAGTGAATGAGGGTATTTTGCTAAAAATGAGTGAATGGGGGTATTTTGGTGAAAAGGAGCAGATATGGTTATTTTGGTATAAAGGAGTGGATGGACACTACTTTGTATTAAAGAAGAAGTGAGTGGACACCACTATTTAAGGAAGAAGTTGGTGAACACCATTATTTAAGGAAGGAGGTTGGTTGTTGCCTTAAGGAGAAGTAATGATGATCACCATTGTTTAAGGAGGTTGGTTGTTGCCTTAAGGAGAAGTAATAGTGATCACCATTGTTTAAGGGAGGAGCCTGGGAGGCCTATAAATACTCCCTCCCATTCCTCATTTGGACAAGAGACAAGAAGGAGACAAGAGGGAGATAAGAGGGGAGAGAATTGGGGAGAAGAAAGTGGGAGAGAGCATCCACCCATGCTGTTGTGCGCTACGTAGAGTGTGTGGTAGACAACCCATGTGGCGCACAACGCCCACCTCCACACAATGGCACACAAGCCTTGTGCGCCACTTTTGTGGGAGGTTATCTACATCTAAAGCTCTTGTGCGCCACTTTTTATGGGAGCTTGTCCACATCTAAAGCTCTTGTGCGCCACTTCTTGTGGCTTCATGTCTTGAAGGCTTCATTGTGAGCCACTTCTTGTGGCTTCATGTCTTGAAGGCTTCATTGTGAGCCACTTCTTGTGGCTTCATGTCTTGAAGACAACCTTTGTCATGCCCCAAACCTAGAAATCGGGCTCATAAAATTTTTGATTGTCGAATCCAGTGCTGACAGCATCCGTAGTGCCCCATTCTTGGCTCCCAGCGCCTATTTGCCATATTTCGATCTTAGGATCCTACAAGGAGGATTTTTCAATGTACATTTGTCTCGTAAGAAGTATAACCACAAGTTTACCCAAATCACAAAGGCAACATCATCATCAAATATCCACTAATATAAACATTTAAATACAGAGCTAAAAGGGAAATACATATATCGATAAACAAAGCTCCAAAAGTCTGCTGCACGCTCCGAGCTCAACACTATCGCGACCTAACATCACCTGCACGCATCTATCGTGCATAAGCTTATAGAAAGCTTAGAGGGTGGTGTAAGTGTGTGCACAAGATAAGTGCCAAGTTTCAATGTAATGCCATAATCATACAATATCGGAAGTATTGGCAAGATCATGAATCATACGATAATAGAGTAAGTGGAAATACTGACAAGTCCATGAGTCATACAATGTGAGAGTACATAATACAGATCAATTATACAAATGAGGAGTCATAGAGAGCCAAATATCATTTGCCGAGGGTACAATACAATATGTAAATCCTGCTAAGTCCGTCTAGGCCATATGAGTATAGAAAACATAACAACCTAAAATGCCATATGCATGCGGATGCAATATGCGATGCAAATGAAATAACCAAGCTGGAGTGTGAGGTCAGGATTGTAAGACCCATTTCCTAATTCGTACTATTTCGACGAATCCCGCGATCCTTTCCGTCGAAGTCCGGTAATCCGTGACCGATAACCGACATTTGCGCATGATCCTAAATCAGATCCTGTATATTTAAGTCTGCTTAAGCCGAGACTTGTATCTTAGTGACAGCGTCGTCACTGCGATTCTAACGCCACGTCTCATGTGGCAATTCAATGCTTAGATCATAAGATGTGAACCGTACATTATAATGACCGTGGACCGCACATTGCAGGTCCCACCCATCCCATGTGGCACTAATCCCTAAGTAATCATGAGAGTGATGACATCACCCTATCTATAGCCACCCTACCCTAGCTATAGCCACACTAGCCTAGCTATAGCCACCCTACCCCCTAGCCTTCTTACAAGCACTTATGGCTAGCCACCCTACCCCTAGCCCTCTTACAACCATTTATTGCAAGCCACCCTCTCTTACAAGTAATCATGGCCTACCTAAGCTACTCTCTCCCTCTCTTTACTACACACACACATACTCTCTCTCTCTCTCATTTTTCAAACTCACATTCCCAAGCAAGGAGAAAAAAATCCCACATCTATGGCATCCCAAGTGTGAGAAAAGTGAGTGTGTTGAGAGTGGCCCATTTCCATCCCTTTAACCTTCATCCTAGCCATTCAAACCTCATCTCCCTCCATCAAAGTGAGACACTAAGAGATTGGCTTTCCAACGGACCAAGAAGATCGACGGTGGGTGCTTCTATAGGCTAGTTTCCATGTTTTTATGATGGGCTAAGTGAGGCCTACCGATCAATGGTATGGATCTCACTTTAGACCCTAAGATGTGGCCGATGGCCCACCTTGATTATCACGTGATGTATGATTGAATGTAAGGGAGGGCTCATAGTGGCGGAGCCCGCCATCACACGTGTCTCACCCTCTATCTCCTTCTCTCTCTCTCTAACCCTCTCTTTTTCATTTTATTATTGGTTGTGTGTGATGATGTGGCCATGTGGCCCACCTGGATGGACCCCACCCTAAGGCATGTATTTGATTCAAGTCATCTATAAGTGGGGCCCACTTTTAAGTGTTGTATCCACCCCCATCCATCACTTGGTGGCCCACGTGGGTAGCCCACCTGAAATCAGCAATTGTCCAGCGTCTAGGGATGCTGGACATTGAAAGGAAAACACAAATATCATCCTTGGTGCAAGGCTATTTAGGTGAGCCGCTCATGTAGGCCCCACCTTGATGAATGGATTCAATCCATGCCGTCCATCCTATTTACCAGCTCATTTTAGGCGTTGAGTCGAAAAATGAAGCTGATCCAACTTTCTGGTGAGCCATACCTTAGCAAACACTGATTTTCACCGTTTAAAGTCACCTGAATTTTTCTACATGCCAAAAGATGCCCAATATTGGGCTTGATGGATGGATTATGGACTATGGAATCCATTGGGTGGGTCGGATTCACTTGATGCGGGCCCTACCACCAAAAAACCATGAAAAAATGTGATTTTAAAAAAAAATATATAAAAAATTGATGCAGCAGGCGCTGCTGCTATCAGAGGCACAGGCAGCGCCTGCGGCATCTGGCGGGAGGACAAGCAGGTCCCACAGCACCCAGCCGTGGGCCTCACCATGATGTATTTATGATATCCACACCGTCCATTTGGTGGGCCACCTCATGAGGTGGGCCCCCTCTTAATTTCATCTACATCCAAGACTCAGGTGGCCCATATCATAGGAAACAGTGTTGATTAAACATCCATCATCGAATCCTTTTTAGTCCACAGAGGTTGCGGATCAAGCTGAAATTTGTCTCTACCCTTCGTCCAGGTCTGCCTGACCTTATGAACGGGTTGGATGGAAGATAAACGCTATGGTGGGCCCCACATGGGACCCACAGTGATGTATGTGTTTCACCGTCCACTGACCGTGGACGGTGATGTGTGTGTGCGTGCTGCGTGCGTACGTGTGTGTGCGTGCGTGCTGTGTGCGTGCATGTGTGTGTGTGCGTGTGTGTATATATATATCATATTATATATATATATATTATATTGTATATATTGTATATTATATATTATATTATATATATACCTGACGGTGGGCCCTTCGTTGAACCCACCTGTTTCATCCATGCCGCCCGTCTATATGGGATCCACCATGAGCATGTGTTGCATCCAAGTCGTTCAACCATTTGGCAGGCCTGTCTTAATAGGCTTGAGAGTAAAAATAAGTCAGATTTAAAGTTCGAGTGGACCCCACCGTTTTATGTAGTGGACAATGACGTCTACCATTCAAAATTTCTAAGGGGCCATTGTAGTTTCCTACTAAGCTGATAGTTGCTTCCACTTCACCTATCACTATGTTAGTTATGAACAAGTTGGATGAGAAATATATGTTATGGTGGGCATGTTAGTTATGAACAAGTTGGATGAGAAATATATGTTATGGTGGGCCTTAGGAATTTTAATGGTGGAAATCATTATCACCACTTATATTTGGTGTGGCCCATTTGATATACATGGGGCCCATTGGTGTGGCCCATTTGTTGAACATATGACCTATGTGAGGAGGCCCATCTTGATGTATTTATGGTCTTCCATTGAGGCCCACCTTGATTTATATAGCCCATGTGTTTAGGCCCATTCAATGTATTTGTGGCCCATGTTACGAGGCCCATTGTGATGTTTTCAAAGGCCCATGGGATATGGCCCATTGCAATGTACCTAAGGCCCATTAATGTGGCCCACTTGATTTATATAAGGCCCAAATGATGCGGCCCATTTGATGTATCTAAGGCCCATGGGTCAAGGCCCAACGGGATGTCCTTGGGCTCCATTGCAAAGTGTGATTTCCCCATGGTTTGTGTGTTGATATTAGCAGGCCATGCCTTAGGATCAATGTTGGTTTGACGTCCACATTGTAGAATAATGTTGGTTTAATGTCCGCATTATAAATCTCCCTAGGGCCCATTGATAGGCCCATACCGGTTATGTGTAAGCCGTCTAGGCCCATCTTCGGCATAAGATAGTCCATTACTTTATAACATGCTTAGTACATTTCCATGATTCATGCGCATACGCATCATATGTATGCTTGATATGAGGAATGTTTGATCATAGCATAAGCCGTTGGGCTGAGGCATTTACAGGACTCCTTATGAGACAGAGTGCCCCACATGAGTGTGTAGTACGCGTGTGATTTCTGCATGATTGTATGATGTGACTCATGCATATCGTATATGTGTGACTTGATCACTGCATGCCCTAGTGACATTAGGGCCGTGGCCTCCACAGACACGTCGTGGATGGTCGTATCGGATACCAGAAATATTAGCTTTAGCATTATGGGCACTTAGGATATCCTTGGGTGAAAATCCCAGAATCTTTTTAGTACCAGGAGATGCTCCAACCTCTAGACTGAGTGGATACACGAGCGCCCGAGTGCCGAATACCAGTAGGTCGCGTCTCCCACTATGTCGTGGTCAGTTGGAAGGGGGTGTGGCCTTATCCGCCTGAGTGAGGGGGCTATAAGCTAGGCTGAGTTTGACCAGCTCGCAAATGAGTCTGCTATCGACGAGTCGGGTAGGTATTGACAGACTACTGGTCAGGTAGATAGTGTAGTGTCTTCCACTTTCTTAACTGTGCAGCTAGGGAGGAGGCAGTCAGTGTGAGGTGTATTAGACCCTGGTGATATCCAGAGAGGAACTGTACTAATATGTGTACTTGATGAGTACTAACATGCTTGCTTTTCATCTCGCATATAACATTTGGCTACATAAGCCTCGCATCACATGGCGTTAGTATGGCCGATAGTATTCATGCCTTACGTTACATAGCTTTGGTACAGCTGACAACATTCATGAACTTACCGCATATTTTCACATTACTTTGATGATGTACACTTGACACTTATCTTACACACACACTTACACCGCCAGCGTGTAGGTAGGAGCGCGTAGGTAGCGTGTAGGTAGCGTTGGACAGCACCAGCGCTGAGGCAGGAGCGCGTATCAGATCTTTTTGGAGCCTTTTGATCACCTTGTATTTCCCTTTTTGCATTGTACTTAAAGTTTTTGATATAGTAGGTATGTGGTGATGTTGTTTTGTGACTTGGTTATGCTTGTGGTTATGCTCCATTACAAAAAAAAAATCATGCTAAAAATCCTCCTTGTAGTATCCCAGGATCGAAATCTGGCACATGAGTGCCGACGATCGAGAATTTTGTGAGCCCGGTTTTCAAGTTTGGGGTATGACAGAAGTTGGTATCAGAGCATAACTTGGGAATACTTGAGATCACAGCACATATCTACTATAAACTTAGAATGAATAGGTTCCGAGTCCTAATAACTTAGCAATTTTCTGACATATACCCTTGACGTTTATGCCTTCGAGAATTCTCAAGGCTAATAAGCCCTTGTTCCTTCCTATAGGACGTAATGGCTAGAAGAGCGACTCGAGCGAATCTCGCTCCAACACCTGCGACTCCCGCTCCACCACCTACGATTCCCGCTCTACCACCTGCTACTCCCGCTTCACCACCGGATATTCCTACTTTCCAGCTCGAGGATGCCACTCCTTTACCTTAGACCTGTGCGGATCCGACTGTATCTGTGAGTGCCACCCAGGTGCAGCAGATGCTTTAGGTGATGACTGCTATTCTTCAGGGGCAGAGCAGGCGTCCTACTATTACACTAGCCAAGGCTGAGTAGGAGCGTGTGAGCACCCTTCTCAAGGACTTCTGACAGCACGATCCTCCACGTTTCTGGGGTGAGCCAGACCCTACTGCTGTAGAGATATGGTGCTCCGAGGTGTAGAAAATATTTGACACCATGAGATGTACTACCCAGCAGCGAGTCCCATTAGCTGTATTCCTTCTCCAGGGTGAGACTCAGCATTGGTTGACATCTATAGCTCGATCGGTAGCGGCCGATTTCGAGTGGACTTGGGAGGACTTTATAGACTGGTTTGACTAGAAGTTCTTTCCCGAGCATGTGCGCCAGCAACGCACACTAGAGTTTGAGATTCTGGTCTAGGGGGACATGACTGTGTCTCAGTATGAGGCTCATTTCATCGCATTATCGAGATTTGCGATGTACCTTGTTGATGATGAGGGGCGGAAGGCCTGCCGTTTTGAGAACGGTTTGCGTCCTGCCCTCAAGAGCCGTGTGATCAGACACATGCTTCCGACGTTTGAACAGATCGTAGAGAGGACCCAGATCTACGAGTCAGATTGGACCGGTTTGCAAAGGCCCGTGACTAGGGAGAAGATCAGAAGAGGAAGATGCCTTCCAGTAGCTCCCACCAGCAGCATCGTTCACAGCAGCGACGCACGACCCGCTCAGCATTCCGAGCACCAGCAGCACCCCTAGCACCACCTTCGGGACCATTTACAAGTACTTGTTTTAGATGCGGTAGGACAGGACATCGTGTGCACGAGTGTCCCTATCCATGGTAGCAGCTGAGGACACCACATTAGCCTCCACGACAGCCACCACATCAGTAGCAGCGACCACAGCACTAACCTCCAGGGCCTCCCCCACAGCAGCAGAGGCAGCAGATCAGACCGTCATAGCGGCAGTAGCATCAACAGAGACCTCAGAGGGGACCTGCACCTCCCCAACAGGCCCAGGGCAGATTTTATGCCGCACAGCAGGACCCTCAGTCATCAGGAGGGGTTATCGAGGGTACTGTCCCTGTTTCTCCATGCATTGCATGTGTATTGTTTGATTGTGGTACATCACATTCCTTTGTGGCAGATGATTTCTGCCGATCGACCGGTTTGCCGATGGAGTCTGCCCGTGAGGGTTTGTCAGTATCAACGCCCGTATGGAAGACCGCAGTGTTGGGCCGATTTTGGCATCTTGCCTTGTTCTGATTGGGGATATCTTTTTGCTTACTGACCTGTTCGTATTGTCGATGTCCGATTTTGATGTCATCCTGGGCATGGATTGGCTCACCGAGTACCACACCATATTAGACTGCTTCGCGAGGACAGTCACGTTTTGCATACTCGGCGTGCCAGAGTTCCAGTTTATTGCCGAGCCCAGAGGAGAGCAGCTTTCTTGCCTATTGTCGTGTGCCGTTGAGGAGTCAACTGCTTTGTGTATCAACCAGATGCCAGTTGTTTGTGGTTTTCCAGATGTGTTCCAGGAGATTCTGGGGTTACCACCTCGTCGACACACCGAGTTCCAGATTGATCTCGTGCCCGGTACTGCGCCTATTTCGAAGGCCCCGTATCGTATGGTACCATTGGAGTTACGGGAACTGCAGAAGCAGTTGGACGAGTTACGCGAGTTAGGCTTTATCCGTCCAAGCAGTTCGCCATGGGGAGCGTCGGTACTCTTCGTGAAGAAGAAGGATGACTCGTTGAGGCTTTGCGTAGATTACCGTGAGCTCAACAAGGTCACAATCAAGAACAAGTACCCGCTTCCGAGGATCGATGACTTGTTTGATCAGCTGCAGGAGGCGCAGTTCTTTTCAAAGATAGACTTGCGGTCCGATTATCATCAGGTTCGGGTTCGAGATGAGGATATCCCGAAGACAGCTTTCAGGACGTGCTACGGTCATTTTGAGTTCCAGGTCATGTCCTTCGTATTGACCAATGCACTCGCAGTGTTCATGCAGTTGATGAATGAGGTCTTCCATCCGTATCTCGATCAGTTTGTTATGGTGTTCATTGATGACATTCTGATATATTCGAGGACCCGTGAGGAGCATGAGCGGCATCTAGAGATTACATTGCAGACCCTCCGTGCACACCAGCTTTACGCGAAGTTAGAGGAGTGCGAATTCTGGCAGGAGGAGGTGAAGTTCTTCGGTCATGTAGTGATGAGGCAGGGTGTCGCAGTGGAGCCCTCGAAGATTGATGCCGTGCGTTAGTGGGCCAGCCCATGGACGCATCCGAGATCCGCAGTTTTCTTGCTTTGGTGGGCTACTACTGACGTTTCATTGAGGGATTCTCTCGTATTGCAGCCTCGTTGACCAGGTTGACCCGGAAGGGTGCCGAGTTTATATAGAGTGATACTTGTGAGCATGCATTTATGGAGCTGAAAGACCGCCTCACGTCCGCTCCTGTCCTCACTCTTCCCTCTGGGAGTGATGGATTTGTTGTATTTATCGATGCCTTACGAGTTGGTTTGGGTGTTGTCCTGATCAGCACTGGAAGCCGGTGGCTTATGTGTCTCGTTAGCTCAAGGTCCATGAGCTGAACTACCCTACGCACGATTTGGAGCTGACAACAGTTGTCTTCGCACTGAAGGTGTGGAGACACTATCTTTATAGGGTGAGGTTCGAGCTCTTCTCCGACCACAAGATCTTAAAGTATTTGTTCTCTCAGTCTGAGTTGAACATGAGGCAGAGGCGTTAGATGGAGCTCCTTAAAGACTATGATTTTGACCTCTAGTACCACCCGGGCAAGGCGAACGTAGTGGCAGATGCCCTTAACCGTCGGCCACGAGGCCTGGTGGCACATTTGATGATTTAGGAGTGAAGGATGCTCGAGGATGTAGCAGAGTACGACTTCGAGTTTGGTCTGCAGTCCTTTATCGTCTAGTTATCGAGCCTGTCGATTTAACCCTCTCTTGTTGCAAGGGTGATCGAGGCTCAGCAGGCAGATGAGTCGTTACAAGATTACCGAGCAGAGGCAGTATCTGAGAGTCAGTCAAACTTGCAGGTTGGTTCTGATGGTGGACTTCGCTTCAGAGGCCAATTATGTGTCCCAGATGTTCATGAGTTGCGCCGAGATCTTATGACCGAGGCACATCGATCGCGGTTCTCTATCCACCCTGGCTCGATGAAGATGTATCGCGATATAAGGCGTCAGTATTATTGGTCGGGGATGAAGCGCCAGATAGCCAGTTTTGTGGCCGAGTGTGACACGTGCCAGCGTGTCAAGGCTGATCACCAGAGACCCCCTAGTCTATTGCAACCATTGAGCATCCCGATGTGAAAGTGGGAGCACATATCTACCGATTTTGTTATGGGTTTGCAGAGGATTCAGCGCGGTCATGATGCTATCTGGGTTGTCGTGGACTATCTGACGAAGTCGGTACATTTTCTTGCAATTCGTGAGACTTGGCATACAGACCGACTTGCCAAGATGTTTTTTGATGAGATCGTAAGGCTGCACGGTGTTCCTGTTTCGATCGTTTCAGACCGAGACCCGAGGTTCACGTCAGAGTTTTGGAGGAGCTTTCAGAGAGTGATGGGTTCTGATTTGCAGCTCAGCACCGCATATCATCCGCAAATCGATGGGCAGACCGAGAGGGTCAACCAGATTCTTAAGGATATGCTTCGGGCCTGCGAGATTGATTTCTCGGGTAGTTGGATGAACACCTAGGATTGGTTGAGTTCACGTACAATAACAGTTATCAGACGACTATTGGCATGGCTCTTTTTGAGGCATTATATGGCAGACCGTTCAGATCTCTGAGTTGTTGGACCGAGGTTGGAGAGCAGCGTCTCCTAGGTCCTGAGCTTGTGTTGCAGACATTAGAGGCTATCAATATCATCAGGTAGAGGATGCACACTGCTCAGAGCCGGGAGAAGAGTTTTGCTGACCGTCGACGTCGTCCCTTGGAGTTTGTCGTTGGGGACCATGTGTATCTCTAGGTCTCACCCATGAAGGGTGTGGTTCATTTTGGAGAGAAGGGCAAGCTTGCCCCGAGATTTATAAGACCTTTCGAGATCACCGGGCGCGTTGGCACCGTGGCATATTGGCTTGCCTTGCCATCTCAGTTGTTTGGCGTCCATAACGTTTTCCACGTCTCTATGTTAAGGAAGTGTGGGTCATGCATCGTTCCTGTTATTGATTGGCAGTCGTTAGAGGTTCGTGAGGACGCTTCTTACATTGAACAACCAGTTCGTATCCTCGATCAGAAGGAGTAGGTCCTACGGACTAAGGTCATCCCCTTAGTGAAGGTGCAGTGGGGCCATCATAGTGTAGATGAGGCGTCATGGGAGCGCGAGGCGGAGATTCGCGAGCGCTATCCTCATATTTTCGATGTTTGATTATATATTGTACTATGTTTTGATTATATATGATGATATGTTTCCTATTCCCTTATGAGTTATGTTGAGTTGTGATGGTAGTATAAATTTCGAGGATGAAATTTTTATTAGGTGGGGAGAGCTGTAAGACCCGTATCCTAGTTCGTACTATTCGGACGAATCCCGCGATCCTTTCCGTTGAAGTTCGGCAATCCACGATCGATAACCAACTTTTGCGCATGATCCTAAGTCATATCCGGTATATTTGAGTCGGTTTAAGCCGAGACTTGTATCTTAGCGACCGCGCCGTCGCCTCGATTCCAACGCCGCATCTCATGCGGCAATCCGACGCTTAGATCATAAGATGTGAATCGTACATTATAATGACCGTGGACAGCACATTGCAGGTCCCACCCATCCCATGTGGCACTAATCCCTAGGTAATCATGAAAGTGATGACATCACCCTATCTATAGCCACCCTACCCTCTAGCCTTCTTACAAGCAGTTATGGCTAGCCACCCTACCCTTAGCCCTCTTACAACCATTTATTGCAAGCCACCCTCTCTTACAAGTAATCATGGCCTATTTAAGCTACTCTCTCCCTCTCTTTACTACACTCTCTCTCTCTCTCTCTCTCTCATTTTTCAAACTCACATTCCCAAGTAAGGAGAAAAAAATCCCACGTCCATGGCACCCAAGTGTGAGAAAAGTGAGTGTGTTGAGAGTGGCCCATTCCCATCCGTTTAACCTTCATCCTAGCCATTCAAACCTCATCTTCCTCCATAAAAGTGAGACACTAAGAGATTGTCTTTCCAACGGACTAAGGAGATCGACGGTGGGTGCTTCTATAGGCTAGTTTCCATGTTTTTATGATGGGCCAAGTGAGGCCTACCGATCAATGGTATGGATCTCACTTTGGACCCTAAGATGTGGCCGATGGCCCACCTTGATTATCACGTGATGTATGATTGAATGTAAGGGAGGGCTCATAGTGGCGGAGCCCGCCATCACACGTGTCCCACCCTCTATCTCCTTCTCTCTCTCTCTAACCCTCTCTTTTTCATTTTATTATTGGTTGTGTGTGATGATGTGGCCATGTGGCCCACCTGGATGGACCCCACCCTAAGGCATGTATTTGATTCAAGTCATCTATAAGTGGGGCCCACTTTTAAGTGTTGTATCCACCCCCATCCATCACTTGGTGGCCCACGTGGGTAGCCCACCTGAAATCAGCAATCACCCAGCGTCTAGGGACGCTAGACGTTGAAAGGAAAACACAAATATCAGCCTTGGTGCAAGGCAATTTAGGTGAGCCGCTCATGTAGGCCCCACCTTAATGAATGGATTCAATCCACGCCGTCCATCCTATTTACCAGCTCAATTTAGGCGTTGAGCTAAAAAACGAAGCTGATCCAACTTTCTTGTGGGCCATACCTTAGCAAACACTGATTCTCATCGTTTAAAGTCACCTGAATTTTTCTACATGCCAAAAGATGCCCAATATTGGGCTTGATGGATGGATTATGGACTATGGAATCCATTGGGTGGGTCAGATTCACCTGATGCTGGCCCTACCACCGAAAAACCGTGAAAAAAATGTGATTTTTTTAAAAAATATATAAAAAATTGATGCAGCAGGCGCTGCAGCTATCAGAGGCGCAGGCAGTGCCTGCGACATCTGGCGAGCGGACGAGCAGGTCCCATGGCCCCCAGCTGTGGGCCCCACCATGATGTATTTATGATATCCACACGGTCCATTTGGTGGGCCACCACATGAGGTGGGCCCCCTCCAAATTTCATCTACATCCAAGACTCAGGTGGCCCACATCATAGGAAACAGTGTTGATTAAACGTCCATCATCGAATCCTTTTTAAGTCCACAGAGGTTGCAGATCAAGCTGAAATTTGTCTCTACCCTTCGTCCAGGTCTGCCTGACCTTATGAACGGGTTGGATGGAAGATAAACACTATGGTGGGACCCACGTGGGACCCACAGTGATGTATGTGTTTCACCGTCCACTGACCGTGGACGGTGATGTGTGCGTGCGTGCGTGTGTTTATGTGTGTATATATATATATATCATATTATATATATATATATATTATATTGTATATATTATATATATTATATTATATTATATTATATTATATATATATACCTGACGGTGGGCCCTTCATTGAACCCACCTGTTTCGTCCATGCCGCCCGTCTATATGGGATCCACCATGATGCATGTGTTGCATCCAAGCCGTTTAACCATTTGGCAGGTCTGTCTTAACAGGCTTGAGAGTAAAAATAAGTCAGATTTAAAGTTCGAGTGGACCCCACCATTTTATGTAGTGGACAATGACGTCTACCATTCAAAATTTCTAAGGGGCCATTATAGTTTCTTGCTAAGCTGATAGTTGCTTCCACTTCACCTATCACTATGTTAGTTATGAACAGGTTGGATGAGAAATATATGTTATGGTGGGCCTTAGGAATTTTAATGGGGGAAATCATTATCACCACTTATATTTGGTGTGGCCCATTTGATATACATGGGGCCCAATGGTGTGGCCCATTTGCTGAAGATATGACCTACATGAGGAGGCCCATCTTGATGTATTTATGGTCTTCCATTGAGCCCCACCTTGATGTATATATGGCCCATGTGTTTAGGCCCATTCAATGTATTTGTGGTGCATGTTACGAGGCCCATTGTGATGTTTTCAAAGGCCCATGGGATATGGCCCATTGTAATGTACCTAAGGCCCATTAATGTGGCCCACTTAATTTATATAAGGCCCATATGATGCAGCCCATTTGAGGTATCCAAGGTCCATGGGTCGAGGCCCAACGGGATGTCCTTAGGGTCCATTGCAAAGTGTGATTTCCCCATAGTTTCTGTGTTGATATTAGGCAGGCCATGCCTTGAGATCAATGTTGGTTTGACGTCCACATTGTATAATAATGTTGGTTTAATGTCCGCATTATAAATCTCTATAGGGCCCATTGATTGGCCCATAGTGATTATGTGTAGGCCATCTAGGCCCATCTTCAGCATAAGGATAGTCCATTACTTTATAACATGCTCAGTACATTTCCATGATTCATGCGCATACGCATCATATGTATGCTTGATATGAGGAATGTTTGATCATAGCATAAACCGTTGGGCTGAGGCATTTACGGGACTCCTTATGAGACAGAGTGCCCCACATGAGCACGTAGTATGCATGAGATTTCTGCATGATTGTACGATGTGACTCATGCATATCGCATATGTGTGACTTGATCACTGCACACCCTAGCGACATCAGGGCCGTGACCTCCACAGACATGTCGTGGATGGTCGTATCGGATACCTGAAATATTGGCTTTAGTATTGTGGGCACTTAGGATGTCCTTGGGTGAAAATTCCAAAACATTTTTGGTACCAGGAGATGCTCCAACGTTTAGACCGAGTGGATACACGAGCGCTCTATTGCCGAATACCAGTAGGCCGCGTATCCTACTGTGTCGTGGTCGGTTGGAAGTGGGTGTGGCCTTATCCGCCTGAGTGAGGGGGCTATAAGCTAGGCTGAGTTTGACCAGCTTGCAAATGAGTCCGCTATCGACGAGCCAGGTAGGTATTGGCAGACTACTAGTCAGGCAGATAGTGTGGTCTCTTCCACTTGTTTGACTGTGCAGCTAGGGAGGAGGCAGTTAGTGTGAGGTGTATTAGACCCCGGTGATATCCAGAGAGGAACTGTACTGATATGTGTACTTGATGAGTACTGACATGCTTGCTTTTCATCTCGTATATAACATTTGGCTACATAGGCCTCGCATCGCATGACCTTGGTATGGCCAATAGCATTCATGCCTTACATTACATAGCTTTGGTATAGCTGACAGCATTCATGGACTTACCGCATATTTCTGTATTACTCTGATGTTATATACTTGACACTTGTCTTACACACACACTTACACCACCCTCTAAGCCTTTGTAAGCTTATGCACGACCGTTGCGTGCAGGTAGCATTGGATAGCAGCAGCGCTGAGGAAGGAGCGCATATCAGATCTTTTTGGAGCCTTTTGATCACCCAGTATTTCCCTTTTCGCATTGTACTTAAAGTTTTTGATATAGTGGATATGTGGTGATGTTGTTTTGTGACTTGGTTATGCTTGTTGTTACGCTCCATTATAAAAAAAATCATACTAAAAATCCTCCTTGTAGTATCCCAGGATCGAAATCTGGCACATGAGTGTCGGGATCCGAGAATGGGGCCCTACGGAGGCTGTCAGTGTTGGATTTGGCGATCGGAAATTTTGTGAGCCCGATTTTTGAGTTTGGGGTGTGACAGGGATGATAGTATGTAGAATCGCAGGCTACAGGGTTCATCACAAGGGGCTTCTATCCAAACCAGTCCCATACCTAAATTTGGATAGTCAGACTCAATGTGGTAAACTCCTGGTCTCATGTTAGTCGCGCGCCCAACCAAAATCCTCGCCATGAGAAGGTACACGTAACAAATAGTTGTGCATCACCAGCTCGAGTGGATAGTGAATGAATGAATGAATATGCAATTCCTGCTCAATAAGTTCACATATCAGTACGATTCCTCTCTGAGGAATCATCGAGGTCTATTAGACTCCAAACCAGATTTCTACCCTATCGCCCGCAATAAGGTGAGTGGAAGAAACCTCTCTATCTGTCTGTCAATATCGGGCCCAGCTCGTCGATAGCGGACCCATTTCTTGAGATGGTCAGACTCAGCCTAGCATTGACCCCTCCTCTAGGGCAGGTAAGGCCGCACCCCCTTCCAACCGACCACGATACAGTGGGAGACGCGGCCTAACGGTATACGGCCCTCATGCGCTCATGCATCCACTCGATCTAGATGATGGAGCAATCTCTGGAACTAAGAGGGTTCTGAGATTTTCACCCAGGGATATCTATAGCATCCCATGTATAACAGATTTTTGGTGTCCCATCTGACCATCCATGATATGCCTGTGGAGGCTACGGCCCCGATGTCGCTAGGGCGTACAGTAATCACAATACACAATACAAGATGTATGAGTCATACAATTCAATCATGCATCAATCCTGTGCGTATCGTGTGCTCATGTGAGACAATCTCCTCCTATTAGGGAGTCTCATAACAACCAGCACTATGACATATGTAATGGTCAATCATATCTCATAACAAACATGCAGATGATGTGTATGGGCATGTATTATGATACTATGTTGTCACATACTCATAATTGGTATCAATAACTAGTATCGACAATCGACCTCGACAATGTGGACATTTAACCAACATTGCCTCCAAGGAATGACCCACATAGAGCCTAACATATAGTGGACCCATGGCCTCACCAAATATACAACACCATGGGCCTCACTCAAGAGCTTTATACACATCACGATGGGCCTTTTACATGGGCCTAACATACATCACAATGGGCTACATCACCTGGCCATCAAATGCATCTCAATGGGCCTCATCAGATAGGCCTCATATACATCACATTGGGCCTTAAACACGGGCTGAATACACATCACAACGGGCCTCAAATACAGGCCATGTATACATCACATTAGGCCTCAAACATGGGTTATATGCACATTACAATGGGCCTCAAACACGGGCCGCATATGCAACTCATTGGGCCTTGACAATCGGAATCGGCCTCGATAATCAGAATCAGTATTGACAATCGAAATCAGCCTTGACAATTGGAATCGATATCGACAATCAGAATCGGCCTCGACAATTAGAATCGAAATCTGCCTCGATAATTGGAATCAGTATCAACAACCGGAATCGGCCTCGACAACAGGAATCGAAATCGGCCTCAACAATCGGTACCGATAATCAACATCAATAATCAGCACTGACGATCAGCATCGATAATCGGCATCGACAACCAACATATATAAACAAGGTGGGGTCCATAGATGGACAACCAATCAACCATAATATAAAGATCGGCCCTCGGCCATGGTTATATCAAATCCAATAGCACTGAGCCATCCGTTTATGGCAAATGGGGCCCACTTATTTGGGTTAACCCATAAGAGAATGATGAGAATGGGCCTAAAAGGCTTAAGGGAAGGTCACAATGTAGACATCCAACCATCATTGCCCATCAATGTGGACAGCTAACCAACATTACTTCTAACGAGTGGCCTACATAGGGCCAAACATATAGTAGGCCCATGGCTTCACATACAATCACGATGAGCGTCATTTACGTCACATCGACCTCGTTATATGGGCCAACAAACATCACATCAGGCCTTGAATACACAATAGGTGGGCCTTGCACCTGGGCCTCAAATATATCATATGGGCCTCATCGCACGAGCCTCAATACTAGGCCTCATATATCAAGTGGGCCTCATTACATGGGCCAAAATACATCATGATGGGCCGCACCATGGGGCTTCATGTATATCAAATAGGCTGCACCGATGGGCCTCATGTATATCAAATCGGGCCGCGCCAATGGGCCTCATGTATATCAAAGCAGGCCCACCCTTATGTATTTTTGAGATCTGACCTATTCATAAGTTAATATAGTGATAGATGAAGTGAAAACAAATATCAGCTTACTTGGAAACTACTGTGGCCCTTAAAAGGTTGAACAGTGGATATTACTGTCCACTATTTAAATGGTGAGGTCCACCTAAACTTTAGATTTGACTCATCCTTGCACTCATGCCATATAATGATATCTCAAAATGTTTGGACGATATGGACACAAAGTATGTATCATGGTGGGCGCCATCGTCCAAACAACGGATAGTGTAAAAATACATACATCAATGTGGGGCCAGCGGGCTCGTTGCCATCAGAGGAGCAATCATATAGCTGTTGTACATGCAACTTATGCTGCTCTAGAATGGTAGAGGTGGGTCCCATGTAGGGCCCACCATTATTTATATATATTCAAAATATAATATATAATATATATAACATAATATATATATATATATATATATATATATATTGATCAACGTCCAGGCCCTGGACGGCCCGGACGGCTACACACGTCAAGGTGTATCCCCACACCAGAGGTGGGTCCCACCATCCTTGGATGGTGGATATATCATATACATCAGGGCGTGGCCCACTCCAATGGATGGACGGCGTGGATGGGTCCCACAGACCTGGCTAACGTTAGTAGGGCATCTTGAAAGGCTACTGCTCGTTGCAGCCGTTGCTATAAAAGGGAGAGGTGGGTCCCACGTAGGGCCCGCCATCATGTATATTATATATATATATAATATAATATTTATAATATATAAAGTATTATATATTATATCAATGTCCAGGCCGACAGTTGTATACATCCACACGTGCCATGGTATATATATAATATATTATAAAATATATATTATTATATTATATAAAAAGAAAAACAAAGGAGGTAGCTAGGTAGTACACTCCAACGTCAGCTCACACTTCACTGTTGTTTTGGATCGGTCTGATATTAGTGTTTTCTCATCATCCAGGTCCACTAGATGGCCTAGATAAAGCAGATGGATGGCGTCGATAGAATACATAAATCATGGTGGGACACACCGTTTTGGATGGATGAACGAAGTGGATTAGGATAAATACATCAAGGAGGGCCCCACCCACACGTGTGGGGAGGGCCACGTCCTAGATGGAGGTTGGGATGACATATAAGCATCATGGTGTGTCTCATATGGGTGGGGTCCACCGGTAGGTGGCTTGGATGTAAATATCATGGTGGGCAACACACCTCATCATCATCATTACCATACAAAAAAAGAGAGAGAGAGAAAGAGAAAAAGGAGAGATCGGATGGTGGTGGAGGGACCTCGCCACTATGGGCCCTCCATGATCACAATACATACATAAAAAATGGTCCCATCACAAGTGGGCCTTCGAATAGAAAATCAACGGTGGATCACCCATATATTGGGCTCCTTCTTGGTCCGATGGAACACCAAACTCCTTAGCTTTGATTTCAACGAAAGATGATGAAGTTTTTATGGTTGAGATGGGAGATGAGAGGGTAGGAAGTGGGCCACATTAGAGATTCTCTATGAGAGCTTGGGAAGCTCATACTTTGGAGCTTTTGGTTGCTTGGAAATGGGTTTGAGATATGAGAGAGAGAGAGAGGGTTGTAGGGAGAGAGAGAGAGAGAGAGAGAGAGAGAGAGAGAGAGAGAATGGGTGAGGTGAGTGATGGGTGTGTAAGAGCTTTGTTGACTTTTGGGATAATTACGTAAGAGGGGTATGGGTTGTGTAAGGAATTGTTGACTGAAAAGGCCAAGCTATAAGTCCTAGAGAGGGGGGGGGGGTGAATAGGACAATGCCAAATTTAAAATAATTACAGCGGAATTAAATAAAGAGATAGCCAAATAAAGTAAATCAATTCACAATGCTGAAATGAAAAACAACCTCAATAAACAAGTATTGAGAGGCTGATAGAAACGTTGTTTTACGGACAACCTTACACCAAAAACCAAAGTTTATGGTAGGACAACCTTATTTCTAGAAAGGTCTTTGTATCAAGAACTCAAACCAAAGAGGAATAAATATATTCAAACTATACTGAGGAATAAAATGCAATCTCAAATATTGATTGTTCTAAGGACAACCTTGTACCATAAAAATGGCAGGGCAACCTTACTATAACAAGTAGAGAAACTGAAGCTCATAAAACTAAAGGAATAGCAAGAGATAAATTGCGGAAATATAAATCTAAACTATCACAACATTCCTCACTGAGCTTGAAATAAAAGGATTACAACATTCACATCCACATACATTCCACAACTGAATAATTTAAAATAGGAAAATGAAGCACACATCCACATAACACAAAGAGTTATAGTGGTTCGCCTGTGTGTACACCAACTATTCAACAACAGCCATACAGAATGCTACTCCACTCCTAATATCCTCACACAGGGGATATTAGCGTTCACTATCAAATAGGTTTTCACAGGTTCACCTAAAACCTTCACAATTGTGTCTTTTTCAAAGGGCTTACACAATTCAAAAACCCTCACTTCTGAGTTTTCTGGCTCTCCTCAGATAACCAACAAGTTTGAGATTTTTCTGGCATAACCTCAAATAAAACCAAAATACAGTAAATTACAAAATGTAAAATACCTGTTTTTCTTCTTTGATGTAGCAGCCCCGAAGAACCAAGTCGGAGTAGAGATTTGAATGTCAAAGTTCAATGTCCAATACTCACTATATAATGGTTCTAAGTTCTAATAGATTTGAAATTAAAACACATGGGCTAGCTTTAATTGATTTTGATTCCAAAAAAAGGAAAGCAACACTTCCTCTTTTCAGATCAGATTGGAATACAAGAAATAAAATCAATTTAAAAAGCTATAGAAAGAAAATATTAAATATGCACACTTAGCTTAGATAGAGCACAGACGAATCTCTCAGAAGGCCAAATTAAATTAGCTTGATTTTCTTATTTTACCTAAGATTCATGCTCTATTAATAAGTGAGCAAAACACGTCTTCGACTAGTCTTAAGTCGCTACGACTGGTCGAAGACCAACTGATATTTGAAAATTCGAGCGCGATAGGATAAGGCAGTTTCACGACTAGTCATAGGTAGACTACGACTAGTCGAAGGACACCTTTGACTGGTCGAAGGTTTCTCATGACTGGTCGAAGCAAGTCAAATTTCATCGCTGGACTTTGAGTCGTAGGTCTACGATGGGTCAAACAATTAGTCGACACTGTTCATATGACTAGTCGAACAGACTCCAGGACTGGTCAAAGCTTAACTAAAAATTCTAAATTTTTTCAACAAACTTACGACTGGTCCAGGCAATTCTAGGATAGGTCGAAGCAGTGCTAGGATTAGTCGAACAAAGTCCAGGACTAGTCTTAGAACAAACCAAACTCAATTATATAAAAGATATGACTTATGTATCCAAAATGGCCTACTCTAAAGGTCAACCTAAGGTTAGTCATACCTTAATAGTAAAGTAAGGACATTGAAACTTAGCAGAATGAGTGACCTTGAGCATAATGAAACTTGAGCTCTTGATGTAGTTTGAACTTGAAAGCTTATATAAATTTTGAGTCTTAAACTACGTCTTCCCACATTGTTGAGTCTTCTTGACTTGTGAACATAGCTTGTCTATCGAAGCTGATCTTGTGAGAATTTTGTCTTGACTTGACATACCATTTGTAGAGCTTTGTTCTTCACATATGCAAGCTTCATAACAAGATACATACAGTGTCTTTTGGCACCTCAAATTTGACAATATAGTGAAGCTATCAACTATAGCACTTACAATCTCCCCCTTTGTCCAATTAGTGACAAAACACACTTACAAGATATATTTCATAAAGCAGAATATTTGAATTGTGCACCAGTCAATAACGAATCATGCACTAGTTAATATCAACCGACACATATACATAAGCATGAACCTGCAAATCAATTCAATATATATTCTCTGCAATCTCTGCATATATCCCCCTGAGTATAACATATATCCATTAACCATTAACCATCCATTCATTCACTCCCTTTTTGGCACAATAGGACAAAGGAAGCACAGAACAGATGTCTAAAGAGAAAATAATTAAAAAGATATAGGAAAGGTAACAGGACAAGATATGTAACATCCCAGAAAAATCCGTACAAAGACCCGAGTACCACCTCAGGCAGAAATCACTCAGGACAAGATCCTTTAGAAATTAGACGAAATTAACTAAGTGGTAAACTAGATTAGCTATGAAATCCATTTGAATCACTTTAAATGTGATCTGCAAGACCCAAAACTTGTAGAATCATTGACACTAGGTTACCTTAAAATTTAAGATCAATCTCATTACCCAGTTGCTCTTGGGAGCACATTGAAACTCCGTATCGGATCTGGACCGTCGAAAGTCCAAATAATACGAAGTTATATAATTAGGACCGCCTTACTGGGCTTGACAACCATCTCAGAAATCAAATCCAAATAGTGTCCCGGGGCTATTCGTTTGAGCCCGGAGTGAAGAGTGTGAGAAAATGTGGTTTTCTTTAGAAATTAAATCTCATTTAAGTAATCTGAGACTTATCACTTATGGGCCGAATATAAGCAATCAGACCATCAGAATCTGACCCAAATATACCCTTAGATCAGGAGAAATTTCATACACAGGTCAGTGTACTTGTGGCCCTCATCAAGTTTCAGTGACCGTTGAACTGAAACGGGTCCGCCACATGCGATCTGGAAACTCGATTGGAACGAAAACTTAACTTGACCTAGATCTAAGGTCAGTGAGCTTAAGTCCGACCTTTGGCTCAAGGGGGGCTTCGAAAATGCTCCATTGAGCTGAAACAGACACTCTTTGGCTATAACCTAAGTATACCTTGGCCCTGGGGCCATTTCCATCAGTTTTAAGCCTATATAAGGACCTTAAGCCCTCACTCTCTCATCCCATACGAATTTGGGAAACCCTAGGAGAGAGAAGAGAGGAAAGAGAGAGTAAGAGAGAGAGCGAGAGAGAGTTGGAGTTCATCCATGGGATTCAATCCTATCATTCCACGGACTGAATCAGCCATTCCGTACCACTCTACCGGCGATACCGATCCCGTTCTTAGATAAGAAAACCTAACCCTAATATGTTTTCAGGTTTCAGGTAGTGTAGGTTATGAAATAACTAATCCAACTCATGCTATAGGTTGATATACCCTTGTTGACGAAGCCTTAGAGTTTCTAGCGAATTCGTTACGCTTCTACGGCGTAAGGTGCGGACCTTAAACGTATAGGTTATGGTTTTCAAGCCTTTCAATGTCAGTTAATGATATATTACTGACGTGGATGCTATTGCACATGTACAAAGTGCTGTCCGTTTCATTTTTCAGATATACGTTAACTATGTTGAATATACTGTATTCCTCGTATTTGTAGAAAATACCGTATACGTATGAAATACGAATTTGTGCTTGCCATGATTAATTATTGTCTATGTATGCTAGATGCATGTGTATCAACTTTTGGGTGAACGGATTAGCCTAATACATGTTATCCCGACATACGTTGTGTATATTATAACGTGTAGCCTAAGTGTTTATAGAAATGTTCGAATGAATATGGAACTATGATTTATGCTTGTTATGACTATTGGTCATGAATGCATGATCGTGGTTCATGTGGCAACTCCTTTGTGAAAGGATTCACTACGACATGCGTTATAACTAGCATATTACAGGTATGTTGGAAGGTGCAGTCTTAGTATTTGTAAAATTGTATGAATGAGTAAGTAGTTAGTAAATTACAATGTATAAGGGTGTTGAGATATGATTCTCAACTACTTTAACTATGTGTATGCTTTCCTTCATGTACCGTATATTATAGTGTTTGTTTATCTATGTAATGCATATGTATAAATCTATGTTTATGTTGTATTCCATAAAATGCAAAAATAAATCCGTGAAGGGTGATGGGGGAGTGGTGTAACGATTCCGTGCAACAGCCCTAGTAGCCCTAAAGCGGACATGGTTGTATGATTTGAACTCTTGATCCATTACTGCTTTAACTATCTTTTAGGATATTTTGTTGTAATTGAATGTGATTGGGGCTATTGTATAGTCCAGAAAATCGGTAACAGAACCTAGATTGGTGGATGATGTTGTTTCGCCACACAGGATGTGTTCGACGAATTCGAGCTGTACTTCAGTTATCAACAGTGGTTAGGCCACAAGGAGTGCTTATGCACTTCATGTCGATCAACTTGATGTGCGCTCGTGCTAGTCGAGCTCGTCAAGTAACCCGATTGGCCCTATGTATGTTCACCATGTTTGGACGCTACTGCTTGAACCTAAGGTACCAAACTCACCAGTGGAAACCCCGTTAACCTTAATACCTTGATTCGCTAAGACTCATGAGCTAGACATAGTGGTATAGGACACCGTGGTCGAGCTGTCGGCCTACGCTGAGGCGACGAGCCTCCCCGTAGTGACCAGTGATCAACCCAGACTAGTGAGCTGAATACGGTGGTATGGGACATTGTATTCGAGCTGTCGGCCTACAATGTTTTGATGACAAAGCCGTGATGGGTGATGGGGGAGTGGTGTAACGATTCTGTGCAATAGCCCTGAAAGCCCTAGATGTGCCCTTTGTAGTGACCTCGAGCATACTCCGAGACTACGTTGACACGACGAGCCTTCCGTAGCAATGAGAGTATAAGCTAGTCCTACCCCATCGCAGCCTGGTTGTGGTCCCCAGTCAAGTTGGTGACGTGCCTTCGAAAATAGACTGCCAGTTGGTAGGGCATTGGTGGTAGTGACCTAGAACTACAACTTCATATGAGATTTACTAGGATTAACGACCCTAGAATGGATCATTGTTTGGGTATTGATATAAGAGAGGTACCTTAGTTTCTCAACCCTGCTGTATGAAAAGGACTAATAAGAACTTGGTAATCATATGCATGCACTGCATTACGCGTGCGTTCAGGCGTAGCAGGTCAAGCACTGAGGCAGTGTTGTTCATGTGCGAACGTGAGATGAAGTCGCTGAGGGAGCGTAGGTGAGGGCATGCATCATGCATTCATACCATTCTTGCATTAACAAGAGTACTTAGGGATGTGTGATTTACTGCTTTATCATTACTGCTTGATTGAATTGATAACATGCTAACCTTTGTTTTATTGTTCCACTGAGTTGATCACTCACTCCCACATTATGGGACGGTGTTGTACACACCAACCAGACCCTGTCTTAGTTACAGGTGATGGCGACGCTCGGGAAGCAGAGCCGAACTTCTATGACGATTAGGAGGAGTACTCTTATATGCAGTTCTCCGATGGCTTTATTTAGGCTCTCCTGATCGGCGGGGCTACAAGAATTATCATTATAAGTGTACTATTTTAACATTTTGATTTTTTGAGACTATTACATGTATATGGTGATTCAGTGTTATATTCATACTCTGGAGACCGATCGTGATCTTTGACTTATATACGTGTATTTATATCTTTCAATCTTTCGCTTGCGTTTTATAACTTGATCTGGAGTATGAATTATTATTTTGTTATAATCTCACTCATGATTAATGCACTAACACAGACAACATTGAATCATAAGCATATATGTTGCATAAGTGATGTTTCGGAACTCGGGAATTGAGTTGCTACTCGACCCCAGATTTTCCGGCCGTTACAAGATATGAGAAAATAGCATAACCAACACACATAATTCATAAACTGAACTAAGTCAAAGATAGCTACAATCTCAAAAACCAATTAAGCGAGTGCAAGAGAAATAAAGTTATTATAGACTGGTAAGCATAAAAGAACTAATCTGAACCAGATGAAGGAGCAGGAATGGAATGATCAAGTTGATGCATGCCCTTGTTCAACCGTCTAAGATACTTGTGCATATACTTGAACTGTAAATTATGGCCAACAGACATGTTTTCCATCTTAATATTCATATTATCAACCTTCTCCTCCAAATCACGCAAACGTCCATCAAAGTCAGATGGTGCATAATCAGGATCATTTGTGGAATCAGAATCAAGTTCTTCAAAAATATCATCCATGTTTATATCATCAGGAGGAAGATCATCAGCTTCTTCCTCATGTTCAGCTTCACCACCAACATTACCAACCCCTTGACCAGGAAGTATAACCAGCTTCATCTAATTAAGGTTAGAATTATTAAATATAAGATTATGGATAGGGGCTTCTTCAACAGGCATGTTGACTAACATATGCGTAACCAACATAGTCATTAAATAAGCAAAAGGAATGTTACTGTGACCTGGATGGAGTCGAAACTGAATAATGTGGTGACAAATCAAGGATGGTAAACAAATATGTGCACCTCTGGCAAAAGCATGAAGAACACGAACCATGAAGGACGTCAATTCAGATTTATTACCAAATCGAGGATACAAGTTAGACACAAAGATTTTGCGAAGAATTCTGTATTTGGGTAACAAAAACTTTGAAGGGAGCGCATTCCCTTTATGTCTCCATTGAGCATCCAAGTTGCATAAATCTCTAGTGAGCATGCATTTTTCAGTGACTAAGGGTTTATCAGATAAGTTATGGATAGGAATGCCCTCATCATTCACAGAAATATCCATAAGAGTTTAAATCAAATGACGATCAACGTCAAATGGTCCTTCTCTTGTGGCTATTGAAAAAGTTAAATTTTCCAATGAAAAATTACTTATATATGCAAACATGGATTGTGCAATGGATCGGTATGCTGGCTCACCCCAATGCAATAAGTTATCTCAACCTACAGTTTGAAGAATGGGAAGGATATCAAATGGGGCAACATGATTAACATCAACTCGATGTTCCACAATAACATTACGTAATCTGATGTCCCAAACATAAGACAGATCATCATCGGAGGCCAGAAGATGATGCTTAGTAAGAGGAGTAGATTTGGAAGAAGATGGACCACGGGATGTTGTCTTTTTACCTTTAGATGTCATTTGTAACAAGGATTCCAAGGAAACAAAGAGTTGCAAAGGATTGAGAAGTGGGTTTTCTCAAATAAGATTTTGAAGAAGAAAAACTCCAAATCTCAATAAAACTAGAAATAGACAACTTCAAGAAAGAAATAGAAGTATACTTGACACCAATCAACAAGAAATAAGCAAATGGAACACTAACCTTGAAGGATTTGGAAGGTGGGTTCGACTGGTCGGGCATTGGCTAGTCAGAGAGGAAAGATGAAATAAAGAAGAAATGAAAATTTCTCCAATATAAGCCAATTACCGCGATCTATGACTGGTCATGGTTATCTTCGACCGGTCGTGCCATGGTAGGTCGAGGAAATCCTCGACTGGTCGAACATCACCAAAAATATGATATCATGCATATTTCAAAAAAAAATTGAATTTTAATCTAGCAAATATATACACTATGATACAAATAGGCATAAATAATCATTTTAGAATGCACATGCCCAGATCAAATTTTATTTTGTTAAACCTGCTTTTGTCGAGCGGTTTAGTGAAAATGTCAGCACGTTGATTCTCGGTAGGGATATATTCCATAAATATAACTTTTTCTTCTACTAATTCATGAATATAATGAACTCTAATGTCAATGTGCTTAGTACGAGAATGCTAAATTGGATTTTTTGAAATATTTATGACACTGGTATTATCATAATATAATAACATAGAATCCTGTTTAATTCCATAATCACTTAGCATACGATTCACACAAACTAGCTGAGTGCACGCATTACCAGCTGCGATATATTCAGCTTCAGCAGTTGAAATGATATAGAACTCTGTTTCTTACTAAGCCAAGAAACTAAACAATTTCCAATATAAAAACAAGCACCACTGGTAGATTTTCTATCATCAAGATTACCAGCCCAGTCAGCATCTGAGTACCCTGCTAATTGAACACTAGTTTCATGAGGATACCAGAGACCGAGATTAACAGTACTTGCGACATATCGCATAATTCATTTAATAGCAATTAAATGCATTTCTTTAGGATCAGATTGATATCTAACACAAATACCAGCACTTAAAGTAATATCAGGTCTACTAGCAGTTAAGTAAAGTAAACTACCAATCATACTCCGATATAATTTTAGATCCACATTTTTACTTACAGAATCTTTTGAGACTTTCAAGGTTGTACTCATAGGAGTATCAAAATTCCTACCATTCTCAAATCAAAATCTCTTAATCAAATTCATAGCATATTTAGATTAGAGATGAACATTCCATCAGGTCGTTGTTTTACTTATAACCCAAGGAAATAATTCTATTCTCCAACCATGCTCATTTCAAACTGAGATTTCATCAAATCTGCAAACTCAATAGCTATGTCAGTATAGGTAGATCCATAAATAATATCATCAACGTAGATCTGAACCATTAAGATATCTTCGTTATACTTCTTAACAAACAATGTTTTATCAACACTTCCCATTTAAAAGTTATGACTGAGTAAAAACTTAGTCAATTTCTCGTACCATGCTCTAGGAGCTTGTTTTAGACCATAAAGAGCTTTTTTAAGACGATATACATGATCAGAAAACTTAGGGTCTTCAAACCCTGTAGGTTGTTCAACATATACTTCTTCATGTAAATCGCCATTCAAAAAGGCACTCTTTACATCAATTTGAAAAATTTTAAACTTTCTAAAGCATGCAATGGATATAAAAAGTCTGATTGATTTAAGACGAGTAACTGGGGCAAAGGTTTCATTGTAATCAATACCTTCAATTTGAGTGTACCCTTGTACAACTAATCTTGCATTGTTTCGAATAATATTCCCAAGCTCGTCAGACTTATTTTTAAAAATCCACTTTGTTTCGATAATATGTTTATCTTTAGGTCTAGGAACAAGATACCAGATATCATTTCAAACAAATTGATTAAGTTCTTCCTGTATAGATACTATCCAGTTTTCATCAAAAAGAGCTTCTTTTACGTTAGATGGTTCTATCTGGGACATAAAACATACATAATTACATATATCCTCAAGTTGTTTATGGGTATGCACACCAATGAGAGGGTTTCTAAGAATCCGTGTAGTTGGATGATCTTTAATAGTCCTCAATTCAGAAATAGGCTGATTAGATGAAGTATCAGGTTTATCAATTATAAGAACTTCATCATTATCTAGACTTGAGACTGGTGTGTTTATGCAATCATTGATGACCACATTAATGGACTCTTGAATCACACCGGTCCTTTTGTTCAGAACCCTATAAGCTCGACTGTTTAAAGAATATCCTAAAAATATCCCTTCATCATTCTTCGTATCAAACTTTCCCAGATTCTCACGATCACGTAAAATGTAGCACTTGCTGCCAAAAAGTTGAAAGTATTTGACAGTAGGCTTTTTTTCAAACCACATTTCGTAAGCCATTTTGTTATTCCCTTTATAAGTGTAAACCTGGTTAATGATATAACAAGTTGTATTGATAACCTCAACCCAAAGATTCTTAGAGAGCTTCATGCTATTCAACATGACATTAGCCATTTCTTTAAGCACTCTATTTTTCCTTTCAACTATACCATTTTTTTGTGGAGTTTTGGGGGCTGAGAATTCATGTAATATTCCCTAGTCGCTACAGAACTTCTTAAAACTATTATTCTCAAATTCAGATTCATGATCACTACAAATCTTACTAACTTGAGAACTCTTTTCAGTTTGAATCCTTTTGAGAACCTTTTTTACTTCGTCAAGGGTTTCTAATTTGTCTCTTAAGAAAATAACACATGTATATCTGGTAAAATCATCTACAATTACCAAGATATATCTTTTGCCACCTCAACTTTCCATCCTTGTAGGTCCTACAAGATCCATATGGAGAAGCTCGAGTGGTCTTGATGTGGTATTGGAATTCACCTTTTGTGTGAGTTCCTTGTTTGTTTGCCAATCTGGCATTCACCACATATTTTATCAAATCTTTGTAGTTTGGGTAGATCTATTACAAGTTCTCGTTTGCTCAATCTATATAGATTTCGGTACTATACATGTCCAAGACGTTTAGTCATAAATCAGTATCGTCTATATGGACCATGTAACAAGATTGACTAGTTGAGCTGGATTCACTTACAATATAGCAGTTTTCAGACGTTCTACGTCCAGTTAAAATTACCGAACCCTTGTTATTTAGAATCTCACAGCTTTGATTAGAAAATCTTACACTATGGTTATTATTGCATATTTGAGATATGCTAAGCAAGTTATGTTTTAGGCCTTCAACATATAAAACATTTTTGAACAAAGGGAGGTTATGAAGTTGAATCGTACCTTGGCCCATAATCTTGCAGTTGCTTCCATCACCAATTGTGACTGAACCATCAGTCATGTCTTTAAGATCGGTGAATAAAGCCTTGTCTCCTATCATATGCCTTAAGCATCCACTATCTAAGTACCACTTCGAATGGCTTGTGGCTTTGAAAGCAGTGTGATCAATCAAGCAAGTAACTTTAGGAACCCATTTCATTACTATTTTGGGTTTAGGAGTATAGTTGGTCTTCTTATATTTGTAATTTTTGTACGACTGACCCACTAAGTTAGATTTTAAGAGTTCCTTAAGCAAATCAACTATTTTTTCAGCTAAAAGGTTTTGGTTTTGATTTTTGTAATTGATATGGTTACCTCTAGTTTTGAAAGATTGAAAAGTTTTAACATTTTTAGAAAACTTTTAACTTGAACTTTTCTCATTTGAGTTAGAGGATTCTCCTTTTACAAACTTGAGAGGAGTATTCTTTTGTTTAGGAGGAATATTTTTGTCATAGACCAAACTAGATCGGTCGTCACATTTTCTTTATCCAGTTAAAAGTTTTTCTAATTTAGGATCACCTAGGCATACTTCCATGTATCCTTTAAACTCAAAAGGGAAGAGACTTCAACTTTAAGTTTATCCTTTTTAGATTTCAGATTTTCAATAAGGGTGGTTTTGAAATCTAGATCACATTTGCATTTTTAAAAATAATCTGAAAGATGAGATTTTTCTAAAACAAGAGACTCAAATCTTTCTCTAAACCCTGAAAACCTTTCTTTATGAAGTTTTAGTTTTACGACAATTTTACAACTTTCCTTGTATAAGGCATTATAAGCATCTTAAAGATCTTCTTCATTATCATGATCTCTATTCAGATTTTCTTCACTAGTTGAATTATCATGATCTGAAAAAGTGAACTTGGGTAGAGTCATAAGGGCCTTAACTTCATTGCCCGACTCGATTTCAGAATCTTCTGATTCAGAAGAGGCTTCAGTAGATTCATCCCAAGTAGCCAACATTCCTTTCTTTTTAGGTTTGTCCTTTTTTAAGACACTTGTTTACTAGATACTCATATTCTTGGCAGTTGTAACATTGACTATCTTTTAAGGATTTCCAAGATTTAGATCTAGATTTAGATCTTTTCTTATTATTTAATTTTTTAAAATCAACCTTCTTTTTTACTTTTGAAAATCTTGTAAAATTTTTTCGCTAAAAGATCCATATCATCTTCAGAATTTTCTAAGTCAGAATTTTCTTGAGAAACACATTTGGAAGACTTAAGTGCAATAGATTTACCTTTAGGATCTTTAAAATTTAATTCATAGGTTTGTAAAGAACCAACCAACTCTTCTACCTCATATTGTCCATATCATAAAGTTCCTGGATCGCGGTTACCTTAGAATTGAATCGTTCAGGTAATGAGCGTAGTATCTTTGCACACAATTTACTTTCTGGGATTTTATCGCCAAGACCCCACATAGAGTTCACAATGTCATTTAATCTAGTGTAGAAGTCCATAAACATTTCATTTTCCTCCATATGAATTTCTTCAAATTTGGTTGTGAGGAGTTGGACTTTAGATTTTTTGACAATTGAAGTACCCTCGTGTGTCATTTCTAATATATTCCATCCTTATTTTGCAGTATCACAGGATATAATTCTTTTGAACTCATTCGGTGATAGTGCACAAGTGATTACATTTAATGCTTTTGCATTGGCACTACTCTCACTTTTATGAAGTGTGGTCCATGAGAAAAATGGTGTTATTCTCATTGATTTTGAACCATTGATACCAGTCATTTTAGTGGTAGGTGGGTTCCATTCAGTCACCATGGAAAGCCACACGTTCTCATCCATGAATTTGAGGAAAATCCTCATCTTGGCTTTCCAATAGGCATAGTTTGAGCCATCAAAGGGTGGAGGCCTAGTGACTGAAAGGCTATCAAAATTTGACATCTTATATATAGCTTAGATCGTTAGCTTAGGAAATGAATCCAAATATAATTCAATTAAAACAAGCTATTAGGCTTTGATACAACTTGAAAAGACCAAGCTATAAGTGTAACGACTCGAAAATTTCCGTACAAAGACCCGAGTATCACCTCGACCAGAAATCACTTAGGATTAAATCCTTTAGAAATTTGATAAAGTTAACTAAGTGCCAAACTAAATTAGCCATGAAATCTGCTAGAATCACTTTAAATACGATCTGCAAGACCCAAAACTTGTAGAATCACTGATGCTAGGTTATTCTAAAATCTAGGATCAAACTCATTACCCGACTGCTCTCGGGAACACATTGAAACTCCGTATCAGGTATAGACCGCACATCGGGAGTCCGAATAATACGAAGTTAAGGACTTAGGACCGCCTCGCCAGGCTTGACAACCATCTCAGAAATCAAATCCAGAAAGTGTCCCACGACTGTTCGCTTGAGTACGGAGCGAGAGAGTGTGAGAACACTTGTTTTCTTTACAAAATAAATATCTCAAATAGTAATCCGAGACTTGTTACTTATGGACATTTTGTAAGCAACCAGACCGTCAGAATCTGACCCAAATACACCCTCGGATCAGGAAAAATTTCATGAACATATCCATGTACTTGAAATTTCAGATCGGGTTTCACGGACCTTTAAACTGAAACTGGTCCGCCACGCGTGATCTGGGAATCTAACTGAAACAAAAACTTAACTCCACCTGGATCCAAGGTTGGTGAGCTTAAGTCCGACCTTTGGCTCAAGGGGGGTCGCTAGAAGTCCTCCGTTGAGCTGAAACTGGGTCGCTTTGGTTATAACATAAGTATACCTTGACCATAAGTCTATTTCGGTATGTTTTTAGGCTATATAAGGACCTTAGAACCCTCTCTCTTACAGACATACGAATTTGAGAGAAACCCTAGAGAGAGAAGAGAGAAAAGAGAGAGAAAGAGTGTAAGAAGTGGGAGAAACTCCCTACTGTTATTCCCTGCCGCTACACAAGCTACACCACCCCATTCGCATTGCTTTCCCAGCGATTCCGACTTCATTTCTAGGTAAGAAACCCTAACCCTAATCTGTTTTGGAGTTGCAGGGGTTGTAGGTTATGAAATAGCTAACTTATTTCATTCTATAGGCTACTAAATTGCCGAATACGGAAGCTTGGCAAACCTATCGTATTCGTTGCGATTCCACGGTAAAAGGTGAGGACTTTAGGTGTATAGGTTATGGTTTTCAACGCTTTCAATGTTAGATAATGATAGATTCATGATCTGTATGCAATTGAACATGTACAAAGTGCTGTCTATTTTCTATTTCGATTAGAGATGAAGAATACAGAATTTTGCATATTCTAGGTATTCGTAGAAAATACCGTATACGTATAAATTTTAGAAATATGTTTGCCATGATTATTTGTTGTATGAATATAATATATATGAATAAAATATTTAGTTGGCGAAAGGACTCGCCATAATACATGATTTGCTAATATACACCATGTATGTAGAATTTGTGTATTCTAGAAGTACCGTATATGTATAAATTTTAGAGATGTGTTTTCCATGATTATTTGCCGTGTGAATATATATGTGTACAATACTTGCTTGGCGAAAGGACTCGCCCTAATACATGTTTTGCTAATATACACTATGTATGTTGTAATAGTGTATTCTAAGTGTTTGTGAAAATGCTTGTGAGAGTAAGTGTTTGGATGATAGTGTCTTAGGTAGGTGTTGTGATGGGATTCTCAACTACCTTAGAGACGTGTATGATTTCCTCCATACGGTTGTTTACTTTAACTGCTTACTTATGAAATATATGTGTTTGTATTCTTGTTTATATAGTGCTTTATAACATGCTTTATAACATGCTTTATGACATGCTTGTTAACTTACTTGAATTACTTTGTTTAATATGCTTTACTCCACATGCTTTGAATATGGATTAATTGCGATTGGGACTATGTTTATAGTCCAGACAATCGGTACTAGACTCGAGTTCGTGGTTGAGATTCTTCTCACCACGTAGGATGTGTTTGACGAACCCGAGTCGTACTTCAGTTAGCGACAGTGGTTAGGCCACGCGAAGTGCTTATGCACTTCATGTCGTTCAGTTGACTGTGCACTAGAGCTAGTCAGGCCCGTTAAGTAACCCGATATGTCTAATGTATGTTCACCATGTTTGGACGCTACTGCTTGAACCTAGGGTACCAAACTTACCAGTGAAATCCCGTTAACTATGGTACCTCGATCCGCTAAGACTCATGAGCCGGGCATGGTGGTATGGGACACTGTGGTCGAGCTATCGGCCTACGCTGGGGCCATGTACCTCCCCGTAGTGACCAGTGAGCAACTAGACTCGTGAGCCGATTATGGTGGTATGGGACATTATATTCATGCTGTCGGCCTACATTGATAAGGTGATGGGGGAGTGATGTAACCATTATGTGTAACAGCCCTTGCAGCCCTTTGTAGTGACCTCGAGCATACTTTGAATTTGCGGTGAGGCGACGAGTTTTGCCGTGGTGTATAGAGT
The DNA here is from genome assembly GCA_030180095.1 of Magnolia changhungtana. Taxonomy (NCBI): domain Eukaryota; kingdom Viridiplantae; phylum Streptophyta; class Magnoliopsida; order Magnoliales; family Magnoliaceae; genus Magnolia; species Magnolia changhungtana. The sequence continues at coordinate 3,806,280 of JASAUF010000101.1, read as the reverse complement.
ATGAACTAGGCCTGTATCTGTATAGTGATGAATCGTTAAAGAGGTGATGGGGGAGTGGTGTAACCATTATGCGTAACAGCCCTGGTAGCCTTTGCAGTGACCTAGAAACACACTATCATATGAGATTAACTAGGACTGATGACCCTAGAATGGATCATGTTTGGAAATGATACAAGGGAGGTACCTTAGTTTCCCAATACTACTGTTTGAAATAGACTAATAACAACTCAGTAATCATGCTCATCAAGCATTGCATGTGCCTAAAAGATGTGGAGCACCGAGGAATGCAAGCATGCCGCGAACGTAAGATGGTGTCGCACGAGGGAGTGTGTGGTGAGGGCATACATCATGACTACATTCATACTTGCATTAATAAGAGTAGTTAGGAGTGTTTGATTATACTGCTTTATCATTACTACTTGACTGAGTTGATAACATGTTAACCTATGCTTTATTGTTCCATTGAATTAGCTACTCACTCCCACATTACAGGACGGTGTTGTGCACACCAACCAAACTCTGTCTCAGGTGTAGATGAGATGATGACTCAGGAGCTTGAGCCGGACTACGACGAGGACCAGGATGAGTTCTCATTTATGCAGTATTCTGGTGGCTTCAACTAGACTGCCAAGATCGACGATACTTGCAGGGTTTACTCCTTAGCTGTACTTTTGACATTTTGTTCATAAAACAGATATATGTATATGGTGACTCAGATGGGTTCATACTCTGGAGATTGAGATAGTTTTGTTTCTTTTACATACATATATATACAGTTTTAGTCTTCCGCTTGCCTTTATACAATTGATCTGGAGTATGAATTACTGTTTTGGTATAATCTCACTCATACTTATTGCTCTAAAATAGACAACATTTAATCATCATTATCTGTGTTGCATAAGTGATGTTTTGGAACTCGAGAGTTGAGTTGCTACTCGACCCTCGAATTTCAGGGCGTTACAAGTTCGTATCAGAGCATGATTTTGATTAAACCGGACCTGAGTTATGTTCCCACGACGTACGCTGACGCATTATAACTTAAAAGGGTGCGAGAATAATATAGAAACAGTCTTAGGTATCCCAATTTCGTCCAACGACAAAGTTCACTGAAAATGGACGCAGAAATCGAGTCTGTACTCAACCCTGGTCACACGGGTCGACCTTAAAACATTCGTAGGCCATCTATTGACGAGTCTAGATCACAATTCCCCCAATTCCAGTCGTTAAAAATCAGTAAAGTTCAGTCTAGATCAGAAATTTCTCGAAAACCACCCAATCTGGAATAGAATGGAGTCGTGGGCCTCCCCACTTAAATCTATAGGGACCCAGGGTAGAACCAAGGTGTAGTTGGCACCTTGGGAGGTTGGGGAACACCACCCAACTGCGGTGGCAGCGTGACGGGCAAAGCAGACCGCGGCGGGACCCGGTCACTACGGCAGGCCGCGGTTGGGTTGGCCCACTAGGGTTGGGCCGGGCCTGGTCATGGTCGGCCTGATCCCTACACACGTTTGGTGTGTGCAAAATTTTCAGGGGGCCCCTATTTCTCTCCAGTTGGAGCCCCACTTCTCATTTCACCCTTCCAAACCCTCCAACTTGCTATCCCCTCTCTCAAAACTCCCTTTCAATTGTCTCATCATTCATTTTCGACCATAACCCACCCACATACATTGATCATAGTAACCCTACCTTCCTACCCTTCCCCTTTCTTTCACATTTGAGCTCCCACACCCTCATTTGAAGCTCAAAATCGTGTAACCTTCTAACCCATCCTATTTCTCCCTTGTTCCTTCTTCATTCCCTATCATTTGGGCCTCTTCAACACCTGTTGGGATGGTAGTTCGTGGAGAACCAAAGAAATCAGCCCCTTTTCTCTCTTTCCTCCATTTTCATGGCCCTTTTCAAGTTGATTACGACCATTTTCTCTATTTCCTCCATCCTCTCTCTCATGGGAAAGAGGAAAACTACTGCAGATGAAGCTGGGCTGAGCCGCCCAGCCCGTTCCAGAAGAAGGGCTGACGTTGAAGCCGACACTAGCACCGTTCGAGAGTATAGGTCGAAGTGAGACCTAGATCCCCAACTTTTGATCAGAGATGCCCTTCCGATAGGCTTCGAATACGGTCATTTTGTTGACCGTAAGATAGTGTTTGAAGCTCATGTGGATGAAAGGATGTTTGGGCTACACCCGATGATGGCTTGGTGGACATCGAATGGGGTCCTATATTTGAAGGCAAGTCTCCTGCATGTGAGAACATGGTTCGTGCCTTCTACGCCCATATCGTAGACCCATCGTTAGAGCCTCTTCAGTTCACGGTCTCTACGAGGGGCATAAGGTGCACAATTATTGTGGTTGAGATGACGCAGATCATGAACATCCCACGTGGTGAAGTACTTCCTAATGACAACTTCTCCAGGAGTGCGCGAGAAAGGGATCGTCGTATGCGATACCTCTGTGGTCGACGGGTTTCTTGGATGCGAGGAAACTGTGTTTCATCGTCGAAGTTGACAGATGACTTCCGTTTGCTCTATTACATTTTCACATATAATGTGTATCCATGGTCGGGTAACCGTACGGAGTGTACTCGGTTGATGGTGGAATTCCTATACAAGATTGGACATGGGGACAACTTATGTCTACCCACGTTCATCCTATTTCAGATAGTTCAGGTCGTTCGATCTGTCAGGAATGACCTCTCGCTCCCATTTGACCGCCTAATATGCAAGATGGCTCATGATGTCGGCTATAGGCTTAACATGGAAGACCTTGCGCCAGTCCGGGTCATAAGTGAGGCTACACTTAACAACATGAAGATCAACCCTCGACAACGGCAAGCCCGACTCGATGAGTCTGGAGATGAGTCGGATAGCGACGGTGAGGAGAGTGTTGACCTCGAGGCAGGAAGCGAAGAAGAAGGCGGTGATGAGATATAGGAAGAGGAGGATGAGGCCCAGGATACAGAGGAGAGTTCACCTCCTGCGGCTCAGGAGTAGGGCACTGATCGGGCTACATAAATGCGCGTTTAGCCCGTCTCGAGGAGGGCCAAGCCGCCCTACAACAGGAAGTCAGGCGGGTCCAAACCAAGCTCAGCAAGGTGTCTCGTACCTTGAAGGCCATCCTGTGCTATCTACAGGACAAGAATGACCCTCCTCCATTGCCTGACTCGGATGCCTAGCCATCCATACTGCTGTTTTGTAGTTGTTTTAGTTTCCTCTGTAGCGGTTTATGTTTTCATGTTGATGGATGTAGTAGTTAGTAGTATGTTTTTGTAGTAGTTGAGCTTGGTTGTATTAGCTCCCCTGCATCTTCTGTCATGATTCATGTAACTCTATATTCCATGTATTATGATAATTTTAGTGATGAAATGCATACAACCTCTTTTGCTATGATGTGTGTGGAATGCTTAAGTGATGATGTATTGTGTTGCCATGCTTTATCTCACATACAATGTACCCTATGTTGTATAGGGCATGCCACGGAGATCTACTACGAGCGTGGCACCCCTCTTGCTCACTGACTCGATGGACCAGACTTCTTCCTGCAGGGGTGGTCCTATGAGCCTGAGTTCTGGCTCTGATCAGCCTTTTGCTGGTCCTACTGGTGGATTGCCACCTTATACACCCCCGGCATCCTCTTCAACGTCATATGAGCCACAGGCTGCTCCACCTCCTGATAAGTTTGAGCAGTTGATGTTGATGATGCATCAGCAGCAGATGCAGCAGCAACAGCAGCTTATGGCCACTATTTTTGAGGCCTTGTCTCAGGGTGGGAGTGCGACTCCACCTCTGACATTTACACACCCTACTAAGATTGCCGAGCCTCCTGCTCAATTTGAGGATGTGCCTCTGCCTACACCTACACCTGTTGCGTACCCTACTGGAGACGTGGGTACTCACGGTCTACTCAAGCGATTCCAGCGCTTGAGGCCTCCGACTTTTATGGGTTCTCACAGACCCGAGGAGGCTGAGTACTGGTTGGACCGCGTCTCGAAGATATTGAGGATGCTGCATTGTTCTGAGGCTGAACAGGTTGAGTTGGCCGCCCTCATGTTCGAGAAGGAGGCTAGCTTATGGTGGGACAGTATACTGCGGACCGTCGCAGTGGGTTATGTGTGGACTTGGGCAGCATTTGAGTTCCGTTTCCACGAGAAATATTACCCTCAGGCCTACCAACACGAGAGGGAGAATGAGTTTCTACACCTCAGACATGGAGGCATGACAGTCACGGAGTATGAGCATCGCTTTATAGAGTTGGGCCGCTTTGTCCTGACTATACTAGTTGATGAGCCGATGCGGATTCGATGTTAAACTGAGGGATTGCGACCTGACATCCGGTCGAAGATGTATTGTATCCGCATACCATCTTATGTGGAGTTGATTCATATGTCTATTGGGGCGGAGTAGGATGTTGATTGGCTAGCACGCTCCCATGGTGCCATGGTTACGAGGCCACGACCAGATGTTCAGGACAGGCCTTTCCTAGGTAAGAGGCCTCGTGCTGACTCGCCTCCCAGGATCGCAGCGCTAGTGGCTCCGATGAGGCATCTTATTGTGACCTGTACGTATTGTGGGAAACAGGGTCATCCTGTTGGGAGTTGTTTCATGCGAATGAGGGATAGCGGGTTCTCTCCGCCGCAGATGATCGGTCGTTCTCGCCCATAGGCTATATCGACTCCACCACTTCGGATGGCACCTGCACATCCGTCTTTCAGACCACCTGCACCTCGTTTCCGGCTGCCTCAATGGCCCATGGTACCTCAGCCTAACCGGCCGCAGCAGGCGCGTGTTCATGCGCTTATAGCAGAGGAACCAGAGACTGCACCTTCAGTGCCTATGGCCTTCGAGGTCACTGCATACCTCCAAGGTACTCCCATCTTCTTACTGGTGGACACTGGGTCCACTACCTCTATGGTTTCATGCACGGCAGTCAAGCGACTGGGTTTAGTTACTGCTCCTACGAGAGGAGTGAGGGTCATCATTGCTACAGGGACTTACTCTAAGGTTACTCGTATGTGTGAGGGCTGCCCGATAGACTTGGGTGGCAGAGTGATACTAGTTGACCTGATCGTCGTCTTCCTATTCTATTACGATGTTATCTTTTGTATGGATTGGCTCATTAAGATGCGAGCAGAGATCGACTGCGAGACTAGGGTGGTGACTGCCTATGGACTTAATGGCACGGCCTTTACTTTTCCTGTTCAGGTCAGTCATGCTACTCGGTTGCGATGTTATGCTTCCTCATTAGAGGCTACTGATGTTATGATGCTTGAGGATACGCCTGTAGTTCAGGCTTTTGTGGACGTTTTTGCACTGATTCCTGGGTTGCCACCTCGGCGCGAGATCGACTTCACCATTGATTTTAAGCCCGGTGCGACACCCATCTCTTTACCGACGTATCGCATGCCTCCGTGTGAGATGGATGAACTGCAGAAACAGATTGACAGGCTGGTAGAGAAGGGCTTTATACGACCTAGTGTGTCTCCCTGGGGAGCACCTGTACTGTTTATGAAGAAGAAGGATGGCTCACTACGGTTGTGTATTGATTACCGTAGGTTGAACCAGGTCATCGTGAAGAACAAGTATCCTTTGCCCAGGATAGATGATCTATTTGATTAGTTGAAAGGAGCGAAGTATTTCTCAAAGATTGACTTACAGTCAGGGTACCATCAGTTGCGCGTCAGAGATGAAGACGTGCAGAAGACAGCTTTCAGGACATATTTTGGGCATTACAAGTTCTTGGTGATGTCGTTCAGTCTTATGAACGTACCGGCCGTGTTCATGGACTTGATGAACAGGGTATTTTGGCCATTCTTATATCGATTCATCATCATATTCATTGATGACATCCTGATATATTCCACGAGTCGGGAAGAGCACGAGGTACACCTGAGAGCGATGTTGGATGCCTTGAGGAAGAACCAGTTGTTTGCGCAGTATAAGAAGTGCGACTTCTGGCAAGAGGAAGTCAAGTTCCTGGGACATGTGGTGTCCAAGGATGGGATAGTTGTGAACATTCCTAAGGTAGCCACGGTTCAGGATTGGAAGCAGCCTGGCTCGGTTACCAAGGTGAGGAGTTTTCTTGGCTTGACAGGGTACTATCGACGCTTCATTCGGGACTTCTCGAAGATTGCCAGGCCGTTGTCATAGTTGACGCGTAAGGATTTGAGGTTCGCCTGGAATGAGAAGGCAGAAGCAGCTTTTCAGGAGCTGAAGGATAGATTGACGTCCGCCCCTGTGCTAGTATTGTCAGAGCAAGGGGTTAAGTATACGATATACATTGACGCATCTCACGTTGGTTTAGGTTGTGTCCTTATGCAGAAGGACAGGGTGATTGCATATGCCTCGAGACAATTAAGGAAGCACGAGGAGAATTACCCTATACACGACCTTCAGTTGGTAGCTGTCATCTTTGCATTGAAGCTCTGGAGACATTACCTCTACGGAGAGGAGTTCGATCTTTTCTGTGACCACAAGAGCCTTACGTATATATTCATGCAGCAAGACTTGAATATGAGGCAGTGCAGATGGATGGAAATCTTGAAGGACTTCAAGTTTGAGGTCTCCTACCATCCTGGCAAGACCAACCTTGTGGCGGATGCGTTGAGCCGCAAGAAGGCTATTTGCGGCTCCGCTGATGATAGCAGAGTGGGATATGCTAGAGTTCGTGCAGGACTTCGAGTAGAAACTCACTGTTGAGGAGCCATTTGAGTGTGTCTCGCATGTTTGTGTGCAACCACTTATTGATGATAGGATCATCGAAGCCCAGGAGGGCGACATACGGTTGTCTGAGCTTCGAGAGCAAGCTAGCGACACCGAGGACTCCGAGTGGAGAGTTGGCACGATGGGGGTCTACGATACCATGGCCGCTTATGCGTTCCTGATATTCATGACTTGTGACAGGAGCTCCTCGAGACTTCTCACAAATCGAAGCTTGCGATACATCTTGGTAGCACGAAGATGAAATAGGATATGAGACGGTCTTATTGGTGGGATGGCATGAAGACCCACATAACAGAGTATGTTTCTCGTTTTCTGACGTGCCAGCAGGTTAAGGCAGAACATCGCCGACCTCCTGGATTGCTTCAGCCCATGCCCATAGCTGAATGGAAGTGGGACTTCATCTCCATGGATTTCATATCGGGGATGTCGAAGACGAGGAAGGGACACGATTCCATCTAGGTGATCGTGGACCGATTGACCAAATTAGCCCATTTCCTCCCTATCAGAGTCACGAACTCTGCAGACGAGCTGGCTAGGCTTTACATCAGAGAGATTGTGCGTCTACATGGAGTTCCCCTAGAGATTGTGTCGGACAGAGACGCACGGTTCATGTCTATCTTCTGAACTCGTATCCAGGAAGCGATGGGTGTGAAATTGAAGTTCAGTACTACATTTCACCCTCAGACCGACGGGCAGACAGAGCGGGTGAACCAGATTTTGGAGGATATGTTGCCGGCCTGTGTCTTGGACTTCAAGGACAGTTGGGATGACTGTCTTCCTTATGAAGAGTTTGCGTACAACAACAGCTTCCAGGCGAGTATTGGTATGGCTTCATATGAGGCCTTGTATGGTCGTCCTTGCAGAGCACCGTACTGCTGGGCTGAGGTTGGCGAACGCAGTTTAATTGGGCCGGAGTTAGTACAGGCAACCTCGGAGAAGATCGACATTATCAAGCGTCGACTTCTTATAGCACAGAGCAGGCAGAAGAGTTACGCCGGTACGAGGCAGCGGCCGCTTGAGTTCAAGGTCAGAGATCATGTATTCCTCAGAATTTCCCCTATGAAGGGAGTCCTTCGGTTTGGGAAGAAGGGGAAGCTCACCCCGAGGCTCATTGGTCCATTTCAGATCCTTGATCGAGTGGGTGCTATGGCATATCGTCTCGCTTTGCCCACACCACTTGCAGCTGTGCATAACGTATTTCATGTATCTATACTGAAGAAGTACGTTCCTGATCCTTCACATATTATCAGCTGGGAGCAGGTACAATTGAGCGAGGATGCTACATATGAGCTGCGCCCCAACACGTATCCTTGACAGGAAGGAGCAGGTACTGCGCAGCAAAGTGATTCCACTCGTGAAGGTACTGTGGACACATCATATAGAGGAGGAATCTACGTGGGAGACAGAAGTCGAGATCCGAAAGAACTACCCTCAGCTCCTCGAGGAGTACGAAAAGGTACTAATTTCGAGGATGAAATTTTTCATTAAGGGGGGTAGAATGTAACGACTCGGAAATTTTTGTACAAAGACCCGAGTATCACCTCGACCAGAAATCACTTAGGATTAAATCCTTTAGAAATTTGACAAAGTTAACTAAGTGTTAAACTAGATTAGCCATGAAATCCATTAAAATCGCTTTAAATACGATCTGCAAGACCCAAAACTTGTAGAATCATTGACGCTAGGTTATCCTAAAATCTAGGATCAAACTCATTACCTGACTGCTCTCGGGAACACATCGAAACTCTGTATCAGGTCTAGACCGCACATCGGGAGTCCGAATAATACGAAGTTAAGGACTTAGGACCGCCTTGCTGGGCTTGACAACCATATCGGAAATCAAATCCAGAGAGTGTCCTACGACTGTTCGCTTGAGTCTGAAGCGAGAGAGTGTAAGAACACTTGTTTTCTTTACAAAATAAATATCTCAAATAGTAATCTGAGACTTGTTACTTGCGGACATTTTGTAAGCAACCAGACCGTCAGAATCTGACCCAAATACACCCTCGAATTAGGAAAAATTTCATGAACATATCCATATACTTGGAATTTCAGATCGGGTTTCACGGACCATTGAACTGAAACTGGTCCGCCACGCGTGATCTAGGAATCCGACTGAAACGAAAACTTAACTCCACCTGAATCCAAGGTTGGTGAGCTTAAGTCCGACCTTTGGCTCAAGAGGGGCTGCCAGAAATCCTCCGTTGAGCGAAACTGGGTCGCTTTGGTTATAACCTAAGTATACCTTGACCATAAGTCTATGTCGGTATGTTTTTAGGCTATATAAGGACCTTAGAACCCTCTCTCTCACAACCATACGAATTTGAGAGAAACCCTAGAGAGAGAAGAGAGAAAAGAGAGAAAGAGTGTGAGAAGTGGGAGAAACTCCCTACTATTATTCCCTGCCGCTACACAAGCTGCACCACCCCATTCTCATTGCTTTTCCGGCTATTCCGACTTCGTTTCTAGGTAAGAAACCCTAACCCTAATCTGTTTTAGAGTTGTAGGGGTTGTAGGTTGTGAAATAGCTAACCTATTTCATTCTATAGGCTACCAAACTGCCGAATACGGAAGCTTGGCAAACTTATCGTATTCGTTGCGATTCTACGGTAAAAGGTGAGGACTTTAGGTATATAGGTTATGGTTTTCAATACTATCAATATCAGATAATGATAGATTCATGATCTGCATATAATTGCACATGTACAAAGTGTTGTCTGTTTTCTGTTTCGATTAGAGATGAATAATATGGAATTTTACATTTCTACGTATTTATAGAAAATACCGTATACGTATAAATTTGGAAGTGTGTTTGCCATGATTATTTGTTGTATGAATATAATATATATGGATAAAATACTTAGTTGGCGAAAGGACTCGCCATAATACATGATTTGCTAATATACACTATGTATGTAGAATTAGTGTATTCTAGAAAGTACCGTATATGTATAAATTTTGGAGATGTGTTTGCCATGATTATTTGCCATGTGAATATATTATATATGCGTACAATACTTGCTTGGCGAAAGGACTCACCCTAATACATGTTTTGCTAATATATACTATGTATGTTGTAATTGTGTATTCTAAGTGTTTGTGAAAATGCTTGTGAGAGTAAGTGTTTGGATGATAGTGTCTTAGGTAGGTGTTGAGATGGGATTCTCAACTACCTTAGAGACGTGCATGATTTCCTCCATGCGGTTGTTTACTTCAACCTCTTACTTATGAAATATATGTGTTTGTATTCTTATTTATATAGTGCTTTATAACATGCCTTATAAGATGCTTTATGACATGCTTGTTAACTTACTTGAATTACTTTGTTTAATATGCTTTACTTCACATGCTTTGAATATGGATTAATTGCGATTGAGACTATGTTTATAGTCCAGACAATCAGTACCAGACTTGAGTTCGTGGTTGAGATTCTTTTCGCCACATAGGATGTGTTTGACGAACCCGAGTTATACTTCAGTTGGCGATAGTGGTTAGGCCACGCGAAGTGCTTATGCACTTCATGTCTTTCAGTTGATTGTGTGCTCGAGTTAGTCAGGCCCATCAATTAACCTGATATGTCTAATGTATATTCACCATGTTTGGACGCTACTGCTTGAACCTAGGGTACCAAACTTACCAGTGAAATTCCGTTAACCATGGTACCTCGATCCGCTAAGACTCATGAGCCGGGCATGGTGGTATGGGACACTGTGGTCGAGCTGTCGGCCTACGCTGGGGCCACATGCCTCCCCGTAGTGACCAGTGAGCAACCAGACTCGTGAGCCGATTATGGTGGTATGGGACACTATATTCGTGCTGTCGGCCTACATTGATAAGGTGATGGGGGAGTGGGTAACGATTATGTGTAACAACCCTGGCAGCCCTTTGTAGTGACCTCGAGCATACTCTGAATTTGCGGTGAGGTGACGAGTTTTGCCACGGTGTATAGAGTATGAACTAGGCCTGTATCTGTATAGTGATGAATCGTTAAAGAGGTGATGGGGGAGTGGTGTAACCATTGTGCGTAACAGCCCTGACAGCCTTTACAGCGACCTAGAAACACAATATCGTATGAGATTAAGTAGGACTGACGACCCTAGAATGGATCATATTTGGGAATGATACAAGGGAGGTACCTTAGTTTCCCAATGTTGCTGTTTGAAATGGACTAATAACAACTCGGTAATCATGCTCATCATACATTACATGTGCCTGGAAGATGTGGAGCACCGAGGAATGCAAGCATGCCATGAATGAAAGATGGTGTCGCATGAGGGAGTGTGTGGTGAGGGCATACATCATGACTGTATTCATACTTTCATTAATAAGAGTAGTTAAGAGTGTTTGATTATACTGCTTTATCATTACTGCTTGACTGAGTTGATAACATGTTAACCTATGCTTTATTGTTCCACTGAATTAGCTACTCACTCCCACGTTACGGGATGGTGTTGTGCACACCAACCAGACTCTGTCTCAGGTGTAGATGAGATGACGACTTAGGAGGCTGAGCCGCACTACGATGAGGACTAGGATGAGTTCTCATTTATGCAGTATTCTGGTGGCTTCGACTAGACTGTCAGGATCGATGAGACTTGCAGGGATTACTCCTTAGTTGTACTTTTGACATTTTGTTCATAAAACAGATATATATATATATGGTGACTCAGATGGGTTCATACTCTGGAGATTGAGATAGTTTTGTTTCTTTTACATACATATATATATAGTTTCAGTCTTCCGCTTGCCTTTATACAATTGATCTGGAGTATGAATTACTGTTTTGGTATAATCTCACTCATGTTTATTGCTCTAACACAGACAACATTTAATCATCATTATCTATGTTGCATAAGTGATGTTTTGAAACTCGAGAGTTGAGTTGCTACTTGACCCTCGAATTTCAGGGTGTTACAATAAGTCCTAGAGGGGGGGGGGGGGTGAATAGGACAATGCCAAATTTAAAATAATTACGATGGAATTGAATAAAGAGATATCCAAATAAACTAAACCAATTCACAATGTTGAAATGAAAAGCAACCTCAATAAACAAGTATTGAGAGGTGGATACAAACGTTGTTCTAAGGACAACCTTACACCAAAAACCAAAGTTTATGGTAGGACAACCTTATTTCTAGAAAGGTCTTTGTATCAAGAACTCAAACCAAAGAGGAATAAATATATTCAAACTATACTGAGGAATAAAATGCAATCTCAAATATTGATTGTTCTAAGGATAACCTTGCAACATAAAAATGGCAGGGCAACCTTACTAGAACAAGTAGAGAAACTGAAGCTCATACAACTAAAATAATAGCAAGAGATAAATTGTGAAAATATAAATCTAAACTATTACAACATTCCTCACTGAGCTTGAAATAAAATGATTACAACATTAACATCCACATACATTCCACAACTGAATAATCAAAAATAGGAAAATGAAGCACACATCCACACAACACAAAGAGTTATAGTGGTTCACCTGTGTACACCAACTGTTCAACAACAGCCACACAAAATGCTACTTCATTCCTAATATCCTCACACAGGGGATATTAGCGTTCAATATCAAATAAGTTTTCACAGGTTCACCCAAAACCTTTACAATTGTGTCTTTTTCAAAGGGCTTACACAATTCAAAAACCCTCACTTCTGAGTTTTCTACCTCTCCTCAGATAACCAACAACTTTGAGATTTTTCTGGCTTAACCTCAAATGAAACCAAAATACAGTAAATTACAAAATGTAAAATACCTATTTTTCTTCTTTGATGCAGCAGCCCAGAAGAACTAAGTCGGAGTAGAGATTTGAATATCAAAGTTCAATGTCCAATACTTTCTATATAATGGTTTTAAGTTCTAATAGATTTTAAATTAAAACACATAGGCTAACTTTAGTTGATTTTGATTCTAGAAAAAGGAAAGCAACACTTCCTCTTTTCAGATCAGATTGGAATACAAGAAACAAAATCAATTTAAAAAGCTATAGAAAGAAAATATTAAATATGTACACTTAGCTTAAATGGAGCACAGACGAATCTCTCAGAAGGCCGAATTAAATTAGCTTGATTTTCTTATTTTACTTTGAGATTCATGCTATATTTATAAGTGAGCAAAACACGTCTTCGACTGGTCTTAAGTCGCTATGACTGGTCGAAGGACCAACTCATATTTGGAAATTCGAGCGCGATAGGATAAGACAGTTTCATGACTGGTCATAGGTAGTCTACGACTGGTCGAAGGACACCTTTGATTGGTCGAAGGTTTCTCACGACTGGTCGAAGCAAGTGAAATTTCATTGCTGGACTTTGAGTCGTAGGTCTACAATGGGTCAAACAATCAGTCAACACTGTTCATACGACTAGTCGAACTGACTCCAGGACTGGTCGAAGCTTAACTAAAAATTTTAAATTTTTTCAACAAACTTACGACTGGTCCAGGCAACTCTAGGACAGGTTGAAGCAGTGCTAGGACTAGTCGAACAAAGTCCAGGACTAGTCTTAGAACAGACCAAACTCACTTATATAAAAGATATGACTTATGTATCCAAAATGGCCTACTCTAAAGGTCAACCAAAGGTCAGTCATACCTCAATAGTGAAGTACAGACATTGAAACTTAGCAGAATGAGTGACCTTGAGCATAATGAAACTTGAACTCTTGATGTAGTTTGAACTTGAAAGCTTCTAGAAATCTTGAGTCTTGAACTAAGTCTTCCCACATTGTTGAGTCTTCTTGACTTGTGAACATAGCTTGTCTATCGAAGCTGATCTTGTGAGAATTTTGTCTTGACTTGAAGTTGATCTTGTGAGAATTTTATCTTGACTTGACATACCATTTGTAGAGCTTTGTTCTTCACGTGCAAGCTTCATAACAAGATACATACAGTGTCTTTTGACACCTTAAATTTGACAATATAGTGAAGTTATCAACTATAACACTTACATTGACTTATGGGATTGCTTGGGGATGTGGTGTGAGGTGCTGTGTACTTGGTTTATGTGATTTATTGATGTGACATTTTATAGAGATTCTCTCAGAATTTGCACGCGCAGCGTTTTCTTTGAACTGAACACGGACCCACATCTCCTGGCCTGGGTATTGGACCGGCGTGCGAGAGGCAGCATCGGAATCGCGACGATGGGGCGGTCGCTAGGGTACAAGTCTCGGGTCGAGCTGACTCTGGAATACGGGATGCGACTCAAGGTTGCACAGAAACATTGATAACAGATCGCGGGTCGCTGAAATTCGACCGGGAGGACCGCGGAAGCCTATGGAATAGTACGGTCTAGGATACAAGTCATACAGCCTTTGTGTGCAATCCTCATGTGCCACATCTCTCTCTTGTCTTAACATCAACGCACAACACCCTGTTCAAAAAGACTTGTGCACAACACCCTCTCCAAAAGGACTTGCGCACAACCCTCTTTCAAATGGACTTTGTCCCAATGCCATCTTTCCCTCGTTGATGTCCTAACCATATTCCTTTCTCCCTTGTCTTAAAGCTAGTCCATAATGCCACTTCCTTAGGATTTTGTCCAAATACCCCTTGTGCGCCATTTCTTGTGGGATTTTGTCCACATACATGGCTCTGTGCGCCACTTCTCAAGGGAGAAGTTGTGCACTTGTCTTGATACAAGGCTTCCTGCACCACTTTCCTCTCTCCCTTGTCCTGATGTAAAGCTGGGGTGCCATTTTCCTCTCTTCCTTGTCCTGATGTAAAGCTGGTGCACCACCTTGAATGGGGCCTTGTCCCAACACCCATGCTTTGTGCGCTCCACAAGGGATGTGCGCTCCACAATTCAAGGGATGTGCGCTCCACATTTCAAGGGATGTTCACTCCATAATTCAAGGAATGTACGCTCCACATTTCAAGGGATTTCTCTCCACAATTCAAGGGTCGTACGCTCCACATTTCAAGGGATGTTCTCTCCACAATTCAAGGGTCGTACGCTAAACATTTCAAGGAAAATGAAGGAAATGAGAAGTACAGAAAGAGAATTGTAAAAGAAAGAAGAATTTGTCCTTGCGACTGGAAGGATGAATGGAAAGACGATCAAGACCTGTCATACAACCAAATCAAGGGCTTCAAGTCTGCATAACCAATTTGCCTTTGCAATGAACATTAAAAGCATCGAAACGCTATTGAAATCTCCATCAGGCTATCTTCTCCTTTGCTCATTATGTTGCATTAATTGTACTCTGTTTTCAGAATCAAGGGAATCCGAGGATGTAAATGAACTCAGAATGAATAAATATCTTGTGATCATTATTCTCTCATTCTTTCTTTGTTATCATTGAATAAATCCCCCAAATCGAATGAATTTGTTTCTTGTTCGAAACAAAATAGCGACTCTATTGGGGATTCTTCTCAATGATAACTGAGAAAACATTTA
This sequence comes from Magnolia changhungtana, assembly GCA_030180095.1. Taxonomy (NCBI): domain Eukaryota; kingdom Viridiplantae; phylum Streptophyta; class Magnoliopsida; order Magnoliales; family Magnoliaceae; genus Magnolia; species Magnolia changhungtana. The sequence continues at coordinate 3,791,170 of JASAUF010000101.1, read as the reverse complement.
GAGAACTTTTATCACTTTTTGGCATCGTATAGACACCAAAATGGTGACTCTTAGTGGGAACATCCTCCCCTTCATCTCTAATAACATAGTATAATTTTATTTAAATAAAAATAACTAACACTCTATTCTGAATGACAAGTATACCGTAATGACTTTCTTCCAACTAACTTAACAGGAATTAACACTTTGTTTAAAAGATTCCTAAATTGCTACTACAAAAAGCACCAGAAAAGGTCAAATCAGTTGCAATCAAGGACTGACAATGTCAACTAATGTTCGGAATGATTTCTACTTCACCGATAGCATAACAACATGATAAAGGATGGATGATGGTAACATCCAAAAGACAAAGGGTTTGATCCTCTCTCACAAAGAATATTATCCTGCCGAGTCTGGATAATAGGTCGATCATGCGCAATACTACGAGGCGCAGTTTTACTTCACTCACTCAGTTCATCCTCCTCGACGGCATCAGCAATATAGTTTTCACTTTCTCCTTTGATATCAAAACATTCGAAGTGTGTAGGAGAAAAGGAAATCAGTATATTCAAAGTTTTCACCAGAAGAGCATGTTGCTGAAGAAATCCCCAACTTTCCAACAGTGACTATTGTGAACAACAGTAAACTTTAAGGAAAGTCTTCAGATGAGAAGTTAGTGCTACTAAATTGGTCGTTGCTTACTAACAAGAAGACGAGTTAATTAACAAATTCATCAGCCAATGAAAAACCCTGGGGGCATTGTGTTCCCAATTCGACAAAGAAGAATATTTCGAGATTTGATTATAAAAATTACAATTTGAAAGGAGTCAAAGTGAAACTGTTCAACTCCCATATGGATCAGCTATTTCAAAGTATTAAGAGAACAACAACAAATGACAGAGGCCATTCACAATTTAATAGAGTAGAAGAGCCAGTTATGTTATGTACAAAATGCATAAAACTAGACATTACATTAGAACTCAATGATCAGAATATACAGATCTTTTAAGATTTAATTATAAAAGTTGGCAATTTAGAAAGAATGAAAGTAAAGTTGTTCAACTCTCATATGAATTGGCTATTTGCACTACGCCAAAATAGTGAAAAAAGGACGGTCCAAAATCGTCTCAAATGACCAAAAAGGACGGTCATGGACCGTCGCATAGGCAGTCAAATTTTGACGTGTCCTATTACTTAAAAGGACGGTTGAAAACCGTCATTCTTATTGACAAAAAAAAAGACGGTCATGGACCGTCCTTCAAATGGACTGTCATGGACCGTCTCTTATGAGCCTAAAAAGGACGGCCATGGACCGTCCTTTAAAAGGACTGTCATGGACCATCCTTAGAAAAGACTATCATAGACCGTCTCTTATGAGCCTTCAAAGGATGGCCATAGACCGTCCTTTAAACGAACGGTCATGGACCGTCCTTAAAAAGGACTATCATAGACCGTCTTGTATGAGCTTTTAAAGGACGGTTATAGACCGTCCTTTAAAAGGACTGCTATGGGCTGTCTCTTATCACCCTTAAAGGACATTTCAAATTTGACCTGTTACAATCTTCTTACTGATATACACCTGTTATACAATATATTTCATCACATTCACATTCACATTCACATTCACATCCTGATATACACCTGTTATACAATATATTTCATCACATTCACATTCACATTCACATCCGGATATACACCTGTTATACAATATATTTCATCACATTCACATTCACATCCTGATATAGACCTGTTATACAATATATTTCATCACATTCACATCCTGATATACACCTGTTTACAATATATTTCATCACATTCACATTCACATCCTGATATACACCTGTTATACAATATATATCATCACATTCACATTCACATCCTGATATACACCTGTTATACAATATATTTCATCACATTCACATTCACATTCACATTCACATTCACATCCATCTAAACCCAAACTCACACAATCTTCCTGATATACACCTGTTAAACATTATATTTCATCACATTCACATCCATCTAAACCCAAACTCACACAATCTTCCTGATATACACCTGTTAAACAATATATTTCATCACATTCACATCCATCTAAACCCAAACTACGTAAATCCATCCAAACACACAATCTTCCTGATATACACCTATTATACAATATATTTCACATTCACATTCACATCCATCTAAACCCAAACTATGTAAATCCATCCAAACACACAATCTTATCCACATTACATTCATCCACGCATAATACATATAAGTTTAACTTCATAAGTAAAAAAACAATCTTATCCACATTTCATCACATTCACATCCATCTAAACCCGAACTACATAAATCCATCCAAACATAAACTACATCTATCCAAACACAAACAATCTTATTCACATTACATTCATCCACACATAATACATATAAATAAGTTTAGGTTTAGGTTAGGTTATAATCTATTTGTTTAGGAAATTGAGAATAGGTTAAGGTTTAGGTTTAGGAAATCGGGTTCGGGTTCGGGATCGGGTTTAGGTTTGGGTTTTCAAGTTTAGGTTTAGGTTTAGGTTAGGGAGTTGAGATTAGGATTAGGTGTAGGTGTAGGTTTAGGGATTTGAGAATAGGTTAAGGTTTAGGTTTAAGAATTCGGGTTCGAGTTCGGGATTGGGTTTAGGTTTGGGTTTTCAAGTTTAGGTTTAGGTTTAGGTTAGGGAGTTTAGATTAGGATTAGGTTTAGGTTTAGGGAATTGAGAATAGGTTAAAGTTTAGGTTTACGAAATCGGGTTCGGGTTTAGGTTTGGGTTTTCAAGTTTAGGTTTAGGTTTAGGTTAGGGAGTTTAAATTAGGATTAGGTGTAGGTGTAGGTTTAGGTTTAGGTTATAAGCTATAGGTTTAGGGAATTGAGAATAGGTTAAGGTTTAGGTTTAGGAAATCGGGTTCGGGTTCGGGATCGGGTTTAGGTTTGGGTTTTCAAGTTTAGGTTTGGGTTTAGGTTAGGGAGTTGAGATTAGGATTAGGCGTAGGTGTAGGTTTAGGGATTTGAGAATATATTTAGGTTATAGGTTATAGGTTCAGCTTTAGGTTTAGGTTAAGGTTAAGGGTTTAGGTTTAGGTTATAAGCTATAGGTTTAAGGAATTGAGAATAGGTTAAGGTTTAGGTTTAGGAAATCGGGTTCGGGTTCAGGATCGGGTTTAGGTTTGGGTTTTCAAGTTTAGGTTTAGGTTTAGGTTAGAGAGTTGAGATTAGGATTAGGTGTAGGTTTAGGTTTAGGTATTTGAAAACAGGTTAAGGTTAAGGTTTAAGAATTCGGGTTTGGGTTTGGGATTGGGTTTAGGTTTGGGTTTTCAAGTTTAGGTTTAGGTTTAAGTTAGGGAGTTTAGATTAGGATTAGGTGTAGGTTAAGGTTTAGGGATTTGAGAATAGGTTAAAGTTTAGGTTTAGGAAATCGGGTTCGGGATCGGGTTTAGGTTCGGGTTTTCAAGTTTAGGTTTAGGTTAGGGAGTTTAGATTAGGATTAGGTGTAGGTGTAGGTTTAGGAATTTGAGAATAGGTTAAGGTATAGGTTTAGGTATAGGTTAAGGTTTAGGTTATAAGTTATAGGTTTAGGGAATTGAGAATAGGTTAAGGTTTAGGTTTAGGAAATTAGGTTCGGGTTCGGGATCGGGTTTAGGTTTGGGTTTTCAAGTTTAGGTTTAGGTTTAGGTTAGGGAGTTGAGATTAGGATTAGGTGTAGGTGTAAGTTTAGGGATTTCAGAATATATTTAGGATATAGGTTATAGGTTTAGGTTTAGGTTTAGGTTAAGGTTAAGGTTTAGGTTTAGGTTATAAGCTATAGGTTTATCGAATTGAGATTAGGTTAAGGTTTAGGTTTAGGAAATCGGGTTCGGGTTCGGGATCTGGTTTAAGTTTGGGTTTTCAAGTTTAGGTTTAAGTTTAGGTTAGGGAGTTGAGATTAGGATTAGGTGTAGGTTTAAGTTTAGGTTTAGGGATTTGAAAATAGGTTAAGGTTTAGGTTTAAGAATTTGGGTTCGGGTTTGGGATTGGGTTTAGGTTTGGGTTTTCAAGTTTAGGTTTAGGTTAGGAGTTTAGATTAGGATTAGGTTTAGGTTTAGGTTTAGGTTTAGGGATTTGAGAATAGGTTAAGGTTTAGGTTTAGGAAATCGGGTTCGAGTTCGGGATAGGGTTTTAGGTTTGGGTTTTCAAGTTTAGGTTTAGGTTTAAGTTAGGGAGTTGAGATTAGGATTAGGTGTAGGTTTAGGTTTAGAGATTTGAGAATACATTTAGGTTTTAGGTCATAGGATTTGGTTTAGGTTAAGGTTATAGGTTTAGGTTAAGGTTTAGGTTTAGATTTAGGTTAAGGTTTAGGTTAAGGTTATAAGCTATAGGTTTAGGGAATGAGAATAGGTTAAGGTTTAGGTTTAGGAAATCGGGTTCGGGTTCGGGATCGAGTTTAGCTTTGGGTTTTCAAGTTTAGGTTTAGGTTTAGGTTAGGGAGTTGAGATTAGGATTAGGTGTAGGTTTACGTTTAGGGATTTGAGAATACATTTAGGTTTTAGGTCATAGGTTTAGGTTTTAGGCTTAGGTTTAGGTTTAGGTTAAGGTTGAGGAAATTGAGAATAGGTTAAGGTTTAGGTTTAGAAATCGGGTTCGGGTTTGGGATCGGGTTTAGGTTTGAGTTTTGAGTTTAGGTTTAGGTTTAGGTTAGGGAGTTGAGATTAGGATTAGGTGTAGGTTTAGGTTTAAAGATTTGAGAATACATTTAGGTTTTAGGTCATAGGTTTTGGTTTAGGTTAAGGTTATAGGTTTAGGTTAAGGTTATAAGCTATAGGTTTAGGGAATTGAGAATAGGTTTAGGGAATCGGGTTCGGGTTTAGGTTTGGGTTTTCAAGTTTAGGTTTAGGTTTAGGTTAGGGAGCTGAGATTAGAATTAGGTGTAGGTTTAGGTTTAGGGATTTGAGTTTAGGTTATAGGTTTAGGATTAGGTTATAGGTTTAGCGTAAGGTTTAAGTTATAGGCTTAGGTCATAGGTTATAGGTTATATGTTTTGGTTAAGGTTTAGGAATTCGAGTTCTGGTTCGGGTTCGGGTTTAGGTTATAGGTTTTAGGATTTGAGAATAGTTTTAGGTTATAAGTAAGGTTTTAGGTTTAGGTATAGGCTTAAGTTATAGGTTATAGGTTATGTTTAAGTTAAGGTTTAGGAATTCGGGTTTGGGTTCGGGTTTGGATTCGGGTTTAGGTTATAGGTTTTGGGATTTGAGAATAGTTTTAGGTTATAAGTATAAGTTTAGGTTAGGTTATAGGTTAAGGTTTAAGGATTTGAGAATAATTTTAGGTTATAAGGAAGGTTTTAGGTTTAGGTATAGGATTAAGTTATAGGTTATAGGTTATATGTTTAGGTTAAGGTTTAGGAATTCGGGTTCGGGTTTGGGTTTGGGTTCGGGTTTAGGTTATAGGTTTTGGTTTAGGTTTAGGTTTAGGTTTAGGTTATAGGTTATGGGATTTGAGAATGGGTTCGGGTTTAGGTTATAGGTTTTGGTTTAGGTTATAAGTTATAGGTTTAGGTTTAGGTTACAGGTTTTGGGATTTGAGAGTAGGTGTAGGTTAAGGTCATAAGTTTAGGTTTACGAAATCGTGATCGGGTTCGAGTTCGGGTTTAGTTTTGAGTTTTCAAGTTTAGGTTTAGGTTTAGGTTAGGGAGTTGAGATTAGGATTAGGTGTAGATTTAGGTTTAGGGATTTGAGAATACGTTAAGGTTTAGGTATAGGAAATTGGGTTCAAGTTCGAGATCGGGTTTGCGTTTGGGTTTTAGGTTTAGGCTAAGCGTTTAGGAATTCAGATTCGGGTTCGGGATCGGGTTTAGGTTTGGGTTTTCAAGTTTATGTCTAGGTTTAGGTTAGGGAGTGGAGATTAGGATTAGGTGTAGGTCTAAGTTTAGGGATTTGAGAATACGTTAAGGTTTAGGTATAGGAAATCAGGTTCGGGTTCGAGATCAGGTTTACGTTTGGGTTTTAGGTTTAGGCTAAGGGTTTAGGGATTCAGATTTGGGTTCGGGATCGGGTTTGGGTTTAGGTTTAGGTTTTACGTTTAGGTTAAGGTTACAGGTTGAGGTTATAGGTTTAGGTTTAGGTTATAAGTGTAGGTTATAGGTTATGGTTTAGGGAATTGAGAATAGGTTAAGGTTTAGGTTTAGGAAATCGGGTTCGGGTTTGGGTTTGTGTATGGATTTAGGTTTGGGTTTTCAAGTTTAGGTTTAGGTTAAGGAGTAGATTAGGATTAGGTGTAGGTTTAGGTTTAGGGATTCTCTAGTATTATCTACTATTAAACCTAGTATTATCTACTACATACTAGTAACATACAACCAATATTGGGGCACCATACCATAAGCTACAAGAATCATGTCCCCCTAAACAAGGTATCCTCCATTGATAACACATATATATATATATATATTATAAGTTTTTTATTTTCATTTACATTCCCAAATACATTCATCATCCATCCAAGAAAATTGAAACAAGTACTATCAATCTATCTTATCTTACCAACCGCCTTATGTTTCTTTTCACCTTTGTAGCTCTCAAATTTGTTGCAGCTGCTAGTTCACCATCAGTAGTCTCCCTAACCAAATCTTTGTGCAATCCCTCCATTTGAAGCAGTGGCTGAAGTTACAAAAAGTAGGACTGATTAGTCTTTCCATGTTTTGAAAACAATCAAATTCTTTATTTTTTGCTGCAAGTCTACTTATAATTATCATTGGCTCTTAATCTATTTATAATGAAAATCTTAAATATCACCTGATAATGCTCCTTTGATAAATGCCCTGTTTGGAACAAATAATTTGTTTCATACATACATGTGTTTTATCATAAAACCATGCATGATGCATCCATACAAAAAAATAAAACTAAGCCATGGATGGAAATGAGAATTACTGCTAACTTGCATATTACCAATGATAAGTGAAAATAAAACCAAGGCACAAATGCCGCTACTGCAATTGTTGGTGCCTGCATATATAAAATACATTTTATAGCATTTTATTGGCAATTATCAAATAAAATCGGACCATAAAATTCTGGCAGTTGTGCTTTATTCATGATGGAATTATTCAGTTATTTGTCAAAGAGAGAGTGCACCAGCATTGCATGAGAATTAAGATCCCTATGCACCAAATGTTCATAAAGATTTAATATTTTTCAATGAGAAGAACATGTCAAACATACCTTTTCAACTAAAATAAACAAAACACATGTTAGATTTGAGAAAATGTAAGTTGGGATTTGAGAAAATAGGCCTTAATGAAACTCTCTTTCTTACATAAAGGTTTAGCCAGTGGTAGTCAATGAAGTATGCTTTCCTTGAATTTTCCTTTTCAAGAACTTTCGGCTGTGGTTGGTGTTTGGAACAAAATTTCATAGAAAGATATTCCATGAAGCCACAAAAGTATAATGACTTGTCGTTAGCCACGTTGTGGGCCACTTCGTACAGCCCTATATAATGATGTTGGCAAAAGTATAATGCTGATTTTTTGAGTCTTTCGTGGACAAAGAATGCACCAAAAACCTCCACAGCCTTTCGTGGATAGGAAGCAATGGTGATAATTAGCATATGCACAAAATACTTTCAGATTAAAAGATCATTGCACAAGAATATTTAGAATCTGATTGAATTTGTACTTTTGTTTTTGTTTCCTTTACTAATCAAATTTTTTTTTTTGGTAAGATGTTTTGAAACGTTTTCACGATATCTATATTTATACTAGTTGTGTAGTTAAATGTATGTTATTAATGTTTCTTCTTTTTATGGTCAATATTGCAGATGGATAGTTAGGGTTGGAAAGCCTATCAGACATCATGAAGCATTAAAATCAATTGAACATGCCGTGATCATCACAACCATTGTTATCACATCAACGCTCATTGTCCCATGACACTATTCTGCGTTACACCTATCATCATCATGTAACCATAGTGATCAACTTGGTCAACAAGTAACAACATTGGTTACATATTCATAACAAAAAATGATTTTTTGACTAATAATAAAGGAGGTTGCAGAAATAGAATTTGAACACACGACCTAAAGGTTATGAGACTTACCTAGTTACCAAACTACTATACTCCACTGAAGAAAATTAATCAATTTCATTTGAGTGCATCACAAAGAGATACTACCTTCTCGTAAATTTATCGGAAGCTTTTGTCTCAAGTCAACTTTATTTCATTTTTTCAGAAGGAGCAACATAAATATTGTTATCATATGCTCCATTCTTATGAAAAAAAAACTTTAATATTTGTGCAAAGTGTGATTGCTATATGATGTCACTAAAAAGATAAAGATATTGTATTTAACTGGAATTAAACTGTTAAAAAAATCCAAACTGTGAGCCACTTTTTACATGTATGATTCATCACTTATATCCAAATTGTGTGATAACTAACTTAGTATGCAGTCCCATTTTCTAGCCATGTAAATAATGTGACTCAACATCAAGATGGCCAGCTAAGAAAAAATTTAATCATGAGGCCAACTACATAGTATTTAAATGTTTGTTTGTACCACATCCCTCCAGCCTTAGTATAAGGCTAACTACATTCCAAAAAGCTTGCATCCGCTATGATGCATATGGACCACAATAAGGAACTTTCACCAATGGCTAGGGATGGCAGTAGGCCCTCGGGCACAAGGATAGTCATTCCCTAACCACCAGTGGGTTTTTCATTCCTGTGGGGCCTAAAATGACCACCTATGACCATATCTTTTAGTGCATTGCGTACACATTAGGGTACTTGGGCTTTGTGCTCATCCCATGTGGGGCCATCAATGGGTTTTTATATGCCAGGTTTTCAATTGATGCCTTCTGTTAACATGTTATAAGCATGTAGTTCATTGGTTCTCAATAAATATTTCAATGGATCACATCTAACTTGACACAGTCCCAACAAGATGGATGGTCATGATCAACAGACCGTATATTGGACCTCAATGTGGCCACACATGCTGTAGATCAATGGTAGATTTTGAGGACTGCTATCTAAAGAGCTCAACCTTCAAGTATGCCGTGGGCGAGGTCCATGCCAACGTCGTTCCTCACCCAGAAAATAAGATCAATTCATCTATTAGGTGGGCCATCTGTTCATGATGAAATGGGCAATTAGATGGTACCAAACAATTTGTTCATTGCAGATGTCCCTCATCAAATGAGTTTGATCAAGTGATCTTTAAGATAGAACACATGGATAGGTGGGACTTTCGAATAATGAGGAGTCACAGCAACCATTGGATTCTGAGGACTTTTGAACATGTCCATCCATTTTTTCAGCTCAGTTCATAGCATGAGCCAAAAGATGAGTCAAATCCAAATCTTAACTGATAATTTGAATCCAAGCTCATATTTCAATGATCCAAGCTGTTCATATAATGGACCTGTTTGTAGCTGTGGGATATATATATATTTTTTATAAATCATTTACAATGGGATTTTTAACTTGTTAATCATTTAAATCATTTTGTTTTGGTTATGGACTCCAACAATTTGAATCATATATGATACCACTTTTATAAAAACATACATGGACAATCCACCCTAAAATCCCACGCCACAAGAATCATTGAAAATGACAATATTCACTCTCTATAAACATTTCTAGGACCCACGGTGAAGTTTGTTTATCATCCAAACCATTCATATTATCACAAAGACATGAATAAAGGAAAACACGCACATCAGCTTGATCCAAAACATCTAGTAGGGCCCACAGGAAGTTTTTCTACGGCAGAAGATCACTTCACACTGTTACCTGTGGTGTGGTCCACTTGAGCTTTGAATATGCTTCATTTTTGGGCTTAAGCCATAAAATTATCTTGTAAAATGGATGGACAGGGATGATAAAATACATAAATAAAGGTGGACCCCACAGAGATTACTCAGTACACAATCCAATTCCCATACAAAACTCTCTGTGGCCCGCAGGAAGTTCTCATTGGTGGGGATTCAATCTCCATTGTTTCCTGTAGTGCAATGGGCTTCATTTTCAGGGCCATTACCTAAAATGGGCTGGAAAAATAGAGATGGCATGGATATACAACACATACATCAAGGTGGACCGCATGAAACAGTGGAGATAGAAATGCCCACCCAAATGCCCAAATCCCCAAATCCCCAAATCTGTAAATCCCCAAATCCATAAATCCTAAATCCCTAAATCCACAAATCCCCAAATCTCCAAATCCCTAAATCTCCAAATCATTTCAATCGGTATTGAGATTGATAGAGATTGAGAGAGAGAGAGATACCTGTTTGAGTTGGAGCCCCGATCACGGTCCACCGAGAGAGAGAGAGAGGATGCGCGAGAGAGAGCGCACTGAGAGACAAAGAGAGACAGAGAGACAGAGAGAGAGACAGAGAGAGAGAGAGAGAGAGAGAGAGAGAGAGAGAGAGAGAGAGAGAGAGAGAGAGGGTATGGGTGCGCGAGAGTGAGGTTGAGAGAGAGGGAGAGGGTTTGGGTTTTGGGGCAGCGGGCGGGCGGGTGCGCGAGAGATATTTTTGTGGTGGTTTTGGGGTTGTGGGAGATGAGCGCGCGGGAGGTATATTTTAGGGGTTGAACGGATTGGCTACTCCCGCTGACACCAGCCCCGTGGCTGATGTTCGGTGGGCTGTGGGCCCCACCATGATGTATGTGTTTAATCCGATCCGTTCATCCATTTTTAAATATAATTTTAAGCCTTTGTTTTAAGAGTAAGAGGGATATAAATCTTAGGTGGACCACACCACAGGAAAACAATAGCGATTGGATATCCATCATTTAAATCCTCCTGAGGCCCACTGTACTGTTTATTTGACATCCAATCTTTGATTAGGTCATAAAGGCCCATATGAAGGGAAAAAACAAAGATCAGCTTGATCCAATACTTTTATGGCTCCCAAAAAGTTTTTAATGGTCGACATTCATTCAACACTTTTTCCTGTAATGTGGTCCACTTGAGATTGGGATATAACTCATTTTTTCTGTAATATCATAAAATGATCTATAAAAATAGATGGGCGGCATGGATGAAACACATACATCATGGTGGGGCCTACATACCACCGAACACAAAGTTGAGAGGGGTTACCCTCCATTAAAACATTCATAATTATTTTTTGGGCCCACAGAGATGTGGTTCACAAATCTAGCCCATCCATTATGTGTGTGCCACTTGGATGAGGGGTCATACCAAGTTTCAGACGCATCCAAATTTCAGGTGGGGCCCGACCAAGTGGTTTTATATGTTTTAGGCATGTCTTCACATGATTTTAGATGGTATGGCCCACCAGAGTTCTGTATATGGCTGATTTTTGGGATATCCCATAATTTTTAATGGAACCCATCAAATGCACGGTGTTGATTTTCGACACACGTCATGATGGGGCCCACACAGCTCAACCTCACGGGGAGTTCCCATGAGCTCGACAAATAGAACCTTTTCCATATATATAATATTTAAAAAATATAAAAACTTATGATGTATTTGTTATATCCACACCGTCCATCCATTTTGAGATATCATTTTAAGTCACGAGCCAAAGAATGAGACAGATAAAAATCTGTAGTAGACCCTACCATAGAAAACAACGGGAGGGTGATTCCCACCATTGAAACTATCCTAAGGCCCATCGTAATGTTTATTTGAAATCCAACTGGTTCAAAATTTTTTTAAAAAAAGGGTCGTAGGGCCATACATTATGGTGGGCCCACAGTAATGTTTGTCATCCAACATGTTCATAATATAAAAAAGATATGAATGGAGGAAAAGCACAAACATCAGCTTAATCCAAAACTTCTATTAAATGCACAGTGTTGATGTTCGACACACATCATGATGGGCCCTATAAAACTTACATTAATTCTTAGAGTTTCAGGGTGTCATTGAGTTGGGTCACAATTTTGACTAGAATATTTGACCCGTTTTACATGTCTGGTCCATTCACTTTATTTTACTGATCATTACCCTCAATTTGACTAGTTACTAACCTCGATCATGTTACATATGAAAAAGATATTGGGCAAACAAGATTGATCAACAATTTGAGTGAATTTTGATTTAAACATCTGAAGTTATTCACTCTTCAATCTGGACTAATCAGATTGTCCAAAAACAGTTAAAGGTTGTTCATAATATCAAAAATATATGAATGAATAGAAAACACAAACATCAGCTTGATCCAAAACTTCTATGACTTCCAAGAAATTTTCAATGGCAGAGGTTTAATCACACTATTTCCTGTGGTGTGGTCCACTTGAGCTTTGGATATGCTTCCTTTTTGTTCTTTAGACCTCAAATTATCTGTTAACATGGATGAATGGAGTGGATAAAATAAATAAATAACAGTGGACCTCAAAATCTAACTTTTGTTATCTAAGTACTTTCCAATTTTTCTTGTCAGAATACAAAATCTAGTTTTCTTTTTTTTTAAAATATATTTTTTTTACAATTTGACAATTTTTTCACAATTTTGTTTAATTTTTAAAATTTTATTTTTCAAAATATCATTTTTTAAAATCGAAATCTCACTTTTATTATCTAACTTTTCAATTTTTCTTGACAAAATACAAAATCTAGTTTTCTTTTTAAAAATATATATATATATTTTTACAATTTGTCAATTTTTTCGCAAAATTTTTAAAATTTTCTTTTTCAAAATATCATTTTTTAAAATCTCACTTCTGTTATCTAACTTTTCAATTTTTCTTGTCAAAATACAAAATCTAGTTTTCTTTTTTAAAATATATATTTTTTTTACAATTTGTCAAAATTTTCACAATTTTTTTAATTTCTTAAAATTTCTTTTTTAAAATATCATTTTTTAAATCTCACTTTTGTTATCTATAACTTCTCAAATTTTCTTGTCAAAATACAAAATCTACTTTTCTTTTTCAAAAATATATATATTTTTTTCAATTTGTCAAAATTTTCACAATTTTGTTTAATTTTTTAAATTTTCTTTTTCAAAATATCATTTTTTTATCGAAATCTTGTAATATAACTTTTTAATTTTTCTTGTCAAAATACAAAATCTAATTTTCTTTTTTTTAAAAAATATAAATTTTTTTACAATTTGTCAATTTTTTCACAATTTTGTTTAATTTTTTATATATTTTTTTAAAATATTATTTTTTTATCAAAATAGATGGACGACATGGATTAAACATATACATCATGGTGGGGCCCATATAGCACCAACCACAACCCATTGGATGGTGTCAGGGGGAGTAGCCAATTTGTTCCCCTTATTTGTGGTGTGTGGTTCATTTAATTAATCTTTTGATATGAATCATTTTTTAGATAGTTCTCTAAAATGATTTCGAAAAATGGATGAACAGTGTGGGTTGATCCTGAATTTTCATTATTTTGGGACTTGTGGGGCTCACTATTGTGTATGTTAATTATCCACTCCATCCATTAATTTTAACAGCTCATTTTTAGGGTTGATCCAAAAAATGAGTCAAATCGAAGCTGTAGGTGGACCACACCACATACTAATGTTATAAATTTATTTTTCATTATTTCTTATGGTGTGGTCCACTTAGACTTTTAATATTTTCTACTTTTTGAGCTCATGCACTGAAATAATATTTCAAAATTTATGGACGGCTTAGATAAAACAAATATATTGAAATGGGCCCAATGGAGCCCCTTAAGCATCGTCAGTCTCTAATAAGATCCTATGGGGAGGTACGTTTTAGAGCTTAAAAATAAAGTCGATCCATGACTTGGGTGGGCCACACCACATACTATAATTGAGAGGGTTACCCTCCCATTAAAACATTCATAATCATTTATTGGGCCCACCTAGATGTGCTTCATAGATCCAGCCCATTCATTATGTGTGTCCCACTTGGATGAGGAGTTAGACCAAGTTTCACACACATCCAAAACTCATGTGGGCCCCACCAAATGCTTTTATATGTTTTAGAGAAGTCTTCACATAGTTTATATGCTATGGCCCACCTAAGTTTCGTATACGACTGATTTTTGGACTTAAAGGGGACACATCAAATGCATGGTGTTGCTGTTCTACACACATCATGGTGGGGCACACACAAATTAACCTTATGGGAAGTTCCCATGAGGTGACCTTATAGTACCATTTCACTATTTAGGTAACTCCTTCATGGGTGTTACTCTAACCATGTAGGGCCCACCTTAATATATTTTATGTATATCGACACCGTCCATATATTTTTCCATCATATTTTAAGATGTGATTTCAAATCATAAGAACTCAATAATCTCAGGTGGGCCATACCAATCAAAACAATGATGAATAACTATTAAAAACCTTTTGAAGGCCACAAAAGTTTTGGATCAATTTGATCTTTGTAGTTTACCTTCATATAGATCTTCTTTATATTATCAACAGGTTGGATTGCAAATAAACATTACCAAAACCTTACGATGGGCTCTTTATAAATTTAAATTGTGAGGTACTATATTATCATTCTTTTCAGTGGTGTGGTCCACTTAAGATTTAAATCTACACAATTTTTTATACCCGCCCCAAAAATGGGTTGGAGAAACATAGGAGCGGCAAGGATATACAATACATCATCGAAATCTCACTTTTGTTACCTAACTATTCAATTTTTCTTGTCAAAATACAGAATCTAGCTTTCTTTTTTAAAAAATATATTTTTTTTACAATGTCAATTTTTTTCACAATTTTGTTTCATTTTTTAAATTTTCTTTTTCAAAATATCATTTTTAAAATCTCACTTTTGTTATATAACTTTTCAAATTTTCTTGTCAAAATACAAAATCTAGCTTTCTTTTTTTAAAAATATATATTTTTTTACAATTTTTTCACAATTTTGTTTAATTTTTTAAAATTTCTTTTTCAAAATATCAATTTTTTTATCGAAATCTTGTTATATAACTTTTTAATTTTTCTTGTCAAAATACAAAATCTAGTTTTCTTTTTTAAAAAATATATATTTTTCTACAATTTGTCAATTTTTTCACAATTTTGTTTAATTTTATAAATTTTCTCTTTCAAAATATCATTTTTTTATCGAAATCTTTTTTTTTTTCAAAATTATCAACATTATTCAAAGTTCTTAATTCCTTTTTTTTTTTTTTTTTTCAAAATCTAGTTTTTTATAAAATTACATTTTTTTTTTCAAAATCTAATTTTTTTTCTTAAACATTGTTAATTATTTTTCTAAGCTTTTAAACTTTTCCTTTTTTCAAAATTCATAAATTTTTTTGTTCTTAATTTTTTACCTGAGCATTAGAGACGGTTTAGGACCGTCTCTAATGCTGCATTGATCTTTAATGATCTCAAATGACCACTATAAGACTGCTAAGGACCGTCTCTAATAGAGACGGTTTTTGACAGTCTCAAATGGAGACAAATGAAGGTCAGTCTCTAATACGACTATTTTTGACAGCTCACATTACAGGAAAAGACGGCCAATGACCATCTCTAATTGAGACGGTCATTGACGGTCTCAGATTGCCAGTAAGAGACGGCCAATGACCGTCTCTAATACGGACGGCCTTTGACCGTCTCAAATGGCTGCTTATAAGACGGTCAGAGACCGTCTCTTATTCCAGACGGTCAATGGCCGTCTTTTATCCTCAGTTAACGACGGTTTTTGACCATCTTAAATGATTTATGGACGTTCAAATTCTTAAGACAATATTAAGGACGGTCAAAGGCCGTCTAAAAGTTTAGAGACGGTTTACGACCGTCTCTAAAGCGTCTTTAAACCAAGCAATTTTAGAGACGGTCTAGAACCGTCTCTAAATTCGTCATTTTTTTTCCATTTTTCACGTGGTGTTGAAAATATTAAGAGTGGCAACAAATATTTCCAAAGAAATAAAAGCAAGATGAAGAATCGTCAAAATGAACAAGAAGAAATTCCAAAGAGAGAGAGAGAGAGAGAGAGAGAGAGAGAGAGAGAGAGAGAGGGAGAGGGAGAGAGAGAGAGCGAGAGAACATGGGTGGTTCTACCATTGAGAAAGTAAAGAAAAGGCTCGGACAATTCAAGGACTATAGGAAATATACAGTTGAAGAAAATGATATACTTTGTACAATGAATCAATTGCTAGCTGTAGAGAAAATCTAATTGCCATGGCTAAAACATTTGAAGGAAAAGAAGCAAAGAAGGAAAGATATGTATTCTATAGAAGATGACCGATGATTTATGAATAAGACAGAAAGTAATGACATATGATCCTGATTGAAGATATTCACTCTATAGGAGAACAGACGAGAAGAAAGCAACACAAGTATATTCATCGTGGGGGCAAATTTTCATCAATATACTTGCCAGTTCAGCAAAATATATCATCCCTAAATACCAAGAAGATTCACGGCATTTTGACTCAGAAGATTCACAGCGTAATTATTCAGGCAGACAAAATCATACCAAATACGTTATCCTTAAAGATAATTATGGTTTTGATTTCAAAGATTATTAGTATAATACGTCAAAATCAAAAGGGGGCAAGATAAGCAAAATACTAAGAAGACCAAAGTTTCAGAAGGCCAAAGTCTCAGAATGCCAAAGTCTCGGAATGCCAATGCCTTATACTCCTTTTCGTACATGAATAAAAGGTAGACTTTCAGGCATTCCAAGTAGATGAAAACAAACTTTTAAGCATATCAATCAGATGATACCACGCAAATGAAAATAGACTTTTAAGTAAGCATATCAAGCAAATGAGCAGTAGTTATTTTGCCATCACCATATCGTTGACGCAAGAGACTTCTATGATCAAATTATCAAAATTGCTATAGTCGCCAAGCTAATACATTAGTCTAAACATCATATGGATAGTCTCAAAATAACAATAGCAGGGGCGATATATCAATAATTGGTCTGTTATCTTCAGTTATCGATTTGTTATCTTCAGCAAAGCCTGTACGATCAACCATCACGTCAGCGACAACAGTTTATCATTTAAGGCAGCCTAGCCAAGCCCTATACAGCTAAGTACGCATAAGACTTATATTATTTGGGACAACAGTGTGGAGCCAGCAGCCTTAAAAAGTCCACATAGGCCACATCACATGCATACCTATGCGGGTAGTGGATAGAGCCAGCGACTAAAAGCCCTAAATGCTAAAAAGTCGTAAAACAGCTAGTCACGCATGAGACCAATGCCGTTTATGAGCTCTCCGATAGCGTAATGGACAAGGATGAAAATACCCTCCCATGAAAGGGTCCGAACTCATAGACGAAGAAAAACGGAGAATAGAATAAGACCCCCCAGATCCCTGATTTGATTTTGGTATTAACTCATGAAAAAGGCTTAAACCTACTCATTGATGGATCGACGACCTTGGATTTGGTACTAAAGGTAGCCTTGCGTGCCTCGCGAACTCTAGAGAGTTACTGTGGCCAACCCTGTGCATATATTCCACTGAGTTCATGGCTCCGGTAGCTTCACTGGGCCCCTCTGATGGATCACGGTTTGTGAACTCCCCAGCCGCGATAACTCCGGAGAACTCACGAGAGTTAGAGAGACCATTATGATGGATCACGGTTTGCTCCACTACTCAAGAGCCTAAACTGTGTGAAGTGTCTAGTCCAATCAAGTCAAGTCAAGTTAGTAAAGTCAAACGCAGTCTAGTCAAGTCAAGTCAGTAAAGTCATGTCCAGTCAAAGTATGGTCAATCAAAAGCATGCTAGCTCCACTGCTCAAAAGCATAAACTATGTGTGCATTAAAATGTTGCATATATATATTATCACTTTAGATATACTCAAATATGTAATTTGTCATGCCCCAACTCAGAAATCGGATGCACAGGAATCCCGATCGCCGAGTCTAGTGCCGACAGCCTCCGTAGTACCTCATTCTCGACTCCTAGCGTTTATATGCCAGATTTCGATCCTGGGATCCTACAAGGAGGATTTTTTTTTGTACATTTAACTTATAATAAGCATAACTACAAGATTACCCAATTCACAAAGGTAACATCATCATCACATATCCACTAATATAATCATTTGAGTACAACGCTGAAAAAGAAATACATAAGTCAAAAATCAAGCTCCAGAAGACCGCTGCACGCTCCAAACTCAACACTGGTGCAACCTAACATCACCTGCACGCATCTATCGTGCATAAGCTTATAGAAAGCTTAGAGGGTTGTGTAAGTGTATGCACAAGGTAAGTGTCAAGTATTCAACGCAATATCATAATCATACAATGTCGAAATAGGCGCAAGGTCATGAATCATATATTATCAGAGTAAGAGAAAATACTGACAAGTCCATGAGTCAAGTAATATCAGAATACGCAATACAGTTTAACTATACAAATGAGGAACAATATCAGAATACACGATACAGATCAACTATTCAAATGAGGAGTCATAAAGAGCTAAATATCAGATGTCGTATCTAAACTATATAAATATAGAAACACAGGTAACCAAAAATGCCATATGCCGTGAATGTAATGCAATATACGGTGCAAATGAAATGACCATGCTGGAGTGTGAAGTCGGGATGATAGTACATAGTATCGCAGGCTATGGGGTCCATCATAAGGGACTTCTATCCAAACCAGTCCTATACCTAAATTTGGATAGTCAGACTCAATGTGGTAAACTCCTAATCTCAGGTTAGTCGCGTGCCCCAACCGAAATCCTGACCCTTGTGAAAGTTCACATAACAATTAGTTGCGCACCATTGGCCCGAGTGGATAGTGAATGAATAAATGAATAAGTATGCAAATCCTGCTCAATAAGTCCACATATCAGTACGGTTCATCTCTGGGATCATCACCGGGGTTTAGTACACGCCAAATGGCACTGCCACTCTCCCAGCCGCACAATCCAAGTAAACGTAAGAAACCTCACTATCCGCCTGGCCGATAGTCTGCCAATACCTATCCGGCAACTCGATAGCGGACCAATTTGCAAGTTGGTCAAACTCAGCCTAGTAATGCCCCCTACCCTCGGGTGGGTAAGGCCACACCTCCTCCCAACCCACCATGACACAATGGAAGATGCGGCCTCCTGGTATTCGGCACTCGGGCGCTCATGTATCCACTTGGTATCGACGTCGGGGCGTCTCCTGGCCCAGAGGTTTAGGAATTTTCACCCAGGGACATCTATGACACCCGTATGCTAGAACCAAACATTTTCGGTGTCCCATCTGGCCATCCATGATATGCCTGTGAAGGCTACAGCCCTGATGTCGCTAGGGCGTACAGTAATCATAATGCAAGATGCATGAGTCATACAATCCAGTCATGCATCAACCCTACGCATATCGTGTGCTCATGTGAGATAACCTCCGCCTATTAGGGAGTCTCATAATAACCTACCCAATGACATATATAATGGTCAACCACATCTCATAACAAACATGCAGATGATACGTATGGGCATGTATCATGATGCTATGCTGTCACATACTCATAATAGGTATCAATAACCAACATCAACAATCAACCTCGACAACGTGAACCTTTAACTGACATTGCCCCCAAGAAAATGCCCTCATAGATCCTAACATATGGTGGACTCAAGGCCACACATAAAGGCCTAATATACAACACAGCGGGCCTTACTTAAAGGCCACATATACCCAATAGGTGGGCCCTGCCCATGGGCCTCAAATACATAACATGTGGCCCTACACATGGGTCTTAAATACATCAGATGGGCCATGCCCCATGGGCCTAATATATATCACAATGGGCCTTGCCCATAGGCCACGAATACATCACAATGAGCCCCAACTACAAGTCGCATATGCATCATATAGGGCCTTAACAATTGGAATCGGCAATCTGTCACGACAATCGGCCTCGATCGCTAATCGGTTAATCAGCCACGACCAATCAGAATCGGTAATCAACCACGATAATCATCACATAAGTAAGGTGGGGTCTATAGGTGAACAACCGATCACCCATAATATAAAGATCGGCCCTCGGCTGTGGTTCTATCAAATCTGATAGCGCGAAACCATCTGTCTATGGCGAATGGGGCCCACTTATTTGGGTTAACCCACTAAGAGAATGATGAGAATGGGCCTAACAAGGCCTAAGGGAAGGTCACAATGTGGACATTCAACCAACACTGCTCCCAAGGAGTAGCCCACATAGGGTTAAACATATAGTGGGCCCATAGCCTCACACAAAGGCCTAATACACATCGCAATGGGCCGCATCACATGGACCTCAAATACATCACATTGGGCCTCGCCCATGGGCCTCGAATACATCACATTGGGCCTCGCCCATGGGCCTCCTATGTATCAAGTGGGCCACATCAATGGGCCGCACCAGTGGGCCATAAACAAGTAACAGGTGAGCCCTTATCACATGGCCAGGTGGTGTGGGTAAATCACATCCATCAAGGTGGGATCGGCAGAAGGACGACATGGACATAAGATACAAATATCATGGTGGAGTCCTCATCACCGTCCAAACACATCCAACACCGTCCAGATCATCTGAACAGTGTGGACAAACAAATGCATCGTGACGGGGCAGCACGACACTATCTAAACTACCCAACACAGATGAATGGAGTAGGTATAACACATATATCAAGTCAGGGCCCCACTGTCCCGATGGATGGTGGCGAATGGAGCACGTACATCATGTGTCTCGCACAGATGAATGATGTGAATACGATACATGCATCAAGGCGGGGTCCTACAGTGGGACGACTTGGATAAAACCCAACCAGCAGCATCCCACCTGATTGGATGGCTAGAGGTTAAACAGATGGATAACATGAGTGCAGAATAGGTGGACAACGTGGATCCATACATCTAGGTGGTCCCTATTGTCCAGATCATCAGATGGTGTAGATATAAGACACATACAACATGTGTGGGTCCCACACGGAATGGCGGCTTAGAAAATATATAACATAAAGGTGGGCCTGTACACAACAAGTATGGGCGTAAACGCCTAACAATGGGTCCTAGGGGGAGTTACAATGTGGACATTTAACCAACATTGTAGTTACAATATGGGCGTTAAACCATCATTGCTCCCAAGGCATGGTCCGCCATAAATATCATCACACAAACCATGGAGGAATCATACATTGCAATGGACCTTAAGTACATCCATTGGGCCTCGACCCATGGGCCTTAGATACATCAAATGGGCCGCATCACATGGGCCTTACATTCACATCAAGGTGGGCCTCAACAACGGGCTACCAATACATCAAGATGGGCTTCAACAATAGGCCTTATACAATTCAAGGTGGGCCTCAACAACGGGCCACCAATACATCAAGATGGGCCTAATCATGTGGGCCTTAAATATGGTAAGTGGGTCACACTACGTGGGCCACATGTATAACAAATGGGCCACATCCAAATATAAGTGATGATAATGACTTCCACCATTAAAATACATACGGCCCACCATAACATTATGTTCTATCTATTCTGGTCATGAGGTCACACAAACTTGGACTAAGAGTAAAACAACTTCCCAATGATCCAAACCCTTGTGACAATGAAAGTGTTTCAATGGTAGAAGCTCAATCCCCACTGCCTTTACTGTGTGGTCCACTTGATATTGGATCTGTCTCATTTTTAAACTCTAAGTCTTGAAATGAGCTTGCAAAATGGTTGAACGGCTTGGACGCTACACATGCATCATGGTAGGTCCCATAGGGATGGACAGCATAGATAACTCACATACCTCATGGTGGAGGTCCCCATTGATGAGAGGTGGGGGGTACAAAACATACATTAGTGGGTCTCGTGTGGGGCCCACCACAATGTCTATTTCCACCCACACTGTGGATAAGATCACACAGATATGGGGCCCACCAAAATATTTATTTTCCACCTAATCTATAGATAAAGCCACATGTACTTGGGGCCCACCATAATGTTTGTTTTCCACCCAACCAGTTGATAAGGTCATGTTGACCTGGGGTGGGCCTGGGGCCCACTGAAATGTTTATTTGCCATCCAAACCATTCATGAGGTCACGTGGACCAGGGTCCACTGTAATGTTTATTTATCATCCAACCTGTTCAAAAGGTCACGTGGACCAGGGACCCACGGTGATGTTTTATTTGCCACCCAAACTGTTCATTGGGTCACAAGGACCTGGGGTGGGCTTGGGGCCCACCGAAATATGATTCACAAATCCAGCCCTCCCACTATGTGCGTCCCACTTGGCTAAGGGTCTAGACCAAGTTTCGGCTGCATTCAAATTTCAGGTAGGCCCCACCAAGTGATTTTATATGTTTTTGGCATGTATTCACATGATTTTAGATGGTATGGCCCACCTGAGTTCCGTATACGGTTGATTTTTGGGGAAGGCCCTTTTTAGAAGGGGGGCCCCACAATGGACGGTGTTGATGTTTGAAACGCATCACGGTGGGGCCCACGGCCATAGCCGTGGAACACTGCCTGCCTGCATGCCGTGCGCAGCAGGCGCTGCCTATGCCTCTGGTAGCAGCAGCCCTGCTGCTTATAAACTTTTATATATTTTTTTTATATTAGGGGTCTTCTAGGGTTTTTCCTCAGTGGGGCCCGCTTTAGGTGAATCTGACCCAATCATTGGGTTCCATGGCTCAATATAAGTCAAACAAGCCCAATATTGAATGGGTTTTGGCATACCGAAATGTCAGGAAGTATTTCAATGGTAGAAGAATCATTTGCTAAATTATGGTCCACTCGTTGATCAGATTGCCCTCATTTTTCGGCTCAACGCCTAAAATGGGCTAAGGGAGAGAATGGGCGGCTTGGATTAAATACATACATCAAGGTGGGACCTACATAGGTGGCCACCATTTCCTCTCTTTTTCTCTTTTCTTATTAGCTTGTCAGTACACATCCATGTCAATACACGCATTCCATGTTAGCAGCACGTCCAACGTCAGGGACGCTAGACGGCATGAATAAAACACAGGCATCAAGGCTGGGTCCCACACGTATGGCCACGTTCACCAAGGTGGGTTCTACATGAACGTAGCCCACCTGATATGAATCAATCTGATTCTAGAGTATTTCCACCACCATAAGGTAGGGTCCACACGACTTGGACGGTTGGATAGGACATTCATTAAGGTGGGGTCCATCCAAATGGGCCACATATTACACAAAATGAGAGAGAGAGAGAAGCACCCACCTTTTATCTTCTCTTCCTTCCACCGCCAACATGATCTAGAGCTCCATGGGGATGATTTCAATGGTCAAGATGTTCTTAGGATGGTGGAGATAGGAGGTGGGAAGTGGGCCACACATGGTTTCTCATGGGAGACATGGACGTGGGTTGCTCCATGGAGGGATTGCTTGGAAGAAATGAGAGAGAATGAAAGAGAGAGAGAGAGAGAGATGATGAGAGAGGAGTGATGGGAGAGAGATGGTGAGGTGATGGGAAAGTTAACTTTAGGTAAGGGTGATGTAAGAGGGGAATGGGTGCTTGTACTTGACTTGATGGGATGAAGTACTTGACTTATGACATGATTGATGCGACATTCTCTTGGGATCGCAAAGCACGGCATTTTCCTTGAACTGAATGCAACCCACATCTTCTGGCCTGGCTATCGCCTCGGCGCGTGAGACGCGGCATCGGAACTACGGTGATGGCACGATCGCATTGGTATAAGTCTCGGGTCAAGCTGACTCAGATTGATAGGATCTGTCTCAAGATCGCGCGCAGACACCAGTTACAAATAGCGAGTTGCCGAAATTAGACCGGAATCACTGCGGAAGCCTATGGAATGGTACGAGCTAGGATGCGGGTCTTACATAATTAGTTAATGAAAATCTCAAATATTGATTAAACAATATACAAAAATGCATTTCTCTTGAATCTGGTTCAAATTACAGCAACAACAAATGCCTTCAAAATATTTGCAGTTCTCTATTCGAAAGTTCAAATCTTCAGGATACACTACTAGTCTTCAACTGCAATATATCTATTCTTCTAACAAGAGATGCGAGGTCTTTTTGCCTTCTTGATAATAAAGAAATATTATCTCACAAAATTCTCAAAGGCGGCAAAGAATAAATTAGTGAAGAATTATCATTCTCTGCTGCACTATCTAAAGATTCAGATATATTCTTTGGATTCGCTAAATAAGTAGCAAAGGTTATCCTTATTTCAAGAGTACCCACAGATTTTATTTCATTAATTTTATCTTCAGAAGAAATCTTTATACAAAGATTGGCCTGGGAGATGGGGCATGATCTGATTCTTTAAAGTAATATATGTTGTGGTCTTTCTGGTACTTTCTTATGTGTGGCGAAGGAATCCATATGCTATAATCTACTGAGCAATAATCATGTGCTAAATAATATTAATGAGCTCATTCATACATTAAATTATAAGAAGCATGAGCTAGATAATTACAGCCAGGAATCATGACGCATGATTCAATGAGAACGTTTAAGAGTTGCTTATATATCAAGGCCCAGTTATATGGTTTGATGCCGTAATTTCTTACTGTTCTAATGACGACATGACAAGTCTCCGAGTACTAAACCGGATGAAGACAAAGAACAAATGATTATCAAAAGAGATGGAATCATTATCAATAACTTCTTTGGCTTTCGGAAAGTTATTTGAAAGAAGTCTTATCTATTTTTCTGAATCGGCAAGTGACCGAGAAAAATACACTCCTAGCCAGTTTATGAAGAAATGCGAAGGAGTACAAAATAGAAAAGACCCAGTGATTGAACCTCTAGAATCGAAAATGGCATCAACAAAAGCATGATATAATAGAATGTGAAGCACGATGACAAGTGCAAAGAGAAAACAACTAAATCATTATCAATTTGCAAATATTACAAATATTCTAAAAAGTTTTTCAAAATATACTTCATGAAGCTAAATTAAAAGCTATGATATCTGGAAATACTAATTCCAATTAATTTGGCAAGAAAGATTATCATTCAAAAACTTGGGCTATACAGATCATGAATAAAGGAAACAATCGAAGAGATTGTTGTAGTAGGAACAATATTAAGGTCCTGTTTGGGCAACAGGATTAGAAGGGATTATGTGGGATTGGATTCATCTAGTTCCGTGCCAATTCCACTCCATGTTTGGCAAAGCTTGGAATTAGATCAGATGGAATTACATTGGGTCCCGTGCCAATTTCACTCAATGCTAGCAAGTTGTGTAGGTCCCACCCTGATGTGTGGGCTATATCCACACCGTCCACCCATTTTTTGAGATTATTTTAGAGCATGTGCCAAAAATCAGGTTATTCTAAAGCTCAAGTGGACCCACCACTGAAAGCAATGGGGATTGAATACTTACCATTGAAAACTTCTTTGGGGCCACATAAGTTTTGGATCTACCTCATTTTTCGGCCCATACCATAAAATGAGGTTACAAAACAAATGAACGGTTTAGATATAATACATATGTGTTATTCTGGTAATTTTAAATGATGGTAGGTATATCCATTCAATGTACCACCGTATTACCAACAAAGCAGAGCATTAATCTAATCTCATGAAATCAGGGGACAATCCCTGCCATGAGTAATAATGATGTTTTTTTGAATACAATCCCACCTAATCCCTTCTAATCCAGTTGCCCAAACAGGGCCTAAAGAACAACTCCCTAGACACGGAGTTTAAAGAAAGAGTCGCCAGAGTTGATCAAAAAGACCGTTACAGCATCAGCAATATTAAAGGACAGTTCTCTGGTTAAGTTACTTAGATGAAGTCGCCTCCGCTATTATAGTGACAGGCTTCAATGGAAAGAGAATTTTATCCTCTCTAGTGAAGCATCCACTCGATACTGCTGGCAGAGGGCATTCAAGTCTTCCGATCAAACGCGATCATTTAAGTCTTCCGATCGAACGCGATCACTCACTCTTCCATTCAAGTGCGATCATTCAGTCTTCTATACAAGCATTATCATCCAGTCATTCTTTAATTGCATGACATTCGGTTCTTTGGGCAAACAACTCTTCTTCACTAATGCAACTACGTTTCACTAAGAATCCTTCTCTAAAGCAAAAGGATTTTTATGTGGAAGAAGATCGATCCTCCATTTGATTTCATAAATCAATCAAAGAAGGATCGAGGGGGCATCCGTTGAGGTATAAAAATTATTCCATCTCATGGCATGTCCATTGCATTGGTAAGAGAATTTCATGGCGTGGATCCTTCCCAGGGTTGTGCACTCCTTATTTTGGTAAAAATGAGTGAATGGGGGGTATTTTGGAAAAAATGAGTGAATGGGGGTATTCTAGTAAAAATGAGTGAATGAGGGTATTTTGTTAAAAATGGATGAATGAGGGTATTTTGGTAAAAATGAGTGAATGAGGGCATTTTGGTAAAAATGGGTGAATGAGTGTATTTTGGTAAAAAGGAGCGGATATGGTTATTTTGGTAAAAAGGAGTGGATGGACACTACTTTGTATTAAAGAAGTGAGTGGACACCACTATTTAAGGAAGAAGTTGGTGAACACCATTGTTTAAGGAAGGAGGTTAGTTGTTACCTTAAGGAGAAGTGGTGGTGATCACCATTGTTTAAGGAAGGGAGGAGCCTGGGAGGCCTATAAATACTCCTTCCCATTCTTCATTTAGACAAGAGACAAGAAGGAGACAAGAGGGAGACAGGAGGGGAGAGAATTGAGGAGAAGAAAGTGGGAGAGAAAGTCCGCCCATGCTGTTGTGTGCTACATAGAGTGTGTGGCGCACAACGCCCACCTCCGCACAATGGTGCGCCACTTTTGTGGGAGGTTGTCCACATCTAAAGCTCTTGTGCTCCACTTTTTGTGGGAGGTTGTCCACATCCAAAGCTCTTATGCACCACTTCTTGTGGCTTCATGTCTTGAAGGCTTCATTGTGCGCCACTTCTTGTGGCTTCATGTCTTGAAGGCCTTTGTGTGCAATCCTCATGTGCCGCATCTCTCTCTTGTCTTAACATCAGCACACAACACCCTCTTCAAAAAGACTTGCGTACAACACTCTCTTCAGAAGGACTTACGCACAACCCTCTTTCAAAGGGACATTGTCCCAACACCATCTTTCTCTCCTTGATGTCCTAACTATATTCCTTTCTCCCTTGTCTTAAAGCTAGTGCATAACGCCACTTCCTTGGGATTTTGTCCAAATATCACCCTTATGCACCATTTCTTATGGGATTTTGTCCACATACATGGCTCTGTGCGCCACTTCTCAAGGGAGAAGTTGTGCACTTGTCTTGGTATAAGGCTTCCTGCGCCACTTTCCTCTCTCCCTTGTCCTAATGTAAAGCTGGTGTACCATTTTCCTCTCTTCCTTGTCCTGATGTAAAGCTGGTGCGCCACCTTAAATGGAGCCTTGTCCCAACACCCATGCTTTGTGCGCTCCACAATTCAAGGAATGTGCACTCCACAATTCAAGGGATGTGCGTTCCACATTTTAAGGGATGTTTGCTCCACATTTCAAGGGATGTTCACTGCACAATTCAAGGGATGTGCACTCCACATTTCAAGGGATGTTCACTTCACAATTTAAGGGATGTTCACTCCACAATTCAAGGGATGTGCGCTCCACATTTCAAGGGATGTTCACTCCACAATTCAAGGGTCGTACTCTTCACCTTTCAAGGAAAATGAAGGAAATGAGAAGTATAGAAAGTGAATTGTAAAAGAAAGAAAAATCTATCCGTGCGACTGGAAGGATGAATGGAAAGATGATCAAGGCCTGTCATACAACCAAATCAAGGGCTTCAAGTCCGCACAACCAATCTGCCTTTGCAATGAACATTAAAAGCGTCAAAATGTTGCTGAAATCACCATCGGGTTATCTTCTCTTTTGCTCATTATGTTGCATTGATTGTACTTTGTTTTCAGAATTAAGGGAATCTAAGGATGTAAATGAACTCGTAATGAATAAATATCTTATGATCATTGTTCTCTTATTCTTTCTTTGTTATCATTGAATAAATCCCCCAAATCGAATGCATTTGTTTCTTATTCAAAACAGAAAGTATTCCTTATAATTAAACTAGAATGAAAGAGAATTCAATATAAACACGAATCAAAGCAACAGAAAATCCCATCATGCTACAAGCTTCACCTCTTAGCCCTAGCTAAGAGGTTTAGCCAACCATAGACATGATTGAGCTAGAATCTCTTAAGAAAAGCATAAAAACTACTAAGGAAAGGGAAGATAAATTCTTGGTGATGGCTTCTCCATGCTTTTGCTCCACTCCTCAAACCCTAGATGATGCCTAGGGATGCCCTAGGGACCCCTATTTATAGTTTTAGGGCTTAGACTTTTGCACCGAGTTGAAAAATTCTGGAAACCACTTTAAATTTCCGCACTTTGTGTGCTGTCTGCGTAACCCAGGACTGGTCGAGGACAACCAATGATTGGTCAAGGGTTACCTTTGACTGGTCAAGTGTTTCCTTCAACTGGTCGAGGATGACAACAATTTGAGAATTTAGTCGCTGGAGTTTGAGTCAAGGGACCTTCGACTAGTCGAGCCGGGTCCCACGACCAGTCGAGGAAGGGCTTGGACTAGTTGAAGGATGCTAATTTTTAGGGTTCTTTTTCTTTTCTTCAAGTCTTCAATGCTCCTCCTTCCTCACTTAGTTTTCTTGGTTCTTTGACATGTGATTTTTGTTTTCTTTGTCTCCTAAGATCCATCCTTGACCTTGGTGATTCTTGAGAGTTAAATCCATGCTTTTAACATCCTTTTCAATCCAAGCTTTTGAATTCACCTTGCAACTCAAACATGATTAAAATAAAACATTAAGCATTATCATGTTCATAAAACCAAGTAATAAATGGGGTCCAATATGCAATATTTGACCCTCAACAACCCTGTACGTAAAACCCACCAAGTTCACTGCCCTGGTAGCCTCATTGGGCCCCTCTGATGGATCGTGGTTTTTGAACTCCCCGGCCGCGATAATTCCAGTGAACTCATAAGAGTTATAGAGACCATTCGTGTAAGACCCGATTCCAACGTAAGTCTAAGAAACTGTGCTCGCTCCACTACTTAAGAGCTTAAACTATGTAAAAGTGTCCAGTTAGACTAAGTTAAGTCAGGTTAAGTCAAGTTCAATCAAGTCAAGTCTAGTCAAAGTATGTTAAGTCAAAACTATGCTAGCTCCACTATTTAAGAGCTTAAACTATGTGTAGCATCAAAATGCTACAAATACATATATGATCATCTTTTTTTAAGATATGCTCAAATATGCAATTGCCTGATGAAAATCTTAAACGCTAATTAAATAACATACAAAAATACGTTTCTCTTGAATCAGGTTCAAATTATAGTAATAGCAAGTTTGTTCAAAATGTTTACTATCTATTCTAAGGCCAAAATGTTTCAAGATTAATTATGAACATTCTATGATGATATATTTTATCTTTCTGAAGAGGATGGGTCTTCAATTATCATATGTTTATCTTTCTGAAGAGGACGACGATGTTTTTCTATCTCTCATCTTTCTGACGGCAAAGGAGAGTTATCTTGTACGATTTACAAGGGCGGAGGAGGATATAATTCAAGGAACCATCATTTTCTTCTGGAAAATCCGAAGATGTAGGTGTATTCTTCAAAGAAGTGTCAAAGCTATCCATCCTTTAAGAGTATCGGCAGGTTTCACTCTAAACATATTGTCTTCTAAAGAAATTTTTATGCAAAGCTGGCTTGAAGAAGGAGCACGATTTATTTCTTCAAAATAGTCGATGCCTTGGTCTTTCTGATAATCTTTTAGGCAAGGAGGAAGAATTCATAAGCATGATCTACCGGGTAACAATTATCCACCAAGTAATACTGATGAAACCACTAACGCATCCAGCACTAAGAAGCCCTAAATGGATAATTATAGCTAGAAATTATAAAATGCGATTAGGTATGAGCGTTCAAGAGCTGCTTCCATATCAGAGCCCAATTATATGCCCGACTCTGTAACTTCTCATTTCTCTAGTGACAATGTTGCAAGTCACCTACCGACCGCGCAGTCACCGCACCGCTCCGTACCTTAACGACCGCGCCATCACAAAAAGGACAATCTAAACCTATATGCCCGACTCTCATACCCTAGCGACCGCGTCGTCACTGCGGTTCCAACGTCACGTCTTGCGCACCTATGCGATACCTAGGCTAGGAGTTGTGGGCCCGCGTTTATTTTGAGAAAATGCCACACATTGTAAATTCCGAGAAGAGAATCTCTACAATATATCAAATCAATCCCATCAATCAATCAATACAACACCAATCCCTCTCTTACCAACAAGGCATGTCAGCCCATACCTCTCCCATCCAAAGTCAACTCTCTCTCTCTCTCTCTCTCTCTCTCTCTCTCTCTCCACCCATCCCTTCCTTACACGCATCACCATCCCTCTCTCCCATCCATCACTCTCTCTCTCTCTCTCTCTCATTTCTCTCTTCACTCCCAAGCAACCTAAAAGTGTGACGTCCAAGCTAAGGAGAGAAAAGAGAGGAGCCTAGTGTGGTCCACTTCCTACCACCCAATCTCCCATCCTAGCCATCTAATCTTCATCAACTTCCATCAAAAGGAAAGCCTAGGAGCTAAGGAGTCCATGTAGCCTAGAAGAAGTGGAATCGGTGGGTGTTTATAGGTTTAGATTGTGCTTTTTGTGATGGACCAAGTGGGGCCCATCGATTGATGGTGTGGATCCTATTTGGGACCCCTTTGATGTATGTTTTGTAACCTAGAGGGGCCCATAGTGGCAGGGTCCCTCCATCTCACCGATCCCTCTCTCTCTCTCTCTCTTTCCATGAATGATGGCCCACCTTGATGGATGATCCACGCTGCCCATTTTGTGGGCCACACCGCTGTCCAAGTAGGCCCACCTTGCTAACGTCTAGTAGGTGGCTGGATGGTTCAACACTGTTGGTACCGTCCAACAAACATGGATGAAGAGGAAAAAGCAAATAGCAGCTTGATCCACATGGGGCCCACCATCATGACGTGCTGCATCAGCACGTGGGACCCACCAGCCTGAAAGTGGATTAGCTAGAGCACTACACAGCTATTTAGCTGTTGTACTTGATGTTAGCAAGCTTTGTGGGTCCCACCAAAAGTATAGCTGCTGGGATGACTTCAACAAGTTTCGTGGATTCCATCTACACCGTTCATCCAAGGTGAGACTCCACCTGATGTATGTAGCCACGCCGTCCATCCATCTTACAACAACAAGATGGTTGTTGTATTAACATCACCAAATTCTGTGGGCCCTAATCATAAGGTACGTGTTAATCTGGACTGTCCAGATCGTGTGGACCCACCTTCATCACCATGTGTGACTTCACCGTCTAGCAGCAAGGACGGTGGGTCCCACATGGAGTCCACATCCAGACCGTCCATTCACTTGCATTAGCGTCAACAAGTTCTGTGGGTCTGCGATTATGAGGTATTTATTATATATCAGGTCGTCCGTCTTTTTTTTTTTAGTGTGGGGCCCACCCCACACATGTTGCACGTGTGGTGGGGCCCACCTTGATGTATGTATTCTTTATCCACAACGTTCATATCCGGACGGTGCCATGTGGGCTGACCTTTGATAAATGTGCCGGATATCCCAGCCGTCCTCCATTTGTGGGACGTGGGGCCCTGATGTAAGTGTTTTATCACCACCGTCCAGCAATGGACAGTGGGATCCACACCATGATATATATGTTTCATCTGAGTCGTTCGTCTGATGGGACCCACCTGCTATGGAAAGCAGATTGGTCAGTGTACCTTCAGCTGTTGTATAGCTAATTTACTGACATCAGCAGCTCTGTGGGTCCCGCATGATGTATGTGTTTCATCCTACCATTCATTTGTGGCCCACCATGGTACGTGTTATATCCAGGCCATCCATCCATAGGGTCCACTGGATGTAAGTGTTTTATCCATGTTGTCCACCGTCCAGTAATGGATGGTGGAGCCCACTAATACATATGTTTTATCTTCATCATCCATTTGGATAGTGGGACGCCACAGTGACGTATGTGCTGGATGCACATTGTCCTCCCAAGGACCACCATGATATGTGTTTTATCTCCACCGTCCAGATTGCTGGATAATGGGTTGCACCATGTTGCGTGTGTTTTATCCAGCCATCCAGTCCACTAGCGTGGACCTCACCATGGTATATGTGTTTTATCCTATGTCATCTAGTGGTTGTGGGGCCCACGTGAAGTATGTATTTCATTCATACCGTCCATCAGCAATTTGAACGCTGCTGAACAGCAATGATTAAATGTCTACCGTTAAAATATTCTGGGCCCCATTGTGATGTTTGTGGAGGGGCCCAACTAGTCCATTGTTAGACCCGTATCCTAGACTGTACCATTCCGTAGACTCCTGCGGTCCTCCCAGTCGAGTTTCAACAGCCTGCGACCTGTAACTGACGTTTGCGAGCGATCCTAAGCCATATCCTGTGTATCTGAGTCGACTCGACCCGAGACTTATACCCTTGCAACTGCTTCGTCGTCGCGGTTCTAATGTCGTGTCTCCCTCGCAGATGCGATACCCAGGCCAGGAGTTGTGGGCCCGCGTATATTTTGAGGAAACGCCGCGCGTTGCTAATCCCAAGAGAATCCATCAAATCAATCATATTAATCAAGTCAAGTACATCTCATAACAACCCATCACTCACCCATACCTCTCTCTTCACCAAGTCAAAGTAACCCATGCTTAACCCATTCATCTCATCCCAAAAGTCAATGAGACCCATGCTTCCCATGTCATACACATCACTCCTCTCTCTCATTTCTCACTCCATTCCATGCTACCAAAGAGAGGAATCATCCAAACAATTTCTAAGGAGGGGAGAGAGTCAAGTGTGGCCCACTTCTTACCATAAAATCTTCTATCCCAACCCTTCAATCCTCATCTTCCACTATTAAAGTTGAAGCCAAGAAGACAAGGATTACAATGAGTTATGAAGGAGCACCATCGGTGGGTAAATCTTCATTATTTGTGGGTGATCCACCGTTGATTTTCGTTTTAGGGCCCACTTATGATGGGACCCATTTTTATGTATGTGTTGTAACGAAGAGTGGCTCATAGTGGCAGGGTCCCTCCACTACGCCGATCTCTCTCTCCTTCCTCTCTCTCTCTCTCTATATATATATATCTCTCCCTTTCCTTGTAGATGGCCCACTTGATATGTGAGTGTGTAGCCCACCATGAATGTATTTTATCCATACTGTCCAGCCAAAATGGACGTGGGACCCACCTGGATGGATGTATCCACACCATCCATCCAGAACGTCCAGAGGATCTGGACGCTGGCTCATGTGGGATGTGTGTGTGTGTGTGTATATATATATATGTACGTGTGGGCCCCATGTGGGACCCACCTATCTTATAATCTGATTGGCTGGTGTACCTCATACCGTTATATAGCTGGTATTGACGTCACCAAGCTCAGAGGGTCCCACCATGGTATGTGTTTCATCCCACCATCCATCTAGACGGTGGGGATGACCGTGATGTATATGCTTTATTCTCACTGTCCATCTATATATATGTTTTATGTGCACCATCCAGATGGGATGGTGGGCCATCCCATGATGTATGTGTTACATCCAAGTGGCCGGTTCGTCTTAAGGCCCAAGACTAAAAATGAGGTGGATCTGCCTATTAGGTGGACCACACTACAAAGATCAGTGGAGGATTGAATGCTTACCATTGAAACCATTTTGGGGATTACAGAAGTTTTGGATAAGTATGAAATTTGTTTTTTTTCCACTTAAATCAGGTCCTTGTGACCATATGAATAGATTGGATAGAAGATGAATGTTATGGTGGGCCCTGGGAATTTTAAACAGTGGAAATCCTTATCTCCATTGCTAATTATGGTGTGGTCCAGATGATCTTCTGCTATGATTCATTTTTTGGGATGTGCTCTATAATAATCTCTATAAATAAATGTATGGTGTAGATGGATTACCTAGAACGGTGGGCTCGACTTTAGGTATTTGAGGCCCATGAGATGTGGCCCATTGTGATGTATATGCGACCTGTATTTGAGGCCCATTGTGATATGTATTCGGCCCATGTTTGAGGCCCAATGTGATGTATATGTGGCCCGTATTTGAGGCCAATTGTGATGTGTATTCAGCCCGTGTTTAAGACCCAATGTGATGTATATCCGGCCCATTTTTTAGGCCCATTGTGATGTGTATTCGGCCCGTGTTTGAGGCCCAATGTGATGTACATTCGGCCCGTATTTGAGGTCTATTGTGATGAGAATTCGACCTGTGTTTAAGGCTCAATGTGATGTATATAAGGCCTATGTGATGAGGCCCATTGTGATGCATTTGAGGGCCAGGCGATGGAGCCCATTGTGATGTATATTAGGCCCATGTGATAGGCCCATCGTGATATGTATTAAGCCCTTGAGTGAGGCCCATGGTGTTATATATTAGGCCCTTGTGTGAGGCCATAGGCCCACTATATGTTCGGCCCTATGTACGCCACTCCTTGGAAGCAATGTTGGTTAAATGTCCACATTGATGGGCAATGATGGTTAAATGTCCACATTGTGACCTTCCCTTAGGCCCTTTGTTAGTCCGATTATCGAGGACGGATATCGAAGCCGATTATCGAGGCCGGATATCGAAGCTGATTATCGAGGCCGGATATCGAGGCCAATTGTTGAGGCCGATTGTCAAGGTCGATTGTCGATGCCAATTATCAATGTTGATTATCGATGCCGGTTATTGATACCGATTATGAGTATGTGACATCATAGCATCATGATACATGCCCATATGCATCATCTGCATGTTTGTTATGAGATATGATTGACCATTGCATATATCGTAGTACAGGTGGTTTATAGGACTCCCTGATAGGTGGAGTTATCCCACATGAGCACATGGTATGCGCAGGATTGATGCATGATTAGACTGTGTGACTCATGCATCTTGTATTTTGTGATTGTGATTACTGTATGCCCTAGCGACATCAGGGCTATGGCCTCCACAAGCATGTCGTTGATGGCTAGATGGGGCACCAAAAATGTTTAATTCGAGCATCTGGGTACTTTGGATGTCCGTGGGTGAAAGTCAGTAAACCTCCGAGGCCAAGAGATGCCCCAACGTCTAGACCAAGTGGATACATAAGCGCCCGAGTGCCGAATACCGGTAGGCCGCGTCTCCCACTGTATCGTGGTCGGTTGGGAAGGGGCGTGGCCTTATCCGCTCGAGTGAGGGGGCTATAAGCTAGGCTGAGTTTGACCAGCTCCCAAATGGGTCTGCTGCGGACGAGCCAGGTAGGCATTAGTATACTGCTGGCAGGCGGATAATAAGATCTTTTCCACTCGCTGGGCTGCGTCACTAGCAGTAACCAGCTTAGAGTGTACTAGACCCCTGTGATGATCCCAAAGATGTACGGTACTGATATGTGGATTGATTGAGTAAGAGTTGTATACTCAGCATTATACTCATTCATTCATTCATTCACTATCCACTCGGGCAAGTGGTGCGCAACAAATTTTTATGTGTACCTTCGCAATGGCTAGGATTTTGGTTGGGGTGCGTGACCAACCTAAGATCAGGAGTTTACCACACTGAGTCTATCTATCCAAATTTAGGTATGGGACTGGTTTGGATAGAAGTCCTTTGTGATGGACCCCATAACTTGCAATATTATGTACTATCATCCCGACTTCACACTCCAGCTTGGTCATTTCATTCATACCACATATTGCATATTGCATTACATCCACGGTATATGACATTTTGGATTGCTATATTTCTGCATTTATATGACCTAGATGAGGCTAATAGTATTCATAGCTCTTCTAAATTACGTATTGTATTGTATCCTTGGTATTTGATGTTTGGCTTATTATGTCTCCGCATTGCATAGCTGACTTATATTACTTTCT
This sequence comes from Magnolia changhungtana, assembly GCA_030180095.1. Taxonomy (NCBI): domain Eukaryota; kingdom Viridiplantae; phylum Streptophyta; class Magnoliopsida; order Magnoliales; family Magnoliaceae; genus Magnolia; species Magnolia changhungtana. Next base: position 3,755,385 of record JASAUF010000101.1, on the reverse strand, counting down.
CAGTATATGACATTAGCTTACTATGTCTTTTCATCGCATATCTTAGATGAGGTTAATGATATTTTTATGGACTTGTCAGTATTTCTGCTTACTTTGATATTATATAGTTCGTGGACTTACCAGTATTTCCTTTTACTCTGATATTACATTCTGAGCACGCATATACTGCTCACACACTTACACCACCCTCTAAGCTTTCTATAAGCTTATGTACGATAGATGCATGCAAGTGACGTTAGGACACAGTCATAGCTGAGCAGGAGCAGGAGCAGGAGCGTGCGGCTTAGCTTTATGAAGATTTTATTATATGTATGTATTTCCCTTTCAACATTGTAATTGAATGTAATATTAGTGGATATGTGGTGATGATGTTGTTTTTGTGATTTGGGTATACTTGTGGTAATGCTTTTTATGAGACAAATTCATGTTAAAAATCCTCCTTGTAGGATCCCAGGATCAAAATCTGGCGTATGGGGGTTGGGAGCTGAGAATGGGGTACTACGGAGGCTGTCGGCACCAAATTGGGCAATCAGAAATTTTGTGAGCCCAGTTTTCAAGTTTGGGGCGTGACACCCATTTTTATGGATGGCCCATATCCAGAGTGACCCACTGTGATGTGTGTTTTACCCAGGCCATCCATCCATGGGCCATCCTTTGTAATGCCCAGTAGGCCCATGTAATGAGGGCCCATTCCGATGTGTATGAAGTCCATTGTGATACGTTGGAGGCCCATAGGTTGTAGCCCATTGTGTGTAGTCGAGGCCCATGGGACGTGGCCCAATATGATGTATGTGAGGCCCTTGTATGAGGCTCATAGTGATGTATTTGTGGCCATTGAGGAAGTCCCATTGTGATGTATATTGGGCCCGTATGAGAGGCCCATTGTGATGTATTTGCAGCCCAAAGATGAGGCCCATTGTGATGTGCATTAGGCCCATGTGATGCGGCCCATGTGATGTATTTGAAGCCCATGTGATGTGGCCCATGGTGATGTATATGAGACCCATTGTGATATGTATTAGGCCCATGTGATGCGGCCCATTGGGATGTGTATTAAGCCCATGTGATGCTGCCCATTGTGATGTGCATTAGGCCCATGTAATGTGGCCCATGTGATGTATTTGAAGCCCATGTGATGCGGCCCATGGTGATGTATATGAGACCCATTGTGATATATATTAGGCCCATGTGATGCGGCCCATTAAGATGTGTATTAGGCCCATGTGATGTGGCCCATTATGATGTGCATTAATCCCATGTGATGCGGCCCATGTGATATATTTGAAGCCCATGTGATGTGGCCCATGGTGATGTATATGAGACCCATTATGATATGTATTAGGCCCATGTGATGCGGCCCATTGGGATGTGTATTAGGCCCATGTGATGCTGCCCATTATGATGTGCATTAGGCCCATGTAATGCAGCCCATGTGATGTATTTGAAGCCCATGTGATGCGGCCCATGGTGATGTATATGAGACCCATTGTGATATGTATTAGGCCCATGTGTTGCTACCCATTGTGATGTGTATTAGGCCTATGTGATGCGGCCCATTAGTATGTGTATTAGGTCCATGTGATGCGGCCTATTGTGATGTGTATTAGGCCTATGTGATGTGACCCAAATGAGATGTATTTGAAGCCCATAAGTGAGGCCTGATGTGATGTATGAGGGGCCCATGGTTGTGGCCCATTGTGATGTATTCGAGGTCTGTGAAATGTGGCCCATCATGATGTATTCAAGGCTCGTGAGTGAGGCCCAATGCGATGTATGTGAGGCCCTTGTGTGAGGCCCAAAGCGATGTATATGAGGACCGATGTTGTATATGATTCCACCATGATGTATGTAATGATGTTTACGATGGGCCATGCCTTAGGAGCAATGATGGTTCGATGTCCACATTGTAAGAGCAATGATGGTTAAATGTCCACATTGTAACTCTCCTTAGGGCCCATTGTTAGGCCCATTCTCATCTCCCCTTAACGGGCTAACCCAAACTATTGAGCCCCCATTGGTGATTATATTATACATCTTTCCCTTGATTAGGCTATCCCAATCTGTTGGGCCCCCATTTGATAAAGATGCTTTCCACCATAGCTTGTAGGACCACCTAAGCCTTATAGCCCATCTTATGTTCGTACTGAACCTTCTATGGGGAATGTAGCCCGTCTTGTGCTTATCGGGCCCTTAGGAAGCCCGGATTGCTACGTGATGGAACGGGCAAGGAAGCCCACTCCTTATTCTTAAGCCTTTTCTTGATATGAGTAGGCCATCTAGGCCTATCCCTAATATGAGGAGAGTGCATCGTCACCGTAGGTGGAAAGATCGGTGGTATCAGGCTTAGTATATCCACTGTTGAGGTCCGATCCTCATGTTATGGACTAGATCTGTTGTCCTTTTATGAACCTCGCCATATATATAGGCCGATTATCGATTACGACTATGATTGGTATACACACTTAGTATGTGTTAACATAACATTGCGACTATGTGAGGCCCATCGTGATAGTATGAGCCCATTGTATGATTGTATGAGGCCCATTAAGATTATATGAGGCTCATTGTGACTATATGAGGCCCATTGTGATTATATGAGGACCATCGCGATTATATGAGCCTCATTGCAATTATATGAGGCCCATTGTGACTATATGAGGCCCATTATGATTGTATGAGGCACATTGTGAATGTACAAGGCCCATTAGGATTGTTGAGGCCCATTGTGACTGTATGAGGCCCATTGTGAAAGTACAAGGCCCATTGGGATTGTATGAGGCCCATTGGGATTGTATGAGGCACATTGTGAATGTACAAGGCCCATTGGGATTGTATGAGGCCAATTGTGAATGTACAAGGCCCATTGGGTTTGTATGAGGCCCGTTGTGATTGTGTGAGGCCCCTTGTATGTGCGAGGCCCAATTGTGATGTGTGAAGTCCACCATGTGTATGTGATTATGTGCACACCACTCGTTCATTATTATGGGCCATAGGCCGCCTAATACAGGCCCACCATGATGTATGTGATTATAATCATGCTTAATATACTTCATGATACATGCCCATACGCACCATTCACATGCTTATTATGAGGAGTGATTGAGCATAGCATGTGCCACTGGGCTAATTATTTATGGGACACCCTGAGAGATAGTGTTTGTAATGCCTCGAATTTCAAGGGTCAAGCAAAGCTCAACTCCCGAGTTCCAACGCATCACTTATGCAACATAGATAATGATGTTTGAATGTTGTCTATATTAGTGCATTAAACATGAGTGAGAATATACTAAAACAGCATGTCATACTCCAGAGTTAATGTAAATAAGCAAGCGGAAGACTGAACTGAATATATAAAGTATTTACGTGTTTCATAACCTTCAGAGTATGAACGCTTCTACCAGGCTAAATATATACAAAACTTGTTTCAAGTTATACAAAATGACAAAATGTGAATGTTCTACTAATCCAATATCCCTGTAATCTCGATGACGCACCTCTAGGTCTACACAGACCCACTTAAGAGCTGAATGTAAGAAAACTCCTCCTCATCGAAGAAGTCCGGCTCCATTGCATAAGCCTCGCCATAATCTGCATCTAAAACAGAGTATGGTTGGTGTTTAAAACACCGTCCTAGTGTGGGAGTGAGTGAATAACTTAGTGGTACTATAAGGCAAAGGTTAACATGTTACAAATTCAATCAAGTAGTAAGGATAAAGCAATACAACAATCATGTCCTAAGTACTCTTGTTAATGCAGGAATGGTATGTTGTAATGATGTATGCTCTCACTTGCACTCCCTCAGCGGCATCATCTTACAATCACGCATGACAAACTCCCACTGTACCTTCATCGCCAAAGCACATGCAATGCGGTGCATGATTGTGTTAGCCAAGCAATTAATTAGGCTTGTTCATACAGCAGATTTGGGAAGCTAAGGTACCTCCCTTTATATCATTTACCCAATTGATGATCCATCTAGGGTTGTCAATCTTAGTTAATCACATACGATAGGCAAGTTATAGGGCAACATCACCCCTAATTTAAAAGCAGTGGATAAGCAAGTTCACGAGTTTACACTCGATGTCACTACGGAAGACTCGTCACCTTAACCTAGGCCTAATTTATACTCGAGGTCACTACGGGAAGGCTCGTCACCTTAGCGTAGGCCGACAACTTGAATACAGTATCCTATACCACCATATTCAGCTCACGAGTTTAGGTTGCTCATTGATCACTACGGGGAGGCTCGTCACCCCAGCGTAGGCCGACAGCTTAACCACGATGTCCCATACCACCATGCTCGACTCATGAGTCTTAACAGATCTTGGTACTATGGTAAACAGGCTTTACATTGGTAAGTGGTACCTTAGATTCAAGCAGTAGCGTCCACATATGGTAAACACATAATAAGCCAATCTGGTTATTTGACAAGTGCAATTAGTACAAACGCACGTTGAATTGATCGACATGGAACCCATAAGCACTCCACGTGGCCTAACCACAGTCGACAATTAACGTACAAGTCGAATCATCGAACATATCTAATGTAGCGAAACTAGTTCGACCACTCCATTGAGAACTGTTATCGATTGCCTAGCCTACGTAGCAGTCCCAATCATACTCAAATGCAATAAGTAGTCACATGTGATATTCATAACAGCATTTAACAAACAATTTAAATATAAATCCCATTTGAGCATTTTATCAAACACATTGAAAATATTGTTATACATATGCATTTCATTCATAAATCACGCAGTAGCAATTTAGATTACATGAAGGAAACTCTACATATGGATAAGGTAGTCGAAAATCCCACCTCAACACCCTTATTAAAAGCAATTCATAAAACAATTTCTCATTTAGACATTTTATCAAACACTTAGTCTACACATTATTAGGTACATGAATTAAATTAGTTATAACAAATATTATGGCAAATCCTTTCATAAAGGAGTTGTCCTACATACAACAAACACATAAATTAGATTAATAGTCATGGCAAGCACAAATCTTAATAGCAATTTCACTTAAACATTTCAACAAACACATGGAATGCATTAAATATTCACATAGTTTACACACATGTATAATTTATCGGATACATCATAACTAACAACATATAGTGGCAATCAAGTCAGAAATAAATCATTAGTTGACATTGAAAGCCTTGAAAACCATAACCTAGACGTTTATAGTCCGCACGTCCACACCTTTCGTCGGTTCACTCGTTACATACACTATGTCCCCGTTTACAGCATAACGACTACCTAAATCATGAAGTAGTTAGTTATTTCGTCGATTCCTCTATTTGGATTCCTAAAACGAGATTTGGGTTAGGATTTCTTACCCAAATCGAAGCTAGAATAGATGGTGTGGCGATGGTGGGGTGGTGATTTGGTTTGTGGAGTAGTGGGAGTGAATTCTAGCAATGATCCACTGATCTCACTCTCTTCTCCTCACTCTTTGCTCCTCTTTTTTCTCTTCTCTCTCTTAGGGTTAGAGAAATTCGTATGGAATGAGAGAGGGGTGGGTTAAGGGTCTTATATAGGTTCAAAACTAGTGTAAATGGCCTCAGAGCCATGGTATACTTAGGTTATAGCCAAAGGGTGTCCATTTCAGGCAAACGGAGCTCATTTGGAGGTTCATTGCTCGTATACGGCTCGGAGCAAGTTCCCTAACGATGGATCTAAGCCAGGTTATGATTTCGGTCCAATCGGATTAGTGGATCGACCGTGGAGGACCCGTATCAGTTCAACGGTTATTGTTACTCGATTAGGGCCATAAGTATACTGATATATGCAGGGAAATTTTCCTTATCCAAGGGTATAGTTTGGTCAGAATCTGACGATCCGAAGTCTTCAATTTCACCCTCAAGTGAATGGCCCAAATCACTTAGTTTCATGTCAATTTCTAAAAATATTCGCGTTTCTCACACACTTTGCTCAAGGCTTAAGTTGTGCGTTTCTAGATACTATTTGGGCTCGATTCCAGCAATGGTAGTCAAGCCCAATAAGGCGGTCATAAGCGTATAGTTTTACGGTACTCGACTTTCGACGCGCGGTCCAGGTCCAATACGAAGTTTTAATGCGCTCTTGGGAGCAACTGAGTTTTGAGATTACTCCTAGGTTTTAGGTAATGTTAAGTTAGAGATTCTAATGGTTTTGGGTCTTGCAGTTTGTCTAAATAGTGGTTCAAGCTAATCAACTGATTAATTTAGTTTAGTACTTAATTAAGTTTCGTCTAATTTCTAAATGATTCGGTCATTAAGGATTTTTCCTGAGGCAGTACTTGGGTCTTTGTACGGATTTTTCTGAGACGTTATAATCTATCCCTCTTAAAAAAAAATTGTTCTCAAAATTAGTACCTTTTCATACTCCTCGAAAATCTGAGGGTAGTTCTTACAGACTTCGACTTCTGTTTCCCAAGTAGCCTCTTCCTCAGTGTGGTAAGTCCACAATACCTTCACAAGAAGGATAACTTTGCTGTGCAACACCTGTTCCTTCCTATCCAGGATACGTGTTGGTCGAAGTACATATATAACATCTTAACTTAGTTGCACCTGCTCCCACTTGATAATATGGGAAGGGTCAGGCACGTATTTCTTCAACATCGATACATGAAATACGTTGTGCACACCGGCGAGTGGTGTGGGCAAAGCGAGACGATATGCTACCACACCCACTCGGTCTAGGATCTGGAATGGACCAATAAATCGTGGTGTGAGTTTCACCTTCTTACCAAATCGAATGACTCCCTTCATTGGGGAAACTTTCACGAATACATGGTCCCCAACCTTAAATTCCAACTGTCACCATTTTGTATCGGCGTAACTCTTCTGTTTACTCTGTGCTGCAAGAAGTCGATGCCTGATAATGCCGATCTTTTCTAAGGTCGCCTGTACTAAATCTGAGCCAATCAGACTCTTCTCACCAACCTCTGCCCAACAATGCGGCGCTCGACATGGACGCCCATACAAGGCCTCGTAGGGAGCCATGCCAATGCTCGGTTGGAAACTGTTGTTATAAGCGAACTCAGCATAAGGAAGACAGTCATCCCAACTATCCTTAAAATCGAGCACACATGCCCGCAACATATCTTCTAACACCTGATTTACCAGTTCCGTCTGCCCATCAATCTGTGGGTGGAACATGGTACTGAACTTCAGTTGCACTCCCATTGCTTCCTGGATTTGAGTCCAAAAGATAGACGTGAATCGCGTGTGTCGATCTGATACAATCTACATGGGCACTCTATGCAGGCATACAATCTCCTTAATGTACAGCTTGGTTAAATCATCTACGGAGTTCGAAACTTTAATTGGGAGGAAATGAGCCGATTTCGTCAATCGGTCCACAATCATCCAAATGGAGTCATGTCCCTTCCTTGTCTTTGGTAATCCAGTAATGAAATTCATATATATGAAATCCCACTTCCATTCAGTTATGGGCATGGGCTGAAGCAATCCAGGAGGTCAGCGATGCTCGGCCTTGACCTGCTGGCACGTAAGACAACGAGATACAAAATCTGCTATGTGGGCCTTCATGTTGTCCCACCAGTATGAACGCTTCATATCTTGATACATATTTGTACTACCAGGATGCATCGCCATCTTCGAATTGTGAGCAACTTCGAGAATATCCTTTCTCAAGTGATGAAGATTCGTGACACATAGGCGGCCACGATAACGTAAACCCCCATCCGAACCAACTCTCCATTCAGAGTCTTCATCGTCACTAGTTTGTTTTCTCATCTCCAACAACCCTTTATCTTCCCCCTGAGCCATAATGATTCGGTCATCGATAAGTGGCTGTACACGAATATGCACAATGCTCTTGAACGGCTCCTCTACCATAAGTTTCTGCTTAAATTCTCGCACAAATTCCACCATGTTCCATTTTTCTATAATTAGCAGAGCCGCAAATTCTATTATCTTCTTGCGGCTCAACACATTTTCCACAAGGTTGGCCTTGCCAGGATGGTAGGAGACCTCAAACTTGAAGTCTTTCAAGGTTTCCATCCATCATCGTTGCCTCATATTCAAGTCTCTCTGTGTGAATATGTGCCTGAGGCTCTTGTGGTCGCAAAAGAGCTCGAACTCCTCTCAGTAGAAGTAATGTCTCCAGAGCTTTAATGCAAAGATGACTATTGTCAATTCCAGTTCATGCGCAGGGTAGTTTTCTTCGTGTTTCCTCAATTGTCGTGACTCATAGGCAATCACTCTGTCCTTCTGCATAAGAACACAACCCAAACCAATATAAGACGCATCGGTGTATATCGTATATCTAACCCCTTTCTCTGGCAATACTAGCACAGGGGCGGATGTCAACTTGTCCTTCAATTTCTGAAAGGCTGCTTCTGCCTTCTTATTCCAGGCAAACTTAAGATCCTTTTGTGTGAGCTGAGACAATAGCTTGGCTATCTTGGAAAAGTCCTTAATAAACCGACCGTAGTAGCGAGCAAGTCCCAGGAAGCTCCTCACTTCTGTAACTGAACCGGGCTGTTCCCAGTCCTAAATTGTAGTCACCTTAGCAAGGTCCACATCTATTCCTTCCTTGGACAGCACATATCCCAGGAACTTGACTTCTTCCTTCCAGAAGTCGCATTTCTTGTACTGAGCGAATAACTGACTCTTCTTAAGAGTACCAAAGATTGCTCGTAGGTGCTCTTCGTGTTCTTCTCAACTTTTGGAGTATATCAAAATGTCATTTATAAACACGATGAAGAATTGGTATAGATACGACCGAAATACCCCGTTCATGAGGTCCATGAATACGGTCGGTGCGTTCGTAAGTCCAAATGACATCACAAGGAACCCACAGTGCCCAAAACTGGTTTTGAATGTTGTTTTTTGCACGTTCTCATCCCTGACACGTAACTGGTGATACCCTGACTGTAAGTCGATCTTTGAAAAATATTGTGCCCCTTTCAACTGGTTGAACAGGTTATCTATCCTGGGCAGAGGGTACTTGTTCTTCACCGTCACTTGGTTCAACCTACGATAATCAATACACAATCACAATGATTCATCCTTCTTCTTTACAAACAACACAGGTGCTCCCCTAGGAGATACACACAGTCGTATAAAGCCTGAATCCAACAGATCCTTGATCTGTCTCCTTAAACCCTCCATTTCACATGGAGGCATGCGATACATCAGTAGCGAAATGAGTATTACATCATGCATAAGGTCGATAGTAAAGTCGATCTCGTGCCAAGGAGGTAGTCCAGGTATCGTCCTGAACACGTCCATGAAATCTCAGACTACAGGCATATTCCCAAGTGTGGGGCCATCAACATTCTCTAGTAAGGTAGCATAGCAACTAATACGGTAGTACCAACTGACCTAAACTGGAAAAGTAAAGGTCGTGCCCTCAGATCCTTGGGTTGTCACCACTCTAGTATCGCAATGGGTCTCTGGCTTTATCTCGATGAATCAATCCATACTGAGGATGACATCATAATGACACAGCAGGGCAATAATCAGGTCAACGAGTACTGTTCTGCTTCCTAAGTCTATCGATCAACCCTTACAAATCTTGGTAATGTTTGAGAAGGTCCCTGTGGTGGTAAGGAATCTCATCCCAACCATAGGAGTAGTTTCCAATACTAGTCGCTTGACTGTTACACATGATATTATTGAAATAGTGGACCCGATGTCCACCAATAGGTAGACTGGTGTACCTTAGATGTGTGTTGTGATTTCAAAAGCCAATGGTGCTGCAGTTGCTGTCTTGGATGCCTCAGCTGCAAGTGAGTGCACCCGAGCTTGTTGAGGATGATTTCGCTGCGCTGTCATAGGTCATTGAGGTGGCCTGATCATAAAAGCACTTATGTGTAGCAGTAGGAGGTCCCCCATCAGAGTTTTGGGCTGCCTTCTCTTCTTCACTTCCTTCTTCCTCACTTCCTTCCTCTATTTCATTTTCTTCCTCTACCTCATTGCTTTCTTCCTCTAATTCATTACTTTCTTCCTCTTCACTTTCTGTCTTGCCCCCATACTCATCGAGTCGGGCTTGACGTTGTCGATGGCCAATTTCCATGTTGTTGATCGTAATGTGATTAATGAAGTGGATCGGCGCATGCTCATCCATGTTAAGTCTATAGCCGAACTCTCGAGTAATCTTACATATAAGTTGGTTAAATGGGAGTGAGATATCTCTCCTAATAGAGCGTGTAGTCTGGATTATCTGTAGTAGGGTGAACGTAAGTAGACACAACTTGTTTCCCTGCCCATCTCTGTATAGGAAGTCCACCATCAAACGAGTGCATTTAGTACGGTCGTCTCACCTAGGATACACATTATATGTGAATATATGGTGGAGCAGGCAGAAATCATTTGTCAATTTAGTCGATGGGAGGCAATTGCCTTGCTTCCAGTGAACCAGTCAACCATAAAGAAACTGCGTGCGGTGATCTCATTCTTACACACTCTTGAGACGAGACTCATCAGCATGCACTTCACCACGTGCAATTTCCATAATCTGGGCCATCACATCTACATTGATTATGGCTTCCCACCTTCCTACGAGAATAGTGAACTGTAGAGGTTCCAGTAGTGGATCCCGTATGTGGGCATAGAAGGCTCGGACAGTGCTTTCACATGCATGATACTTGCCTTCAATACGGGACCCCACCCGGATTCCAACAGGAGGTCCATCACTGGATACAACCCAAATAGCCTTTCGTCAACATGTGCTTCAAATTCAACTCTACGGCCCCGAAACCTATCATCACCAATGCCCCGTGGTAGAGATCTTTCTAGTGGGATCTAGGGATCGAGATCCCACTTCGTCCTTTGCTCTTGCTCGGCGATAGTGCTTGCTTCAGCGCATGTTTGCTTCCTCGAACGGGTAAGGCACCTAGGCCCGGCTTCACCCGTGGATGCCCTCTTCTTTCTTATGAGGGAAAGGAGCGTTGAAATGGAAAAGATGGCGGTGACAAGCTCAAAAAGAGCCATGGAGTTGGAAAAGCTTGAGGATAGGATGGAAGTGGGAAGTTTGAGAGTTATGAGACATAAAGATATAGGCTTTGTCCTCAAATGAGAGGAAATATGGGAAATAAAAGGTGGTAGGAGATGGGTTTGGAGGGAAATTGTGGTGGGTGTATGTGCATTGAAGAAGAAGAAGAAGATGGAGTATGGAATGAAGATTTGAGAGGGAAAATGTTTTGAGGGGTTTTGAGAGCTAGGAGAGGTGAAATGGAGTAGAAATGAAGCAAAGGGGGCAAAATAGAGTCGGCCCACACAAATTACAGGGCCCACATGAGTGGGAGAGGGTGACGGGCCACTGGACCCACTGGTCCGCCACGGCCCGCTAGAGGTCGTCGCGGTGCTGCCGCGGTCTACTGGAGAGGGGTCTGGTGCGCCGGTGGCCACCCCCCTCTCGGGGTGTTGGAAATGCACAGGGGATACCCTGGGTCCCACCGTTTCTTATAGTTTGGACCCCTATGGCCGTAAGATGCATTTTCTCACCCCATTTCGCACATATTCACGCCTTTTGGTGTGTTTTAAGTTGGAGATTTGCCAGGTAGTAGTATAAACTCATTTGATAGCCTAAGGAGGAATTGAGATCATTTTACATGGTCTTAGTCGCGTACGGGTTATATCCAACGGTCACTTTCACCAATTGGTGAAACTTGGGATCCTACGACTGTTTCTACATTTCATCGCCCCCTCCTAAGTTAAAGTACGTTAGAGTTTATCGTGTTACCAAAACCAATGTCCAGTTTAATTCAAATCATGCTTTAATACCAACTTGTAATGCCCCGAATTTTGAGGGTTGAGCAAAGCTCAACTCCCGAGTTCCAACGCATCACTTATGTAATATAGATAATGATGTTTGAATGTTGTCTATATTAGTGCATTAAACACGAGTGGGATTACACTAAAACAATATATACTCCAGAGTTAATGTAAATAAGCAAGCGGAAGACTGAATTGAATTTATAAAGTATATACATGTTTTATAACCTTCAGAGTATAAACGTTGCTACCAGGCTAAATATATACAAAATTTGTTTCAAGTTATACAAAATGACAAAATGTGAATGTTCCACTAATCCAATATCCTTATAATCCCGGCGACACAGCTCTAGGTATACACAGACCCACTCGAGAGTTGAATGTAGGAGAACTCCTCCTCATCGAAGAAGTCCATCTCCGTCGCATAAGCCTCACCATAATTTGCATCTAAAACAGAGTATGGTTGGTGTTTTAAAACATCGTCCCAGCATGGGAGTGAGTGATCAACTCAGTGGTACTATAAGGCAAAGGTTAATATGTTATTAATTCAATCAAGCAGTAATAATAAAGCAATACAACAATCATGTCCTAAGACTCTTATTACTGCAGGAATAGTATGCTGTAATGATGCATGCCCTCGCCTACACTCCCTCAGCAACATCATCTCACGATCATGCATGGCAAACTCCCACTGTGCCTTCCTTACCAAAACACATGCAATACGGTGCATGGTCGTGTTAGGCAAGTACTTAATTAGGCTTGTTCATACAGTAGATTCAGGAAGCTAAGGTACCTCCCTTTATATCATTTACCCAAACGATCATCCATCTAGGGTCGTCAATCCTAGTTAATCACGTACGATAGGCAAGTTATAGGGCAACATCAATTTAAAAGCAGTGGATATGCAAGTTCATGAGTTTACACTCTAGGTCACTACGAAAGGCTCGTCACCTCAATGTAGGCCTAATTTATACTCGAGGTCACTATGGGAAGGCTCATCACCTTAGCGTAAGCCGACAGCTCAAATACAGTGTCCCATACCACTGTATTCGGATCACGAGTTTGGGTTGCTCACTAGTCCCTACGGGGAGGTTCGTCACCCCAGCATAGGCCGACAGCTCGACCATGGTGTCCCATACCACCATGCCCAGCTCATGAGTCTTAATGGATCTTGGTACCATGGTTAAACTGGCTTTACATTGGTAAGTGGTACCTTTGATTCAAACAGTAGCGTCCACACATGGTAAACACACAATAGGCCAATCGAGTTATTTGACAAGTGCGATTGGTACGAGCGCATGTTGAATTGATCGACATGGAATGCATAAGTGCTCCACGTGGCCTAACCACTGTCAACAATCAGCATACGACTTGGATTCATCGAACATATCTAACGTAGCAAAAAATGTTCGACTACTCCATCGGGGACCATTACCGATTGCCTAGACTACGTAATAGTCCCAATCATACTTAAATATAATAAGTAGTCACATGTGATATTCATAACAACATTTAACAAACAATTTAAATATAAATCCCATTTGAGCATTTTATCAAACACATTGAACATATTGTTATACATATGCATTTCATTCATAAATCACATAGTAGCAATTTAGATTACATGAAGGAAACTCTATATATGGATAAGGTAGCTGAGAATCCCACCTCAACACCCTTATTAAAAGCAATTCATCAAACAATTTCTCATTCAGACATTTTATCAAACACTTAGTCTACACATTACTAGGTACATGAATTAAATTAGTTATAGCAAATATTATGGCAAATCCTTTCATAAAGGAGTTGTCCTACATACAACAAACACATAACCTAGATTAATAGTCATGGAAAGTAAAAATCTTAATAGCAATTTTGCTTAAACATTTCAACAAACACATGAAATGCATTAAATATTCACATAGTTCACACACAAGTATGATTTATTGGATACATCGTAACTAACAACATATAGTAGCAATCAAGTTAGACATAAATTATTAGTTAACTTAGTTAACATTGAGAGCCTTGAAAGTCATAACTTAAACGTTTATAGTCTGCACCTTTCGTTGGTTCACTTGTTACGAACTCAGTTCGTACACTACGTCCCCGTCTACAGCATAACGACTACCTAAATCTTGAAGTAGGTTAGCTATTTCGTCGATTGCTCTATTTGGATTCCTAAAATGAGATTAGGGTTAGGATTTCTTACCCAAATCGAAGCTAGAATCAACGGTGTAGCAATGGTGAGGTGGTGATTCGGTATGTGGAGTAGTGGGAGTGAATCCCAGCAACGATCCACTGATCTCAGTCTCTTCTCCTCACTCTTTCGTCCTCTTTTCTGTCTTCTCTCTCCTAGAGTTAGGGAAATTCGTATGGAATGAGAGAGGGGTGGGTTAAGGGTCTTATATAGGTTCAAAACTGGTGTAAATGGCCCCAGGGCGATGGTATACTTAGGTTATAGCCAAAGGGTGTCCATTTCGGGCAAACGAAGCTCATCTGGAGATTCATTGCTCGCATACGGCTCGGAGCAAGTTCCCTGACGATGGATCTAAGCCAGGTTACAATTTCAGTCTAATCGGATTAGTGGATTGACCGTGGAGGACCCGTATCAATTCAACGGTCATCGTTAATCAATCAAGGCCACTTTGCTGGGCATCTTGTCCTACAGGAACGAGCAAAGGCGCCTAATAATTTTGAAAAACTCTCGAAAGCATGCACGTTAAGGGTCTGTAATAAAAAATTGCTAAGCTATCCGAACTTTGAGACTTAGCCATTTATAGCAGATATGTAATGTTGACCTTGGTTATTCTTGAGTTATGCTCTGATACCAACTTCTATCGCGCCCCAAACTCGAAAACCGAGCTCACAAAATTCCCGATCACCAAATCCGATGCCGACAGCCTCCGTAGAACCCCATTCTCAGCTCTCGGCGCCCATTGGCAAGGTTCTGATCCTTGGATGCTGCGAGGAGGATTTTCAATATCAGTTTAATTTATAATAAGCATAACTAAAGGCATAACCCACAAACAACAATAAAAACTCCATCACATTTCCACTATGATCAAAAACTTTATAAGTATAATGAGTATAAAGGAAAATACAATGAGAGTGGATAAAAGCTCCAACATGATCTGCTATGTGCTCCTGCCTCAGTGTTGCTACGGTCCAACGTCACCTGCACACAACGGTTGTGCATAAGCTTATAAAATGCTTAGAGGGTGGTGAGAGTGCGCACGTAAGGTAGTAATACAGTTATGCAGAGTAATGCGGAACATGTTGATGAATCTATGAATACCATTAGCCGTACCAAGGCTATGCGATGCAAGGCATGAATGATGTCAGCCGTACCAAGGTCATGCGATGTAAGATGCAACTCAAGCATACAAATCCTCATTTAAGTCCACATATCAATACAACTCAACTCTGGAATATCACAGGGGTCTAGTGCACTCCAAACCAGATTGTCACCCCATCGTGCGTAATAAGGGAAGTGGAAGAGACCTTATTATCCACCTGCCAATATCGGGCTTGGCTCATCGATAGCGGACCCATTCCTCGAGCTGGTCAAACTCAACCTAGCTTTGCCCCCTTCACTTGGGCGGGTAAGGCTGCACCCCCTTCCAACCTACCACGATACAATGGAAAGTGCGGCCTTCTAGTAATCGACACTCGGCGCTCCTGCACCCACTCGATCTAGACGTTGAAGCAACCTCTTGGTACCATAAGGGTTTAGGGACTTTCACCCAGGGATATCTATAGCACCCCATGTAGAACACGATTTCTGGTATCCAATCCTGCCAACCACGATACGCCTGTGGAGGCTACGACCTTGATGTCACTAGGACGTACAGTACACATGTCACACAATGCAAGATGCATGAATCACGCAATTCAGTCATGCAACAATCTTGCACGTATCGCACACTCATGTAAGGTAACTATACCCATTAGGGAGCCCATAAACAATCTACTCAAAGGCATGTGTAATGATCAATCATTTATCTCATCACAAGCATCAGATGATGCGTATGAACATGTATCATGATACTATGTTGTCACATACTTATAATTGATATCGATAATCGGCGTCGGCCTCGGCAATCGACACTGAAAATCAACATCGAAAATCGATAATCGGTAGTCAGAATCGATTAATCACATAGGACGAATGGGGCCCACTTATTTGGGTTAACCTACGGAGAGAATGGCCCTAACAAGGCCTAAGGGAAGGTCACAATGAAGACATCTAACCATCATTGCCCATCAATGTGGGCGTCAAACCATCATTGCTCTGAACGTATGACCGCCAAGATAAACATCATCACATACATCATGGTGGAATCTCAATCGATGGGCGATTCGAATTGTGCTGAATCAATGGGATGATTCAAATGGGCCGAATCGAAAGGGCCGATTCAAATGGCCGAGTCAAATAAGCTGAATCAATGGGTCGATTCAAATGGGCCGAATCGAATGGCCCGATAAATGGGCCGAACCAATGGGCCAAACGATGGGCCGAATCAATGGGTCAATCAATGGGCCGGTTCAATGGGTCGTTCAATGGACCGAAACTTCATCAGGCGGGTCGCACCATCCACACTAATCATCTATTCTTAGGGATCATTTTAGAGTATAAAATATATTTAAATCACATGGACCGCACTCCAAACACTGGGTGATAGTAATTCCCACCATTGGAAGTCTCAAGGGCCACCATAACCTTCATTTCCCATACCATCTATTCATAAGGTCACACAGTCCTGAATTAAGATGAAAAAAAATTTTCAAATTGATCCAGAACTGCAATGACCCTGAGAAGGGTTTCAATGGTGGGTGGTCACTCAACACTAATTTATACAGTGTGATTGTCTTAATATTAGACCTATCTTATTTGGTCTCAAGGGACCCACAGAACTAGCTGTGGTTAGATGGCAGTGGGTCCCACCATTAAAACAGATGGACGGCATGTGTAAAAACACATACATCATGGCTGGGATCCACCATCCATGGGCTGGACGGTGGATACATCGCATCCCCAAGGTGGCCCCACCGTCATGAAGGATGGATGGCTGGTGTAAAACACATGCATCATGTGGGACCTACAACCTTGTTGACGTAAAGAGGAAAAAGGAACTACTGACGTTGAGAGAGAGAGAGAGAGAGAGAAAGCAGTACATGGCTGCAAGCAGCATGACTGCATTATTTATTATTATTTTTCTTTTCTTTTCTGAAACTAAAATAAAGGTGGGTCCCACGTAGGGCCCATCCTCTCATATTATAATATATAATATATAATATATATAACATAATTTATATATATTATATAAGGAAGTGACGTCCAGGCATTTGGATGGCCTAGACAGCCACGTACGTCAAGGAGGGCCCCACATGTGGGGTGTGTCCCACCGTTAGATGGACGGTGGACACAATACATGCAGGGTGGTGTGGCCCAAGCCAAAAGGATGGACGGTGTGGATGGGTCCCATGGACCCCACCATCAGTCCACACCCTTGTCAGTACACGGATGTCAATACACACTCCATGTTAGCCACCTCCACAGGGATTGATACCAAGACCTTAAGTGTTAAAACGAGGTATCTTTCACTCGGTCTGCCACTTGAGCTCTGGACTGGGTGGATCCCAGCGTGGAAACAGGGTATCTTTCACTCGATCGGGTCACTCTCCTGGGCATCTTGTCCTATAGGAACGAGCAAAGGCACCTAATAACTTTGAAAAACTCTCAAAGGCACGCACGTTAAGGGTCTGTAATCAAAGATCGCTAAGATATCCAAACTTCGGGACTTAGCCATTCTTAGCAGATATGTAACGTTGTCCTTGGTTATTCCTGAGTTATGCTCTGATACCAACTTTTGTCCCACCCCAAACTCGAAAACCGTGCTCACAAAATTCTAAATCACCGAATTCAGCGCCGACAACCTCCGTAGAACCCCATTCTCGGCTCCTGGCACCCATTTGCTAGGTTCCAATCTTGGGATACTATGAGGAGGATTTTTAATATCAGTTTGATTCGTAATAAGTATAACTAAAGGCACAACCCACAAACAATAACCAAAAACTCCATCACATTTCCACTATGATAAAAAACTTTATAAGTACAATGAGCATAAAGGAAAATACAAAGAGAATGAACAAAAGCTCCAAGATGATCTGATATGCGCTCTTGCCTCAGTGCTGTTGCGGTCCAACATCACCTGCACGCAATGGTCATGCATAAGCTTATAGAAAGCTTAAAGGGTGGTGAGAGTATGTGCGCAAGGTAGTAATACAATTATTCAGTATTAGAGTAATGTGAAACATGCTGATGAATCCATGAATACCGTTAATCGTACCATGGCTATGCGATGTAAGGCATGAATGATGTCGGCTATACCAAGGCCATGCAATGCGAGATGCAACTAAAGCATACAAATCCTCATCTAAGTCCACATATCAATACAACTTAATTCTGGAATATCACCGGGGTCTATTACACTACAAACTAGATTGTCATCACATCGTGCACAATAAGGTAAGTGGAAGAGACCTCACTATTCGCCTGCCAATATTGGGCTCGGCTCGTCGATAACAAAACTTTTTCTTCTTGTGCAACTAATGCCTGTTATATGACCCGCGCAACAACATCTTTGTCGCACAAGGCTTTAAGTCCATTTCGCTGCCCTCGCAACGCCCAATTCGTTACGCGACCCGCGCAACACTCCATCTGTTGCGCGATCCACACAACTACCACTTCATTGCATAGTGACCAATCCATTGCGCGACCTGCGTAACCTCCACTTCAGCAGCCTTCTGAACTTGACCAAATTTCCTTATTTTCGATCATGACCGATACCAAAAGAACCTTCATCGTCGTCGATCCTCCTTCTGATCATCCCTCCCATCAAGAGCTGTCAAACACCGAAGCTTATCAAGCAGCAACCCCTCAAGCAGCAGAATCACCCCTCATTATGCAGTATCAAAGTATTGTCTCCTCATATCAAGGTACATCTTCGTCGAGCCAGGGTGGATAGAAAACCACGATCGATGTGCCTCAATCACAAAATCTCTGCGCAACTCAGGAATATTCGGGATACATAACCGGCCTCTGAAGCGAAGTCCACCATGAGAACCAATCTATCAACTATCTGACTCTCAGATGCTGCCTTTACTCGGTAATCCTATAACGACTCATCTGCCTGCTAAGCCTCGATCACCCTTGCAACAAGAGAGGGTTAAATCGACATGCTCGATAGCTGAACGATAAAAGACTGCAGACCAAAATCAAAGTCGTACTTTGTAATATCCTTGAGCATCCTCCACTCCTGAATTATCATATGTGCCACCAGGCCTCGTGGCTGACGGCTGAGGGCATCCGCCACCACGTTTGCCTTGCCTGGGTGGTACTGGAGGTCAAAATCATAGTCTTTCAAAAGCTCCATCCAACATCTACGTCTCATGTTCAGCTTGGACTGAGAGAATAGGTACTTCAAGCTCTTGTGGTCAGAGAAAAGCTCGAACCTGACCCCATAGAGATAGTGTCTTCCCACCTTCAGTGCGAAGACGACTGCTGCCAGCTCCAGATCATGCGTGGGGTAGTTCAGCTCAGGGACCTTGAGCTGACAAGATGCGAAGGCTACAAGCCTGCCGTGCTGCATCAGGACAACACCTAAACTAATACGTGAGGCATTGGTAAATACAACAAATCCATCACTCCTAGAGGGAAGAGTGAGGATAGGAGCGGACGTCAGAAGGTCCTTCAGCTCCACAAATGCCTGCTCACATGCGTCAGTCCAAACAAAATTTGTGCCCTTCCGAGTCAATCTGGTCATCGGGGCTGCGATACGAGAGAAGCCCTTAATGAAACGCCAATAGTATCCTGCTAAACCAAGGAAACTGCAGATCTTGGACGCAATCGTGGGCTAGCCCCACAGACGCACTGCCTCAACCTTTGAGGGGTTCACTGCGACACCCTCCCTCATCACCACGTGATCGAGGAACTTCACCTCCTCCTGCCAGAACTCACTCTTCTCTAGCTTCGCATACAGCTGGTGGGGACAGAGGGTCTGCAAAGCGATCTCCAGATGCTGCATTTGATCCTCACGGGTCCTCGAATATATCAGAATGTCATCGTTGAAGACTACAATAAACTGATCGAGATATGGACAGAAGACCTCGTTCATCAACTGCATGAAGACCGCAGGTGCATTGGTCAGTCCAAAAGACATGACCTGAAAACTCAAAATGACCATAACGCGTCCTGAAAGCTGTCTTCGGGATGTCCTCCTCTCAGACACAAATCTGATGATAACCGGAACACAGGTCAATCTTTCAAAAGAACTGTGCACCTTGCAACTGGTCAAACAAATCATCTATCCTCGGGAGTGGGTACTTGTTCTTAATTGTGACTCGGTTGAGCTCGCGGTAGTCCACGCAGAGCCTTAACGAGCCATCCTTATAAATGACGAAGAGTATCGATGCTCCCCAAGGTGAACTACTCGGACGAATAAATCCCAACTCACGCAACTCGTCCAACTGTCGTGCAGCTTATGCAACTCCATAGGTGTCATATGATATAGGGCCTTCAAGATAGGTGCGGTACCAAGCACAAGATCGATCTGGAACTCAATATGACGGTGGGGCGGCAATCCCAGAATCTCCTAGAACACGTCGGGAAAATCACAGACCACTGACAACTGATCGATACACAAGGCAACGAGCTCCTCGACTGCGCAGGTCATCAAACAAGATAATGACTCTCCTCGGGGCTCTGCAACGAACTAAAACTGTAGCAAGTCGGGTATGTAGAACGTGACTATCCTTGTGAAATAGTCCAAAATGACGTGATACTCGGCAAGCCAATCCATGCCCAAGATAACGTTGAAGTCCGTTATCGGTAGCACAAACAAGTCAGCGGGAAAAAAGATATCACTGACCAGAACAGGGCAAGACGAACAAAAATGGCCCAATACTGTGGTCTTCCCCAAGGGCGTCGATACGGTCAATCCCTCACTAGCAGACTCTATCGATAATCTAGTCGATTGGCAAAAATCCTCAAACATGAATGAGTGCGAAGCGCCGGAATTAGATAGTACTCGGGCAATGCATGAACAGATTAGAAGTATACCCTCAACGACTCCTCCGGAAGTCTGCAGGTCCTGCTGAGCCGCATAGAATTTAACCTGTGTTGGCTGGGGAGGTGCCTGTCCCCTCGGAGGATGCTGCTGATGTCGCTGAGGAGCTCAAAACTGCTGCCTCTGCTGCTGTGGTATAGGAGGCTAGTGCTGATGTTGTTGCTGAGGGGGCCTCAGTGGTGAAATCTACTGTCGCTGCTACTTCGGAGGCTGTTGTGGTGCTCTCGGATGCTTTGGAGGCTGTTGTGGTCCTCTCAGCTGCTGTGGTGCTCTCGGCTACTGCTGCTGAGGTCGGGGACACTCCCACCTACGGTGTCCTACCCCACCGTAACCATAACAGGTATCAGAAAGCTGTCTTTGAGGTGGTGCCGCTGGGGGTGCCAACGGTGCTACTGGTGCTCTGGCGGATGGGTGTCTCATGTATCTTTGTGGTCGTTGGTGCTGCTGGGAGCTACTGTAGGGGGCCTGCCTCTTCCACCCTTCCTCTGATCTCAATCGCTCTGTCCGCCGGCCCACTCGACCTCATAAATTTGAGCCCTTCGTACTACCGCCTAGAAGGTCTGGAGCTCATGCCCAATAATACGGCCTCGAAGACCGTAACGTAAGCCGTTCTCAAAACGGCGGGCCTTTTGCCCCTTATCATCAGCCATATATGGTGCAAACCTCAATAGTGACATAAAACGGGCTGCGTACTGCACCACGATCATGTTCCCCTGCATAAGAGTCTCGAACTCCAGTGCTCTCTGACGACGATTATGGTTGGGGAAGTACCGTTCCTCAAATCGGTCGATAAAATCCTCCCATGTCTAAACATGATCAGGTCCTGCAACACGAGTAACGGAGGTCTACTAATGCTCGGCCTCGCCCTGGAAGAGAAATACTGCTAACCGAACTCGCTGCTGGGTCGTGTATGACATAGTATCGAAGATCTTCTCCACATCGGAGTGCCATCTCTCAGCTGTTGTCAGATCCGGCTCGCCCTGGAAACGCGGAGGATCGAGCTGTCTAAACTCTCTAAGAAGGGCACTCGCGCGAGTTTAGTAAGCTGTGACTACTATGCTTTAGGGGCAAGGCAGACATCCAGTTATTTCTCTAGCTCAGGTAGGGGCAGGCTGTGACTACTATGCTTTAGGGGCAGGCTGTGACTACTATGCTTTAGGGGCAGGCTGTGACTACTATGCTTTAGGGGCAAGGCAGACATCGAGTCACAGCCTGCAACATCTTCTGTAACTGCGAGGCACTTACAGGCATGGTCAGATCCGCACTGGCATCAGGTGGAGGAACATCATCCTCATGCAAGGGAGTCGGGATCTCTAGCGGTGGAATGGGAGGCGCAGGTGGTAAAGCTGGAGTCTCAGGTGGTGGAGCGGGAGTCGAACGAGTCACTCGCCTGCGTGCCATATCCTATAAGAAGAATAAGGATGCTAATTAACCTTAAGAATTGCATGTTAGGGAAGGTTTCACACTCGGAACCTAATCGCCCTAAACTCATGATGTTGTTCTCGATTATTCCTAAGTTATGCTCTGATATCAACTTCTGTCACACTCCAAATTCGAAAACTGGGCTCATAAAATTTCCGATTGCCGAATCCGGCACCGACAGCCTCCATAGTACCCCATTCTTGGCCCCGACACCCATATACCAGGTTCCAATCCTGAGATGCTACAAGGAGGATTTCTAATAATTAATTTGATTCCTAATGAGCATAACCACAGGCATAACTCACCAGCAATAACCACAAGAACACCATCATAAAATCCACTATGATAAAAAGCTTTAAGTACAATGCGTAGGAAAGGGAAATACAAGATAGTGACAATAATAAAAACTCCAGCAGCTCGACTGCACGCTCCAACTGCAGCGAGACTACAGCTGCATCCTAGCATCACCTGCACGCATCAATCATGCATAAGCTTATAGAAAGCTTATGGGTGGTGTAGGTGTGTGAGAAATATGAGTGTGCTCAGAATACAATGTCAGAGTAATGTGGAATCGTGCTGATGAGTGCATGAATGTAATCAGCCGTACCAAGGCTATGCGGTACGAGATATGAATGCTATCGGCCATGTCAAGACCATACGATGCAAGATACAGCTCAAGCATGCCAATCCTCATCATATATCAGTATAGTTCTCATTATGAAAAATTATCAGGGTCTACTACACTCTACGTCAGCTTGCCGCCCCTATTCGAACGCATAACTGGGAGAGTGGAAGAGACCTCACTATCCGCCTACCAATATTGGGCCCGGCTCATCGATAGCAGACCGATTCCTCAAGCTCGTCAAACTCAACCTAGAAATTGCCCCCTCACTCAGGCAGATAAGGTCACACTCCTTTTCAACTGACAACGACATAGTGGGAGACACGGCCTACTGGTATACGGCCCTCATGCGCTCATATATTCACTCGGTATCGACGTTGGAGTCATCCTCTGGTACTATCAGGTTTAGGAATTTTCACCTAGGGACATCTATGGCGCCCGTATGCTAGAACCAAACATTTCCAGTATCCAATCCAGCCACTCATGATGTGTCTGTAGAGGCTATGACCCTGATGTTGCTAGGGCATACAATAATCATGATCACACAAATGCAAGTGCATGAATCACACTACCAAACATGCAACAATCTGCACGTGTCATGCGCTCATGTAGGGCAACTCCGCCTATCAGGGAGCCCATAAACAAATCCGCTTGAAGGCATATGCTATGATCAGTCACTCGTCATATCAGACATACATATGATGGTATGATCATGAATCATGAGTCTATACTAGACATGTCATAGGATGATGGGCTTGTGCATAACGGATATGGGCCTAGACGACCTACTCACTACAAGTATGGGCCTATCAGTGGGCCTTAGGGAGAATGACAATGCGGACATTTAACCAACATTATCCCTATAATGTGGGCGTCAAACCATCATTGCTCCCAAGGCATAGCCCACTATAATAATCAACACATAAACCATGGTAGAATCACATTATAATGGGCCTCATGTACATCCCATTGGACCTCGACCTATGGGCCTTCAATACATCAAATGGGCCTTATACCATGGGTCTCATATATATATATATATATATATATATATATATATATATATATATATATATATATATATATATATCAAAATGGGCCTTACTGGACAGGCCACAAATACATCATGTTGGGCCTAATTATATAGTCTTGCATACGTCACAATGGGCCTCAACCCACGGGCCCTTATATATCATAATAGGCCTCAACCCATGGGCCCTAATTATGGTAAGTGGGCCACATCACACGGGCCATATGTATATCAACTAGGCCACACTCACATATAAGTGGTCCACTTGATCCTAAATCTGCCTCATTCTTCTACTCATGCCATAAAATAAGCTCTTAAAATAGTTAGAGGGTTAGATGCAACACATGCATCATGGTGGGTCCAACTGTCATTAAATAGTATGAATAAAACACATACATCATTTTCCACCATCCACCTAGATGGTGGAAATAAAACACAAATATCACTGTGGGTTCCATCGTCCGCCTGGACGGTGGGAGTAAATCACATATATCATCGTGGTTCCCATGTGGGGCCCACCATAACATTTACTTTCCATCCAACCTGTTGATAAGGTTGAACAGATCTGGGGCCCACCAAAATGTTTATTTTTTACCCAACCTGCTGATGAGGTCACGTGGACCTAGGGCCCACTGTAATGATTATTTGCAATCCAACCTATTCATAAGGTCATGTGAACCTTGGGTAGGGCCCACTGTAACGTTTATTTTCCATTCAAACTGTTCATAAGAACACGTGGGCCAGGGAGGAGGGTGGACCCACTGTAATGCTTATTTGCCACCCAACCTATTCATAGGGTCACACAGTTAGGGAGGGCCCACTGTGATATTTTATTTCCCATCCAACCCGTTGAGAAGGTCACACGGACCTTAATGGAGAGGAAAAACAAATTTCAAAATGATCCAAAACTCCTGTGGCCCCAAAAAGTGTTTCAATGGTAGGTGTCAATCCTCACTGTTCCCTACGACGTGGGCTATCCGAGATCGAAATACGGTCGATTTTTGGGTGACCCGTAGCCAGGAGGGAGGCCCACCCAATGCATGGTGTGGATGGTGACACACATCATGGTGGGGCCCACGGCTGGGGCTGTGAGTCCCTGCCTCTTCACACCACGCGGCTGCGTCCTACGCTGTACGCCTCTGACAGTAGCAGAAACAGGCACTACTGCCTATATTATATATATTTTAAAAAAAACTAGTAATTTCGAGGTTTTTACTATATGGGGCCCGCATCAGAGATATCGGACCTGGCCATTGGTTTCCATGTCTCCATACACACCTATCAATCCCAATATTGGGTATATTTAGGTGTGAAAAAGTATCGAGGTGTATTTCAACGACAAAGATTATTATTCTCAAAGCTACGGGCTGTTAGTAACTCAGATTGCATTTATTTTTCGGCTCAACGCCTAAAATGATCTGAGAAAAAGGATGGACAACTTGGATTAAGTATATGCATCAAGGTGGTGCCTGTGTGAGCGGCCCACCCAAAAGCTCCTTTTTTTTGTAAGTACACACCCATGTTAGTAGTGCACTCCATGTAGCCGCGTGCCCTGTCCAGCGTCCAGGGACGCTGGACGGCATGGATATAATGCAAGCATCATGGTGGGTCCCACACCGACGTGGGATGGAGTTTGGGTTACTTGGGAGATTTGAGAAATGAGAGAGAGAGAGAGAGAGAGAGAGAGAGAGAGAGTGAGGTGATGAGAATGATAAGAGGTGATGGAGTGATGGGTTGAGTGATGGATGAAGTGATATAAAGGTTGACTTTGGGTAGCTTGTGTAAGAGGTAGGGTATGGGTTGTTGTACTTGGGTATGGGGTGACTTGACCGTACTTGACATGAGTGATTGATTGATTGATAGGACATTTCATAGAGATTTCCTCAAAATTCGTAACGCGTGGCGTTTCTTCGAATTAACGTGGGCCTACATCTTCTACCTTGGGTATCGGGTCAGTACGCGAGTCGCGGCGTTAGAACCGTGGCGATGACGCGGTTGCTATGATACAAGTTCTGGTTCGAGCCAACTTTGGCATGCAGGACTTGGCTTAGGATCACACGCATATGTCGGCAACGGGTCGAGGGTTGCCGAAATTCGACCAGTAGGATTGCGGAAGCCTACGGAACGGTACGGATTAGGGTACAGGTCTTACAACATCAATCATCCATCAATCAATCCAATCATGTCAAGTACACATCAACTCTCACCCTTCCCCAAAAGTTAAAAAGGTTCTTACACACCCATACTTCTCTTACACCAAAAACTACAAAAGTCAAAGTTCTTACACCCATCACTCACCACATCCATCACCCATCACTCCTCTCTCTTTACAACCCTCTCTCTCCATCATTTTCAAATCTAATTCCAAGCAACCCAAAAATCTCCATACATCCATACTCTTCCACTCCAAGAGAGCCACAAGTATGGCCCACCTTTCCTACCCTTTCGTCTCCCATCTCAACCATCCAAACCTCATCTCCTCCATTGGAATTGAAGTTAAGGATCTAAGGAATCCAAGGGTGCAAGTAGAAGCTTGTGAGTGATCTTGATCCCACATTTTGCATCTTTTTTCTTTGATTAAAGGGCCACATGTAGTGGGACCCACCTTGATGTACATTTTGTATCAAAGAGGGGCCCATAGTGGCGGGGCCCCTCCATCACTCCCATTATCACCGTTGTCTCTCTCTCTCTCTATCTCTCATGTATTGTGGACCCCACTATGATGTATGATCCACGTCGTCTCATTCGTAGTGCCCACCTTGCTGACCACCTTTGGGTGGGCCTGGATGTAGGGAAAACACAAATATCGGCTTGATTCAAAAATTCAAGTGGGCACGTCCCTGTGGGGCCCACTATGATGTTTGTGTTACGACCACCGTCCAGTGTCAGGGCTGGATGCTGGCCAGTGACACCCAGCCCCTTAGCTCAACTGACAGGCTGAGTGGAGATACCTCGTTTCAACACTTGAGGTCTTAGTAGCGATCCCTAGTGGGGGTGGACTCGGACCCATAGTTTGCTGATAGATTGAGATGAGATACCTTGTTTTAGTGTTGGGGCCCACATACCCCAGCTCCATTGGCAGACAGAGTGAAGATATCTCGTTTCAACACCTGAGGTCTTGGCAGCGATCCCTGGTGGCAGTGGCTAACAGGGAAGTGTCAACCGACGGTGGGTCCATGGGACCCACCTCCACCATCCGTCCATCTGTTTTAGATGGCCCCACCGTGATGCATGTATTGCGTCCACCGCCCATTTGACGGTGGGACACACACCATGTGTGGCCCCCCTGATAGTGAACATGTCCAGGCCATCCAGGGCCTGGACGTGGTGTTTTTATTATATATTAATATATTATATTAATATATAATATAATATGTTATATATTAGATTATAATATTATATAATATGCTACATTATGTGATAAAAGTGGGCCCTACGTGGGACCCACTTCTGCTTCATTAAGAAGACAACAGAGCTGCATATGCTTTATAATATAATATTAATATATATTATACCTTTAAGGTATGGTGGGCCCTACGTGGAACCCACCCCTTTTCTTAAGGCAGCTCTCTCTCTCTCTCTCTCTCTCTCTCTCTCTCTCTCTCTCCCCCATAGCATCAGTGGGCCGTAGGTCCCACATGATGTATGTGTTTTGGCACATGCCGTCCATCTATTTTGATGGTGGGGCCCACTGTCATCTGGCGACAACGAGTTCTGTGGGTCCCACCACTATATATATATATTATATTACACATTATATATTATATACTATATATATTTCATATTATATATTTTATAATATGTATATGGTGGTGGGCCCTACGTAGGACCCACCTTTGCCCTCCTAGTGCATCCAGTTGTCGTGCAGTAGCCATCTAGCTGCTCCTATATTGGCAGTAAGACCAACATTAATGTATATCGACACTGCCCACTATTTGAACGGTGGGGCCCACCATGATGCAAGTGTTGTATCCATGCCATCCAACCAATTGTGAGATCATTTTACGGCATGGGAAGATAGTGGTGAGTCAAATCTAAAGTTCGAGTGGACCCCACTATTAAATAGTGGACAGTGACATCCACCGTTCAAACTTCTAGGGCCGTTGTGGTTTCCAAATAAGCTGATATTGTTTTCACTTCATTTATCTCTATGTTAACTTGTGAATAGGTCGAATCTCAAATATACATTAGGTTGGGCCCAAATGAGGCCCATCAGTGTGGCCCATTTGATATACGCCCGTTGGTGTGGCCCACATTATGCGGCATATGTGATGTGGTCCACTTAACATAGGAGGCCCATTGAGATATATTTAAGGCCCCGGTGCGAGGCCCACCTGATGTGTATTCGAGACTCGATGTGATGTGTGTGAGGCCCAATGTAATGTATGTGCGTGGCCATTGCAATGTTATGAATTCCTTATGTATGTCACTCCTTGGGAGCAATGTTGGTTTGACGTCCACATTGATGGGCAATGATGGTTAGATGTCCTCATTGTGACCTTCCCATGAGCCTTGTTAGGCCCATTCTCTTTATGGGTTAACCCCAAATAAGTGGGCCACATTTGCTATAGACAAATGACTTCATAACCACGGCCGACGCCGATTATCAACCTTGATTATCGATGTCGATTACCGATGTTGATTATCGGTGCCGATTGCCGAGGCCGACGCCGGTTATCAATATCAATTATGAGTATGTGACAACATAACATCATAATACATGCCCATACGCATTATCTGCATGCTTGTGATGAGATGAGTGATTGATCATATTATAGGCCTTTGGGCAGATTGTTATGAGACTCCCTAGTAAAGGGAGATGCCCACATGAGCGCACGGTACGCAGATGATTGCTGCATGACTGGATTGCCAGATTGATGCATCTCGTATTGTGTGACATATATACAATATGCCCTAGCGACATCAGGGCCATAGCCGCCACAGGCATATCGTGGTTGGTAGGATTAGATACCGAAAATCTTGTTCTACATGGGGTGCTATAGATATCCCTAGGCGAAAGTCCCTAAATCCTTATGGTACCAAGAAGTTGCTCTAACGTCTAGACCAAGTAGGTGCAGGAGCGCCGAGTGCCGATTACTAGAGGTCACGCTTTCCACTATGTCGTAGTCGATTGGAAGGTGGTGCGGCCTTACCCGCTCCAGAGGAGGGGGCGAAGCTAGGCTGAGTTTGACCAGCTCAAGGAATGGGTTCGCTATCGACGTGCCGAACCCAATATTGGTAGACGGATAGTGAGGGCTCTTTCACTTACCTTATTGCGCGCGATGGGGTGGCAATCTGGTTTAGAGTGTACTAGACCCCGGTGATATTTCAGATTTGAGCTGTATTGGTATGTGGATATAGATGAGGATTTGTATGCTTGAGTTGTATCTCGCATCGCATGGCCTTGGTATGGCGGACATCATTTATGCCTTGCATCGCATAGCCTTGGTATGAATAGTGGTATTCATGGATTCACCAGCATGTTCCGCATTACTCTGATACTACATATCTGCATTATTACCTTGCGCATACACTTTCACCACCTTCTACGCTTGCTATAAGCTTATGTACGATCGTTGCGTGCAGGTGACGTCGGACCACAGCAGCATTGAGGCTAGAGCGCGTGGCAAATCGTCTTGGAGCTTTTGTCCTTTATCATTGTATTTCCCTTTATGCTCATTGTACTTGTTAAGTTTTTTATCATAGTGAAAATGTGATGGAGTTTTTGGTTGTTGTTGTGGATTATGCCTTTGGTTATGCTTATTACGAATTAAACTGATATTAGAAATTCCTCCTCGTAGCATCTTAGGATCGAAACCTAGCGAATGGGCGTCCGGAGCCGAGAATGGGGTTCTATGGAGGCTTTCGGCGCCGGATTCGGGAGTTTGGGGCATGACAGAAGTTGGTATTAGAGCATAATTCGGGAATAACCAAGAACAACATTACATGTCTGCTATGAGTTAGAAGGATTGAGTCCTTAGCTCAGATAGCTTGGCAATCTTTTATTACCGATCCTTAACGTGCGTGCCTTCGAGAGTTTCTAAGTTGATAGGCACCTTCGCTCTTTCCTATAGGACATGTTGCGCCAGAGAGTGACC
Organism: Magnolia changhungtana; assembly: GCA_030180095.1. NCBI lineage: Eukaryota > Viridiplantae > Streptophyta > Magnoliopsida > Magnoliales > Magnoliaceae > Magnolia > Magnolia changhungtana. Next base: position 3,725,342 of record JASAUF010000101.1, on the reverse strand, counting down.
CGATCGACTCCCACTCCACAACTTGAGACTCCCGCTCCACCACCTGTGGCTCCCGCCTTACCACCTATGATCCCCACTCCACCACCAGAGATTCCTACTGCCCAGCCTATGGATGCAACTCCTCCACTAGAGACCGATGCGGATCTGAAAGTATCTTTGAGTGCCTCTCAGTTACAACAGATGTTACAGGCTATAACGGCCACACTCCAGGGGCAGGGCAGACACCCCATTGTTTCATCGGATTAGGCTAAGAAGGATCACGCGAGTGCCCTTCTTCGGGAGTTCCGACGGCTCGATCCCCAGTGTTTCCAGGGCGAGCCAGACCTGATGATAGCTGAGAGATGGTGCGCCGATGTGGAGAAGATATTTGATATGATGGGATACACGACCGAGCGGCGAGTCCGATTAGCCATATTTCTTCTCCATGGTGAGGCTGAGCATTGGTGCACATCAATCTTCCGAGCAGCGGGCACTGATTTTGTGTGGACCTGGGACGACTTTGTTGATCGGTTTGACTAGCAGTACTTTCCTGATCACATCCGACGACAGTGAGCGTTGGAGTTTGAGGCCTTGGTACAGGGTGATATGACGGTGACTCAGTATGTCGCTCGTTTTGTAGCACTATCCATATTTGCATCATACTTGGTAGATAATGAGGAGCAGAGAGCCCACCGATTTGAGGACGATTTGCGTTACGGTTTTTGAGGCCGTGTTATTGGGCATGAGCTCCCGACTTTCGAGGGGGTGGTACGGAAGGCCCAGATTTTTTAGTATGAGTGGGCCAGTTCTTAATCTGACGCGGTCAAAGGAGAGATTGGAAGAGGCAGGTTCCTTTCGATGACTCGCAACATCGTCGATCGCAGCAGTAGAGGCGCACAGGTCACGCAGCCTTCCGAGCACCAGCAGCACCACCTCATAGGCAGTTCATCGACACCTGTTTTTGGGTGCGGTGCGATAGGGCACCGTATATGGGAGTGTCCCCGCCCCCGCCAGCAGCAGCAGCCAAGAAGTCCACAACAGCAGCAGAGACCCCCACAGCAGCAACGACAGTAGCCCCCACCATAGAGGCCACCTCAGCAGCAGCATCAGCACCAGCCTCCAAGACCGCCACAACAGAGGCAGCAGTTTCGACAGCCTCAGCGACAGCAGCAGTAGTATACTCATAGGGGGACAAGAACCTCCCCAGCCAGCTCAGGCTAGGTTCTACGCGGCCCACCAGGATCCTCAGTGGTCTGGAGGAGTCACCGAGGGTATACTTCCAGTCTCTGCATGCATCGCTTGGGTTCTGTCTGATCTCAGTGCTTTGTACTCGTTTATGTCCGAAGGGATTCTGTCGTTCGACTGGATTACCGACAGAGTCTGCTCGAGAGGGGTTGACCATATCGACACCCTTAGGGAAGACCACAGTATTAGGCCGTTTATGTTCGTCTTGGCCCGTGCTAATGGGAGAGACTTTCTTGCCCGCCGACTTGTACGTGCTGCCTATGTTAGACTTTGATGTTATCTTGGGCATGGATTAGCTTACCGAGTACTACGCCATATTAGACTGTTCTGCGAGGATTGTCACATTTTGTATACCAGGTTGCCGCAGTTTTAGTTTGTTATAAAGCCCCGGGGAGAGCCACTGTCTTGCTTGATGTCCTGCACTATTGAGGAGCGGGTTGCCGCTTGTATTGATCAGATGCCGATTGTTTACAATTTTCTCGATGTGTTCCAAGAGATTTCAGGATTACCGCTTCGTCGACTCACCGAGTTTTAGATTGATCTCATGCCCGGTACCGCACCTATTTTGAAGGCCCCGTATTGTATGGCACTGTTGGAGTTGCGGGAACTGCAGAAGCAGTTGTATGAGTTACGTGAATTGGGGTTTATCCGTCCGAGCAGTTCGCCGTGGGGAGCACCGGTACTCTTCGTAAAGAAGAAGGATGGATCGTTGAGGCTCTGCGTAGACTACCACGAGCTCAATAAGGTCACGGTCAAGAACAAGTACCCGCTCCCGAGGATCGATGATTTGTTTGATCAGCTGCAAGGTGCACAGTTCTTTTCGAAGATTGACTTACGTTCCGGTTATCATCAGATTCGGGTCCGAGAGGAGGACATTCCGAAGACGGCTTTCAGGACGTGCTATGGTCATTTTGACTTTCAGGTCATGTTCTTCGGACTGACCAATGCGCCTGTGGTATTCATGCAGTTGATGAATGAGGTCTTCCGCCCTTATCTTGATCAATTTGTTATAGTATTCATCGAAGACATTCTGATTTATTCGAGGACCCGTGAGGAGCACGAGCAGCATTTAGAGGTTATGTTGCAGACCCTCCACACACACCAGCTCTATGCGAAGCTGGAGAAGTACGAATTTTAGTAGGAGGAGATAAAGTTCCTCGGTCACGTGGTGACGAGGGAGGGCATCGCAGTGGACCTCTTGGAGGTTGATGCAGTGCATCAGTGGGCCCAGCCCACGACAGCGTTCGAGATCCGCAGTTTCCTTGGTTTGGCTGGCTACTACCGGCATTTCATTGAGGGCTTCTCTCGTATTGCGACCCCGTTGACCAGGTTGACTCGGAAGGGTATGGAGTTTATTTGGAGCGACGCCTGTGAGCGAGCATTTATGGAGTTGAAGGACTGTTTGACGTCCTCTCCTGTCCTCACTCTCCCCTCTGTGAGTGATGGATTTATTGTATTCACCGATGCCTCGTATATTAGTTTGGGTGTTGTCTTGATGCAGCACGGGTGACCAATGGCCTTCGCATCTCGCCAACTTAAGATCCATGAGTTGAACTACCCCACGCACGATTTGGAGCTGGCTGTAGTTGTCTTCGCACTGAAGGTGTGGAGGCACTATATCTATGGGGTTAGGTTCGAGCTCTTCTCCGACCACAAGAGCATGAAGTACCTCTTCTCGCAGTCTGAGTTGAACATGAGGCAGAGGCGCTGGATGGAGCTCCTGAAGGACTATGACTTTAATCTTCAGTACCACCCGAGCAAGGCAAACATGGTGGCGGATGCCCTCAGCTGTCAACCACGAGGCCTAGTGGCGCATGTGATGGTTTAGGAGGGGCGGATGCTTGAAGATGCAGCAGAGTGTGATTTCAAGTTAGGCCTACAGTCTTCTATCGTGCAGTTATCGAGCCTGTCGATTCAATCTTCTCTTGTCGCAAGGGTGATCGAGGCTCAGCAGGCTAATGAGTCATTATAGAGTTATATGTCTGAGGCGGCATCTGAGAGTAAGGCAGATTGGCAGATTGGTACAGACGGTGGACTTTGCTTCAGAGGCAGATTACGTGTCCCAGATATTCCTGAGTTACACAGAGATCTTATGACCGAGGCGCATCGATCACGATTTTCTATCCACCCTGGCTCGACGAAGATGTACCGTGATATGAGGCGACAATATTTTCTATCCACCAGATCGCCAGTTTTATGGCCAAGTATGACACATGCCAGCGTGTCAAGGCCGATATTAGAGACCCCCTGGTCTATTGCAGCCGTTGATCATCCTGATGTGGAAGTGGGAGCATGTGTCGACAGATTTTATTATAGGCTTGCTGAGGACTTAGTGCGGTCATGACACCATATGGGTTGTTATGATCGTCTGATGAAGTCGGCCCATTTTCTTCCGACTCGTGCGACTTGGCCTTTAGACTGGCTTGCAAGGTTATTCGTCGAGGATATTGTGAGACTGCATGACATTCTATCTTGATCGTTTCTAACTGAGACCCGAGGTTCACCTCTCAATTTTGGGGGAGCTTCTAGAGAGTGATGGGGACTGATTTGCAGCTCAGTACTGCGTACCATCCATAGACCGATGGCCAAACCAAGAGGGTCAAGTAGATCCTTGAGGATAAGCTTCGGGCCTGCGCGATTGATTTCAAGTGTAGCTGGGATGAGCATCTGTGATTGGCTGAGTTCACATACAATAACAACTATCAGGTGACCATCGGCATGGTTCTTTTTGAGGCACTATATGGTAAACCATGCAGATCACTGAGTTGTTGGACCAAGGTTGGAGAGCATTGTCTCCTAGGTCCCAAGCTTGTGCAGGAGACATCAGAGACTATTGATATCATCAGGCAGAGGATGCGCACAGTTCAGAGCTGGCAGAAGAGTTTTGTTGATCGTCGACATTGTCCCTTGGAGTTTGATGTAGGGGACCATGTGTATCTCAAGGTTCGCCCATGAAGGGCGTAGTTCGATTTGGAGCGAAGGGCAAGCTTGCCCCGAGATTTATAGGACCTTTTGAGATCACTGGGCACGTTGGTGCAGTGGCCTATTAGCTTGCCTTGCCATCTCAGTTGTTTGGCGTTCACAACATTTTTCATGTCTCTATGTTGAGGAAGTGTGGATCAGACATCGTTCCTGTTATTAATTGGCAGCCGTTAGAGGTTCATGAGGATGCTTCCTATATTGAGCAGCCAGTCCGTATCCTTGATCAGAAGGAGCAGGTCCTCTGGACCAAGGTCATTCCATTGGTGAAGGTTCAGTGGAGTCACCATTCTATTGAGGCTTCCTAGGAGCGCGAGGCCGAGATTCGGGAGTGTTATCCCCATCTCTTTGATGATTGATCATGTTTATATTTTGTATGTTATCTTTGATTTTATATGATGTGTTATGTTTCTTCTCCCTCATGAGTTATGACTAGTTGCGATAATTGTGTAAATTTCGAGGATGAAATTTTTATTAGGAGGGGAGAGCTGTAAGACCCTATCCTAGACCGTACTGTTCCATATGCTTTCGCGGTCTTCCCAGTCGAATTTCGGTAACCTTCGACCCTTAACCAGTATTTGCGCCCAACCCTAAGTTACACGTCATCAACCTGAATCGACTCAACCCAAGATTATACCCTAGCGACCGCGCCGTCACCGCGGTTCTGATGCCGCATCTCGTACGCCGATTCGATACTCTGGCTGGGGGATGTGGGCCAGTGTTCGGTGAGAGGAAAACGTCGCACGTGCGAATTTTGAGAGAATCTCTACAGCTTGTCATATCAATCATCCATCAATCAATCCCATCATGTCAAGTACATATTAAGTACACATCACTTCTCACCCTCCCCTAAGTAACCCCCAAAGTCAAAAAGGTTTTTACACACCCATACTTCTCTTACACCAAAAACCACAAAATTCAAAAAGTTCTTACACCCATCACTCACCACATTCATCACCCATCACTCCTCTCTCTTTACAACCCTCTCTCTCCTTCATTTTCAAATCTCATTCCAAGTAACCCAAAAACCTCCATACGTTCAAGCTCTTCCACTCCAAGAGAGCCACAAGTTTGGCCCACCTTTCCTACCCTTTCATCTCCCATCTCAACCATCCAAACCTCATCTCCTCCATTGGACTCGAAGCTAAGGAGCTAAGGAAGCCTAGGGTGTAAGTAAAAGCCAGTGGGTGATCTTGATCCCACATTTTGTAGCTTTTTCTTTGATTAAAGGGCCACATGTAGTGGGACCCACCTTGATGTACATTTTGTATCAAAGAGGGGCCCATAATGGCGGGGCCCCTCCATCACTCCCGTTATCGTCGTTCTCTCTCTCTCTATCTCTCATGTATTGTGGACCCCACTATGATGTATGATCCATGTTGTCTCATCCATAGGGCCCACCTTGCTGACCACCTCTGGGTGGGCTTGGATGTAGGGAAAACACAAATATCAGCTTGGTTCAAAAATTCAGGTGGGCACGTCCCTGTGGGGCCCACCATGATGTTTGTGTTACGACCACACGTCCAGTGTCAGGGCTGGATGCTGGCCAGTGACACCCAGCCCCTTAGCTCAACTGACAGTTTGCGTGAAGATACCTCGTTTCAACACTTGAGGTCTTAGTAGCGATCCCTAGTGGGGGTGGACCCAAACCCATAGCTCGCTGGTAGACTGAGAAGAGATACCTTGTTTCAGTGCTGAGGCTACCCCAGCTCCATTGGCAGACGAAGTGGAGATATCTCATTTCAACACCTGAGGTCTTAGCAGCGATCCCTTGTGGCAGTGGCTGACAGGGAAGTGTTAACCAATGGTGGGTCCATGGGACCCACCTCCACCATCCATCCATCCATTTTAGATGGCCCCACCGTGATGCATGTATTGCACCCATCGTCCATCTGACGGTGGGACACACCCCACGTGTGGGCCCCCTAATTGTGAACGTGTCCAGGCCGTCCAGGGCCTGGACATGGTGTTTCTATTATATATTAATACATTATATTAATATATAATACAATATGTTATATATTAGATTATAATATTATATAATATGCTGCATTATGTGATAAAAGTGGGACCTACGTGGGACCCACTTCTGCTTCACTAAGAAGATAGCAGAGCTGCATATGCTTTATAATATAATATTAATATATATTATATCTTTAAGGTATGGTGGGCCCTACGTCAAACCCACCCGTTTTCTTAAGGTAGCTCTCTCTCTCTCTATCTCTCTCTCTCTCTCCCTGTAGCATAAGTGGGCTGTAGGTCCCACATGATGTATGTGTTTTGGCACATGTCATCCATCTGTTTTGATGGTGGGGCCCACTATTATCTGGCCACAGCGAGTTCTGTAGGTCCCACCACTATATATATATATATTATGTTATATATAATATATTATATACTATATATATATATATTTCATATTATATATTTTATAATATGTATATGGTGGTGGGCCCTACATGGGACCTACCTTTGCCCTCCTAGTGCATCCAGTTGTCGTGCAGCAGCCATCTAGCTGCTCCTTTATTGGCAATAGGCCCAACATATTGTATATCGACACTGCCCACTATTTGAACGGAGGGGCCCACCATGATGCAAGTGTTGTATCCATGCCGTTCAACCAGTTGTGAGATCATTTTACGGCATGGGAAGATAGTGGTGAGTCAGATCTTAAGTTCGGGTGGTCCCGTGGTGGACAGTGACATACATCGTTCAAACTTCTAGGGCCGTGGTGGTTTCTAAATAAGCTGATATTGTTTTCACTTCATTTATCTCTATGTTAACTTGTGAATAGGTCAAATCTCAAATATACATTATGTTGGGCCCAAATGAGGCCCATTAGTGTGGCCCATTTGATATACATGAAGCTCGTTGGTGCGGCTCACGTAATGCGGCATATGTGATGTGGTCCGCTTGACACAGGAGGCCTATTGAGAGATATTTAAGGCCCTGGTGCGAGGCCCACCTAATGTGTATTCAAGACCCGATGTGATGTATGTGAGGCCTATGTGCGAGGCCCAATGTAATGTATGTGCGTGGCCATTGCAACGTTATGAATTCCTTGTGTATGTCACTTATTGGGAGCAATGTTGGTTTGATGTCCACATTGATGGGCAATGATGGTTAGATGTCCTCATTGTGACCTTCCCATAGGCCTTGTTAGGCCCATTCTCTTTATGGGTTAACCCCAAATAAGTGAGCCACATTCGCTGTAAATGAATGACTTTATAACCATGGTCAACGCCGATTATCGACCCTGATTATCGATGCCGATTACCAATGTTGATTATCGCTGCCGGTTGCCGAGGTCGACGCCAGTTATCGATATCAATTATGAGTATGTGACAACATAACATCATAATACATGCCCATACGCATTATCTGCATGCTTCTGATGAGATGAGTGATTGATCATAGTACAGGCCTTTGGGCAGATTATTATGGGACTCCCTAGTAAAGGGAGATGCCCACATGAGTGCACGGTACGCGCATGATTGCTGCATGACTGGATTACCTGATTGATACATCTCGCATTGTGTGACATGTATGCAGTACGCCCTAGCGACATCAGGGCCATAGCCGCCACAGGCATATCGTGGTTGGCAGGATTAGATACCGAAAATCTTGTTCTACATGGGGTGTTATAGATATCCCTGGGTGAAAGTCCCTAAACCCTTATGGTACCAAGAGGTTACTCTAACGTCTAGACCAAGTGGGTGCAGGAGCGCTGAGTACCGATTACAAGAGGCTGTGCTTTCCACTGTTTCGTGGTCGGTTGGAAGGTGGTGTGACCTTACCCGCTCGAGAGGAGGGGACAAAGCTAGGCTGAGTTTGACCAGCTTGAGGAATGGGTCCACTATCGAAGTGCCGAGCCCGATATTGGTAGGCGGATAGTGAGGTCTCTTTCACTTACCTTATTACACGCGATGGGGCGGCAATCTGGTTTAGAGTGTACTAGACCCCAGTGATATTCCAGACTTGAGCTATATTGGTGTGTGGATATAAATGAGGATTTGTATGCTTGAGTTGCATCTCGCATCGTATGGCCTTGGTATGGCCGACATCGTTCATGCCTTGCATCGCATAGCCTTGGTACGACTAGTGGTATTCATGGATTTACCAGCATGTTCCGCATTACTCTGATACTGCATATTTGCATTACTACCTTGCGCACATACTTTCACCACCATCTAAATTTTCTACAAGCTTATGCACAACCGTTGGGTGTAGGTGATGTCGGACCGTAGCAACGTTGAGGCTAGAGCGTGTGGCAAATTGTCTTGGAGCTTTTGTCCTTTATCATTGTATTTCCCTTTATGCTCGTTATACTTATTAAGTTTTTGATCATAGTGGAAATGTGATGGAGTTTTTGGTTGTTGTTGTAGGTTATGCCTTTGGTTATGCTTATTACAAATTAAACTGATATTGAAAATTCCTCCTCGTAGCATCCCAAGATCGGAACTTGGTGAATGGGCACCGAGAGCCGAGAATGGGGTTCTATGGAGGCTATCGGCGCCAAATTTGGTGATCGGGAATTTTGTGAGCCCGGTTTCCGAGTTTGGGGCGTGACACCTAAACGTTAACGTATTCTCAAATCCCTAAACTTAAACCTACACCTAATCCTAATCTCAACTCACTAACCTAAACCGAAACCTAAACTTGAAAACCCTAACCTAAACCCAAACCTAACCTTAACCAAAACCAAAACCTATGACCTAAAACCCTAACCTATAACCATTAACCGAAACTTATAACCTATATCCTAACCATAAACTAAACGTAAAACCTAAACCTTAACCTATAACCTAAAACCTAAACCTAAACCTAACACCTAAATGTATTCTTAAATCCTTAAACCTAACCTACACCTAATCCTAATTTTAACTCCCTAACCTAAACTTAAACCTAAACTTGAAAACCCAAACCTAAACCCTATCCCAAACCCGAACCCAATTTCTAAACCTAAACCTTAACCTATTCTCAATTTCATAAACCTATAGCTTATAACCTAAAACAAAACCTTAACCTAAACCTAAACCTAAACCAAAACCAATGACCTAAAACCTTAACCTATTACCTATAACCTAAACTTATAACCTATAACCTAACCTTAACCTAAACCTAAAACCTAAACCGAAACCTACAACCTAAACCCTAAATGTATTCACAAATCGATAAACCTAAACCAACACCTAATCATAATCTCAACAACCTAACCTAAACTTGAAAACCCAAACCTAAACCCGATCCCGAACCCGATTTCCTAAACCTAGACCTTAACCTATTCTCACCCCTAAACCTATAGCTTGTAACCAAAACCTAAACCTTAACCTAAACCTAAACCTATAACCTAAACCTCAACCAAAAACCTAAATGTATTCTCAAATCACTAAAATTAAACCTACACCTAATCCTAATCTCAACTCCCTAACCTAAACCTAAACCTAAACTTGAAAACCCAAACCTAAACCCGATCCCGAACCCGAACCAATTTCCTAAACCTAAACCTTAACCTATTCTCAATTCCCAAAACCTATGGCTTATAACCTAAACCTAAACCTATAACCTTAACCTAAACCAAAACCTATGACCTAAAACCTTAACCTAGAACCTGTAACCTAAACTTATAAACTATAACCTAACCTTAACCTAAACCTAAAACCTAAACCTTAACCTATAACCTATGACCTAAAACCTAAAGCTAAACCTAAAACCTAAATGTATTCTCAAATCCCTAAACCTAAACCTACACCAAATCTTAATCTCAACTCAGTAACCTAAACCTAAACCTAAACATGAAAACCCAAACTTAAACTCGATCCCGAACCCGAACCCGATTTCCTAAACTTAAACCTTAACCTATTCTCAATTCCCCAAACCTATAGCTTATAACCTAAACCTAAACCTTAACCTAAACCTAAACGTAAACCAAAACTGATAACCTAAAACCTTAACTTATAACCTATAACCTAAACTTATAACCTAACCTTAACCTAAACCTAAAACTTAAACCTTAACCTATAACCTATAACCTAAACCTAAACCTAAAACCTAAATGTATTCACAAATCCCTAAACCTAAACCTGCACCTAATCCTAATCTCAACTCCCTAACCTAAACCTAAACCTAAACTTGAAATCCCTAACCTAAACCCGAACCCGAACCTAATTTACTAAACCTAAACGTCAACCTATTCTCAATCCCAAAACTTATAACCTAAACCTAAACCTAAACCTTAACCTATAACCTTAACCTATAACCTAAACCTATAACCTAAACTCAATTCCTTAAACCATAACCTATAACCTAAACTAAACCTAAACATTTAACCTACACTTTTAACCTAAACTAATCCTATAACCTAAACTTATAACTTAAAACCTAAACCTAAACCTAAAACTTAAATGTATTCTCAAATCCTTAAACCTAAACCTACACCTAATCTCAATCTCAACTCCTTCACCTAAACCTAAACTTGAAAAGCCAAACCTAAACCCGATCCCAATTTCCTAAACTTAAACCTTAACATATTCACAATTCCCTAAACCTATAACCTAAACCTAAAACCTAAATGTATTCTCAGATCCCTAAACCTAAACCTACACCTAATCCTAATCTCAACACCTTAACCTAAACCTAAACTTGAAAACCCAAACCTAAACCCGAATACGAATCCGAACCCGATTTCCTAAACCTAAACCTTAACCTATTCTCAATTCCCTAAACCGTAACTTATAACCTAACCTAAACCTAATCCTATAACTTGCACTAATTATAGCCTAAAACTAAACCTACAACCTAAACCTGCAACCTTAACCTAAACGTAAAACTTAAACCTAAACCTAAAGCCGATCCCAAACCCGAATATGAATCCTAAAACCCAAACGTAAACCCGATCTCGAACCCAAACTTGATTTCCTATACCAAAACCTTAAGGTATTCTTAAATCCCTAAACTTAAACCTACACCTAATCCAAATCTCAACTCACAAACCTAAACCGAAACCTAAACTTAAAGACCCTAACCTAAACCTAAACCTAACCTTAATCTAAACCAAAACCTATAACCTAAAACCCTAACCTATAACCAATAACCTAAACTTATAACCTATATCCTAACCATAAACTAAACCTAAAACCTAAACCTTAACCAATAACCTAAAACCTAAACCTAAACCTAAAACCTAAATGTATTCTCAAATCCCTAAACCTAAACCTACACCAAATCCTAATCTCAACTCCCTAACCTAAACCTAAACTTGAAAACCCAAGCTTAAACCCGATCCTGAACCCAATCCAGATTTCCTAAACCTAAACCTTAACCCATTCTCAATTTCCTAAACCTATAGCTTATAACCTAAACCTAAACCTAAACCTATAACCTTAACCTAAACCAAAACCTATGACCTAAAATCTTAACCTATACCTAAACTTATAACTTATAACCTAACCTCAACCTAAACCTAAAACCTAAACCTTAACCCACCACCTAAAACCTAAACCTAAACGTAAAACCTAAATGTATTCTCAAATCCCTAAACCTACACCTAATCCGAATCTCAACTCCCTAACCAAAACCTAAACCTAAACTTGAGAACCCAAACCTAAACCCGAACTCGAACACGATTTCCTAAAGCTAAACCTTAACCTATTCTCAATTCCCTAAACCAATAACTTATAACCTAAACCTAAACCTTAACCTAAACCTAAACCTAAACCTAAACCAAAACCTATGACCTAAAACCTTAACCTATAACCTATAACCGAAACTTATAACATGTACCCTAACCTTAACCTAAACCTAAAACCTAAATCTTAACCTATAACCTATAACCTAAAACTAAACCTAAAACCTAAATGTATTCTCAAATCCCTAAACCTAAACATACACCTAATCTTAATCTCAACACCGTAACCTAAACCTAAACCTAAACCTAAACTTGAAAACCCAAACCTAAACCCGAACCCTATTTCCAAAACCTAAACCTCAACCTATTCTCAATTCATTAAACCTATAGCTTATAACCCAAACCTATACAGTAACCTAAACCTAAACCTAAACTTATATCCTATAACCTAAACCTAAATCTAAATGTATTCTCAAATCCCTAAACCTAAACCTACACCTAATGTTAATATTAACTCCCTAACCTAAAACTAAACCTAAACTTGAAAACCCAAACCTAAACCCAAACTCGAAACCAATTTACTAAACCTAAACTTAAAACCTTAATGTAAACCTATTCTCAAATCCCAAAACCTATAACCTAAACCTAAACCTTAACCTATAACCTTAACCTATAACCTAAACTCAATTCCCTAAACCTTAACGTATAACCTAACCAAAACCTAAACCTATGACCTACACTTATAACCTAAACCTAAACCTATAACCTAAACATATAACCTAAAACCTAAACCTAAGCCTAAAACTTAAATGTATTCTCAAATCCTTAAACCTAAACCTACACCTAATCTTAATCTCAACTCCTTCACCTAAACGTAAAGGTGAGAACCCAAACCTAAACCCGATACTGATTTCCTAAACCTAAACCTTAACCTATTCTCAATTCCTAAAAGCTATAACCAATAACCTAAACCGAAACCGATAACCTAAACCTAAAACCTAAATGTATTCTCAAATCCCTAAACCTAAACCTACACCTAATCATAATCTCAACTCCTAAACCTAAACTTAAACTTGAAAACCCAAACACAAACCCGAGCACAAATTCGAACCCAATTTCCTAAACCTAAACCTTAACCTATTCTCAATTCCCTAAACCGTAACCAATAACTTAACCTAAACCTAATAATATAACCTGCACTTATATCCTAAAACTAAACCTATAACCTAAACATGTAACCTTAACCTAAATGTAAAACCTAAACCTAAACCTAAAGCCGATCTCAACCCAAATCTGAATCCCTAAACCCTTAGCCTAAACCTACAACCCAAACGTAAACCCAATGTCGAACCCGAACTTGATTTCCTATACCTAAACCTTAACGTATTCTCAAATCCCTAAACTTAAACCTACACCTAATCCTAATCTCGACTCACTAACCTAAACCGAAACCTAAACTTGAAAACCCTAACCTAAACCGAAACCTAACCTTAACCTAAACCAAAACCTATGACCTAAAACCCTAACCTATAACCTATAACCTATAACCTAAACTTATAACCTATGACCTAATCATAACCAAAACGAAAACCTAAACCTTAACCTATAACCTAAAACCTAAACCTAAACCTAAAACCTAAATGTATTCTCAAATCCCTAAACCTAAACCTACACCAAATCCTAATCTCAACTCCCTAACCTAAACCTAAACCTAAACTTGAAAACCCAAACCTAAACTCGATCCCGAACCTGATCCCGATTTTCTAAACCTAAACCTTAATCAATTCTCAATTCCCTAAACTGATAGCTTATAACCTAAACCTAAACCTTAAGCTAAACCTAAACCTATAACCTATAACCTAAACCTAAACCTAAAACCTAAATGTATTCTCAAATCCTAAACCAAAACCAACACCTAATCCTAATCTCAACTCCCTAACCTAAACCTTAACCTAAACTTAGAAACCCAAACCAAAACCCGAACCCGAATTCATAAACCTAAACCTTAACCTATTCTCAATTACCAAAACCTATAGCTTATAACTGAAACCAAAACCTAAACCTAAACCTAAACTTAACCTAAACCTAAACCTAAACCTAAACCTAAAACCTTATCCTAAACCAAAACCTATGACCTAAAACCTTAACCTCAAACCTATAACCTAAATTATAACCTATAACCCAACCTTAACCTAAACCTAAAACCTAAACCATAACCTATAACCTAAAACCTAAACCTAAACCTAAAAGGTAAATGTATTCTAAAATCCCTAAACCTAAACCTACACGCAATCCTAATCTCAACTCAGGAACTTAAACCTAAACCTAAACTTGAAAACCCTAACCTAAACTCGATCATGAACCCGAACCCGATTTCCTAAACCTAAACCTTAATCTATTCCCAATTCACTATACCGATAGCTTATAACCTAAACCTAAACCGAAACCTTCACCTAAAACTAAACCTATAACCTTAACCTAAAAAAAAAAACCTATGAGCTAAAACCTTAACCTATAACCTATAACCTAAACTTATAACCTATAACCTAACCTTAACCTAAACCTAAAACCTAAACCTTAACCTATAACCTAAAACCTAAACCTAAACCTAAAACTTAAATGTATTCCCAAATCCCTAAACCTAAACTTACACCTAATCCTAATCTCAATTCCCTAACCAAAACCTAAAATTAAACTTGTAAACCCAAACCTCAACCCGATCCCGAACCCGAACCCGATTTACTAAACCTAAACCTTAACCTATTCTCAATTCCCTAAACCTATAGCTTATAAACTAAACCTAACCCCAAACCTAAACCTAAACCTAAACCTAAACCTATAACCTTAGCCAAAACCAAAACCTATGACCTAAAACCTTGACCTAAAGCCTTAACCTATAACCTATAACCTAAACTTATACCTATAACCAAACCTTAACCTAAACCTAAAATCGAAACCTTAACCTAAACTTAAAACCTAATTGTATTCTCAAATCCCTAAACCTAAACCTACAGGTAATCCTAATCTTAACTCCCTAACCTAAAACTAAACTTATACCTGAAAACCCTAACCTAAACCCGAACCCGAACACGATCTCCTAAACCTAGACCTTAACCTATTCTCAATTCACTAAACCTATAGCTTATAACCTAAACCTTAACCAAAACCTAAACCTATAACCTTAATCTCAACAAAAACCTACGAGCTAAAACCTTAACCTATAACCTATAACCTAAACTTATAACCTATAACCTAACCTTAACCTAAACTTAAAACATAAACATTAACTTATAACCTAAAACCTAAACCGAAACCTAAAACCTAAAGGTATTCTCAAATCCGTAAATCTAAATGTACACCTAATCCAAATCTCAACTCCCTAACTTAAACCTAAACAAAAACTTGAGAACCCAAACCTAAACACAATCCCGAACCCGAACCCGATTTCTTAAACTTAAACCTTAACCTATTCTCAATTCCCTAAACCTATAGCTTATAACCTAAACCTAAACCTAAACCTAAGCTTAAACCATAACCTAAACCTAAACCTAAACCTATAACCTTAACCTTAACCAAAACCTATGACCTAAAACCTTAACCTATAACCTATAACCTAAACTTATAACCTATAATCCAACCTTAACCTAAACCTAAACGTAAACCTTAACATATATCCAAAAACCTAAACCTAAACCTAAAACCTAAATGTATTCTCAAATCCCTAAACCTAAACCTATACGTAATCCTAATCTCAACTCCCAAACCTAAACCTAAACCTAGACTTGAAAACTGAAACCTAAAGCCGATCCCGAACCCGAAACCGATTTTCAAAACCTAAACCTTAGCCTATTCTCAATTCCCTAAACCTATAGCTTATAACCTAAGCCTAAACCTGAACGTAAACCTAAACTTATAAACTATAACCTAAACCTAAACCTAAAACCATAATGCATTCTCAGATCACTAAACCTAAACCTACACCTAATCCTAATCTCAACTCCGTAACCTAAAACCTAAACCTAAACTTTAAAACCCAAACCTAAAC